>OW121768.1:20252175-20909675 GCA_933228765.1 Miltochrista miniata
TAAGAGATGTTGTCTGTAATATAGGTATAGGTAATTTGTTATATAGGCGCGGTAACATACAAAATACACTTTTGTTAAGAAATGCTGTTCTATTTTTAGGCATCCTAATTTTAGAATTATGTCTACGGCTATTTAACATATCGAACATGTAAATATTCTTTCGAACAAATAAAACAGCTTCAAATATATATATATAGATGGAAGAGTGAGCAGTTTTAATTTAGCAAAAAAAGGTCTACAGCTATCAGTCGGTTTTAATTTACACATTGCTCTTATGCATTTCTTCTGTGATACAAACGGTGCTTCTCTATCGGTTTTATTTATTGTTTTGTTGTTTGTCTTCTGTGATACAAACGGTGCTTCTCTATCGGTTTTTATTTATTGTATGTGTTTTTATTTATTGTTTTGTTTTATCTTTTATTAATGTTCAGTTTTATCAGATACAAGCGTGTACGAATATGTCATTATGTTGTTATTGTGCAGTGCACAATGTGTACCTATCATTATAATTGTTATTTAAGTAGGCGTTATACAAAGTTAAGAGCCTTAATAGGCCTACCAGATGGTATCTTTTAACTGTATTGTATCCATTCGCTTGTAAGATTAATTGCTAAAATTAAATTTGTAATGGTCAAAAGAATTAAAATACCGACTCAAATTTAGTGTGTTAGATTATGTACGTTATAACTAGGGCGCAAACTGTCGTAAACAAGAAGTTCAGGAATTGAATCCCACAGTTTTTAATTGCTACTTACTTTAAAAAACATTTTTTTATGATTTAAATTACAAATGTATTGTTTTCAGACATTATCCTACATTTGCAGAAATTACTTACAAAATTTTCATAGTTCTAGGTCAATGGGAAGTAACTTATTAATTTTAGTTTCCTTGAGAGTGTCAAAATATATGTGCTTAGCGACATAAACAGCAGTAACTTTTTTTGCGTTAACTTGGATAAAAATACCAAAAGAAAGTGATTCTTTTTAGTTCTTCAAGGGACCATGGGCCTTAATACTCGAATGGATTTAACACAAAATAATAAAGGTGCAGAACGCAATCTCATGTATATACCTACTCTTTTTTCAAATTTATCCTCGGCTATAACAAATCAGTATCGAAACTACAATGACAATCCTGCAACGAACCAGCGCTTTTTATACGCAGATTTTCTTCTGTACATAATTATTTTGTGGTATTAATTTCAACTCGATACCTTCACGCGTTCACGAAATAAACGCTCTTGACAGAACGACGTACCTACAATTTAAATAAAATCTGCGGGCAGGTACTTCATACTCGTAATTCATACTCTGTCACAATACCAATTTTAAATGGTTTGAGGATAACCTTGCATTTTTGGTATAGCAAAAGTATTTGGCACAAATGGATTTTAGAAAAGGACCCAACTGCTACTCTTTGGTCCATGACAAGTGGTTACCATTATTTCAGGGCCAAATTATCTCTTCGATAGGAAACTTTCACAAATCACATTCTGGCAGGTTTAGTTTAGGCCCTAAAAGTTAACCGCTCGCTTCGGATTTGAACCAAGTTCCACCACAAAATGCAAGACTGACAAAAACTTTTCCGTGCAATATGCAAAGATAAGTACACCTGACTGAACACGAATCGCAATGTCATCCCAGCATCAAAATGTTAAACAAACCCTTTTCATGCACACATTTTTCGTAAATCAAACATTTGGTAGGTATTTTCTAAATAATTTATTTACAAATTGATATAAATATTATGTGCAAAAATTTTATCAATTGTTCTTTTTCTTATTTTTTTGTTCACTCTTTTTGGATGAGCCAAACAGTAATGATTTTATTTTCTTAAGTATAGTCACCAAAATAAAGAGGCCGATTGCAATCAATCCGGCTAAATCTAAATAGAATTTTTGGTAAAGAGGCACATTGAATGCTGGTGACTGAAGGTGTGGAGCTCCTTTCGTTTGGATCACATGTTCTGACCAATGTACAATTGCTGCACCAGGCGAGATTGGTCTGTGGTGGTAAACGAAGGAAAGACTTTTTACTTTTTCACGATATCTGTAAATAAATAAAAGCCAGTTAAAACGGTCCGAAAGCGGTAGAAAATTAACAATTAAAGAGTGAAAGTTTTCATCAAAAACTCAAAAAGATCTGAAAATGCGAGTAGGATTCGCGCACAATTATAGGTAGGTATTTTTTTCGTTTTTAGTATTAAAAACTGAGATGAAAACAAATATTGTTGGTATAGCAGCAACAAAAACAGGTACACTATCTGTAAAAATTTTAACTGTCTGGCTATAACGGTTCATGAGATACAGCCTGGAGTCAGACAGACGGACAGACAACGAAGTCTCAGTAGAGTAAATACATAATGTGGTGGTCATTAAACTACGTATAGATTTGAGAATGCTGCAAAGCAAGTGGTATGCTGCAAAGCAATTCAATAGGTATAATTATGCAGCATTGAACCTTTACATCACCAAGTCGTTCAGTCTCAGTCGGTACGGATGCGTCTTGCTTTCTGCGTTGAATGATCAACCCATAGGCGAATGATGGTAAGTGAAAACAATAGAAATCAGTTTTTTTTTATATCTTTGGTGAAAACAAAATAAAAAAATGTCCAACCAATGAAATCACCAGTCTAATAGTTTGGGCATAATGTTGAATCTGCGATACTATATCGCATATATATAATGTGATAATGACAATACTCACTTTGGATCAGATAAAATTTCTTTGATTGCTCCCCTCAATCTTGATGGCAAATCGTAGCCTAAGTCTACTTTCAATCCAAATCCTTTTTTAACAGCTCTGATCACATTGACATGTTGATCCACAAATAATGGAATCCCGATGATTGGTACTCCGAAATGTAAAGTTTCTGTTGTTGATAAAAGTCCTCCATGGGTGATGAATAATTTGCAGTTGGGATGGGCTGAAACCAAAATATCAAGTTATTAATAAAATTTTACTAATAATATTTTCTGTTTTAAAAATCTAGATTGCACATCTTCACGAAAACAAAACAGAAGGCAGCTAGAATTACAACGAATACGGAGTACGTGTATCCACATGAATAATTTTACACCAAAATAGGTACAACATTACACTAATGTAGATTTCTTTTAACATCGTGTTACACTACGAGTATAATATTCGTATCTACATTAATTATTTAGTTTGAAGTATACACGTTATTTATTATTATTATACTGAAGCTTTGCATTCTTGCTTAGTTCCTGACCTGTTGTTCAAAATTATGACATGCTTAGGACTGAACCACATAGATTTTATTCTTATTCTTATTCATTTATTCGTTAACAATTTTTACATTGTGTTCGAAATTTTTAACTATTTTATACCTACACATAAATTTAAACATTTTAACTTCCACGTAGTTACACAATAAGCATGTCATAAAAAACAAAAAAATAGTAAGTAAACACAGATTTAGTCTTGTCCTAAATAATCCTGTACTTTTCATCAAAATGAGTCACCAAATTAAATCTCTAACCTTGATTTTGATAAAACTCTTAATTATTTTATTCATAACAGAGCTACTTAAATGTTTTTTATTAAATCAAAAATCAGTATTAAAATAGTTTAATCAACCATACATGCCGCTTCAGGTATTGTACTCAAAGTATCAGGTACGTACTATGGGTAGGTACTCGGATCGGCTTCCGCAACTCAACATCAATAATTGGGCTTGCCTTGCGTGGGGGACTTGGATTTCACAATATGCTCAATAGCGAATATAGAAGTGTAAAACTGCGTACAGTTATATAGTAAAAATTTTAGTACCTAAAATACTTTGCTGAGGAGACCATTGAACAATGTGTACATTTTTAGGTAAACCTTCTAAGTTCTCTTCAAATTTCCAAATAACAGTTTCTTTTAATTCACTAAATACTTGTAACAATTCTTTCTTCAACTTTTGAGGCAGAGTTTTACTTTTCATCATAGTACCCATGCTAAAGTAGATGACGCCATTCTTGGCATTATCCATAATTTTTTGCCATTCCTGAAATAAATTACCTACTATTTAGTTTACATGATTGTAATGACGCAATATAATAAAATGTTATTTTGTGAAGAAGTATATATTGGAAGCAATTATAATAATGACAACGATGTCAAAATGTGGTAATTTGTGAAAATTTAAAACATTTCTGATAACAATGTTAAAATGGAAACCTACCTCTGATAAAGGTTTTATCTTTTCTTCTATATGGTATCCACTGATTGCAACAAAATTCTGTGGTAGCTTATGAGCTTCACCTGATGAATAGTGAGAATTACCGAACACCATAGCACTTTTATACTTTATCTCATCTAGTGTAGGCAGTGTAATCCCTCTTTTAGCTGCCGCAGGACCATAAGCTGCTCTGAAGGTTGCTTCATCAATATCTTTGTAACTCCTTGAGAACAAAAAAGATATATAGCAAACATTTTCTACAGGTTATGAATAGTAGTTTTACATGCACATAAGTAATCTTAATTTACATACCGTCTGGTAAAATATAATTCAACCAAGCTCCATAATTCATAAACACGCTCTGTAAAGGACAGAGGTGGGACAAGACCTGACATGTGATCTGGGAAGTATGCCGGATTTTGTGGTTCATCGATCAAATTCAAGATAGCAGGATGAGGCTCTAGAGATAACGCCCAGACAAATGGAGCATTGAAGAGAACAGGAAATCTGAAAAAAGAAATTAACATTTGTAGGTTTGTAACATGTTTCAAAAATTGTTTCTGTGTTGTATTAAGTTGTTAACTCTCACAGATTTCTTTAGTTGAAGTATAATAAGTTAAGAAAAAAAAACGAAAGTTAAACCAGCAGTAGTGGTGTAATACATATGTATTATTAGCACAAACGATTGCTAAGGATGGTAAATTGATATAATTATGTACTCCTCAGCCTTCTACAACCAGCCAATACTGCTCAGTTCCTCCTTAATCATTACGTTTGAAACAGTTCCGAAGCCTCGGAAAACTCAATGATACATGGTAAATATACCGTTAAGTCTGATACTTCTAGAAAGTATAATTGAAGTGCAACAGTAACATACAGGAAAATCAATATCAATACATATAATAAAATCGTAACAGGTTACTGTCTGTACATGGAAGATAAATAAGAAAAAATATTATAGGGGGGCTTTATGAACGCAATAGAACCCAAAACAATGATTTTTAGAATTTTTGTCTGTTTGTCTGTATATCTGTTTGTTTGTACGTTTGTGCACGCTAATCTCAGTAACCGCCTAACCGATTGCAATGCGGTTTATTTTTTTGTGTTGAGGTTTGCTCCGCTTAACACTTAGCGTTTACTTCATGTCAATCGGTTTATAAATAAAAAAGTTATAACACTTTTAAGAATTAGATACTTTAAAAAATTTTATTGTAGGGGTTTCTTTGAATGTGAGTGTAAATCTAAACTGGCGTGTTGACTTAATCATACAAGAGCTTTGATGATTGATGAGATTGTTTTAAAATAGGCTAAATCTTTAAGCTGTTTTATGATTAAGCAAACAGGGCAGTTTCACACGCTGCTTGGTGAGTCTGATGAAGAAATACCTCTCCTTTCATACACTTTATGTGACGTAAACGAAGTTGCGGCGTCAGCTCGTATTATAATATAAATGTTGTTTTTAAGTAATAAAATAATATTACATATCTTACCCTGCGTAAAGTTCTGAATACAGCCATTCTGCAATAACTAAATCATACTTGTCGTTGCTGTCTTTCAAAAATGTTTGAATATTTTCATGCGTTATTGATTTATTATTGATATTCAACATCATCCCGTACAGAGCTTGTGGATTGAGTACATTTCCCTCCTTTAGGAAAGTTTCAAAGTTCAGTACTTTTACATCTGCAAACAATTTAAACAATATAAGAAAGGTTGCCTGCAAGAGATTACTTTTGCCGATCTCTGTACATTCATATAACTGTAATTTCATTATTATGAATGGTTTGTAATTATTGGTCCAATGAAGTTTATTATATTCCAACTTATGCATTTTATTAGTTCGTAGAAAACGAAATATTATTATTCAGAACAAGGATAATATTAATAAAATGTAATGGTTTGTAATTATTGGTCCAATGAAGTTTATTATATTCCAACTTATGCATTTTATTAGTTCGTAGAAAACGAAATATTATTATTCAGAACAAGGATAATATTAATAAAATGTATGCACGTATTATTGGTGTGTAAATATTTAGTAACGATTAAAATGAAAAAAATACCTTCTTCGAAGCCAGCAACATTAGATGATGTATCTACTTGTTTTAACTTAGGATGTGGCTTAGCTAGAATAGAAGTAACGTATGTGACCTGAAACAAAAACAAGGAACCTTGATTTGCTTACTCTTTTCTCCGTCAAATTACTTAGCCACGGTCAAAAGGCCCTTAAGCACGTTATAACTCATAATTACATCGCGACTTAGGCTTTGCCACCATTGCAGGATGTACTTCCGGTTGGCTTCAAAGTGTAGAATCAACAATTGAAGTCTATGTTAGAAAGTTGTGAGCTAGTGTCGTACAGTTTGACAAACACAAGCTTTTATAAGAATAAAATTATCGTCAGAGAAATCATTCTGTTATAGAAACCGACTTTGAAGGCATTGTATTTCTTCTTCCAGCGTAGAATTGATAAATACTGGTCAAATGCGATTCAAATTTGCACACTGAGGGTTTCGTACCAAAAAACGACCGCCCAACATTTTTTTCTATTGCGGGTCGGCAACAGAAATACCTACATCATCAGGAGATACAATCAGGTGTCAGAAATACGGACAGATAGAAAGACAGACAAACCAAAGGAGGGATTCGCCACAATCGCGGCGGTCAGACCGGTCACGGACGAGTGGCAGGAGAGGAGACACGGTGCTCTCTCCTACCGGTTGTCACATATACTTACTGGGCACGGGAGCTTCGGTAAGTATCTATGGCGAATACACCGGGAAACCACGGTCGAGTGCCAGCACTGCGGGGAGCGCAGCGAGGACACAGCGCTCCAAACATTGGTGGAGTGCACGACGTGGCCGCAACAGCGCCAGATCCTAGTGGCAGGTCTGGACGTGGACACTCTCTCGCTAGAGAACATGGTGTGAGCCATGATCTCCAGCAGGAGTAAGTGGAACTGCGCTCTCTTTCTGCTCGTGAAAGAGGCGGCGGGTAGGAAATAGGAGAGAACTCTCCCACCCGAGTTACAAAATCGGCGGGTGCGCCGCTGACATGTCTTCACCTAAGAGAGGACGGTGAGGGGGCTGCCCACCGTTCTTACAAAAGCAGCAAGATGAGAGCATGTCGTGAGATATTCACGCACGCACGCCCCGCCTAAGAAGTGGAATAACACCCGAAAACCCCCCAAAAACGCAGGATAGCCCTCGAAACCCCCTAGATGAGGCCGCAGTGGTAGCCGTAGGTCTCTTGGGAGTCCTGGGGTATCTTTCCGAGGGGTAACCCGGGGCTTCCAACCGTAGGCTGTTAGGCAGGATACGTGAGGTTTTTTAGTCGGTAGTAGTCCAGCATAACATCCATAAGGATTTTACCTCTCGTTTAAAAAAGACATACAGGCATCGGACTCTTACTAACAGGGTCCCGTTTTTTCCTTTTGGAAACGGAATCCTAAAATTAATACTTATTGACAGACTTAATGCAATAATATTTGCAAGTGGAGAGAATCTTCGCTAGAACTACACGATTCAAAAGATCGTTTCTCTGTCGAACCATAAAAACCTGGAACGACCTGCCAGCGCATGTGTTTCCCTCCTCCCGGGTTCTTCAAGCAGAGCGTGAAGAGGCCCATCACAAGGCCGCCAACTTGAGGACCGCTGTTAGAGCTGGCCCCCAATCGCTAGATGCGCCACGGCTTTCCATCAGGCTGGTGGCGACGTCAATTTGGCGACAAAATATTTAAAAAAAGAAAAACCACCACACAGCTCAAAGTACAAAAAGTGAACAATACTTAAGTAAAATCATCGCTCACGGTCACGGTCACTACGTTCTACGTACAATACGTTGAATAATTACAGCTATTTATTAACTAAAGGCGTGTGTATGCTGTATGTATTTATTTTTATAATAGCTACCACAAATTTGAGACACGATGCTGTATACAGTGGATTTTTTGTTGGAGATTACTACTCGTCATTGTAGTACAAAAAGGGAAAAGGCATCTACAAAGTTGCATCACTAAAATAGAATATTTCGACTTTTGAATTTTCATTAATTGGAAATTTCTTAATTTCGAATTATTAAGTTTAGGTACCAAAGTAATATTTACAATAGTGTAGATTTAAAAATGTTGTACTGCTTAAAATGTCATCTTCAATATAGCCGCAACTTCGTTTACGTCGCATAAGGTGTATGAAAGGAAAGGTATTTCTTCATCAGAGTCATCAAGCAGCGTCTGAAACTGCCCTGTTTGCTTAATCATAAAAGAGCTTAATGATTCAGTCTATTTTAAAACAATTCAGTCCATATTTCTCTCTTATCAATCCCTCTGGGAAAGAGAGCTACAATGAAGGCACAAGCCATCTATTCCTATAATATAAGTGATACACCTACTGAGTAATGGATAAACAATGGTTTAGACCGAGCGACGCGCGACGACCAGTTTAGGGAAACAAAGATGGTACAACGCCGAAAAAAAAGTATCCATTGCCATTGAAAGATTATCACACCTCAAACTCGAAATCAAAGGTTTGGACATTAACTGGAAGACGGTAAAGATGAAAGTAGAGATCAAATACGTATCTACACTATTATTTTTGTTCAAATTGAATTCTACAATTATTTTTAATGCAATGATTGAACGATTGATGGACGAAAAATAAATAGGTTTAATATGAACGATTAGCTGAGTAAATAAGCTTTTGGCAACAATACATTAGCTTTATTTTGCGTTTGAAATTACCATTTTATTTAGCAGAATTTGCGCCTGGACGCGCCTACAAACGTCGCTTAATAATATTCTATAGTTATAATCTACTTGTATTGACACCTAAGTATATTGACCCGGTTAAGTCAAGGACGCTTAAGTTTCGATTATTGTTAATTTTCTATAAATTTTCTATTTGTAAATTTTATTTTGCCTAAAGGTTTAATTATAAAGGGCATAAAGCATCAAGAATCGAGAACAGTAAAACTATTGAGCCAATCTAAACGAATAGACTGATATCAAAACCATCGAATGATCTATCAAATTTTAATACAAACATTGTGGACAGAATAATACATTGATTCATTGGTTATCTTTAGAATTCTCCACGTATAGGTACTAAAAATAAATAACAAATGTTCTGTAAATTCAAAATACAATAATCAAAATATTATTATAGTTTAAGTCCCACTTTATTCGAGCCAGTTTAAGTCACATAACACCAAAAAAGAAATGCTTCTTGACGACCTCTTTTAGAATATAACCAAAGATAATATAATAATAACCCAACATTCTGTACACTGCCGATGCGGGCTCGTGCATAAACCGGCTTTCCACCAGTCTTGCTAATAATAACTGTTGTGGTGAACATGCATTCACAGTTATAATATAACTACCTACATGTAGAACTTGCCCTTCAAACTACCGTTTTTCAATAATTATCCAAATTCACGTATACCGGTTATGTGACAAAGTAGAAATGACTCCTGATGGATACTCATGATCACATTCAAATTGAAAGATAATAAAACAAATTGTGCTGTAACGCTTGCAATCAGCAAATCAATAAACCAAAATGAGGAAACAATGACGATTTCACTATAATGCAATGAAGTTAAAAAAAATGTTACATTACTATTACCTTCATATTTCTAGTTATCTCTACTGAAGTTCTAAAATATAACTTTGGTTCTAATTACGATATAGGTACCCATTAATCTATTCGTGACGTGATTGCAGTTCTTGAAACACACGCATCAATTTAACCGAATTCGCTTAGGTTGTCGCTAAGGTGATTTGATGAGATTTATTTGTACGCGTTACCATTATCATAGATAAAAGAATTAATAAAAAAATACGAGAAAAGATAACGTTCCTATCACTGACGAGGATTAAATTATCTATGAGAAATTGATCTAGTTCATAAAAATATAAATAAATTAATTAATACTTTGAATTTACCAATGGGTTTACCTTTTTGGTCAACTGGCTATGCAGTTAAACCACAGCGTCCGCACGATGAATCCATGGAATGCTGAGGAAACGGTCTTAGTCAAAGGTGATAAAAGAAAGACTAGCCAATGAACAAATCTAATGAACAAAGCCAATGAAAAAATACTAACATAGAACAACTAATATGTGTATGTGTTATATGAAATAAACTGTTTAACCGAACAATCCTTAAGAAAGTCTTGGTATATAGTTTTTCGTAATAGGCCATAACATTTAATGGCCATTTTAAGGTACATTTACCTTGTTATAATCGAAGCCTAGTTTGTTACACTGCACGTAAACCTTGAACAATTGCCATTTTAATAGTTAGATTACCTATCTAAGAATCTTTTCTAAGACTACCTAAGCCTCGCTTACGATAGTAACTTTCACAGAGTGTAAAGTAATCAAATCAAATATTATGACGATTACAAATAATTGGCTAAAGGTATAAACGTTCACATCCACAACCTTCAAGGCATCTAAAGTACGTGAAAGGGATACCGACAAAATAACGCTAAATTTCTGAACCCTTGGCTGACTATTTTTTGCTAAAACCAGTTACGCTACTCCCAGAAAAAGCGGTGCCTTCTGCGGGTATCTAATTCGAATCATTTCTTTGTAGTCTCAAAATGTAATACGTTAAATCTGTTTTATGCTTAATTATGGATAGATGATTTGAAAGTAAAATTTTAGTATAGGTGTACTAAAATTTTACTTTGGTTGGTACATTTTACAATGGTTGTTTGTCAGTTCACGAATACATTATTTATGTTGACCTGTGTCAAATTTATATTTTGTTGTTTTATAATAAACACACCTAAACCCTAAACTTGTTTGTTTAAAGCATACCTAATTATTTATATGAAGAAAAGTAATATTGACAAAATATTCGGGAAAATGGCTTTAAGTCTGTATATACTATTAGCGGACGTCACGCGGTTTCACCCGCGTAGTTCCCGTTCCCGTGGGAATACGGGAATAAAATATGGCCCATGTTCACCGCAAAGAGTGTAGCTTTCCAACAGTGAAAGAATTTTTCAAATCGGCACAGTAGTTTCGGAGCCTATTCGTTACAAACAAACAAACAAAAAAACAAATGTTTCCTCTTTATAATACACTCGAGAGCAATGAATCCGGGTCACTTAAAGAATCCTAAAAATCTCGGAAACTAAAAATGCTAGGTTAATGCAATAAATTGTATTTAATAGACAATGTAATACTCCTTAAATGAAGGTATTAAAACTTCTTAGTTATTGTAAAGTTATATCATAAAAAAATCAAATTTGAAAAAGGGCCACTTTCGAAGATGGAACTACGAAATTACAGCATTTGGTGTTGCTTTTGTTTGTAATCTGTCATTTATGTGGGTACATAAACCATGTTGATAGTGCTCTATATTCATTAATCAAGCTGAAATTATGTCGCTTACGCCTGAAGAATGCACCAGAATACTTACAATGCTGGAAACCGGCCGGAGTCAGCGCGATACAGCCAGGACTGTCGGTGTGTCGCTGTCAACAGTACAAAGAGTTCTCCGACGTTACGAAGAAACTGGTTCTAACCTACGCAGACCAGGAACGGGCAGAACCAGGTGTACCACAGCACGAGAAGACCGATACTTGGTGAACACCATGCTTCGAAATCGCTTTCTCACAGGAACTGAACTCACCAATCAGTTTCGACGCCTCGGAGGAAGTAACCCAAGTGCATGGACAGTAAGACGTCGGCTTGCTGAATCTAACTTAAAACCCCTTAGACCTGCAAACGGCCCTAAACTGAAGCGTGGGCATCGTATTTCGAGACTAAGGTATGCCCAGAGCCACGTAATGCTATGTGGGTAGTCGTTACAAATAAACAAATATTTTTGAGCTCCTATAATTATTTTAAATATAAAATCATTTATTTAATTTATTACAAAAGTTTTTGGTTGAATAAAATGTTGATATAATACACTCACCAGCTGTGTGTTATCTCCATCCAACTTATCCTATTTAAAAAGATATTCACAGTTGATAAATCACTAGCACAGAAACAGTACAAGCATGGAGGCATTTAAGGATTTTGCATCCACCATGAGCGGAATTGAAGAAAGGCTGGCTGGATTTGAAGCTGATCTTCAGCGAAGCAATAAAGCCCCAAATTCTCCAAACTTGGTAAGTTTAACTACCGAATTTTCCAAGTTCAAGACCTTTGTGCTCACAACTATATCTGCTTTCCGTGCTCAAATGGAATACTTGGCACGTGAATTGGACAATGTAGAGATGCGGAGCCGCCGTAAAATACTCTTGCTGCATGGCATTCCCGAGGAGCAGGCTGAACAAACTTCACAAGTTGTGGCAAAAGTAATATCCGATAGTTTGAAGCTGGCTGATGTTTCGGTTAATGATATCAGGCGATGCCAAAGGATGGGACGACCTTCAGGTGCCAACAAGCCCAGACCTATCCTTGTCAAGTTTCAACAGGTGATGAAAGGGCATGATCCATGCAGCCTAATCTGATAGATTTCATGTTTTGTGTTTCTTTTTATTAATTTGTTGTAGTTTAATTTTTGTCATGTTTTGTGAATATTTTTAAATTATCTTTTTTCAGCACAACTGGCGGGTGGACAGATAGAGTGCAGAAAGTTGCTCTCATTCTTGTTTGTTGGTGTCTGTTTATTGTACTTATAAAATAATTTTATATTTTATTTATTATTATTTTTTATTTTATTAGTATTATATTTTACTTTTTATTTTTATTTATTTTTTAATAATTAATCTATTGTATTGAATATTTATCTATTTTAAATTGGTATAATAATATGTTAGATGCATATAATTTGAGTACTGGTAACGATAGTTTTACTACAGCAAGTAACAGTAATAGTAATGCCCAGTTTTCCGATGTACCCAAGAATTTTAATGTAGTCCATTTTAATGCACAGAGTATTCACGCCCATTTCCCAGAGATGCTGACTACTTTTAATTGCAAGAATATCCACGCCATTCTGGTTTCGGAAACGTGGCTAAATCCCTGTCTTCCTTCTATTTCTTATACTTTACCTCACTTTCATCTTATCCGTAACGATCGCCGTACCAGGGGTGGCGGTGTTGCCATCTACTTACGAGATCATATTAACTTCAACATTTTGGAAATGTCTCCTCAGCCACCGCCTTCAAATGCTGGGGAATCAATATTCATTGAGGTGGACCTTTGTCACTCAAAGG
Organism: Miltochrista miniata; assembly: GCA_933228765.1. Taxonomy (NCBI): domain Eukaryota; kingdom Metazoa; phylum Arthropoda; class Insecta; order Lepidoptera; family Erebidae; genus Miltochrista; species Miltochrista miniata. The sequence goes on from OW121768.1 coordinate 20,265,547, forward strand.
TGCTACTCGGTGTGTATTATTCCTCTTCATCCGAAATTAATTTCTTTTCTTCTTTTGAAAACATTGTAGAACGTCTCTCACCCTTATACAGTCATACTATTATACTCGGCGATTTTAATACTTGTCTTCAAAAAACTGATTCTCGATCGCTTGCTCGCGCCTCTTCTTTCAAAAGCATTGTAAATTCCTGTAACTTGTCTATCCTACCTTTAAATGTCACTCACCACTTTCCTGGTTGCGCTCCATCTCTCATTGATCTCATCCTTGTTTCTTCCACTGAATTAGTTGTTAAGCATGGTCAAAGCACAGCTGTTCAATTCTCGTATCATGACTTAATATATCTCTCTTATAACCTTCGTCCTCCTAAATCTAAGCCCAAAATCCTCATGCAACGCAATTTTAGTGGCATGGATATTGATAGACTACGCGACGATGCATCAAATATAAACTGGGATTCATTGGTAGCCGCGAACTGTATGGATGAGAAAGTTAGGATTCTAACCAGCAAGTTAACAGATCTCTATGATCTACATGCTCCAATTCGTGCAGTGAGGGTGCGACACTTGCCGGCGCCGTGGCTTACAGCTGATATCAAATCCCTTATAGCTAAAAAAGCTGCAGCTAAATGTAAGTTCCAACGTCGGGCGACACCTGAAAATCATGCAAAATACATAGCCTTGAGGAATCACTGTAGCAGGGTGTGTAGGAAAGCACAACGCCAACATATTCATAAATCGGTCCAGAACGGGGACCCAGCAAAGGTATGGAAGTTTCTAAAAACTATAGGGGTTGGAAAACCTAAACAACAAGACATTCCTAAAAACCTTGACATTGATTCACTAAATCAACATTTCTGCTCGTCGCCGTGTTATGATCAATCTAGCAAGGCAAATACTTTACAATATCTTTCATCTCTTCCAACTCCTTCTTTCCCACCGTTTCGTTTTGATCAACTATCTGCTTGTGATGTTAAGAGGTGCATAGTATCGCTTAGTTCAAACGCGGTAGGTACTGACTGCTTAAGTCGTAACATGGTCGTGCCTATTCTGGATGAAATTCTTCCTATTTTGTGCCACGTCTTTAACCACTCCATATCTAGCAGTGTATTTCCGACGACGTGGAAAGAGGCACAAATTGTCCCCATTCCCAAAAAACCTAACCCTACATCCTTTGCCGAGTACCGTCCCATTTCCATATTGCCTTTCCTTTCAAAAGTTCTAGAACGGCTTGTTCATATCCAATTAAGTACATTCCTAAACAGAAACCTTCTTCTTAACCCTTACCAATCAGGCTTTCGTCCAGGATATAGCACGGCTAGTGCGTTGATCAGTATTACTGATGATATTAGGCTGGGCATGGAAAATGGGAATATCACTGTACTATCCTTACTTGATTTCAGCAACGCTTTTAATACAGTGGATTTCCAAATACTGCTCGGTATACTGCGCTCGATTAACATATCTCCAACAGTTATTGATTGGTTTCACAGTTACCTGTTTGGACGGCGGCAGCGTGTACGCATTGAAGAATCATTTTCTTCTTGGTGCGACACGACTGCGGGCGTACCACAGGGTGGCGTTCTATCTCCATTACTATTCTCCATCTTTATAAATTCCATCTCTAAATCTTTATTATCATCCTACCACCTTTATGCAGATGATCTACAGATCTATATGCAAGCTCCAGTCGATGAAATTACCGAAGCAATATCTATAATTAACTCGGATTTAAGGCGGATATGTAAGTGGAGCAGGCAATACGGACTAAGCGTGAACCCCTCCAAAACCCAAGTAGTCGTTATCGGCAGTCCAATTATGGTGTCACGTATAGACCGTACTCAATTGCCTGACATCATGTTTAACGGTGTTGCAATACCTATCAGTGCAACTGTTAAAAATCTGGGAATCTTGGTTGATGATAAGTTGTCCTGGTCTCCCCAACTACAGGAAGTCAGCCGTAAACTGTTCGCATCCGCAGGATCATTGCGTAGACTACGTAATTTCTTACCTATGACCACTAAAATTGCGCTTGCTCAATCTCTCCTTCTCCCTATTCTAGATTATGCTGATGTCAGTTATCTCGATATCACAGAGGAGCAACTTGATAAACTCGAGCGCCTTCAAAACTTCTGTATAAGATTTATATTTGGATTACGCAAATATGATCATGTAACCGAATATCGCAAACAGCTCGAGTGGCTCCCAATTCGCCTTCGACGGAATGCTCATATCCTTTCTATGCTTTACAGTATTCTGTTCAATCCACGTTCCCCAACTTATCTCAAAGAACGATTCATGTTCCTTAATGACACACATTCAAGATCCTTGAGGTCGTCGGAAAATTTGACACTGGCTATGCCTATTCACTCTACTGGTTTTTACGATAAATCTTTCGCCATACAGGCTGTGCGGGTGTGGAATGCGCTGCCTGAAACGATTAGAAAGGCCCAGTCTTTGGCTGTCTTTAAGCGTTTGGTGAAGGAACACTATTTGACCCGGTAGGATGTTCCTTAGCATAACAATTGTTTTCATGTGTGTGTATGTATATATATGTGTATGTGTATGTGTATATATATGTATGTATATGTGCGTGTGTATATGTATGTATATAGGTATATATTTATTATGTATGTATATTGGTATGTACCTGTATATGTATTGTATTTATGCCTAGATGTATATATATAGTATGTACGTCTATATTCATTTACATACCAACTGGTATGTATGTATTGTTTTGTAGCTTCATATTTCTACACCTAACTACCCATCTGTCTTCAATATCTTTTTCTGTCCATCCCAAGGTTGCCTGTAAGAAATTGCTTTTTAGCGATAAGGCCGCCCTTTGTACAATATCTTACTATTATCTTTTTTTCTGTAAACTATAACTTGGTGTACAAATAAAGTTATATTCTATTCTATTCTATTCTAAATTGGAGTATTGAAGATTGGTCAAAAGTTATGTTCTCCGACGAATCAAAATTTATGCTCTACAAGCACGATGGAAGACACAGAGTGTATCGAAGACCAGGGGAAAGATTCAAGCAAGCATGCATCGAAGAAAAAGTAGCCTACGGTGGTGGGTCTGTACTTGTGTGGGCCGGAATTTCTTCTGAAAGTCGCACAGAGCTGGTGATCATAGAAAACGGCTCTTTAACTAGCGTAAGATATGTGGAAGAAATCCTCAATGATCACGTTGGTCCATTTATGGTCAATTTAGGTGAGGATGCTATATTTATGCATGACAATGCCCGACCTCATACAGGTAGGATTGTGAATGACTACCTTCAAGAGATGAACATTACTCGTATGGAGTGGCCAGCGCGCAGCCCGGATATCAACCCGATCGAGCATGCTTGGGACGAGCTAGGCAGATGCGTAAAACAACGAAACCCTCCCCCAATCACGCTTCGTGAGCTCCAAATTGCTCTCACAGAGGAATGGAAGAATATTCCCCAAAATCGTATAAGGAACTTGGTGTACAGCATGCCAAACCGCGTAAACGCAGTAATGGAAGCACGAGGAGGCAATACGAAGTATTAAAATTCAAGAAAATCGTAATAAAGTTCAAAAATTTCATGTTTCCTATTTTTGTTTTAAGGAGAGATCAGCAGTTTTTTCTTTATGTAATTTTGTGTTAATAAAATGTATGGTGACTCATATTTTTTTTACTTTCATTTAAGGAGTATTACATTGTCTATTAAATACAATTTATTGCATTAACCTATCATTTTTAGTTTCCGAGATTTTTAACATTCTTTAAGTGACCCGGATTCATTGCTCTCGAGTGTATTAGTATAGATTTATTTAATTAAGAGAAAAAATTGATAAGGAATCGTCAAACTGCCGGATCTCTCAAGGAAGTACATTACTTAGATTCAAAAGACGAGTACTTAATTAATTGACAGTTATCGAATTCGTAGATACAAGTGCGGTTCGTGCTGATTAGTTGATCCTAAAGTATGCTATGAGCCATGGCTAGATGACACCAATATCTGCCTTCGTTAAGTTTATTTCCCATAACACGGAACTGGCGTTTCCTAGTCAACATTTTTATTTTCATACTAAGTTTATCAAAAATGAATAAGGTACCTAAATAACGGCAATCAAAGCCAAGCCAAGGTATCAACTACTTGTATATAAGTCTTCTAAACACGTAGTTACTACCTTGGCTTGGATTAAAGTTATTTACTTAAACTTATTTATTTTTGTAGATAAATATAATATCAATGAAATCGATTGCCTCAATATCAGTACTAAACTTTTCCGCAGCGGCAATGCACACGAGATCACGATCACTAAAAACACAACAGCTCAAGGTTACGGTCAATAACATTTCATGTGATGTAAGACTAGCCAGTTATCCACTTACCGGTATCGGTACTATCTGCGATACCAGTACATACACATTTTTTTAAGTAACTTTATTCCTATACTACCGGACAAAGTAAATAAGTAATAAGTAAAATATATTTAGAATTGTGGAATGCCATCGGCTAATTTGATAGATTGATTGGTTGATTTCAGTTTGGTAGTTTTCGTTTAAATTGTTTATTGTTACTTTAATTTTAATTATCGCAGTAAGTATTATTAATAACAGAAATAATTGGATAAATTGTAAATACAAAAAACTAAGTAAATAACCGCTTAGGATTTTCATGTACGTATAAGATCTACCGAGATGTTTTTAATATTTCGGCAATGCAAACGCAATGATCACGAAACATAGAACATAATAGATAAAAAGATATAAGAATAAAATATATTATACAAATTTAAATTAAACTAACACTATTGAAGTCAATAAGAACTCATTGAAAGGTCAGTCATGATACTTGATAACGCATAGTAATAAAGATAATTATTATCAAATCTAACAAGATGTACTGTATTGATAAAATTTTAAAAAATATTACATGACAATAATTTGAGTAATCTGCGATACTGTACAATGATAGTAAAATAATTATATATTTTCAGGTCATAATATTTATATCTCAAAACTTTCACAATTTACATGTTTTCAGTTTAAATTTCAATTACCATTTACCAAACCAAACTTCTTAAATTACGTTTTGTAAATAATTATTTTCGGGTAGAATTTTGTACTGCATAGATATTATCTAATAAGGACAATAATTATACCTAGCATCTTGTTATAATTTCGAGGGCAACTTGATGAATTGAAAAGGATACTATATTATAATACTTTACAAAAAATAAACCGAAATATAAGCGGGAATAGTAAGTATGGAAAATTACGGTTACCTCATGGCCAGCATTTAGTAGATGTCGTACATACGCTTCTCCCAAAATCGCATGACTTTTTCCGGGGTACGGAAACACTACGAGTATATTGTAAGAAAAAACATTACTAATACATAATAACGGTAACAATATAACTAATAACTTATTCATTTTTGCCTATCCTCAACTCCACCGGTCGGCGTTCAGTCAATGACTGATGAGTTTGTGGAACGCAACAGAAACGATCCACAAAGTGTTCGATTACACAACGCTATGTGAAAACTTAGACTTTAAACTGCTTATATTTTTTAGGGCCGGTCGACCGTAATATACGAAAAATATACCTAGATACTAAGTTCTAATAAGCAGAAATATTTAATATGCAGAATGACTTTGCAATATATTTGAATCGCGATCGATGAAGTCATTCAGTGAGAATTTCAAAATTTTAAATATTTTGTAAATAATTCTCGGTTCTCCTTCAAATTTTTTAATTACTTAGTCGTTTTTTTTAAATATGCTTAATTCTACTAGTGAAATATTTTAAAACTACAGCCAACCTTTAAGAAAATGTTTTCAAATTGTTTGTACTGTAATTATATAAAATTTATTTTTGTACATTTACAAGTGAAATATTAAAAGAATATATTTAAATTTTAAATCATGAATTTTTTTGTTGAATTAATGAATAACTGAAGTAAAATGGCCACACAAATTGACTTAATAGAATGATCGAAATTTAGTGTTAAAACATAGCATAATATCCATAGTAGTTCGCCAACTGGCAACAAAATCACGAATGTGTTGAGTAAGTACTTTGTTTCAGAAGTACTTTGCCCGATCTCTGTAGTTTATTCCTAACACTAAGTTGTTTCGCTTAGTTTAGCATAGAAACAATGATTAAATCAGCGATAACCGTGGACCCGGCCAGTAAATCCAATGCGACGTCGGCGTCGATGCTCGACGAAAACTACTAGCGTGACCTAGATAATCGGTTGGAATAGAGTGAAGGCGAATATCTACTGTACTATTATTCAAACTGAAATATACAGTCACTAAAAAAACATTATAAACCTTATAACACAAAATAAATACGTTTCATTACTGTTGTGAAATGAAATAAAATTTTTCATTTTCAAATATAAAACAAAAGAAAAAATTTCTTCATCTTTTAATCACCAAACGAAATGTTACATAAAACGAAGCCATCTGGTGGCGAAACGGAGTTCGCCGGGTTTGCCAGTAATTTATAGAATCACGAGAAAAATAATAGCAGTTTAAGTAGCAGAACTATCACTTTACAACATCTAGCATATATTTGTAGACGCTTCTATAAGTAAATGTTAATAACAAGTATGTTAGATATAGAGGTGTATATCATTATAGATTCATAATATATAACATGCGAGCTGTGCCCTATGGCATTGCCTGTAACGATACTTACTAAGAACTTCGTAGTACACGTCGAAATTTCCCATTTTTACAATAATTACGAGATATACCAAATTTGTGGACTTTTATCATTGGTGCTTCACTCCATTGACTAGTAAAACATTAAACATGCGATAACCTAGCTTACCTCCTGTTGTCTAATAGTCTTACTTTACTCAGCCTTTATACATAAACAAGTCCAGTCACGACCTGCGCTTATCCATTTTAACACGGCAAAGGGCTCACCACCGGAGGACATAAAACTATAAGGTAAAATGTGGGCGTATACTATGCCTTTGCCTACCCCTTCGGGGATAAAGGCGTGATTATATGTATGTATGTATTTAGGTCCAGTCCACTGGCTGGACAGTAGGCCTCTCCCAATTTACGCCACAACACATGTCATGGTCTTGCACATTCCGCATTCAATCCTTTCCTGCCCCTACATCCTTTTCCAAGTCGTCGTGCCTATCAATTTAATACTACAATCACAGATTATATAATATATTCTATCTACAATTAAGAAACTAATTTTCTTTTTATCTATAGCTTCCTGCTTTTTAGCGTTAAGGCCAGGTTAAATTAAGCATGATGTTGACTACACACGTGTTGTTTTGTACTTGACCTTACACATTGGACATTGTACAATATACCTAGCTAATAGCAAAGATAATTTAATAGTATTACATTCTTTTTTTTTTAACGTGAGGGAAAATCCTCATCGATGCTATGCCGGACTCCTACCGACTAAAAAACCTCACGTAACGCCCAACAACGGCCTATGGTTGGGAGCCCCGGGTAAGCCCTCGGAAGGATGTCCAAGGAAGTATACTACTAATAGCCAAATGGAGATGTAAATAAACACACAATGTGCCTTTGTGCACGTACCTACTTTCAATAAAACATTGCCCATAAAGTACGAGTAAACAATAGAAGATTCAATTCAATAAAAAAAGGATGTCTGACAAGAACATTCAAAACTCAGTTTTACTTCTATTGTTTATTAGACATTTCAATGAAAAATTATATTTATATATTGTTTGTCAGAGTTAATACTTATTGAATTGTAGATCTGTACCTAATCGAAGACCTACCACCTAAGCTATAAAATTGTGGATTGCAATAAAGAATTAAGAAGAAGACTGTGAACAGAAGAACAACTAGTTTTTACAAATGAAAAAAATGTACGGAACCCGCGGTGGGAGAGTCCGGCTCGCACTGGTAGGATTACTTTTTCTATTGAACCGGTTAGAGATATTACAAGCAATAGGTTGATATTATAGAAGTAGGTTCGGTGCTGCGAGTACCCTCCAAAGTGAGAATTGTGAAGCTCAGCACCCCATAAAATAATTTATTACAGCAGCTACTAATTAAATTTTACTAGCTCACCCGCGTGACCGCGTCACGTAAGTGACAGAATAAAGGGGGATTGAATTATATCCCTTCAAGATGCGTGTAATCCCGTCGCTTTATTTGAAGAATTATTTGCACAAATTTGGTTTCCTTTAAAAATGTTATTGTGAGCGAATCTAAAAAGCTTTTTAGATTCGCTTACAGTAACCTTATGTTTATGATATAAGTAGGATTAACTTTAAACAAACTTTTTGTTTAAAGTTATTTTTTTTTGTTTTCATTAAACTTTATGTTACTTACCATATTTAAATACTACACTTTCACAAAACCATCCATTGCGTAGAGAAGGAAAACTCGAAACGAAACCCGATTATCAGTAAAATGACAATCGTTAAGCCTAGTTGAAGGCTTTATGAGCGGCTTGAAAATTTTCAACTGTGGGTTGTCACGACCTGCGCCTGTCCATTTCAACACGGCAAAATAGGCTCACCACCTACTACGTGGGACATAAAACTATAGGTAAAATGTGGGCGTATACTATGCCTCTGCCTACCACTTTGGATATAAATGACTTTATGTATGTATATATACTTAGATACCAAACTAAAATTCGTAACAGAACAGCAAAAAAATGTACTACATCGTTTTGTAAAAATAGATCTTTAACTACATACGTAGGTAGGTACATCATTACATACGTGCATATAAAACGTCATACTAAACTTCAGATGTTATCGTTCTTCCATAAATATAATAGAAACCTGTTTAGCTTTATAATCTACTGTAAGTAGGTTTATTTCCTCTGCCCTTTAGTGTGTGTAGCTGGATATATTATTATATTATATTTAATATATTTATAGGTTTAGATGTCTAAAATAAATATTATGTGGTATTTAATCAACACAACAAATAATAATGTTAATCATTGGTAACTTAAAACCAGAATAATGAAATTATTCCATTTCGAAAATCTACTTATTTTTCTTTTTTTTTTACGTGAGGGAAAATCCTCAAACGATGCTATGCCGGACTCTTACCGACTAAAAAACCTCACGTAACGCCCAACAGCCTGTGGTTGGGAGCCCCGGGTAAGCCCTCGGAAGGATGTCCCAGGACTCCCAACAGACCTACAGCCGCTACTGCGACCTCGCCCAGGGGGTGGTTCGGGTGCTATCCCGCGTCTTTGGGGGGTTTCGGTGTACCCTCTGACCGTCCTCAGACCCCCGGTCATGGAGGCCGATAGTCCTCAGCGAAGACACGTCTGGGAACTCGGGTGGAAGAGCTCTCTCCCGCACCCACCCCGCCGCCTCCTTTACGAGCGAGAGAGTGTCCACGTCCAGACCCACTACGAGGACCTGGTGCTGTTGCGCCCACGCCGTGCACTCCACCAGAGAGTGTGGAGCGCTGTGTCATCGCTGCGGTCCTCGCAGTGCTGACACACGGCCGTGGTATCCCGGTGTTTCCGCCACAGATACCTACCGAAGCTACCGTGCCCGGCAAGCATCTGTGTCAACCGGTAGGAGAGAGCACTGTGTCTCTTCTCCAGCCACTCGTCCATGACCGGTCTGACGGCCGCGATTGTGGCGAATCCCCCTTTTGTTGCTCAAGTCGTACCTTCCATGTCTCCACGGTTTCCTAGTGGAGCAGGGACCGCTGAGCCTCGATTTCTCGAGACGCAGGCCTTTGGCCCCGCTCCAGCGCCTCCTTACGCCATCGTAACGGTGACGCAAGGGCTCTCGCTTCCAGGTCCCATGGACGGGTCCCGGCTAGGAGACATGCCGCCTCACCGGAGATCGTGCGGTATCCTCTTATCACCCTGACGGCCATCACTCTCTGTGGGCTCAGCAGTCTAGCCACATTGGCAAAACAGATAAACAACGCGAAAGTGGATGGACGTAGGAGTCGGGGAAGGCCACGACACACCTACCACGACCAAATTAATCGTGTGTTAGCAGAAGGTGGTGTCAAGAGCCGAAGGAACCGACGTGCATGCATAAAAAGAAAAATGAAGGTTGAAGAAGTATGTGTTGAGAGTATTGATCGTACCGCGTGGCACTCGGTTCTTTCTAGGCAGAAATCCAAATCCCTTGCGAGGTAGGCACCTCGCAAGGGATTTGGCGTAAAGATAGTATAGTATAGAAAATACTGCATTGATACTACGCCGGACTCCTACCGACTAAAAACCACACGTTCCCTAACTCCTGCCTACGGTTGGTAGCCCCGGGTAAGCCCTCGGAAGGTTGACCCCAGGCTTGCCAAGAGACCCTGACTCCCATGCGGCCTAAACTTTGGGGTTCGGGTGTTATTCCGCGTCTTTGGGCGGTTGTTCGGGTGTTATTCCGATTCATGGGGCGTGTGGCGTGCGTAAAATGAAGCTTTCACAATATGCTGTCGTCTTGGGCCTGCTTCTGTAAAGATGGAGATCTGCCTTCTTCGCCCTCCTCAGGCCCCCGATAGGCTTGTGCTAATAAGTGTTCCTAGCAGTCAATGAAACCTAAGTTCCAAGGCTAAAACAATCTGGACTTACACGCTCAGATGACGAAGACGAGTATTTGGTACCTAAATGTTCTAATTATTTAAATAAACTTTTTAATTCTAATTTTATAATAAACAAAATACCTACCGCCGGAAATCTGGTTTTGTTGAATACATTGCAAGAAGTATTTTATGACCATCCTATTATTTATATCAAATCGCAATAAAGATAAGTAACATTCGGCGGATTGAGAAAATGTGTTAAACATACTTTACATTTTACAACAAATTAGCATAAATCAGTATGGATATCGCAAAAAAGGTATTATTATAAACAAAAATGCCACATAATATTAGCTCGATAGTCTGGGCTATATTTAAAGTTGATATAAAAATCTGTGTCTAATTTTAAATACATACTGCGCAAATCTTAGTACAAATAAATAGGACGTTATTATTCGGCATTATACTTTATTTAGTAAACTGGTGTTGTTTTTTATTTAGATTATGTTTGCATCATAATCAAGATATTACATAATGTACTAGCTGACCCGCGCAACTTCGTTTGCGTGATAAATGAAGAACCGCTCGACAGATTGTGTCCAAACTTCACATAAACCATCTACTAAATAGTCCGAACGAAGCCTAAACATTTGGTTTGTATAGGTGAGCCCGTTCTTGAGTTATAAAATTACAACGAAAAGTGGCATTGATTTTTATATATATAGATAGATTCATAAAAAACAACAAAAAACATAGTGACCGCTCCAAACAAGTATAACTTTTAATCACAAGTAATCAAGGCCATATTAATAAAATATTAGGAGCTGTAGTAATAATTTCGATAGTATGAAACATCATCTTGGTAATATATCTTGTAGTAGGTAAATAATATTTACTTTGTCTACATATGATTGCGTCAAATATATTTCACATAATGTTATTATGTTAATTTCATGACGCTATCAGATGTAGACAAAGTAAATATTACGTATGATATAATACAAGCTAGAAACAAAACCAAAATATTTTGGAAATAGAAAAAAGTAAGTAATCTGTTTTATAACACTTAACACTAGAACTAGCATAGATAGTAGTAGACAGTAATTTTAACAGAAAACTATGTATAAAACAATGGAAAAAATGCCGCGCACCTCTTCTAAATCTTTTTGAACTTCACTTATCCACCCTGTGTCTGTGTGCTTGAAGACCTCGAACACATAGCCGTAGAACCATCCAGCGAATACAGCTCACTGGTAACGTTATAATACATAGTTCTCATCCGTAAGGAAACACTCCCTGGCTAACTTGTCCTATAACCGTGGATGAACCTGTTGAAGCGCTCGTGGCCCCGCGGACTCAGTGTTCTGTAAGGGTACACTACATTAATACGAAAAACTTAATTCCGAAAGTCACAATCACGAATTTTATAATTCCGAATTTCATAAGTCCGAATGATTCGAAATCCCGAAAGACAAAAATCCGATGTTTCATTAATCCTTTTTATTAAAAGTCATAATTTTAAAATTCCGAATGTTTACAATTCCGACTGTCAGAATGCCGAATTTCAAGAAACCGAAGCGTTGAATTCCGAATCATTAAAAATTCGCCATATTATAAATACGAACTCCGATTATCAAAAATCCGAAATATCATAAATACGAAGGGTGAATGTCGTTCCATGATGTTCCCGATTCCACCCGTTTTCACCGAAAATATTATTTCCAAGTGAGTAAAGGCAAACGACAAAACAAAAAAAAATAACCACGAAGGCTAAGGCGGGAGCGAAGCGGAGCGGAGCTCCCGCCTTAGCCTTCTAACCTAACCTATCCGAGTCGGGGTACTCTGAGTCGGGGTGTTAACCATTCACTTATTATGTTTAACACCTCGACTCGTATAGGTTAGGTTAGAAGGCTAAGGCAAAAGCGAAGCGGAGCGGAGCTCCGGCCTTAGCCATCGTGGTTATTTTTTTTGTTTTGTCGTTTGCCTTCCACTCTTAATATATTCGGTGGTTAGACTTAACCGTACTTTATTAAAAAAACTCAAATAGTGAATTTTCGGATATTTGAAATTCTGAATAATGTTTTTCGGGAAAATAACTGTCCGGTCTTTTGATTATTCGTACTAATGAAATTAAGAAAAATAAAAATTCGTACTTATGACTTTTGGATAAATGAATATCGTCCTTTTGAATATTCGGAGCTTTGTATCTTAGGAATTATAATCTTCGGAATTTTGAAAATCGGAATATTGAAATTCGGAAAAACATATTTCGGAATTTTTGGGTGTTCCCATTCTGTGAACGATCACTGCAGTAAGCAACTTTCACTATGGCCGATCCATGGATGGCTGACCATCCATGTGATCGCTTTGTGACATTTATTTGAGCGTTTCCGTGCTTCGGAAGGCACGTTAAGCCGTTGGTCCCGGTTGCAAGTAAAAGTGCAGTCGTTAAGCTAAGTTGAAGGCTTATTTCAACAGCAGGCAGTCACAACCTGCGCCTGTCCAATTAAACACGGCAATACGGCTCACCACCTATTACGTGGGACAAATTATACAAAAGGTGAAATGTGGGCATATAATATGCCTCTGTCTACCCTTTCGGGGATAAAGGCGTGACCATATGTATGTATGTATGGACCTGTCGAAACTTCTTTATTAAATAAAATTAATTTTCGTGTTGTGTGCACCACATCTTAGTTCTTACTATTATTATAAATGCGAAAGTTTGCGAGTGTTGATGTGTGGAATGAATAATACATAGGCGGGAAGCGGGAACGGGAACAAACTTTATGCAGGCGAAGCTGCGGGCATCAGCTAGTACTTGATAAAACATTTCATATAATAAACCAAATTATTTATAAATTCAACCGATAAACGCCAGAGCAAGGAAAGCCCTGACCCTACAAAACCATATCATAGGCAAAATAAACTTATAAATTTTCATAACAAGGGATCTCGTCAAGTTATTCAGCGGAACGCATAGGAAATTATTCACAAGTGAAATTATACCTCAGAATGGAAAAGTTCGTCGAACTGGGTCGGAATACATAATATTATCTGGAGTCACGGCCCGAACCACTTCGTATTCATCCACCATTTGTGTTTCCGTTTTCAGAAATTCGCCATTTCTTGTACCTACTACAAATTGATGATTTAGAACAGACCGTGTCTTCGGGTAGTTTTATTTTGTTTCAACTTCAGTGCGTGATTTGATACTTGATGAAAGGTTAATTTAGGTCAAAGCTAAGATATTTGCTGAGGTACAGAGCTCGCCTGAAAGCGAACAACCATAGTAAAAAATTACTTAATCATTTTTTTTTTAAATATTAACTGCCACCAAGACTTCGCCTATTTTACCACTACAACATATCGTATTTACAATAGTGTCGGGAAAAATGCCATCTTTTTGGACATAAATTATAATGATTCCCCTTTTGTGATATTTAGCCTATGTTACTTCGTATTATTTTGCGATTAAATGGCGATTTTTTAAAAATCATTTTAATAGTTTCTGAGTTAATAAACTACAAAGAAATTAATCTTTATAATGATGTGTTTCTATACTCTGTACTAATATTAATATTAGTACAGAGTATAGATACACATCAACCGTTTTAAAAATGAAAATCTTCACGAGTTATTCATAAAAAAGTGAGAAAAAGTAAGATTACCTGTAATAAAATTTCGTTGATCAAATTAATCTCAGATGAAAAGGATGTATTACCTACTGAGGTGTTCCACAACAGAAAATGTTTCTTTCGGAGTAAGGATGATTTTTCTTGAAATTTAGCTCGCCAAAGTGACATCGCCACCAGCCTGATGGAAAGCCGTGGCGCATCTAGCGATTGGGGGTCACTTCTAACTTACAGTGGTCCTCAAGTCGGCAGCCTTGTGATGTGCCTCTTCACGCTCCTCATAAAGAACCTGAGATTGTGAGATGAGGGAAACACATGTGCGGGTCGTTCTAAGTTTTTATAGTTCGATAGATGAACGATCTTTTGAAACGCTCTGATCTGGCGAAGATTCTCTCCACTGTGTATGAGTGGCATCTCTGCCCGGCACGCGTTGTTCGGGATCGGAAAAGAGAGGGTGGGATCAGGTTGAAGAGCTCTTCAGAACATTCGCCGTGATACATTCGGTAGAAGGCAACCAAGGACGCTATGGATCTTCGATGCGCCAACGGTTCGAGGCCTCCCGTCACCTCAGAACAACCAATTATTCGGATAGCACGTCTCTGAATAGCGTCAAGCGCGTCTAGTAAGTACCTCGCGGAGTCATCCCAAAGGAGTCTAGATCGCATAGCACAAGCTAATACCTATTGTTTTAATTTGGGCTAAGTGATGCTGTGAAATATAAAAACGTTTATTTTAGTTCCTAATGAAAAAAGACCTAAGGAACTTGTCTAGACACAAGTCACTTTTGTGTAATAAAACCACACTATCGCCAATTATTCCGATCATTCATCGCGTTCTTATCACAAGGACGGTAATAATCGAAGTAGGAAACAACCAACGATAATGTGGTAGTACTACACATAACAACGAAAAATACTATAATATTTATTAATACTCGTATTTTCTCCAAATGAAACATCTTCTTTCGAAAAACCATTACATTTTAGTAATCAAATAACTTAATGCATTTTCTATATAAATTTGTAACACAGAAACAGATTATGAAAAGGAAGACTAAAAAACTGATAATACTACCTACCCTCGTCCAGGTGCCAAAAAATTCCTTTCCATCGAGGTTGTCTGCTAAAGTTCCCATAGGCTGGCACATTGCCATGCTATAATGGCAATGCTTGTTCTCTTAGCGTGGAAGAGGCCAGTCTTGACATAGTAAGCGTTTAAGCCTCCCAAGCCTATAGTGCTCGACCTTAAACAGCTCAATAACCTAAAAAATAAATTATATTAGGTTTATTAATTTGTGCGCTTTGGATCGGCATTTCTACTAGGAAGGTTAGCCATGAAAAAGTGCGTCCCAAACTAAAGACTTTTTTATCTTCCATGGCACTAATGATGTTCCGTCCGGTCTCTAACCATCTCTAAGTGCCAAACCATTAGGTTCTAGTACGTCATTGTTCAAGTAACTTTCCCCTATGACGTGTTGAAATTCTCATGGAAGCCATCCCGTAATCCTATCAGCTAAGATTACACTGTGTGCCCTACACCTGTATACGGCCGGAAGTTCCAGAAATTCCAGCTAAACCCATGTATTACTTACTAACTGGCGTCTTTGGAGGTATACTATACTAAAGACTTAAGGAAATTACTAATCTGGAATGGAAAGTTTTGAACTCGTTGTCTTTTCATTTTATTTTAGGTACATTTATGTTATCAATTAGGAAGATTAACACATACGCTATGATAAACATTTTAAATGTATGACTGTGCATGTCTGCGACTTGTTACTATCCGGCTTCTGCAACTAAGTAACACACATACGTAGACTTATATGTAGACAAGCTAATGGCCGCGACTTCGTATTTCAAAATTTATTAAATATTTATACTTTCAAGTATTACTGAAACAAAATGTTTAGATGCTGACGATGCCACACCTTAAACCACGCGGTGCCCTACAACTGCCTGTATGTTTATTTATAATGAGATAAATAAATGTCTTAAAGCCTGCACAAGCACAAGCACTCTTATTATCGTGCAAATCTCTTCAGGAGCTTTTCATGTACATAGGGACAGACAAAATATTGATTTTTTAACATCAATAAGTCGCAAAACACTTAACGTACAGAGTTCATTCCGGTTAAGTTTTATTATAAGTATAGACACCCACGATACCCACGAATGATATTATTTATATTTAACATTATTAAGCTTTTTGTTTGCGTTAAAATAATGTGTCCGGAAAGGACATATTATTTTAACGAACCAAATTATCAAATTTCAGAAACGGTGCAGTGACACAGACTGAGGTGATAGCGTAACAGACATACAGACTTACTTTTGCATGTGTAATACTATATAGTACCAGTATATACTAACTAGGTAAACATTTTTATTCATAACTAGCGGACGTCACGCGGTTACATCCGCGTAATTCCCGATCCCGTGGGAATACGGGTGTAACATATAGCCTATGTTCACCGCAAAGAGTGTAGCTTCCCAACAGTGAAAGAATTTTTCCAAGTGGTCCAGTAGTTTCGGAGCCTATTCGATGCAAACAAACAAACAATCAAATCTTTCCTCTATATAATATTAGTATAGACTAAACCTGTATAAGTTACGAGTCATTCGTAATATTATGTAATCAACTGCTTAATAATCTCTAATAAAAATAATCATTCGGGTACACTGAGCGCCAAAACTCTAACGATTAAATGCTTTCTAATAGTTTTGTGGAAAAAAACGTCATCAAATACTGCATTACCTACTTATTCCGTGTTAACTGGATGTTAGTGAATACCTAATGTGTTACTTTAGCGTTGCAAATTCATATTCTAGCATATACAATAGTGGAGATATGCAAATCGTATTCCTCGTTGTAATGAAAAGATAGAAATAATTGTGTAGTGTTTAACACTTATGAGTTCCTGTAGTGTATTCGTTTACTACTTGATATCATCCCTGTACATAGACACCGTATTTTGTGAAGCGTTATTTAATATTTATAAGTACAAAAACAATTGGTCAGCTTATCTCACCTTATCAGTCTCATACATCAAATCATACAGTCGCTGACAGAAATTATAAAATTTATTTTCCTTATTAATAGTATTGTGCTCTCGCACTTCATTAGTTACCTGTGTAGTGACACTGACAAAACAAAGATTTACTGTTGTGTCCAGTCAAAGATTTTCGTAATAAATACTATAAAAGTGAGTATACTTCAACTTTGTGACAACGCTGTCTTCTCTTTGCTCATAACGACTTGTTGTCTTGATCGTGAGAATGAAACACCTGCGTAATTTGTCATAGGCGTGAGCGAGATCGGTCACACAGTCGACAGTCGACGGATACGTGATTTCCGTTCGTTGACTCGCTTCAAGTTCATGCAAGCAGTTCTTAGTGGGTCAACGTAACCGGGAGTACTACCTGATGCTTTATTTTGTGACAGCCAGTATTCTCGGCCCTAAAAATACTCACCTGACTAAAAGTTGTCGTAATGCTTATTTTGTGTTCATGACGGGTAAGGCGATTTTATAGGCCCCAGTAAAAAACTCATACATGTATAAAAATCTGTTTTTCTAACATACTTACATCAGACCAGAAATTTTGAAGCATAATAAAATCGGATATTTAAATTATCTTATTACTAAACATTTGTATTCTTGATGTTTGTTATTTGGCTATTTGAATATTCCACAGTATTAAACGAATTACACTATCCGCGTTTCTATGTTTCTATAACAGATAATAATACATCAGTCCAGAAACGTTCAAGCAATTCAAAGTATAAATTAGATCCTTTTATGATTGATCATCAACGTGAGTTTTTGCGACTGTAAAAACTGTGATGAATATGCGATGTCACGCAGAACGACCGCGCGTGGAGAATTCGAGCGCAGTTCATGGACACGGAGACTGTCATTCGCTATTGTGGTCAAATTTTGCAGGTATCACACAGATACTTCCGTAAGAAACGAGCCTGGCCTACATCAAAGATAGCAAAAATAAGACCCACCAAATCCTGATTTGACAATATAGGAGGCTGATTTATATTTCTTGACTACAGGGGCCCTACTCACGTCTACGATGACGGTAGGCCCAAGTCAGCCTCTCTAGTGACTGACTTGTAGAACAGCGGGCAAAGTCATGGTGAAAAAAAGGAAAACTAGAATACAACCACGTCTTCGGACAAAACCAGTGGATGGGTTCAAGGCGAAAAGCAGGAAGCCCAAAAAAAAAGCACTTTCAACCAGTTCCACCAGTGGGATAGGTACTGTAGGCCTAATGCTCCCCAAATGAAGTCCCATAATTATGTGTGGTATGTGGAAATGGGTTAGCATTTACATTTAGCAGTGGACTGCGATTGGGCAATTTAATTCGTTTCATTATTAAGGGTGCCAAGACGTGTATTCTAAGGTAAGGCAATCGGAACTAGTAGGATGTTGAATGATGATGATGACCTCTAAAACTCTTTTATTTCCAGTAAATATTATTTGTATAAACTTGGGGTGCGTCACTAGTTTATAATATTGTTTTCTATGCTAGACCATCACGCAATACCTATAAAAGTTAACGCGTTCTTAACACGAAAAATAAGCACATAAAGTGCTTAAATGACGGCACTAATTGATAATATAAATCACGTTGAATTTTTTAACAAAAAACATAAAAAAAACCGAGATATACACGACACGACATACCTATTTATCTCACGTTGGTCTATTCAAAATTACGGTGTTGTTCACTCACCTATCAAAGCAGAGCCAAAATCCTTCAACTTATTTTGAAATTTATAGTAAGTTCACCTTTATAATATAGACACCAACTAAAAAGACTTTCATAAATTTTTTGCCCTAAAAGGGTAAAAAAGAGTCTTGAAAGTTTATCGAAGTGTGTCACGGAACGGCACTGGTGTTACTGATACCTCTGACCTTCATGACGGCCTCGTTGGTTTAGACCAGGGGTCGGCAACCTTTTGAGTCGGAAGAGCCAAAAATGACGATTTTAAATTACAACATTTTTAAAGAGCCACAAAATCTTTCTTGATCCAATGATCCCCCCCCCCCCCCCCTAAGGAATGTGGAATAGACTAGACTGTGAGGAAAGTCTGCTATATAGACAAACCAAGTCTGTCGGAAGCTCTGAGAACATTCTTCGAAGGGCGTCTCCAGGACTTACGGCCATAGGCAGATGGTAAGTCACAGGGTGGTTTTGGAGAATTTCCACAATTTAAAAAATCTGAGTGATTATATCGGCTTCTCCCACTAAAACCCTAGGATGTTCCTTCTTGTCACTATGGTTGGGTCACAGGGAAGGCAAGCGTACAACAGCTACCTGCAACAGTCTCGACTCTGGGGGTCTAAATATTACCCACCGAAACTTCACTGCCGCGACGCCTGAACACGAGAGGTGCGTCTTAGTCAGTCTCACGGCTGTCATAAAGCTTCCATCGTCGGCCACGCGTCCGAGGTTGGCATACTGGAAGTGTTAGGCCACCCCGCTCTGGCACCCGCACCGCTTTTCTCATTGCCGTTGACGTCAAAACAACAGCCGAACCAATTTTCTTCGCTATCTAACATAGCGTAAACTATAATAGACAGCGACGCGACCAGGCCAATTTAGGACTCTTAGAGCGGTACGCTCGCCACTCCACTCCGTACAAAAAGCGAGGGTGTGCAGCGCTTTATCCACGGCGCCGTCCTCGCAGAGTACCCACTGCCGTTGCCTCCGGCTCAATGCCTACCACATCATGCAGGTATTTACTAAAATATCCGTGCCCCGTGAGGAGCTGTGTGAGGGGGTAGGTATGTCAGTGCCGCTTTTCTACCCAGGACCTCAGAATAAATAAGATGGCAGAGACGAGCTTAATGCTTACCGCCGAGCTCTAGCCTGGTGCGCCATTTATGAATGAGATCATTGCGCGCTCTAACACACCAGCTTTCAATCTCTTCCGAAGATGGTTGTTTGCCATTTTGACGCACCAAAGCTACCGGCGCGTCGCTGTCTATTATAGTTTACGCTATGTTAGATAGCGAAGAAAATTGGTTCGGCTGTTGTTTTGACGTCAACGGCAATGAGAAAAGCGGTGCGGGTGCCAGAGCGGGGTGGCCTAACACTTCCAGTATGCCAACCTCGGACGCGTGGCCGACGATGGAAGCTTTATGACAGCCGTGAGACTGACTAAGACGCACCTCTCGTGTTCAGGCGTCGCGGCAGTGAAGTTTCGGTGGGTAATATTAGATTTCTGCCAGAACTGCGGCCTCTAGGTTTCGCGACGGACTGTCAGAATTAGACAAGCCGTCTCTTATGATATTACATTCACTGGGCTATGGCCCGCTGCGGACATCGCAGCAGAATCCTATTAGAAAGAAAATGGTGCTCCATATAACGCTTTCAAGCGCAGCACACCACCATTAGGCGAGTTTGCTTGTTTAACTACTAGTAAGACCTTTGTGGTATTTTTGTAAATGAAAGGGTGATAATGTTTTTGAAAATGAATAATATGATAATTATGTATGCAACTAAAGAGCCGCAGGTCTACACCTAAAGAGCCGCATGCGGCTCGCGAGCCGCGCCTTGCCGACCCCTGGTTTAGACTAGAGGTCGAAATGTGTCACTGAGGATCACGTTTGGTGCAACCATCTCTCAAAAAGAGACAAAAACCTTAAATTGCAATGGTTTTAGCAGAGGCGCATCGATCATTCTATTTTCCATAAAGGTTCTTGCTTGGTTGTCAAACAGCACTTTCAAAAGAGTAGGATGTAGTTATGACTAAGATACATATACATTATGTTCTATACTATATAGGAATAGTAAAAGAGGTAAGAGGATTGCTTAGATATATAATAATTTTGACATATAAAACGGATGGATAGTTGGGTTTACAAAGCACATTTATGGCAAGTCGGGTATAAATAAATAAGCTGGTAAGTGTTGACCTAGGCTAGCCATCCAATGACGATGAAAGTTGAAGAAGGAAATGAAAGGCAAACACATAATAGCCTGCCTATACCTATTTGTGTCGTGACGGCTTGAACGAAAACTGAATATGCGCCGCTGCTTGAAGTAGCCTGACATGGTGATTTGACCAGCCAATTGACTGACTTGACTGCCTCTGTGGCGCAGTCGGTAGTGATACCGCCTGCGGCGCTGGAGGTCGTGGGTTCGATTCCCACCGGAGACAAATATTTGTGTGACACATAAATGTTTGTCTCAAGAGTCTGGGTGTTTCTATGTATAATATGTATGTATTTAAAAAGGGGATATTTTTAAATGCACCTCTGTTTAATTTTTCTGTACACTAGGTGACTCCACTAATTTACTGAATGCAAACCAGAAAATTAAATGCTGTGCAAAAAACCAATTGATTAACT
This sequence comes from Miltochrista miniata, assembly GCA_933228765.1. Lineage (NCBI taxonomy): Eukaryota > Metazoa > Arthropoda > Insecta > Lepidoptera > Erebidae > Miltochrista > Miltochrista miniata. Next base: position 20,287,056 of record OW121768.1, read on the forward strand.
AAACATGTCCTACTTAAAATACTTAAATATTACTCGGAACGAGATGATCTTTTTAATCGAATTCACACCAAAAATGTGGTTCGTACATCGAATATATGATTTGTGAAACAGAAATACAAATTGCACATCAAAAATACTAACTTGCACTCTAAATAGTACTATCTTATAACGGAATAGGTTAGGTTAGGTTAAACTTATTTTTTTTATCAATAAAATCTAATTTTGTAGAGGTGACTGATTAAATTGAGGTTTTACTTAGAATAAACGATGTTCCTAAAAGTAAATTAGGCGATAGATTTCTTTAAAAAAGTTTTTATATTTTTGTTGAACAATGAAATTTTTAGATATACTATTCTGATAATAGTTATTCGTTCAGTAAAACAGTTCTGCAAATACCATTAAACAGTATAATGAATTTCGTTTATTTAGTGTGCATAATTAGTGTGCAAGTCAGTATTTTTGGTTTAACTTTGAAATATTTTGTTCGGAAAAAGGGAATAAACAGATATCGATTTAAATACATGCCTTTAAAAAGTATATAAGTACCGTAACATCGGGGTACATTGTCCCAAAATTATTATATTTTTTAGTTCTCGTTTATTTACTTTCATTTAAAAGGCATTAAGACTGCTATATAGTCATATCTTTTTAGTTGTAGATATAACCAATCTATGCAAATACGAAAAAATAAAAAAAACAGCCCCTAAGTATTTTTTTTATTTTTTCGAAATTTGGGCCAAAGTTGCTCTTTGAAGCGCGTTTCTTTGTCCTGAGGTATTTTATTTAGTAAAACGTAACTATTTGCAATCAAAACACAAAGAAACCTGTTTAGTTTGGTTGCTTAAAATCAAAGAAATACATAGTATCTTGATTTATTTATTTTTTGCACACAAATTCTTTTAAAAAATCCACACAAAGTAATAATTCAGTCAGACATAATTTTTCTTATTAATACTTTTCTAAAATAAACATAATATTTGTCTTTTATCTTACTTATATTATTATTAGAAATAGTTAACATTTGTAACTACTTTATACATTACATTTCTATCAGAATTATTAAACTTTTGATCTAATGACAATCAACAGCCACGTTCGGATTATGCTGTAGTACCTATGTGCTACAAATGCTTGTTCTTCTGTCGTATTAAATACTGTCGGGTGGCCAGGTTTGTTTAAATATTTATTCTTTACTTTATTTTTTTATAGTACTGCGAGGAATAAATATAAGTAATTTTTGTATAGAAGCTTCTCGTTGAGTCAACTTTTTAGACCTCATATCACTAAGGCATTGCTGTAACTGTTCGTTTGTGTAATCAATGTAATGACTACTTCCTGGTTTCCTTTTATAAATCTGGTTCCCTTTTATAAATCTGAAAGATAAAAAAGTTAATTTAGCTTAATTTAACAAAATGAAAATCGTCGTAAGAAACATCGTTGAATAACTTTGGCCAATGGGTCAAAGATACCCGAAAACGATGATCAAAGAATACTGTGATTTTAATAATCAAATACTTCTCACATAAACGTCTTGAAACTCTTTGATTAATATCACATCCAGATTCCAGATACATATCTGTTACAATTGACAAAAATCAAACACTTTAACTTACCTGCTTTATTTGTTTCATGAAAAAGTTTGCACGTTATAAATTCGCGGTGATAACTAGTAGCCGAAAATATAGATTGAACAATCAGCCTTGTTAACTTTAAACTGTTTTATCCACCACCCCCATATCCCCATCTATCGATAATTAGTGCGAACTACATCGCTAGCCTCCGATGTGCGACGTGGCGAGTAGTTTAAACTTTTTTCCGTTTTGGGCCAAAGTTAACCCCTAGGGCTAAAGTACCCCGATGTTACGGTATTAATATCCGTGGTCTGATACCCATAACACAAGCAGGTTATTCCTAGCTTACTTTGGGATCAGATAGCGTTGTGTGAGATGTCCGTGAATATTTATTATATTTATTTATTTAATTACATGTAGTGTGGAACAATATTAATTACAATGTATAATTTTATTAGTATTAATAGATTGTGGTATTAAACTCGTAGGAATTATTATTTTATTAAGGAATAGTTACATAGAGGTTTATTAAAGGTAATTAAATTAAACTAAATATTTACAGAAAAAATAAACTAATCTAATATAAAAATAAAAATAAACAAAGGAAAACTGCGAAACTAAAATGCGTCATAAAATAGTATTCATTAAATATTCTTTTTTTTAATATGTGTGTTTGATGATTGTTCATTTGTATTACCTACCTATAACTATATCCTGATAAATAAGGTTTCCTTCTTACAACTGACACCACATAGCCTAACCTGCTATTATTAATCACTTGATTCCAGTTTCGACCCCTCGTACGTAATCTATTTTTGGAGACACTCTGAATGTTGGCGGCTAGAATTGGAGCAATATAGTGAGTAACAAACACTCACAGATTTAGATCGTGGTTGGTTTGTTGTTTAGAGATGACATTTCCAATGAATATAAAATGAAAGTTCAAGAATATAAACTACACCGAGAGCTTTATAAGGCTTACATCTCAAGAAATAATATTCCTAAATAAGGTAACACTATTCCTCTCATAACGTCAGAAGTGTTTTGCTGTACAAGACGCAGACTCACCCCTAGACTGACACACCTCCGAAACGAGCTAACTTTTTTGAGCAGTTTATTTTTTTGCTAAAAATTAAAAAAATTGTGAGTAACTTATGACTATTTTACATTTATACATGTTATGTAAAATGATGTCACCAACATTTTACAATTTAGTTGCTTTATGTAACAGCTCACGTACACAGAGTTGACAGTAAATTAGCGAAACGGCAGTTAAGTCATAAGTTTGTTGAAGTTACAACTTCATTATTTTAATGTGAGCTATAATTTAATCAAAGTAAGTACCAAAAACAAATATTTCATGTCGTAAACAGATTTTTGACCTGTAAGATGTGCTAACAAATAATATTCAATCATATTACGTTGTGTATTACTAAAGTTGCTACTATCTTACGCCGTTTTAACAGCCAATACTGTAATACGGACGAGCACTAAGCACGAGCATGGTGCTCTATTATATATTATGTACAGACCACTGGTACATCTGGTGGGGCCGTATGCTTGTCTGCTACTCTAGTAGTATAAAAAAACATAAGAGAAAGAGAGAGGTGTGGTATTCATATAATATATCATGCTTGTCATTACATTTATTCCCGTTGCATTTACTCACGTCGCGTTTACTTCCGTCGCGTCACTAAAATTCCTTATTTTAGGACTAATGAAGAAATATCTAATGAAATAATGCAAATAAAAAAGTAAGTATATCAATTTAAAGACAAAAATCCAATAATACTGATAAAAAATGTAATATCTTTAAATTGAGAAAGCTGAGAATGTTTTAATGCAACCCAACAAAAAATAAAACACCGTGTAACACCTACCACCCAACGCCCTACGCCCAACAGCCAACGCCGTACGCCCATCTTCCAATGCCCAATGCCCATCGCCCGACGCGTCCACGCCACTTGCTCCATGCTCCGCGCTTCTCGCCCGACGCTATACGCCCAAAGTCCAACGTCGCATGGCCCACGTCCTATGCCTAAGACCACACGCCTCACTCCCTATGCACCACGTCCAACGCCAAACGCACAACGCCTTACGTCCAACTTCCAACGCCTTACGCCCAGCGCCCAAAGTCTAGCCCGCGCCCCACGTGGTTTTGGTTTGCACTAATATTTGGACAGACTCGGGAATAGAACCCATTACCTCAGAGCGGTCAGTCGGTTACACTGCGCCCCCAAGGCAGATCATTATGTACACATTATTGGTTAACAACTTTTAAACCTCATTTGTAAAAACGGTGGAGTCACCCCTTTGTCATAAAAGTTTATTCGGGTAAAATTTAAGAAAACAAAGTTATGTCTTGATGTTTCAATTGGTATAAATTGTAAACGATAGCGCTGTATGTACACAGACTTTACTGCAATGACACTGCATAATCACGGCGCGGCACTCCGTCGTGAGTTGTGACAGAAATAGCCTTTCGCTGCATTCGGTATGTGGGGCACGGGTTTTCTTCCCTATCACTTGTCACGTTAGTTTTATGGCATTAAATTTACAGTTACATAATTTTAATGAAATCTTATTACTCACTTCTTTTATAACTTGAGAAAATAATAAAATTAAATTAAATATAAACAAAATATACAGTTAATCAAAATACGCATCGGGCACCTATGCCCAGCTTTAAAAAATGGGCCAATTGAGTGTTGGTGTCGCGCACGAACCGTTTCGTATAAACTTTCCGTTTGTTTGAGACCCATCTTGTAACTATTAATTCTCGAGTCATGATATTCAGCCTGATATCAAACAGACAAACTAATGAACGGCCATCCTTTTGGTACGGAAGCCTAAAAAGAACAGAAAATTCAAGGGTAGCAAACAAACACCTGTTAAATAATAATTGCGTTTCGTATGAAACTGTCTCGCATGTTATTTTTATTACTGTTGATTGATGGTATTAGTGGAATTTGCTTCGCTTTACATCTTGAATTTAAATAACTCATAATCTGTATTAATCTTTGAAAAACCGTTCGATGAAACTGATCAGGTTCCAAAGTAAATGGCGTGGAAAAGTACTAGTAATTAATTTCAAAATAGATTCGAAGGCGATAAAGAGTTCGCCGGATGTACCTAATTCTCATTGAGTGGAGATACCGGTTTTATGTCGACCTTTATTAAAATTTATACTACACATAAAAACAAATAATAAGAGCAGTTGATCTTCTCCACACAATGTTAAGATCTTTATGACTGCTATGATAAATATCAGTGACGATCGGTGAGAGTTCAGAAGCCTTGTTTAATAATAATTATACAAATTAACACATGCATTGCCGGACTTGCCGGACTCTGCTGTCAACTTTTACTTATTAATTTCCCTAAATTCAAAGATCTTAAAAAGGAAGGATGTAACCTCAAATTAATTACGGGTGAAACATTTAAATGGCGGTCAATTTGTATGTGTACGCGCATTTAAAATTATGGCTACATGTTTCTTGCATTTTGGATTTTGACACGGTTTTGTTATTTGCCCGAGGGCAATACTTACAAAACAAATCAGATTGTTATAATAATTGTGGAAATACTCTGTGCGCGTTTTTTTAAAATCTCCTTGTCTAAAACATTCAAAAATGGGGCTCTAATAAAGTTGTACCAGAGTAGAACAAAATACAGTTGTAAGTTTTGTTTTCGTGGTTACAACTTTACTACTCTGTGTAATGAATGCGACCACACAATTTGTTCTCCCGCCCTCGGTAGAGTAACCACAATTTATTCATTTTGTATTTAAATATTTTTGTACCCCCGTCATTCGTTGATACATTCATACACAGTCACAAGGGTAAGTGAGAGGTATACTATACATCCTCAAATTGTCGTTTGAATTTTAACTCACGTTAGCTTAGCCTTCTGGAAACGAGCAGGAGCAGGTTATGGTTGTAAAAAGTATAAGATTCTTCAAAAGGGTTCTCAAGAAGATCAGCGGCGGCGCAAATGTGGAACCATTGGTGTTGCAAACGTTCACAGGCTACGGTGACCACTTTCAATCAAGGCTGACATGACTGTTCTGTGGTAAAAGAAATTCAAGTCGGCCATAAGGCCTTCATCGAGGCGACGGCCATATTAATGGAAGCTGATGATTCTGTAGCAGGTAAACGCTCGTGAAGGGAAATGCTAGTACTAGATAACTCATTTAGGAACCAGCCAAAGCATTATTTAAGATGCTTAACGTCCGTGATCGTTTATAGAATACTGAGCTAGCTTGCTATGAGAGCTTCATAAAGGTTCATTTATTTAATATCTTTCCATACAAGCGTATAAATGTACGTTACAGCCCTGAAAGATAAAACAAAAATCATCTTATTGAATGCCTGCATCAGAACATCTATTTAAAATTCTTTCTATAAGATTGAGATGTGCATTAAAAATGGGTCAATCGTTCTCTAAATCAGTTCATGTTTATTACCTAGTAGACATTCTTGACTCCGCCCACATAATTTACGCTTCCCGGTGTAAGTACTCTACTGCCCCTTTTAAAATCCCTGCGGGACGTTTTGCGTTGTCATTTTATTGGGAAAGGCCGATTTATAACCGCCATCAATGGAAGAGGTTCCAATAAAAAGCAAAAAGATTATTTAAGCCTATGTGTCTTATAATCCAGTGTTTATACTTCTGAAACGATTTTAATAGTCTTCTATGAAACGGCTGGGTGTGTTTAATATTATACAAACAGTGCTACTATTACAACGGAACAGTACAGAGCAAACAACTTGTTTAATTTTATGATAAGTTTACTGTTTGTGTACCAAACATAAACAGCGTTACGTTATCTGTCGGAGTATTTTTGAACAAAAATTGGCTAAGTCATTGCAGCACCAATTTGTATAGAAAAGTTTAGTGTCAGTTTTACGAATAGGTAGCAGTTTGTCCTTCACTTCTAAGCTTTATGCTTAGGGTAGTTGAGCCATGCTCTCCAGCCGGAGTAAGTGGGACTGCGCCGCCTCCTTCTGCGAGCAGGTCATGCTCGTGAAGGAGGCGGCGGGACGGGTTCTCGCCGAGGACTTGTTCCTTTTATGGGCATAGAGTATTGCAATAAAAGATGGTATGTATAGATGCGTCTGTTCAATGTGAAGAACTTTACAATACTAGTTTACAATTTGTATATTTTAAGTTTATATAAGTACTTACTAAATAGTGTCGGCACAGTACATCCCCCTTTGTTTAATTTTTGGAGTAATCCCAAATCAAATAGACCAAATACATGGTACAAAAAAATAATACATAGTCAATAACAAACAAAAAAAAATACAATTGGTACAAAAAAAAATGATTGCAAAAGGTAAAAAAAATGTATATGTTGAAAAAAATGTGTATAAAGTTTATAACTATTTTTTTTGTATATAATTCAAATAATGTATACTTATATTTTAAAATGCTAGATACCTTTATAAACTAGTCCAAGTTCGTATATTGTTCATGATCACTTCACTGTTTACGCATTTTAGATTTTAATCACTGGGAACTATACACAACACACTAAACCACTATTCGTTGTGGAGGGCCGCCGCGGGAGCCAAGTTCACCACAGCGGAGCTCGTTGTTCTGCTGCATCTCTCGTCTCAAGAAGGATGTATATCTCTTCTTGCATCTGCGCCAAGTGAGGTATAAAACTCCACCCAAAATACATATGACTATGCATAACAGATATATTTCGAATCTGTTCGCTGACTGTTCGCTGACTGCAGTGGCAGCGCTGTTGCCTGCACCATTTTGTGCAATTATTATTTCTTCTTTCGGCGAATTCATTTGGGATCGACACATCGTGCTTACTGCATAAAACGTACGACAGGTTTGATAGTACGTCCTGATCGAGATACTTTCAATGCATTTGATGCCTCGCTGTCCGACGCTGCGTGATTTTGCGCGTCAGCACATTCCATATTGAGCGTAAAGGCGGGCTTCAATCTATCGATACTAACAACTTTCTGTGTATCCGCTTGCATTAACATATAATATTTGTCTGTCCTGTTCAAAACTTTGAAAGGTCCTTCGTAGGGCTGTGTTAAAGGTTTTGTCACCTTGTCAACACGCACAAAAACATGACTGCAGTTTTGTAACTCGGGATGAACAAATATTTTGCTTTGGTGATTTTCTCTCCGTGGTACTGACGCTAGGTTCGATATCTTGTTCCGTAAGTCTTGTAAAAAAGTACTGCTTTCGCAATTTTCTTGTCTTAGCGGCTCAAAAAAATCACCTGGTAAGCGTAATCCTTCGCCGTATACCATTTCAGCGGCGCTTATCTCTGTGTCGTATCTTAAGCTTGTTCGTAATCCCAGAAGAACTGATGGTAATTCGGAAACCCATTGATCGGTGTTTCCTCTACACATCAGCGCAGTTTTAAGTGAACGATGCCATCTTTCCACTAGTCCATTTGATTGCGGATGGTAAGCCGTGGTGCGAAACTTTCTGGTACCCATTCTCTTTGCCAGTTGTGTAAACAAGTGTGATAAGAATGTTGCGCCTTGATCAGTTGTTAAAAATAAAGGTGTTCCGAATCTGGCAATCCAGCCAGAGTAAATTATATCGGCTACTGTCTCAGATGTAATGTCCTTAACCGGATACGCTTCCGGCCAGCCTGTTTTTCTGTCCACCATAGTCACAATATATCTGTACCCTTGACAATATCTTAGGGGGCCCACGATGTCCGCATGTAAATGTTCAAATCGGTTCGTTTGAATAAAATGTCCATGTGATGATATAGTGTGCCTATGCACTTTCGACTTTTGACAACCTATGCATGACTTCGTTCAAAGTCCTATGTCTTTGTTTAAATCTTTCCATATATAGCGCTCTAGCATCATCTTTCTTGTAGCCCGTACGCCTGGGTGGCTAATCTCGTGTAACGCTTTGAAAGCTGATATGCGAAATTCTTTGGGCAAATATGGACGCGCTCTATTTGATGACACTTCGCAGTAAATAGGTTTCTTGCAATCCTTTATTAAAATTTGTTCAAATCGGTATGAATTATTTAGCAAAAAATTTTGCAACTCCGGGTCTTTTTCTTGCGATTCTGCTAATTGTTCATAGTCGATCGGTAAAGGTGATATATCTATAGTTGCTATGCGTGATAAACAATCGGCAGCTACATTATCGCTACCGGACACGTGCCCTTATGTCATTACAAAACTGCATAATAAAATCCAAATGTCTTATGCGCCTTGGTGTGTCACTTTTTCCGACAGTGTTTCGCTGCAATGAATATACGATCGGTTTATGATCTGTATAAACTGTAAGCGGTCTGCCTTCAATAAATGGCCGAAAATGCTTAATAGCCATATAGATAGCAAGTAGTTCGCAAGTAGTTCGCGATCATAGGTAGAGTACTTTTCTTGCGCTTCACTTAGTTTGTTGGAAAAGAATCCCAAGGGCTTCCATGAGTTACCTTCACGCTGTTGCAGTACGGCACCTGCACAGGTATTCGAGCAATCCGTCATGAGAGCGATTGATGCATCCGCTGACGGAAAAGAAAGAGTAACAGCGCTTTTCAAACTTTCTTTACAATCAAATCAAAGGCTTTTATCGACTCCTCATTCCATGCAATAATACTTTTATCCTTCTTTTTGGCATTATGTAAATAAATATTCAACTTCGCGTGTATCTCGGCTGCTTTAGGAAGGTGTCGCCTGTAGAAATTCACCATCCCCAAAAATCGACGTAACTCTTCCACAGTATTTGGCCTTGGTAATTCTGAAATTACTTTGACTTGTTCTTCTGTTGGACTTAAACCATTGGTTGACACACGATATCCAAGAAAATTTAACTCTGTTTTACCAAATTCGCATTTCGCCAAATTAATAGTAATTGCATATTCGTCTAATCGTTTTAGCACTTCTCGTATATGTTTCTTATGATCTTCTAAAGAGGATGCTATGATGATATCGTCTATATATATAAATATGAAATCCAAATTTTTTAATACTTCAGTAGTCAAAAATCTTTGAAACGATTGCGTTGCATTTTTATAGCCAAATCCTAATTTTTTGAACTCCCATAAACCAAATGGGGTAGTAATTGCTGTCTTTGGTATGTCATCTTCATTTATTGCAATATTATGGTAAGCTCTCTGCAAGTCTATTCGTGAAAATATAGCTTTTCCATGCAATAAATATGTACAGTCTTGAATACGCGGTATTGGGTATCGGTCCGGTTTCGTGATAGCGTTTAATCTCCGATAATCACCGCACGGCCTTATTTCACCGTTTTTCTTTACAACAATATGTAATGGACTTGCCCAATTACTTTTTGATGGTCTGCATATGCCCATTTCTTGCATTCTCTGGAACTCTGCCTTTGCTTTAGCATATTTGTCCGGCGGTAGAGGTCTCGGGCGCGTGAACAGCTGGGCCCGTAGTCTCTATGTAATGCACTACAGAATGGCGTGGAGTAGTTTTAAAATTCATGGGTTTAGTCACATTGGGAAATTCTAATAAAATGTCACTATACGAATTTTTAGAGTCAATAGTTCTCACTGTGGGTTGTTCTTGCACTGACACAGATGCGATTGCCTGTAAGTTTGTCACAGAATCAACCAGTTTTCGTCTATTTAAGTCCACTAATAACTTATGATGGGCCAGAAAGTCAGCACCTAGGATAGGTTGCTTGACCTCGGCTAGCACAAATGTCCACTGAAACGGTCTACGTAACTTAAAGTCTAAGTTCAAAGTTTTTTCACCAAACGTCTTAATTTCTGTACCGTTTGCTGCATACAGTTTATAATCATCGCACTTTGTGTTAAAATAACGAGAATTTTTCACTGGCAGCACAGAAATATTGGCACCCGTGTCCACTAAAAATGTTAACCTACTTTTACTATCCGTAACACAGAGGCGGTGAACTGGTGTTATGGTACAAATCTCCGCCCGCGATTGCACCTCAGTTAGTTTTCCTGTTTTTCATTCTTTTTCCATGCACACGGCTCTATACATTTCCTTGCTCATCATCATCATCTCAGCCGACTTGACGCCCACTGCTGGGCATAGGCCTCCCCCAAGGACCTCCACAACGTTCGGTCTTGCGCCGCCCGCATCCAGCAGGCTCCCGCGACCTTAATCAGGTCATCCGTCCACCTCGCGTGGAGTCTCCCCACTCCGCGTTTACCTGTACGCGGACGCCACTCGAGCACTTTTCGACCCCACCGGCCGTCATCTCTGCGAGCAATATGGCCCGCCCACTGCCACTTAAGTCGGGCAATTCTTTCTGCTATGTCGGTGACCCGGGTCCTCCTTCGGATTTCCTCGTTGCGGATTCGATCGCGAAGGGACACTCCGAGCATAGCCCTTTCCATTGCTCTCTGAGTGACAGAAAGCCTCTCTATGGGGACCACTCTCAATGGCCATGTCTCAGTTCCGTAAGTCATCACTGGCAACACACATTGGTCAAAGACCCTGCTCTTCAGACATTGCGGAATTTTGGACGAAAAGATATACCGAAGCTTACCAAACGCTGCCCAACCTAGTTGAATTCGCCGAGTGACCTCTCTCTCGAAGTTGAACTGGCCCAACTGTATTGTTTGTCCCAAATAAACATATTCGTCGACCACTTCAAGGGTTGATTGTCCGATCGTGGTTGAAGTGGGCACGACATGAACATTTGACATGACTTTTGTCTTGTCCATGTTCATCGTTAGCCCAACTCGTTCAGACGCTTTACTGAGGTCATCGAGCATTATGCTGAGCTCCTCCAGGGTCTCAGCCATGACTACTATGTCATCGGCAAACCGAAGGTGAGTAAAGTGTTCGCCATTTACATTAATGCCGAGCCCCTCCCAATCCAAAACCTTAAACACATCCTCCAGTGCTGCGGCGAACAGCTTAGGAGAGATAACATCTCCCTGTCTCACTCCTCGCCGCAGCCGGATGGATTTGGTGTTTTGGTTCCGTATTCGGACGGACATTGTGGCACCACTGTACAGGCACTTCAACACTCCGATATACCGGTAGTCGATTTGGCACCGTTGTAAGGATTGCAACACCGCCCAAGTCTCGATCGAATCGAAAGCCTTCTCATAGTCCACAAACGCCAAGCATAGAGGCTGGTTATACTCTTCCGTCTTCTGTATAACTTGCCGCAGCGTATGTATGTGGTCTATGGTACTATAGCTTTTTCGGAAGCCGGCTTGTTCGGGAGGCTGGAAGTCGTCAAACCTACGAGCGAGACGATTCGTAATGACCTTGGAAAACAGCTTATAAACATGGCTCAGAAGTGAGATAGGTCTATAATTCTTCAATAAGGCTCTATCACCTTTTTTGAAGAAGAGAACTACCACACTTCTGTTCCATGCTTGTGGCCTTTTCCTTGCTCTATGTCGGTATTTAAAATGATAATAACATAGCCAGTCCGGGCTACTCGGCGAACGATGGCTCATATTACGTCCTCGCGATCGTGACCTTGACCGAGAGCGATACCGATTGTTATACCTTGCACGAGATTTCTGATTCTCCATTTCCCTTACTTTTAGGCTAAGTTTTGCTAATTCTGCAAGGATAAAAGAATCGCTGCTATTTCCGGGCATTGCATGAACTTCCGAAAGCTGTAAGGGTCTTGTGGTTTCCAAAATCTTATCTGCTATAGTCGCCAAATTTTCTAGATCTTGAACTTCCGTAACAGCTAGGACGCCTCGTATTTCCGATGGTAGATGACCTTGCCACATAATTCTAAGCGTTTCATCCGGAATTTTCTCGCGTGCCAGATCTCGCATTCTTCGTAGGAGTTGGGAGGGTTTCTGATCCCCTAACTCCATCTCGCTTAGTAATTTTTGGAACTGTCTCATTTCTGACTCCTCATAGACCTTCAATAGACGCTCCTTCAACGTGTCGAATTTCTTGACTTCTGGAGGCTTTAGCAGTATGTCACTGACTTGCTGTACAACATCCTTCCCTAATTTGGTAATTATCATGTTGTACCTCGCCTCGTCGCTAAGCTTTTGCGGTCCAAGGACGGCCTCACACTGTACGAACCATAACCTTGGCTGGTCTTTCCAAAATTCAGGAATTCTTGAAGATACTGATACTACAGCTATTTCCGCTCCATCAAGTGACCCTGATGACAATTTCGTGCTATCTTCACGTGACATTGTAGTATATTTCCTTTAGCAGGTTAAAAATAAGTACTATGTCTGTACGTTGCACTTTGCCGCGAGCGCGTTCGCTCGAATGTCGGGTCACCACTGTTCCTTTTATGGGCATAGAGTATTGCAATAAAAGATGGTATGTATAGATGCGTCTGTTTAATGTGAAGAACTTTACAATACTAGTTTACAATTTGTATATTTTAAGTTTATATAAGTACTTACTAAATAGTGTCGGCACAGACTATCGGCCACCATGACCGGGGGCCTGATGACGGTGAGAGGGCGGCTCACCGTCCTTACAGAAGCAGGCCCATGACGGCAACGTGTCGTGAGCAATTCACGCACGCCCCCCCTTAGATAGATAGATGAATGTATTCTTTATTGTACTCACACGGATTTTTTTATTTTAGAAGCGGGATCACACCCGAAACCCCCCAAAGACGCGGGATAGCACCCGAAGCACCCCCTGGGCGAGGCCGCAGTGGCGGCCGTGGGTCTGTTGGGAGTTCTGGGACATCCTTCCGAGGGCTTCCCCGGGGCTCCCAACCACAGGCTGTTGGGCGTGACGTGAGGTTTTTTTAGTCGGTAGGAGTCCGGCATAACATCCATGAGGATTTTCCCTCAAGTTAAACGAAAAAAATGCTGATGTTAGTACCTGCTTATTTCTTCTTTCTTTTATTTTTGTCTACTTGGAATATTATATTATCTACTAGCGGACGTCTAGCGGTTTCACCCGCGTAGTTCCCGTTTCCGTGGGAATACGGGAATAAAATATAGCCTATGTTCAGCGCAAAGAGTGTAGCTTCCCAACAGTGAAAGTTTTTTTAAATGGGACCAGTAGTTCAAGAGCTTATTCGATGCAAACAAACAAACAATCAAATCTTTCCTCTTTGTAATATTAGTATAGATTATATTTATCAAACTTATGGTCACAACTGCTAGTCAACTTTACGATGTAAACATGTCAATGTATTATGGCCTGATATACTGTCGTTTACTGTAAGCAAATAATAAGTAGGTAACTAATTACCTACTCCACTTTTTCGAAATCACAAAGAATGTTTGAATCAGCAACATGTGCATGTGCAATAATTTGCGCCGTAAACATTCAACAACATTAATTTAGAAAATTCCAGTATTATTGAAACTTTCTGCAGAGACAATAAAATAAATAAACAAAAATAAAGACCGTACTGAATCAGTCTATATAATTTACTCGACTTTATTTCCCCACTACACTCGGTAAATATTTTTCAAATATTTTTTTTTATATTCGATTATATATAGTCCACACTTATATTATTGACTAGCTGATACTAGCGGCTCTGCCCATGTGGTGGAATTTTCCCGTACCTATCCGTTTCTTATAGAAACTTGTATTTTATTTAACCGACTTCAAAAAAGGAGGAGGTTACTCAATTCGACCGTTTATATGTTTTTTCTATGTATTTTTTAGATTATTTTAATTTTATTATTTGTAAACCGATTGAAATGAAACGAAACTAAATATTAAGAGGAGAAGTTTTCTACTCTTAATATTTACACAATTGTAAAAACCGCATTGACATTGGTTTAGCCATTACTCACAGATATTAGCGTGCACAAACAAACAGATAAAAATTTAAAAATCTTTGTACCATAATCTTCTTTTATAATTATAAAAAATCTAAAATAAATAGTTTTCTTAAATATCTTACAAGTACAGACAGCGACCAGTTACGATTTTGGTATAAAAATGTTTGTGTTTTTCATTTTTTTATTTCAAACTTTTATGGAAATTATTAAAAGAACTGGAGAATATAACGCTAATTTTACACTGTAACACTACTGTGTGTAATTACACTGGAAGCGGTAACTCAGGTGTAAACTACCACACTTAAAATACTATGAAGTACAGTAGTACTATGAAGTACAGTAGTACTTCATAGTATTTTAAGTGTGGTAGTTTACACCTGAGTTACCGCTTCCAGTGTAATTAGAACGGTTCTTAAAAGAATAGCAACGCGCGGTATGTAATTATGATCCATGAAAGTCAAAGAGTTCTTTGAAACATTCCAGTTGTTGAATAAATTTGCAGTGCTTTTTACCAACTATGTTTAACTACTTGTTTTTTGTTCCAGAGCTACACGTTAAAAGCTAAGGAGCTACCCAACACTAATCAGAAAATTCCTCTGAAGCTGAGCTACTCCGCACCTTTTTCCTTTGACGTAACATAAAAGTTTACATAAATTAGCCAACATTGCACTGAGCTACCGTTGCAGTTTTCATTTTCAAGAACTATAAAGATCAGCTTGAGTCATAAGTAAGTCACTTCAACGTGTTACTATAAAACAAGAACTTCTACTACGATCAGCTGTTGCATACTTAGCATTCCGGTATGGGAACCGATACGAACGTGAAGGTTTTGTCAATAGGAATAGGAAATATCTCACATACATTACTCGGAATGCTGAATGATAAATTCACAGAACAATGGCAGTAGGGTGTATTATTGATCTCGTCAAAGGCAATCAAAAGCCTCTCGTTTACATTTTATTGTGCCATACAAATTCAGGTAAAAAAATGATTTAGGTAACTTCTAGATGTATGTGTTTTACCTCTGCCTGAAAATTATTAGACTTTGCTGAGACTTACGCCCTCTGACCATCTTACTGTGAAGGAATGTAAAGTAACTTCATAAATAAAGGAAGGATTTTGGGACTAAAATATATTTTTGTCGGGCTGTTATATCAATCATGTTGTTATACTGTGTATCAATATGTGTAATTATTTATAAGTGGGAGAACTCTCATAGCGCTAATACAGAATTGGAATTGAGTATTTGCTTTTGTATCGATGTTATTTGATTGCTCCTTCCTACCCTCATAAACAACCGGATTACGGATGCCTGCACCTTTAGCATCATATGATATTTTGCATTCTTTGTTTAAATTACCTTCTCTCTTATAACGGTAAACAGTTTTATCAAAATGAAAAATACCTACGCATTACACTAATATCTAATTTTTAACCTTGTTAAGATTTTAATCTAAGATGTATAAACTAGATAATACGTGTACATTGGCGGTGTGATACCCGACGGCGGAGTAGCGATTTAACAATGTAGCCATGGATTACTTGAATCAGCAATTACCTCATCTGTGACTGTGAACTGTGTGCACTGTAAACATATATTATATCTGGGGCACGAAGCAATAAATAAGTAATTAGATATTTTGTTTTCATTTTACAAAGTAAGCAGCGATTCATGAAGCCGACATATCGGATATCTTATCTATTCAACTTAACCCCGCTCTTTCCTTTTCGATTCCGAACACGATGGCTGGGCAAAGATGTCACTATCAAAAACCGGTGAAAATCCTCACCAGTCCTAATTCGAAATATGGTGTTTTAGTCGAACTATAGAAATTAAAATCGCCCTGCCAGTGCACCTATGTAGATAAACCCTAGGAGACCTCCTATCAGAGATACTCCTTGTACGCTAATCCTCCGCCTGGTCCTAATATATTTTTTAGTAATGTATGTTTTTTTTTAACGTGAGGGAAATCCTCATGGATGCTATGCCTGACTTTTACCGACTAAAATACCTCACGTATACTGCCCTACAGCCTACGGCTGGAAGCCCTGGGTAAGACCTCGGAAGGATACCCCTGGACTCCCAACAGACCTACGGCTACCACTGCGGCTTCATCTAGGGGGGGTTCGGGTGCTGTCCCGCGTCTTTGGGGGGTTTCAGGTGTGATCCCGGTTTTTAGGGGGGGGGGGGGGGCGTGAATATCTAACGTCACGCTGACGTCATGGGCCTGCTTCTGTAAGGACGGCGAGTAGCCCTCTCACCGTCCTCAGGCCCTCGGTCATGGAGGCCGATAGTCTTCAGCGAAGACACATCGGCGGCGCCCAAGCCGTCGGAACTCGGGTGAGAGAGTTCTCTCCCGTTCCTTACCCGTCGCCTCTTTCACGAGCATAACCTGCTCGCATAAAGAGGCAGAGCAGTCCCACTTACTCCCGCTGGAGATCATGGCTCGCACCATGGTCTCCAGCGACAGAGTGGTATTTTAATGTTTTTATAGCGACAACCTTAATAAAGTCATCGTCTGTCAAAATGTCAACTGTCAAGCTATCATGGCTTTTTTTTTTTTTTTTTTTTTTTTTTTTTTTTTTTTTATACCACTCGAGTGGCAGACAAGCATACGGCCCCACCAGATGTACCGGTGGTCACCGCAGCCTATGGACGTTTGCAACACCAGAGGCGCCACAATCGCGCTGCCGACTCTTTAAAAACCTTCTAAGTCCCCTTTTGAAGAACCCCATACTGTAGGCGTTTGGGAAAACCGAGGCAGGGAGATCATTCCACAACCTAAGCGTACGCGGAAGAAAGCCTCTACCAGATCTCACCGTGCTCAAGCGCTCAGGACGCAACGTGTGAGGATGAATACCCTGTCTATGGCGAGCGGTGCGATGATAGAATGTAGCCGTAGGCATCATATCAAACAATTCTTCAGAGCACAAACCGTTGTACAGGCGGTAGAACACACACAGAGAAGCAAAGTCTCTCCTGTCACTAAGAGGTTCCACACCACCTGCAAGTATGGGATCGTTGACAACTCTCATAGCTCGCCTTTGCACCGAGTCAAATGGACGAAGCTGGTATTCGGGTGCCCCCGCCCAGAGGTGACAGCAGTACTCCATATGCGGACGCACTTGCGACTTATAAAGAAGCAGTGCTTGCGCCGCAGTAAAGTACCGCCGCGCCCTTCTGAGCACTCCGAGCTTCCTGGACGCCAGCCTGGCCTTGCCCTCCAAGTGACTGCGGAACTGCACATCACTGGAGATGTCAACACCAAGGATCCCTATACTTTCAGAGATGGTGAGAGATGTGCCCTGAAATTGTGGCGCCACAGTGAATGGGGTCTTTTTTGCGGTGAAAACACAAACTTGTGTCTTGGTAGGGTTGAATTGGACAAGATTTTGTCGACCCCAATCGGACACTCTATTGAGAGTAGCCTCGACTTCAGACACAAGTTGTTCACGACTTTCTTCCACTGCAACCCGAGAGATACCGGGGCGGCCCGTGTAATAAGTGTCGCCCGTACTGTCGTCCGCATAACAATGAATGCCGTCAATAGACAACATGTCATTGATATGCAGCAGAAACAAAGTAGGGGACAACACTGAGCCTTGTGGTACTCCAGCGTTTATGGCCATGCAGTCAGAACAGCTGCCGTCAACGACGGCCCTGATGCTTCTACCGGCCAGAAAGCTGGACACCCATCCGCATAAACTCTCGGGCAGTCCATAGGAGGGCAATTTCGTAAGAAGACCACGGTGCCAGACCCGGTCAAAGGCTTTCGAGATGTCGAGGCTCGCTGCTAGAGCCTCACCCTTACTCTCGATAGCCGCCGCCCAGCGGTGTGTGAGGTACACAAGAAGATCGCCCGTCGAGCGACCGTGACGAAAACCGTACTGCCGGTCACTGAGCAGGTCATGTTCCTCAAGGTACCTCAGAAGCTGTGTATTAATCACACGCTCCATCACCTTAGATAAAAGGGAGGTGACGGCTATAGGCCTATAATTGGCCGGGTCGGTCCTGTCACCCTTCTTGGGCACAGGATGCACGTGCGCAATCTTCCACGACGCCGGGACTTGCTTCATGGAGTATGAAAGCGTGAAAAGACGTGTAAGTACCGGACACAACTCCGGACCACACCGCTTAAGTACCACCGCGGGAATGCCGTCCGGCCCACTCGACTTATGAATATCCAGGGATTGAAGCTCCCGCCTGACGTCCCGTTGCTTGAACTTAATTTCTGGCATGGAAGTGCCACACCAAGGGATACCAGGCGGAAGCACACCTCCATCGTTCATGGTCGAGTTGGAGGCAAAGAGAGAACCCAAAAGGTCGGCCTTCTCCTTGGCACTCTGGGCCAGACTACCATCCAGTCTATGTAGAGGTGGTAACCCCGACCGACAAAAGTTTCCCTCGGCAGCTTTGGCGAGCGACCAGAATTCACGACTTCCAGAGGGGTAGCCGGCTAGTCGCTGACCAATTCTGCCGACGAAATCGAATTTAGCCCTGGCAACCGCTCTTTTACTGGCCCTCGAAGCGGCATTCAGTTTGCGTTTCACTTCAGAGATGCTAGGATCTGAGTTAGCGCGAGCCGTGGTCCAAGCTCTGTAGGCAGTTTCTTTCAACATCCTAGTTTTTCTACAAAGCCGATTAAACCACGGTCGTTTCCTAGCTCCTGCCGGGATCCAGCGGTTAGGAATATAACATTCCATGCCCGCCAAGATCCCCTCAGCTACTGCTGCAGCGCAGGAGTCCAAATCATCTGAAGTGAAGCAAAGCCGCCTCCACGGGTACGACGCAAAGAACTCTCGAAGTCCATCCCAATCTGCTGACTTGTAGTGCCACACATGTCGCCACTCCTTGGGCCGAGGTGGTTCAGGCCTTGCGAGAGGCACTCGCGACCGAACGAGGCAGTGGTCCGATGAACCAAGTGGTGCATCCACTGAAGTGGTGTATCCGTCGGGCCGCGTAGTCAGCAGAAGGTCCAGCAATGCACTCTGCTCGTTCTCCCTATCTGGTATTCTCGTATGAGATTTTACCAGTTGGGAGAAACCGTAGGTCAGGGCAAATTCGTGAGCAGCTTTCCCCGCAAAGTCAGTGCGCACGGAACCCAACCAGTCAATATGGTGACCATTAAAGTCCCCCACAATCACTATCTCCGCGGAGGGATACCGCTCAATAGCCTTGTCGGTTGATTGTTGCAGGTGGTCAAAAAGGCGAACTGTCTCCGTATCACCGCTATGGGACCTGTAAATGCACGCGTAGATCCGAGTGTGGCCCCCATGATCCACGCGCGCCCATAATGTAGACAGGTCCCTGTCTTCCAGGTCACTGAGACGGCGACAGCAGATATCCTCCCGTACGAACATGCATACCCCAGCTTGACGCCTGAAATTAGCCTCAAGCTTATAGCCAGGGTACATCAAGTAAGATGTGTCCCTCGGGCATATCTTAGTCTCCGTCAGGAAAAATAAGTACGGCCTCGCAGATTCCAGGTGGTGGTGGATCGCGTTGATGTTTGAGTGCATTCCTCTAATGTTGCAGAAGTCCACATTTAGTGTGGACGACGACGAAACCGCTGTGGAAACTTTTTTTCTTTTTAGACCTTTTGCCATGATGTTAAGTGTAAGGGGATAAAAGAAGGTAGGGGGTGCCTGTGTGTCGGTGACGCAAGAGACTAAGCGAGGCTCTAATTCCCCAAAGGCAGGCACAGGTAGTGCGGAAGATTGGCACGGCGTACGGAAGGGCCCCCGGTCCCCCCCCGATGCAGTAGCCGCGTCCACTCCGGTATCCTCCTCCGGCACGACTACAGCACCAGGGACTTTACACAGGCTGCTGGTTCAGCCTCCTGGGGCGGAGATTACGTAATCCCCAGGTTCGGGTCCCGTACAGCCTGCGGGCGGTCAGCGGTCAACCGTTTCACCGGGTCTCCCTGACCGCCGTACCAATATTCCGCGCCTATGCCAGCCAATGGAGACATATGAGCCTCTGGTCTCACCGCCACCGGCACAAAGTCACCCCAATGAGCACTGGAACCCTGCTAACCGACGGAGAACATAACCCAGCACGAAGCCAGGTTACTATTACCGCGGTCTTCTGCAGGGTGGAGGTACTGCCCCAGGCGGGCTGCTCACCGAACGGAATTCCGTTATGCCCTTCCTCCTAATGTAGGCTCCTTCGTTAATCCCTAGGATATTAGATCTTAGAGACCGAATTGAAGAAGCCAAACACTGTGCCCTCAGGGTATTACGTTAGCTTCATGAGAAGTAACGCGTATCCCCTAAACCCCGAGGGGGGCTTATGCGATGCAGGCTATGTAGTGACATACAGTTGGACAGACAAAATATAGCCGAGTCTCATTAGTAGGGCAGGACCCTTTTTAACCTTTGGGTACGGAACTCTAGATAAATAAATACCTATTTGTGGACATTCACACACGACTTCATCTAGCCTAAATTAAGCTAATATTAAGCTTGTGCTATATAATATACTTATATATATTTCTAAATGCATACATTATACATAGAAAACACCCAAACTCGGAAACAAACATTTGTGATCACACAAATATTTGGACCGACCCAAGAATCGAACCCAGGACCTCCAGCGCCGCAGGCGGTATCACTACGGACTACGCCACAGAGGCAGTCGAAATAGAATCGTTAGTTTGTTTGTACAGTAAGTTTATCCATTGAATCAGTATTCAAATTTATTCAAATAGTGCTAAATATAATCTAATAATATTTTGATTTACTGTAATCCATTTTTGGATAGAAGCGCTATACTTAGTAGATTAACAGGTCAATGTCAAACGAAGGAAATCGATGCTATAATCAATCATACCATTCAACACTTGGCGATGGAGATATCTATCTAGCTAGACACTACGTAGGAACCTGTTCAAAGCAAGTGGTCGATCCTGTTCTGTCTATGAATGAATAGAAACCGCACTCAGTCTACGTCCGTGTGGAACAAGAAATTTCTTTTTTTAGCTTCTTTCTTGTCTGTCTAGTCTACCTTTATTTTCGAGCTTTTTACCTACCTTATATAAAGCCATACTAGCTTCATCGTACCCTTAGCTTATAGTACAACATTAATAGCATTTACTAAGTATGATGTTTACGCAAGATGGGTGACCGCTTTGTGGCATTTACAAACGTTTCCGTGCTTCGGAAGGCACGATTACCTTCAACGTTATCTTTAAAAAGTCGCTAATGTAGCTGCCTAATTGGCGTCTAAAAAATCTCTACGAAACGGGTAGCCACAACCTGCGCCTGCCCATTTCGAAACGGCAATGGGCTTGTACGTGGCACAATATACAAAATGGTGATATGTGGACATAAGAGACGTAACATATTATGTTATGAAGAGAGACGTAACACATTATGTTACGTCTCTCTTAATATTTTGAGGGATAAGGACGTTATGGTACGGTAGATATGTACGTAAGTCACGAAAAAACCGGAAGTCCTTTTTTAATACTGAGGGAACAGTCGAGTACTGAAAACATTTATCATCTAAATTACGGGTAGTTAATCAGCAGTGGGAGGACAACCACAAGTTTTATCGGACCTATTAACGTAAATCGTTTTTATTACTTTTCTACAGACAAATCTGATTTATTGGAATATCCAAGTTAAGGAGTTGAAATCTATGAAATTTAAAATCGAAGGGATATTACTTAGGTGTTATAGTTTTTACCTTATTATATTTTCTACTATTATTGTTTAGCCTATAAAAATTGTTGATTACCACCACGTCATCATGTTAGCGTCTCCTCAGTTTCTTCCGAACCCTACCATTTGTGAACGGGAGAAAAGTCCTACAGGGATACTATGCCGGACTCCTACCGACTAAAACCCCCGTGTCCTAACTAACAGCCTACGGTTGGGAGCCCCGGGTATGTCCTCGGAAGATCCGAACCCTCCTTGGATGAGGAGACTGTACTTTATTCGCTTTTCGTTTCCCTATTTCGAGAGTGTCTGCCTTCTGTACCACATCCTGTTCTTGACTTGACAAGTGCAACATATGCACCTTTTATTTCAAAACAAGGTGTAAAATAATTTAATTTTCGTGTAGCTAAGCACTATAGAATAGATATTCGACGGTAGTAAACTAAAATCTAACCTTTGATCAGACAAATCATTCACCATTTATGTGACGAATAATCAATAGCCGTTAGCTACGTGATTTGAATGAATTGCATCATTCAAATGTTAAGAGCAGGCAGTCTAGTTTAATAGTTACTAACAACTGATAAACTGAACGTTATGTGCTAACAGTAGAGTTTAAAATCGCATGCGTCCTTCGATGAAATTATACGGGCACTTGTTATTGCCCAACACTATTTTGTTCATTATAATATCATTGACGTAAACAGAATATTTCATATTAGTAAACAAAACTTTCCAGCAGTTAGTATTTATTATAGGCATCAAGAACTCGCAAGTGTTATGAAGGCTTGTAGCTTCATGGACTCAGTGTCCTTTATGCTATCACTGCAGTCAGCAGTTTTTGCTATGGCTGATCCAAGGATGGGTTTTTTTTACATGAGGGAAAATCCTCATGGATGTTATGCCGGACTCCTACCGACTAAAAAACCTCACGTAACGCCCAACAGCCTATGGTTGTGAGCCCCGGGTAGGCCCTCGGAAGGATGGCCCAGGACTCTCAACAGACCTACGGCCGCCGCTGCGGCCTCGCCCTGGGGGGGGGGGGGGGAGGGTCGGGTGCTATCCCGCGTCTTTGGAGGGTTTCGTCATGGGCCTGCTTCTGTAAGGACGGTGAGCGACCCTCTCACCGTCCTCAGAATCCCGGTCATGTAGGTCAGTCCTTGGCGAAGACACGCGCCAGGCCGCCGTCTGCAGAACTCGGGTGGGAAATTTCTCTCCCGCACCCGCCGCCTCCTTCACGAGCATGACTTGCTCGCAGAAAGAGGCGGCGCAGTCCTATTTACTGCCGCTGGAGATCATGGCTCGCACCATGGTCTCGAGCGAGAGTGTGTCCACGTCCAGACCCACTACGAGGACCTGGCGCTGTTGCGCCCATGCTGTGCACTCCACCAGCGCAGCGTTTGGAGCGCCGTGTCATCGCTGCGGTCCTCGCAGTGCTGACACTCGGCCGTGGTTTCCCGGTGTCTTCGCCACAGATACCTACCGAAGCTACCGTGCCCGGTTAGTATCTGTGACAGCCGGTAGGAGAGAGCACCTTGTCTCCTCTCCAGCCACTTGTCCATGACCGGTCTGACGGCTGCGATTGTGGCGAATCCCCCCTTTGGTTGCTCAAGTCGCACCTTCCATATCTCCGTGGTTTCCTGGTGGACCGGGGACCGCTGGGCCTCGATTTCTCGAGACGCAGGTCTTAGGCCCCGCTCCAGCGCCTCCTTGCGCCATCTAAACAGTGACGCAAGGGCTCTCGCTTACAGGTCCCATGGAGGGTTCCCGGCTAGGAGACATGCCGCCTCACCTGAGATCGTGGGGTATCCCCTTATCATCCTGACCGCCATCGTCCTCTGCGGGCTCAGCAGTCTGGCCACATTGCTGGTCGACAGGGTCTCCGCCCATACGGGGGCCCCGTTTAGGGCCATACTTCGCATGATCCCCAGGTATAGTCTCCTGTAGAGAGCGTTGGGGGAGCCCCTCAGTTTCGGGACCAAACTTCGGAAGTGATGTCCGAAGTTCCACCGGCCTTCGAGTACGAGTCCCAGATACTTCATTGAGGTGGCCCCTTCCGATGTCCGTGGAAACACAGAGCCTTGGATTTGTGAAGGGCGACCTCGAGACTCAGTCGCCGAATTCGACCCACGACTTGAGCAACCCCTGCCGTGGCCAAGGATGGGTTTGTGGTAGGTATTTCATTTCCGAACGTTTCCATGCTTTGGAAGTTACGTTAAGCTATTGGTTCCGATTGTTAATAACATGCCAGTCATTAAGACAAGCAGAAGACCTTTTGGGCGGTTTGGGAAATTTTAACAATGTTTATGTCGTCACAACCCACGCCTGTCCATTTCGACCCGGCAATAGTTTCATAAAAATACGTAGGACAAAAATCTAAAAGGGTACGGATACTAATCTAAAACATAATGTAAGTTGCACAGTTTTGTACTAAAATAGATGTTTCCTAAATTTATATCAACGTGTAGAAATACAAACATCTTGTAAATTACGTGTCTCGTTGTTAGTTCGGGATGTACTCCTAAAGTATTTAACCGATTAAAAGCAAATTTCCTAATTGGTACACCGTGTGCAGTTTGATCCAAATTGAGAGAGTGGATAGTTTGTTTTTAGGTTGAAAGCCTACATGGCTACGGCCAACAGTACCGGGTTTCAAAAACTTTAGCTACAGCAAATGCGGGGCCTAGTCCTCTAGTAATTTATGAAAAATCTAAATTACACTTGTGTACATCAGCGTTGTTGGATCAAAACCACTATTACTCGTAAATAGTGAAGCGCGACAGATATACAAAAAATGTGACTTGTTAAATGTTGCTGAAGGTCCAACTTCGTTTGTACTTATTCACATTCATCAACATCATTCCAACAATCGACGTACTCTATGCGTCCGTCCGACTGTGATCTTATGCTGCGTCCACATTTGTAACAGTTTACAGCACATTTTTCCATGACCGTATCAGACTCGCGTGTCGGTACCGATGAAAACTGCAGCTACGATTTACATGTTTGACACGATGACATGCTGACATGTTACAAATGTGGACGCAGCATTAGCTGTTTGATTTAGAGCTGTGTTCGGCATACAGCCACGTGAGTACCTTACCTATATAAACGGAAACAGCTGAACTGATTACCTTTTTAGCGTATAAGGTGTGTCTATTGATTTTCTGTACGTGAGCGTTGATTGTACTAAATATTATGATCGTCCTTTTTGTTTGTTCACGTACTAGTACGTACGCGTACGTATTTACAAAATTTGTAAATCATTTGAACGGTTAGACTGTTGGATGAAGTCGTATGATTCGACTAAATAAATCATACGTCCATCACTGTATAACAGACAACCATATCAACATCAATCAAATGAGCCTACGCCACTCCACTGCTGCTGTACGTTGGATTCTTCCAGTTCACGGTACACCACATGGTCCTGCGCCTTTCTCATCCAGTCCCAATCAAGATATTTCACCTTATGGTTTTTGTTCTACAGAACTGTGATTTATGGTGGGCCTATTGTCGTGTTTATACTTATGAAGTTTTCAATCCTCCCTAAAAGGTCTTCAACTTGGCTTAACGACTGCCGTTGTTTTGCCGACAAACAAACGCAACGGTGGCCAAAAATCCATTTTATTTTATTGGTGCGGTCCACGCGTTCCATCACCAATTTTTCGCTTGTTAATTTTCATCTAAAATCTTTTTGTGGCGTCGGTCGTGGTGCGATGGAGTCCAACCAACATCTTCAAGACCCAAGCCAGGTGGAGCGATGCATTTGTGAACTTACGACGTACGACTAAGTGTTTCTTCTCTCTGAAGAAGAAAAGGAAAAATATAAACCAAAGGACTTTTAGTTGACCAGGCGGGTAGGTACTTGGCAAATATAATTACTTTCTGAAGAGACTCCTGGAATATGAAACCACTTAGATTACCTACACCTTAGATGATTTGTCACATCCACATACTACAATTTGTGAAAGGTTTTAATAGAAATGTTGAAATGTTAGTACGGAATGCGTATTGTGTAGATGCCTGGGATCTCCGGCAATATCTCGAAGATCCGACAATATGCATTCCGTGTTCAATGACGCTGCCGGGCGCAAGCATTCGCCTATTCACCTTATCGTGTGTATTTATTTGTGACCCTTCTAAGCTTTCAATTAAGACCAGCTTAGTGAATAAGATCAAAGCATTAAGTGTAGATACAAACCGGAAAAAAATCAAATGCCACACTATAAATTAATAGGAAAAATCTTTGAGAAAACTATTATGATTCTGCTGGCAAGGGATTGAAGCTGTGAACGTCTAGGGTTTATGTTATATTACCAATGGTGTTTGGTCGTAAATATACTGACAGCTACCTCTGTCAATTTAATGTGTTTGTTATAAAATTAGTAGTAAGGTTGCACATACTAGGCGATAAAACAGAGGGTGTTCCAATACTATTCTTACCAATTGTGTAGTGCTGTGGTTATTCACATAAATAAATTGACACGCTTTTCCCTTCGGAGAGTTAAGCAAAGGCATAATAGGTACCTATACGCTCAAATTCCAGAATTGGTTTTTTATTTAACGTAATATGTGGTGAACCATTTAGGCGTGTTGAAATGGACAGGTTCTAGTTACCTGCTGTGCAACAGTACATCAAAAAAAAGTGTTACAACAACAGGAACTTTTGCAAGTTGCATATGACACCTTGAACTTGGCTTAACGACTGCGAATCTACTGGCAACCGAAAACGACAGGTTAACGAGCTTTGCACTTTTATTTTTCTCAGGCGCTTTAGCTGCTCGATATTCTAGGAATTACCTTCTTATAAATTATTTATTGGTATTAACAATATAATATTATTATGCAGTTCACCTTTATCCAAGACCAAATGCAATTATGTTTTTTTTTTTTTTTTTTTTTGGGTGTAGTGGGGCCCTACCAACACCTTCGGGCCCAAGTCAACCTCACGTGCAAGCTCGTGCACCTGCTGAACAACGGACGAGGCTCTGACGGCGGCGGTCCATTTCAACACGGCGATGGGCTCACCACCTGTTACGTGGGACCGAATTGTACACGGTGAAATGTGGGCCGGTATAGGCCTCTGCCTACCCCTTCGGGGATTAAGGCGTGAGTATATGTATGTATGTATGTACTTAGGTGGCAGACAAGCTTACGGCCCACCGGAAGGTTGGTAACCGTAGCCTATAGACGTTTGCAACACCAGAGGCGCTACACACGCGCTGCCGTCCCGGGCGCAGGTTGTGACGACCCACAGTTGAAATTTTTCAAGCCGCCCGTAGGGCCTTCAACTTGGCTTAACGACTGCCATTTTACTGGCAACCGGGACCAACGGCTTAACGTGCCTTCCGAAGCACGGAAACGCTCGTAAATAATTGTCACAAAGTGGTCCACGTGGTGGTCACCCATCCATGTCTGGCCATAGTAAATGTTGCTTACTGCAGTGATCGTTTACAGAACACTAAGTCCGCGGGGCCACGAGCGCTTCAATATGTAAACTGTATATACTTCACCGAGTCGCTCGCTGATAGCTTCGAGAAATTTTAATTTTACGTGTAGCAATGTGCAGTCTAAACTTCAACAGGCGCTCATTTGCGAAGCAACGGGTAAAGCACAAGAGCTGTTAAGGGTTACCCATCTATTCGCGTATTATTCGAAACTTAATTGATGATGCATGATTTCCTTGATAAACTACCGTATATTTCAATACATACCTACATACCTACGATGATATTTAAATGGACGGGCACAATTTTCTTGTTGAAAATTGTATTTTAATAAAAAAAGAAGTCTTTGAGAATCGCAACATATTAAGTTTTGAATACTACAAATTTTATTATATTTCTATAATAGACAGCTAGGCATTTACCATCTATTTATTTATTTTATTTAACATTTAAGTACACACAAAAATTACATTAGTAAATTAGAAACAAAGTAAAAGATAAGTACAATCAATGGTAGGTACTGAAGTAATAAGTACTAAAAAAGAAATTTCTTCCATTACAAATGGAATCAGGCGTTACATGGCGGAAATCCATCCTAAAATGATAATAAAAGGAGGGCTGAATAAAGGAAGTGGAATAAAAGCTGGAAAAAAAAATTTCTTCCAGCTTTCCGAAGAAAGGATAGTTTGAAGAAAGAGTAGTTACAGTCATTACATAAAATATTTTTATTAAAACTCAATAAATCTTAAGATGCCTTGTATTATATATATAATATGCCGGTGTGTCATAATAGGACTGATTCCAAGACGTAGAGTCGTAGGACTGGCCAAAAAGCCATTGCATGAAGAAATGGCGGTGGTTGGTTCCTCCTCTCTCCTATGTTGCCGTGCCCGACAGGGTCCATATTGTACTCTAACCAAATTTTGTGACATCTTTAATTTTGACATGTGGTGTGCAATAAATGAATATGAATATGAATATGAATATGAATATGAATATGAATATTAATTCTATTAAAACATTGTGAATGTTTTAGTCTTATCTCTCTTCTTTGACTGCTACGTCCTTTTCATCTTTCTAAAAATTTCCTTTGGAGAACAAAATCCGCGAACATAAAATGTAACTAAATATATAAAGCCTTCACAAGCTTTTCAAAGGTATGTTTTTATATTGTAAATTAGTGTATATACTGCCTGAGTCTTGAACACGTAGGACCGCAAAAGCGTACAAAAAGGCAAGTCCCTATATCCTCGGAATCCTTAGAATTTCAATATGACTTCTCCATTTACATGCGAATAACATAGAGTTTCTATTACAACGTAGTGTAATAGCAAATTAAGTTGCTAAAAGACGTAAAAAAAATTGCATTTGTGCTAGTTTATTAGTTTATACCTACTCCATATCTAGGTTCCATATTATAAGTAAAATATTTGATTTTTTTTTTTAATCTGAAATCTATCGACAAATTTCTAATTTTTAAGGTAAATGTGGTATACGTATAATAATTATGGCGTGACTACGTATATTTATATGTGTGCGTATTACTTCAATAAAACTGTTACGAATGTTGAGAATAATAGAATCAATTCATAACTGCTCCAATCACTCAACAAAAGCTCACTCCAGCTTCCAAATCTGAAGCAACTAGGAAGACACTAATAGGTACAAAACACTGGGTATTTGTTGTAGCAATAATTCAGTATTGTAACGTTACAATGTGGTGTAAGTAGTAGCCGTCTTAAAACCTAGCAGAAGCAATCCCAAAAGACTGGCGGGTTATGTGCAATCCGTCCCAACGTATATTCCAGCTTTTTATTTTCAAGCTAAATGTCGGATGAGGTTTACAGCGTACAAAGTATATCGTAAAACATTGTTTCTCAAGTTCCGCGGTCACGTCTTCTGAGACTTTCGTATACAGCTGTCGTATTCTATATCACATTTTGTGTATATAGCGTACGGAATCCAGGAACTGATTCATAAATTAACTGTTTTCTTCTCGTGGGGTCACGTTCGAAACAATCTGAGAAACAGTAGTTTAGTAAATTAAATTACATCGATTGTACCTAGTCCTTTATGTTTAAGGTAATGTTGTCTGAGCACAGAATAACTAATAGTTCTCGAGGTCTGGATATTGTAGAACTATGGCACGCTCAATAGACTTGTTAGGTTGTTAGATTTCAACATAATTATGAGGTCTTATTAAGGCAATCTAATCTAAATGTTTGGCAGTGATAAAAACGGACTAGCTTGCAACAATTATTTTTAGTAAGCTACTAGCGAGACTTTTTAGCAATGGCAAGATGTGGTTGCTAAGTCTGCGGATTGAGTTTAAAGTACTATAACTAGCATTATAGTACTTTAAACTCAATCCTAGTACTTAGTACCTATTATAATCCATTAGCGGGACTACAATACAACTTCAGTCCCATAGGGCGAGTTGTTTATTTTTCATGATCTCGTAGTCCGAGAAAGTTTTTGAGATAAAAGTCCACAATTTTATTCTAATTTATTCAACGCACTTCACTAATACAGTCTTCTCAATTTTCTCAAAAAAATGTGAACAGAAACATTGGACGTTATTCTTAAATAATTTCTGCCGTTTGAATTATTCATAAGTATCCCTAATAACAAACTCTGAAGAAACGTTCTTATCATTTTTATTAGTTTCACAGGTTCTTCAATATCCTATTCAAAATAAATGTCAAACGTGAGTTGTATGAATAGCACCATCAATTTTAATAGCTTTTTTAGACATAAAAATCTGGTTCGGACACTGAGATTATTGGAATCTCCGTGTACGACCTAGATTTATATAAATTCTAAATGTTTTGAATTAAAGCAGGTCAGTCACGAAAAAGAGGTGCAAATTAAATCATTTTTTTGGCATCCTTGAAAAAAAAAACGATAGCAAAAATTCATTTCTAATCTACAAGATGTGTGTCAAAATATGGTTTCGTAAAAATTGTGTGTTGATTCTATAGATCGTATAAATGTGATAGATTCAGCCCCAAAATGTTGAGATGAATGCATTTTATGACTTAATTTTTTATCAATTGATAAAAAAAATATCAATCTCTTAGGACAACATACACCTACAATTTGGTTTACTTCGATTTGGAATGAGTACGAGCTTTCATTAATAAAAACTAAAATAAGCTCTAAAAGACTACACTTTTTTGTATGAAGGACGCGGGTCGCATTTGATCAAGATCGTTAGCAATATGGGAAGACTAAATAAAATAGTATTTCTACAGTTCGAACAATACGGACTACTTTATTACATGAATTATTCAATATTATACAAAATCATAAAAGTTTTTCTTCAGTACATATCCTGTTGTTGTGCTCTGCCTCTACTTGTACCTTTCTGGTTTCAGGTATTGGCAAAACTGATTGTACGATAGAATGTAGGTCTATCATGAATTCAACAATCAAAGCGAAAATTTTTCTACAATTTCCTGA
Source organism: Miltochrista miniata (assembly GCA_933228765.1). NCBI lineage: Eukaryota > Metazoa > Arthropoda > Insecta > Lepidoptera > Erebidae > Miltochrista > Miltochrista miniata. The sequence goes on from OW121768.1 coordinate 20,317,907, forward strand.
AATTCATTACGGCAATAAATTACAAATATTCAGGCTTATATTCCATTTTTTAAATTTAAATACGGATCTCTAAAAAAACGTTACGCTAATGACGTTCCGTACTTCCTAATACAGCGATTAAAATTAAAATGAATATATTATTTCCCAGCGGGACAGAGCCCTATTATTTCATGAAGCTTTGATGTTCCCTTCAAAGCGGCTAAGCAATATTCTGTTTTCGTTTAAAGATAATTTACGATAGGACCAATGAATTAAAAGCACAGAGGCTCTGTTAATTCACGACTTCCGTAGGAATTAAGAGCTTTCTGCAAAATTATTTTCGCTAGGATGAAGTTCATTAAATTGAATGTTGTGAGTGATACAACTAGCACTCATTACAAAATATTATGATAGTTATTTGTCAATCAATCAAGTTTTCCTTTGGCAGTTGACTGTTGGGCACACGATCATTTTCCTTTGCATTCAGTTACTCCCTGTTGTAGGGTAATGTGTAGGTACAAAATATACTTTTATGTTGGCTGGTAGTGGTAAATAAACCAGTCTGAATTGCTATCCGTTTTGTTCATTATGTCTTACTGATATATTGCACAAATTCTACTCCTGCGACCTTTTGTAGGTGTTCTGAGCACAAGTGCGGGGGTTGTTCTACCTTACTTTTGCTAGGCTGCGGTCTCCACTCTAGAATTCGTCTGCTTCATCGGCTCTCATCAGCTTTTAAACAGCTTACCCTTTTAATATACCTACTTGTTATGCAAGCTATCTCGACTACTCTGGTTTCTGATGGATAATCTCATTTTGGTGCTAAAGTATCCTTCAAACAGTAATTTTAGCACAGGACAGAGATATTTTTTGTGACACGCCCACGGCATTATTGACATAAGTGTAAACTAATGTCAATAATGTCGTGGGCGTGCCAGATGGCCATAAAATAGGAATAACACATAACGCCAATATGTAATAAATTAATAGAATTATTCATAACGACAGCGTTCGGCTTGCATACACTGAGATAAATTGAACTGACATAAATTTGTAATATGACACGATTCATCATTGTATAACAATTATCTATACAGTTGTAAAGCTGATTAATTAACACTGCAGTACACGCGCCCCTAATTTGACCATGAGCGCACGCGCGGGGCACAGGTGTAGCCCATTAACAATGAAGTAAATTATAAAGGGATATTTTTAAATGCACATCTGTTTAATTTTTTCTGCACACTAGGTAACTTCACTAATTTACTGAATGCAAACCAGAAAATTAAATGCTGTGCAAAAAAACCAATTGATTAACTAAACATATTAACATTTCTGTTCCGTTCTGAGTAATATTTAAGCTTTTTAAGTAGGACTACTTAAAAAGCTTAAATATTACTCAGAACGAGATTATCTTTTTAATCGAAATCACACCAAAAATGTGGTTCGTACTTCAAATATATGATTTGTAAAACAGAAATACGAATTGCATATCAAAAATACTAACTTGCACTCTAAATTGTACAATCTCATAACGGAATAGGTTAGGTTAGGTTAGACTTTTATTTTTTTGATCAATAAAATTTAATTTGCTAAAGGTGACTGATTAAATTGGGGTTTTACTTAGAATAAACGATGTTCCTAAAAGTAAATTAGGTGATGGTTTTCCTTAAAAAAGTTTTAATGTTTTTGTTGAACTAAGGAATTGTTAGTTATACTATTTTGATAACAGTTATTCGTTCAGTAAAACAGCAAACAACATTAATCAGTATAATGAATTTGATTTATTTAGTGTGGATAATTAGTGTGCAAGTCAGTATTTTTGGTTTAACTTTGAAATATATAGTTCAGAAAAAGGGAGTATACAGATATCGATTTAAATACATGCCAATTATAAATATATATCAAAAATTAATAATTTGAACACAGTGTATATTTTAAATATGTTTATTTTTATTATAATTGTTTATAAAACTAGGTAAAATTACCTTTTTAACTGTAATTTTGAACAAAAATAGAAAGTTCTTAAAAATCAACTAGTATTTGGCAGGCTTGAGATCACTAAGTCATATTATCAATTTTAGGAACGTGACAATCAGTAGAAAATTATGCTGGCCCTATTAGACCGGTGGACGAGCTAAAATATTATGGCACCTTGTTCTTGAAGTAGGTGGTGGACACTTACTCCACTTGGTTCTATTTCAAGATTGGTAGGAAACCAATGTCGTCAAAAGCACGTCGTCGTCTTGTAGCATTTATTTTCTATAGATGCAGTATTTAGGATGTGAAAGCAGCCTTATCGAGTTATCTTTTTTTAATCGGTTGTCAGTGGTGACATTTCTGCTGTCAGATTGACAGGATGTCATAAGTTCGGTGACGAAGCGTTTCGCATTTAAAGGAACGGGTTTTTGTTAAGATTTTTCGTGAAAGACAAGACTTTTGACCGAGACCTGCTTTGGGGTAGTTGGAGGTCCTTTGGCTTATGCTCTGAGACTGTGCCGCGAATCAGTTTTTCGCTCAAGCGCGATTATTTGTTGCCTCGCATGGTCTAGCGGGCTGTGATTGGGTTGCTGCATTGCATCTTACTACATTTTACCCAGAAAACTGGTGAGTCACTTCTTCTTTTGCAAAGCGGGTCGATTGTCGTCTGTCGCGCAGCCAAGATCTTAATTTGTCGTTTCTTTCATGACAGGGTTTTTTACTACGGCTAGTTGCCGGATGAGATATTTGGTGCCGCACCTATAAGTTAGTGGGCTGCACGTGGTACGACAACGTGGAAGTGCGGACTACACGAGCTTCTCATGTGAGAGGTATCTGCCGTCATCACCTGGCAGTAACAACAGGCAGTCACTCTCACTCAGCTCACTCTGCAGGCCAGTAAATCCACTACTTATGTGTAGCTTAGTAGCATAAGTACCTAAGCACTGACTATACTTCTGTGTACCTGTGATATTTGTGTCTATCAGTGAATAAGCTCTCTGTGTGTCTCTGTGTATCTCTGTGTTATATAAATATATGTGTGTACACCCTACCTGACTGTTTTCGTCAGAGCCCTGGCCTACCCTTGCACGCACACTGGAATCTCTGTAGTAAGGCGCCCTGGGAAAGAGTTCTCTGCATAGCTACCTCGCGCTAGTTGGTGAGTAACACTGATCATCTTAGTGTTATAAATTGGCTCCCAACGTAGTGGCAAATCTCTGGGTCTACTCTGCGGTAGCCTCAGTCTAGTGTGTGTGCATAGGTGGTTACCTCTGGCGAAACCATCCTGGTGAATCGTCCGAGACGCTCCAGGACGTTAATTGGTGGTGCTAGCAGCTAAGCACAAAACCTTCCCTTTCGTCTTCTTCCAGCTCCCTACATCTTTGGCTGGAAAAGACACAAAATTCTAAATTCTAAAATTTAAAAATAGCTGTGATTTTGGAAAAACTTTTTGATTTTATTTGGAATACCCACTTCTTTTCTTATTGTGTTTTTTTTCTTCTTTATGTTCTTTTTTTTATGGTGCACACATATATTTATTATATTATTAGTGTAGATTAATATATAATATATATTATCCTATAGTTTCACCTTGTAAGGTAAACTTAGTGAATCTCTCTGTGTTAACTTAGTGAATTTCTCTGTGTAACTTAAAACTTTTTTATAAGGTGTGTACATACCTTGTAATTTTGAATGTTAACCTGAACTGTGTTATCAGAAAATTTAGAAACTTCTCTCTTAATATACCCTTAATCTTTGTTAAATTCTAAAAGTCAATTTGAAACATAATTACCTAACTTAGTACACTTTGTTGTAACTCAATTTACATTTTTACTTTGTAATTGATCCCTATCTGTGCCATTTTATCTTTATAATTGTTGTAAGTAAATTTTTACATAATGGCACAGATGAAAAAATATATTAATTATTTAAGAAAGGATGAACTTGCTAACGAGCTGTCCCACATGGGTATTTCAGTGGAACCGGAAACGACAGTGTCTGGCCTTCGGAGTGAGCTAAGAACGGCACACCGACTCGTCCGTCGAGGTAGCATCAAAGCGAGTGCTCCGGTACCCGCTGATGCATCGGCTGAGCTCTCGACCTGCCTTCCGAAGGTCTCCGAGTTGGAGGAGGCTCTTCAGTCAGGTGAGTTTTTGGCCAATAATAATTCTCGTGTTAGGGTGTCTATCAGGGCCAACTACTTATTGAGTAGGTTAGCTCGTTGTGGTCTGGATTGCCCCGACCTGGTGGATATTCGTGGTAGGCTAGTGAAGATCATCGCTAGGGCTGAACCCAGTAGTGATTCTGAATCCGAAGGTTCGGATGATGATGGTGATGATCCTTCGGGTCGTGACCAGGTGGAATATACTTCACCAGTAGTGAGAGAGGACCGCTCGGTGCGAGCTAGTTCAAGTAGGAATAGTTCTACATGTAACATAGTGTATAAAGAACGTCCCCTTAACTTATGTTCATTTAACTTAAAATATGATGGTTCTACTTGTGTACGTGTGTTTTTAGAGAGATTAGAGGAACTTAGATGTGCTCGGGAGGTTACTAAGCCTAGACTCCTTATGGCTTTCTCCGACCTGTTGGATGGACCGGCTTTGTCTTGGTTTCGTACAAACAAAGCTAACTTCATCTCATATGAGGATCTTATTAGTGAGCTTAGAGATACCTTCGATATTCCTGATTATGATTACCGCCTCAGGAACGAGATAAGACAGCGTACACAAGCCCGCTCTGAGTCCTTGGTTAACTATATATGTACAATGCAAGCCATGTTCTCAAGGTTGTCATGTAAGATGCCCAGTGAGGAACAGCTGGACATTCTCATGCACAACATTAGACCTGACTACATGAAGGAACTGGCCTTGCATGATGTCAACTCTGTAGATGACTTGAGACGTTTGGGTAAGCGCTTGGAGCTTGCGCGTACTAGGGCAGATGCTTTCCATGAGCCTGCTCTTGACAAGTTTGAGATTACATCTGACTTACACCAGCTTAAGAACAAAGGTGTACAAAAGCCCGCTAAGCAGGTGTCTGCAGTGGAGACGCCGGTTACCCCCCACGATCGCAAATGCTTTCGTTGCGGCGGGGGCGGTCACACTGCATACAGCTGCACACAGTCAAGGGAGCTGGTGTGTTTCCGGTGTGGTCTCAAAGGAGTCAAGACCCCAGACTGCTCACACTGTACTAGCAAGTCAAAAAACGCGTAGGCCAGGGCCTTATTAGGAACTCTGTGCATCACTCTGTATCTGAGTCTATTTCTGATAAGGTCCTGTTTCCTAAACGGGATAGTGACATTAGACCGTATCTAGTTGTTAAGGTTTTAAATTTAAATGTCTTACGCCTTCTAGATTCCGGTGCCTCCTGCTCTATACTAGGTAAGGGAGCGCACCGCATCTTCTTGGAACTGGGTTTTGATCTTGTGAGTATCAATCCTACTTTTCGTATTACAACTGCAGACAGCACTCACTTGCAATGTCTGGGTTGTATCTCTTTGCCAATTGAGTACAATTCGGTTATCCGAGTTGTCAAGTTCTATGTTGTCCCAGGTATAACCACCTCCATGATATTTGGAGTGGATTTCTGGCAACAATTTAAGTTAAGTGATAAGTTAATTTTACAAAATATTAGTCTTGATAGCTTTAGTGATAATAATCCTATAGAGTCTGTGTCCCTTAACGGTGGCCTCGAGGATTACGACAACCTGACAACTAAACAAAGGTGTGTAATCAACGAGGTCATTGAAAAGTTCGACTCGTTGAACACTGATAAGGTGGGTTTAGGTCGGACCTCACTTGTGCACCATGTCATTGACACTGGTGACAGCAAGCCGATCAAGCAGCGTTATTATCCGCTCTCTCCCCTTAAGCAGAAGGCCCTGGAAGCCGAGCTGGACCGAATGCTGGAGATGGGAGTAGTGTCCCCGTCTCAGTCCGCCTGGAACTCTCCAGTGGTCATGGTGGAGAAGGCGAACGGCGACCTCAGATTGTGCTTGGACTCTCGCAAGCTGAACTCTGTGTCTAAGAGTGACGCCTACCCCTTACCCTATATCAATCAAATCTTAGACCATCTTAATAATGCTAAGTATTTAACCTCTGTAGATCTGAGTGCGGCCTACTGGCAGATTCCATTCGACTCACTCCAGTCTGCTGAGAAGACTGCTTTTACGGTTCCCCGGAGAGGATTGTTCCATTACAATTCCATGTGCTTCGGTCTTGTCGGTGCCAGTGCCACGATGCAACGCCTCATGGACCGTCTGTTTGGTCCCGAGTTCGACAACAAGGTATTTGCGTTTCAGGATGACATAGTCTGTGTGTCCAGCACCTTTGAGGAGCATGTAGAGCTCTTACATAGAGTCTATCAGCAACTCAAGGATGCTGGCCTAACTATTAATATGAAAAAATCCCACTTTTGTCGGAGTGAACTCAAATACCTGGGGTATTATGTGGACAAACATGGCTTACGGACAGACCCGGGTAAAGTTGAGGTTATCCTCAACTATCCCACCCCTTCTAACCCTAAGGAGGTTAAGAGATTTCTGGGAATGGCCGGCTGGTATCGTCGCTTTGTTAACAACTTCTCGAAGATTAGTAAACCTCTGTGCAAACTCACTTCTACGAACCTTAAGTTCGAATGGACCCCTGAGGCTGAACAGTCCTTTAACCTGCTAAAGTCAGCCTTGGTTTCTGCCCCTATATTAAAAATGCCTAACTTTGAGATGCCCTTCCGCATTCTTAGTGACGCGTCAGCTTACTCAGTTGCTGCTGTACTGACACAAACTCACGATGGTGTTGAGCACCCTATCGCCTACTGTAGCCGTTCTCTCAACAAGAACGAGGTGAACTACAGCACAACTGAGCGAGAACTTCTGGCTGTGATTTTCGCTTTGGAACAATTTCGACAGTACGTCGAAGGCCAAAAGTGTACGGTCGTCACGGATCATTCATCTCTTCTGTGGTTCCATAAACTAAAAAATCCCACGGGTCGTCTAGCACGTTGGAGTATGAGGCTCAGTCAATTCGACTTTGACATAGAGCATCGAAAAGGTAAAGACCACGTTGTACCTGATGCTCTGTCTCGTATCAAGATTGAGTCCCTCGATGCAGTACCCACTAAAGACCCGTGGTATGACCACACCATGAATAGTGTTCGGAAGAACCCGAGGAAGTCACCAAACTTTGACATTCGTGACAACCTTTTATATAGGTTAACTAAAAATAAATATTCTCTGACTTCAGACTTTGACTGGAAGCTGGTGGTACCTCAGGAGGATCGCTTGCCCCTGCTCTCTAAGTACCACGATGACACACTTAGTGCCCATGGTGGCGTTTGGAAGACACATAAAAGGTTAGCCCTAAATTATTACTGGCCCAAGATGTACGAGGACGTCAAAGAATATGTTGGGAATTGCGAAACATGCAAGCAGTACAAACCCGTAAATACGTCTCGTCCTGGCCTAATGGGTAGCCCGAAGCGGGTTTCGAAGCCATTCGAAGCTATCTCTGTCGATCTGCTTGGTCCCTTTCCCACTTCGAGCAATAGAAACGTACACCTGATCGTGGTCTCCGACTACTTTAGCAAATACGTCATGTTGTGCCCTGTTCGGGTTGCCACAGGCGCTGTAGTCGCGAGGTTCATAGAGAAGAGTGTGTTTCTCGTGCACGGAGTCTGCAAGACTATTTACATGGATAATGGCCCTCAGTTTGTGAGTAAGCCATTTAAGGATCTGTTGGCTAAATACAATGTACCTAATATATATTATAACCCTAGGTATCATGCCCAAACTAATCAGGCGGAACGAGCTATTCGCAATGTGGTTCAAGCGATCTCATGCTATGTGAAGTCACAACACAAGTCTTGGGATCAGTTCTTGGTTGAGATACAGTGTGCTTTAAACACTGCAGTTAACGAAGCAACTCGTTTCACCCCTTACTTTTTGGTACATGGTAGGGAATTTATTGGGGATGGAGTGCTGTACAGGCAGACAGATATCGCGTGCCATCCTACTTCAGTCTCTGTAGACGATCCATCAGCCTTCGGTGTCAAGCTGAGAGAAATACAACGCATTTACGACCAGGTGAGGAAACATTTGAACGTTGCCCACCAGCGTAATGAAAAGTATTACAACCTCAGAAAAAGGCATGTAGAGCTGAAAGTGGGACAGATAGTTTACAAACGCACGTTCTACCTGTCCAACAAGGCCAAGAATTTTACTGCTAAGCTAGCTCCTAAGTTCCTTAAATGTGTGGTGACTGCTAAACGATCCCCTTTAGTATATAGGCTGTCAGATCTGGACGGTAAGGATCTTGGGGAGTACCATATCAAGGACATCCTGAAGTATCAGGAGGAGCAGTCTCCAATACCTAACGTAACTACATAGCACTGTTTCTCTAGTTTATTAAACCAGTGCTATGTGATCATTATGTAAGACTATTTTAATCTTTTGTTTGTATTTCTATATGTGTACGTGACTTTAAATTGTCACGTTGTAGTTTCTTCTATGCACCGCACCGAGCGTTTTTCTCTCATTCGCTTCTTAGTACTCTACATTATCCTGAGAGCTTGGGTAGTGTTAGGGTATCGGCAGTGAGTAAAGGGAGCATTCGTTTTCTATGAAGGGCATTAGACTCTAGTTACTTAGCCTAACCGGTACACGAGTCAGTGTCTAGTTAGGTACATAGGAGGATCTTTCTTTGGTATTGTAATGGTCGTAGTCAGCTGGTGTTTGAAGGACCTAGCTGGTTGTCTTTGTTTATTAGTCAGTACTTTTCTGTTTTCTTTATTGTGTATTTCCAGCGTGTCATATCCGCAGGAAATACTATTAAAGGGGGGGTGGTTGTAGCATTTATTTTCTATAGATGCAGTATTTAGGATGTGAAAGCAGCCTTATCGAGTTATCTTTTTTTAATCGGTTGTCAGTGGTGACATTTCTGCTGTCAGATTGACAGGATGTCATAAGTTCGGTGACGAAGCGTTTCGCATTTAAAGGAACGGGTTTTTGTTAAGATTTTTCGTGAAAGACAAGACTTTTGACCGAGACCTGCTTTGGGGTAGTTGGAGGTCCTTTGGCTTATGCTCTGAGACTGTGCCGCGAATCAGTTTTTCGCTCAAGCGCGATTATTTGTTGCCTCGCATGGTCTAGCGGGCTGTGATTGGGTTGCTGCATTGCATCTTACTACATTTTACCCAGAAAACTGGTGAGTCACTTCTTCTTTTGCAAAGCGGGTCGATTGTCGTCTGTCGCGCAGCCAAGATCTTAATTTGTCGTTTCTTTCATGACAGGGTTTTTTACTACGGCTAGTTGCCGGATGAGATATTTGGTGCCGCACCTATAAGTTAGTGGGCTGCACGTGGTACGACAACGTGGAAGTGCGGACTACACGAGCTTCTCATGTGAGAGGTATCTGCCGTCATCACCTGGCAGTAACAACAGGCAGTCACTCTCACTCAGCTCACTCTGCAGGCCAGTAAATCCACTACTTATGTGTAGCTTAGTAGCATAAGTACCTAAGCACTGACTATACTTCTGTGTACCTGTGATATTTGTGTCTATCAGTGAATAAGCTCTCTGTGTGTCTCTGTGTATCTCTGTGTTATATAAATATATGTGTGTACACCCTACCTGACTGTTTTCGTCAGAGCCCTGGCCTACCCTTGCACGCACACTGGAATCTCTGTAGTAAGGCGCCCTGGGAAAGAGTTCTCTGCATAGCTACCTCGCGCTAGTTGGTGAGTAACACTGATCATCTTAGTGTTATAGTCTTCCTCATCGCCTAATTGGTACGTATCAGAATGATGAGGTGATCCCAGTGCGTCACTTGGTCTTGCAATTTCTTACTCTTCTTCTTCGCTTTCGATCAAAATATCTTCACCTTCACTAATTTCATCAAGCCATCGTTCGATTTGTTCTGACACCGCCATTTGCGAAAAATAAACAAATACCAACAATAAATAATGCATACTTACTATTAATATGTTTTTAATTAGATATATCATAATATGTATATAATTATATAATATAGTTACGTTACAATAGAGTATATTTACCTCAATTCTGTCACTTGTACACTTTCACGATATTATTCCTCGAACGCACGCGCGGGGCACAGGTGTAGCCCAAGCAATATTTTAAAGGTCTGTGCGCCGCAAGTGGCGACGCACTATGGTGTGTGTGCAGGGGGTAGTAGTCGAGGAATACACGAGACGATAGATCTATAGCGCGCCCAGGTACGATAATATACGGCAATATTACACGCTGGGCTACATAATGTAACCCGCGCGTGCACTCTAGTGTTAAAGTATATATGCTTTGACTAGCTGTGATGTAGCGAATTGTCGTTTCGAATTGATTGATAATATCACGTATCCAAATAGTAATCAACAGCAGTCAAACATCTGTAATATTGTCACTGACATAATTTATTTCTACTTTATTTTATTGGCAACCTTTTGGTACAACCTAGGTGCTTTCCTCATTCATAATGATACAGTTTACTAAATAATTTCGACATACGTAGTTGATATAGAAAAAGTGAACTAATTTTTATATTATTCACCTTTCCCAATAACATTGTAGTTTAAATCCATGATATAACTATTAGATTTAACATTGTCGTACATAGCACACAACATATACTTTCTAGACGTCGGTTCTATTGAAAATCAGGAGAAAAAGAACAGTCTAGACACCTACGATAGTACCTATAATAGTAAATGAGAACGATAAAGTGACGATCTCAGTGAATAGAAAACTTTATTTGGGTAGAGCAAAATGCCAGAAGATTACCACAATCCACCTTAATCTCTGAACACTACACAATTAGTACTAAGCCCTGAATAGGACATGCATCGCTGATTGCATAAACCAATCGAGCGAATAATTACAGTAAAGGAAAGGGATCAAATCTGTATTTTGAAGATATATTTTTGCTAGAGAAACTCTACTTGATTATTGTGTAAAATATATTAGGAAGTGATTATGATTTTATTTATTTCACTAGCTGTTGCCCGCGACTTCGTTCGCGTGAAAACTATCATATAATATACACACAGATTTATATTGTTCTCTGCCGAGCCCCCAAAATATTTGGCGTAATAACATGTAGCCTGTGTGTAAAACATATCTCTTACTAATATTCCTGCAATATTTTAGTTAAATAAATCCACCAGCTTACATATTTGATTGCTTTCTGCTTAGCCCCTAGGATAAGTAGCGTGATAATATATAGCCTATTTGAAGACCGTACCTCTTGTTAATATTTGTGCAAAATTTGAATCAAATCTATCGAGTACTTTTCGAGATCCTTCTGGACAAAGCAAAGCAAACAGACAAACAGACAAACCGACAAACAGACAATCAGACAAAAAAAAATCAAACTACATTTTCGGCTTCAGTATCTTATGTAGTAACACCCAGCGAGTATTTTTTTTTTATATTTCCAATGTACAGTTTTGACTTTTCTATCATTTTAATAAATGTATAGATAGATATAAATTACTCGTATATTTCTAAATATATTTTATAAATGTTAACGAGAGGAAAATCCTGCCGATATCGATACCGACTTAAAACCACACGTATTCTATCTAACAGCCTACAGTTGGGAGCCCCGGGTAAACCCTCGGAAGGATACCCCAAGTCTAAACAGATGGCTTAAAACAATTCAACAACGTGTCGTCACAGCTATTTCTACACAATTCAATATGTTCTCCTCTACATCTAATGGGACGTGAGACAAAAACTAAGTTTAATTATGCCCCCGTCTAACTCTGCTATCTCAACCTCACTATCGCTGGCTTCATTCAGATCGGTTTTATTCAGGATGTGCTAAAGGTGTAACTATTGTGTATGTAAAAAGAAAGTGTTCACCAACGCCTGGCAAGCAGGTAATATGAGTTATCGGTGCGGTGGTTATGGTTCCATGACAGGGTACTCTCAGAATATTTGTGTCATCGCATTATAGCTATAAAGTATGTACGTACACATAGGTAGACGATGTTAAAAGCATGCTAAACCTCAATATTTAACTAGTTCTTTTTAACCTACTGAATTGTAGACCATTCTATTTCATTAATTACTATTATTTTCAAAATCCAATGGCCAGATCACAGTGTGCAGTAAGTTTTATTTTCCAAACCCTTTAAAAATCTGTCTGTAACTTTATCAGAGATTTTTGACTACCTTCTATTTCCTTTTAAGCTTTCGCCCTCAAAAACAATTAATAACACAGGTCTGCAATGGTTTTCCTCTTTGAAATCTGAGTAACATTTTCTATAGTTTCTAATGTGCTGATTACGAGAAAAATAATAAAAAAAATCCATCACGTCAGGATTTTTTGATATTGAATATTTAAGATTTAGCTCCAAAATGTCTGAGCGTCTACCTTTAGAAATTTATAAAACGTCATTAAAATACTTCAGCTTAATTTTTATTGCATTTAATTCGTGTAAGGGGACATAGAAATTAATGAAAATCAGTAATTTGATGATTACTACATAAAAAGTAAAAGTAATCCGCATTAACCATGTTGAAAACGGGTAATTTGACTTAATTTAGTAATAAAATAATAAAAAATATTACCTAGTAGTAATATTACCTAATTGTTGTAAATGTTATTAAAAAAGGGTGTAATAAAGATAATCCAAAAGGCTTTTTTTTATTAAGTACCCGCACTTATTTAGAAAATTAACAGTTGAAGTGCGCATCTTGCAACATGAACTTTAAAATGTCATCGCGAAGATGTTTAAATTCTCCAAATTGTTTTTGTAATATTTGCGGGAATTTTATGGTGATAAAACAACGAAACAGCATTACTGACTTTGTGAAAAATATTTACAAAAGTTATTATGGAGACGTTTTAATTAACCAAAGACAAAACTTGGACACCTCATAAACTTTGTACGACTTGTTTATTAGAACTTCGCCAGTGGTCAAAAGGACAGAAAAATAGATTCAAAATCGTTTCGCCTATGCTACGAAGAGAGGCTAACAACCATGATAAAAATTGCTACTGTTGTTGTTGTGACATAACTAGATACAATTTTAATAATAAAAGGGACATAAACGAGCACTAAACTTCATTTCCTAAATTCGCACATTGATTACTTCCCAGAAAATCTAGGAGCCGTTGGCGAAGAACAAGGCGAAAGATTTTACCGAGATTTGAAAGAGCTTGAAGTCTGGTATCAAGGAACATGGAATACTAGGATGATGGCGGACTATTGTTGGTTATTGAAGCGCGACGATGCAAACTGGAATTTTAACCGAAAATCGCACAACCGAAGGTTCCAGGAAAAAAGGTCCAGGTTCAACAAATAAAATTTACATGTAATTTAGACTAGTTACAAGTTGTTATTATATTTTGGTCGTTTTTAAAGTTAAAAGTAATGTACTTTTTTAAATATATATTTTTTATGAGAAAACTTGGGTCTTTTTCTCTATTTTCTTTCTGTTCCTTTTTTGAAAAATCTGGAGGTGATGCAGAAAAACTAAGTACATATTCGTAATCAGCGCACCAAAATACCCTAGAATCAGCTATCAAATTCCAGAGAGGAAGTTATGACCCTCATTTTGCAGGCCTGTGTAATACGCAGAGTTCACAAAAATGTCTTAACCTTCATTTTCAAGAAAAGATATTTGGTGTAGCTTATCGTCAAATTAACCTGTCATGACTCGATGTTTTTAAATGAAAAATGTCGCAAGACTTCCTTTTCCTTCGTTAACAGTGAGGCAATTTAAACGTAAAGATTGCTTTTTAGTCTTTTACTCGTGTAAATGCAAACACAAGTAACAGTTATCAGGCTTTAATGAAAATATTGTGATAATATCTATCACCTAATATATTAAGGCATTTAAGTTTGCGTGCTGGTTGGCGGCAATATTTATCGCAAAGAAATTACCTCGGACTCAAAGCAATTAAGTTAACGTGTTCCCAAACATATTTTTGCGGATTTTGAAAGTTCAGCATTTATATCTGTATTGGCATTAAGCAAAGAAATCAGAAACCAACTACCTAACCTACGCAAAACATGCATTCAGAGCCGTTTCGGGCTGCCCTCGTCACCAAAGGTGTCCGCTGTACCTACAAGATGCAGATTCGTCCCTGTCTCGAATAATGATGAAGGTCTGGGGCCCGCTTTTTTTGCAGGACGGCGCAAAGTAGTCAATCCCTCCCCTCACCCCCACTCCTAAGGCTCATAAGAAAAATACCAATAGCAGTCGTTGAAATCCACAATGACTTAAGCAACAACGTAAATTAATACAAAACGGTCTGATTTTCTTTAAAACTTCATTAGAAGGTGGTTAACGATCGATATTGTATAAACGGAATTAATTAAGGTTAAAATGGAATCCAAAAGTGTTTCAACTCCTTAGCAGTAAAGCGACCACTTGATTGCAGTTCATCGCCTAGTCAAAGTTTAACAAATGTTTTGAAACAGCTCTTGTAAAGTTTATATTTCAGTTGTTCTTCGCTTTCGTTTGAATAAAATTGAATGTTGTAAACTGTACTAAAGCTGCGGTATTGAACATACTTACTGAAGAAAAATAGGTACCTACGTACATAATGTAGGTAGGTAACAAGTTAGGTTTCATTTTGAATTAGCGATTTTGAAATAATTTTGAGAGCATTTAGCAGCTAGGTGGAATGGAATACGCAGGTGGACCTCGAGGAGTAACCTAATGAAGTCGTTTGTACGAAACGTTTGAACTTTCCAAAATCCTAACAATCGTTGGTTTTGAGTTACTAATACACACTCGAAGTGATTGTGCCCTGAACACGTAATCAAGAAATACACAGCGTAATAAAAGCCAAATATTATGTTTATTGCACTTAAATATTACTGTGTCCGTTAGGGAAAAAATGTGTATTCAAATTTAGTGGGTGTTTGCAAGTGCTGTCAACAACACTGTCTATGACGCATTCTAATCATTGCGTTCTAATTATATGCACATTCAGAACATCAATTTTAACCAGACTCACTAACGCAGCTTTGGTCTAGTGGTCATACTGACTGACTAGCGCGCAGGAGGCACGAGTTCGAACCCCCAAGTATTTGATGATTTCTCTTTTTGTAATTATATTGGCCTAAAAATTTATTGTAAACAGACTGTTCTATAGAACTAAGTACCTAAATACTTTCAAAATGAATGATATTATGAATATAACAATAAGAAGACGCCATCTTACGAAGACTAAATCATATGAAAACCTAAATAGAACTTACTCATTTAACAGTACAATGTCGGAGGACTTCTTGGGTAAAAGTCTCGATTTGTCGGGACATAACGTTAATTCTCACGCTGTGCAAGAGCTACGTATAGAACTAGGCAACGTAAAAACAAATTTAGAAATCACACAAAATGAACTCGATAACTTGTCCATAGAAAATGGGGACCTTAAAAAACATATAATGCAGTTAAATCAAGAAATCAGTGTATTAAAAAACCTATGTATTAGTCCGCGGACACCGGTAAGGAAAGCAATATCTTTTCATCAACAATCCGGACGCCGTCGATCGACAAGCAGCTTTCAAAATACATTAGAGACCGATAGAATAAAAGTCACAAAGGCGAAATTGCCAACTGAGCTAATAGTATTGCCAGCGATGGAAGTACAAAATACTACGGATATTAATGCCTGCCCAGTGAATAGCAATGAACACATAAATATAAACAAGCTACAGAAAACTGACCGGCTGGAACAATTACCTACTACAGATTTTACCGAAAAACAGAAACAGTACCGTATCTATATCTTTGCAGATCAACTGGGTAAAGGTCTTGCTCGGCGTATCATAGAAACTAGATCAAAAAATTGGAACGACAAATATTATGCTACATCTATTGTTAAGCCAAATGCTCCTACATCTTGTATATTGAGTAGTTGTAATGAAAGCTTTATAAAGCAGCTTTCACCAAATGACATAATAGTTTTAGCTATAGGGTCGAACGACAAACATCCTTACCAATTACTAACAGAGTTATGTAATGTGCTGTACAGGTTGCGTGATTTTTCTGTGTTTGTAACGAATGTAATGTATAACCCCTATTTGAATGAAAGAATGATTAACAATAACATAAAATTGATTGTAAATAATTATAAAAATTGTAAATACCTAAAGATTTCGGGGCATGCTTTTAACCAAAATCAACAGGGTTACAGTAATCATGATGCATTTATCAATAATCTATGCTTCAAATTAAATACGGAAATTGATTATCCACAATATAAAAGGGAATTCCTGAACCAAATTAAACCTAAGAAATATGTCCATAACTCATCTTTGCCACCTTCAAACCTTTATCAGCAGCAGCTAACAAAAAATAACCAAAAAAAGATCACTTCATACTTCAGACCTATAAATAAGCGAGGGACAGACTGCACTACAGCAACTACATTTTTTCTTGAACAAAGATAAAACTGAAATCACAGAGAATGTTACATTATTTCACCAAAACATTGTCGGATTATTGAATAAAATAGATTTACTGGAAGTTGCTTTATTAGACGTAAATAATTCTCTTCAAGCTGATATTATTTGCATATGTGAAACTTTTATAAAACGGGGGTCTGAGAGAAATTTAAGACTGAATAATTATAGGTTGGTGTCTTCCTTTTGCAGAAGAGACAAAGGCAGAGGTGGTACATGTATCATGATAAAAAGCTCTCTAGATTGCAAACTAATTAGTGACATAATCCCTGCAATCCCCCGACATTTTGAATATTGCAATATAGAGATACCACGGTTTAACCTCATTGTAGCATGTATCTACAGAACGCCAGATTCAAATGTAAACATATTTCTTGAGAAATTCGAGATTCTAGCGAATTATCTGTGTAAGAATAGTAAAATGAATGTTATATTATGTGGTGACTGGAATATCAATATACTTAAAAATAATAAAATAACTTGTGAACTGAAAACCATACTCGATAATAACAATCTAGACAATCACATCTTACGACCCACACGAGGTAACTCATGCTTAGACTTAATTGCCAGTAATATTCGCGATGCTAAACCTTTAATACACTATCTAGCATTGTCGGACCATGAAACAGGGCAATCTGTTACCGTTAACCTCCAACCGCAACATCGAGCTAAGAAAATTCCTAATTTCTGGTTTAAGAGTGTAAGAGACTTAAGCGAACATAATATCAGAAGATTCAATCAGTATTTGTCATGTCTATCCTTCTCCGAAGTATATGAACAGAACAATACAGAAGGAGCTTTCAATTGTTTTCAAGACACACTTACACTTTTTTATAATTTGTGCTTCCCAATAAAGAAAATAAAATGCACTACAAAACCTATAAAAAATAGATGGCTAACAAAAGGTCTAAAACGATGTTGCACAAGAAAACGGGTTTTATATCTAAACTATCGTTTAAATAAAGAAAATAAAAGACTAAACAAGACCAAATATGAACGATATAATCGGGTACTCAAAAAATGTATCGATAAAGCTCAAAGTAGCGCAAATTACCGTTACATCAGCACGTCTAAGAATGTGTGCAAAGCAGGCTGGGACATAATCAAAAATAACGTAAACAATTATATAAATAGATGTGAAATTGACACTCTAAAGATTAACAACATATTATACGATGACCCAAATGAAATATGTGATTTATTCAATAAGTTTTATATTAATTTGACCAATACTGACGAACAGAAAAATAATGACAAACACATGACTAACATTCCACAGAATACAAAAACTTTATTTTTGACACCAGTGGACAACATTGACTTATTTAAAATTATTAATACCTTAAAAAATACCAACTCCACGGGCTACGACCAAATTAGTACCAAAGTCATAAAAAAGTGTGTACAGAGCATCACTGGTCCACTTACTCATATAATGAACCTGTCAATATCAGAAGGTATATTTCCCACCCGTCTAAAAAAGTCTGTTGTAAAGCCGTTGTTTAAAAAAGGTGCAAAGACAAATATAAACAACTACAGGCCAATAACTCTCATACCCATATTAGCCAAAATATTCGAGAAAGTAATGTATAATAAAATAGAGGCATTTATATCCTCATGTGATATACTAAAGAGTCAACAGTACGGATTCAGAAAACAGAATTCGACCTCATTGGCATGTTTCTCATTGGTGAGGCAAATTACACAATGTTTCAATGATAGGGAGATGATAGCTTGTATATTTCTCGACATGACAAAAGCCTTTGACTTCGTATGCCACAGAACACTGTTATCAAAGTTGTATAACTACGGCATACGAGGAATCGCTCAAAAGTGGATCCAAAGTTACCTGAACAATAGACTGCAATGTGTCGAGCTAACGAAAATTAAGAATCGTCGAGAAACAAAATACAACTCATCTTATGCATATAATAGATTCGGCGTACCACAGGGCAGTATCTTGGCTCCACTTTTGTTTCTATTATACATTAACGATCTCCCTGATGCAACAAAACATGAAACTATCCTATTTGCGGACGACACAACGCTAATTGTCAAGGGTTACGATAAGGTAGCATTGGAAGTGGAAATAAATCGAACATTGGAAACAGTTACACAATGGCTAGAACAGAATAACCTAAAGCCTAACATTGACAAAACTAATATCGTACAATTCCGGACATATAATTCCAAAATATCAAATCTTGAAATAGTATACAAAAATAAAACTCAAAACATTAGTAATAGTTGTACATTCTTAGGTATAGTAGTTGACGAGTTTTGTAATTGGAAGCTCCAAATTGAGAAAGTTCTTGGAAAAATTGACCGGTACATATTTGTTCTAAAAAGATTATCACAAACCGTGAATATCGAGGCAGCTTTGGTTGCATATCATGCGTACGTGGCCTCAGTGCTTCGCTACGGTATTATTGTATGGGGTAACTCAACTGAAGTAGAAAAGGTTTTCAAGGCTCAAAAGAAATGCATCCGAGCAATATGTGGAATCAGGCAGATTGATAGCTGTAAACCTCTATTTCAGCGACATAATATTCTCCCCTTGCCTTGCTTATATCTATTCGAGATATGTGTTTTTGTCAAGAAGCATCCTACATTATTTAGAAAGTTGGGAGATTTCGAGAATAGCCGAACTAGACACAAAAATCGACAAAAAAATCGAACAGTTAACTAAACAAAAAAATAAATCCATGACAAATCCTACTATCCTACTAATATTATAAATGTGAAAGTTTGTGAAGATGTTTGGATGTTTAGATGTTTGGATGTTTGTTACTCAATCACGCTCTAACGGGTGAACGGATGGGGCTGAAATTTGGCACAGAGATAGCTTATAGTCTGAAATAACACATAGGCTACTTTTTATCCCGGGTAAATGTTCCCACGGGAAGCGGGAACGGGTACCGAATTTTCGCGCGGGCGAAGCCGCGGGCGTCATCTAGTCTAATATATTATTAATAGATATAATATATTTTAATATAATATTATATATTATATTTTATATTATAATATATTTGAACACAATAAAATAACAATGGACATGTTTGACATGGAAGGAATAAATGATAAAATTTTATTCTAAAACTGGAATCAATATAAAAACGGGCGAGGAGGCTTTTTAATTGTCGGCGGGTCTGCCATGACAATAATAAGAATGCAAGCGTCAGTGTTTTTAAAATAAGGACCTGCGGAAAAAGATTTTTGTAAAGTCGCAGCAAACAAGTTGTATGGTGTAGGCCGCGCCGGTGATGGCACCTTCATGTTGTCGAAGCCCGAGACGTGGCTCTGCGTATCTACGGCAATCGCGGACGCCTGCTGTCAGTAGATACCTAATTGTCAGTGCAAATTCTTTTCAGTGTTTTTTATTGGTTTTGTGTAAATATTTGTTTGATTTGATATAAGAGTAAGTTAATTTTTTTCTATTTAATGTTGCAAGATTGCAATGATGGAGTGATTCTGAATGTAAATAGTCAACCTGCCTCGTCACTGAGTAACCTGGTTCGCTGTCCTAATTGCTCCCAAGCTCGATTTTTAAGGGGCAGAGAGGTTTGAAAGTGCATTTTGGGAAAGTGCATAAGTCCCAAAATGTACTTTCTAGCATCTCTTCAACGCTGGAGGCCCAACGTGTACAAATTCCTTTTTGGCAAACCATATCTAAATTGAAAAATTCTGTTCCGGTCTTAAAAAAAAATACCCCGTGGTGCAAGACCAGCAGTGGCTCAAAACCTGGCCCACTGTATTGGTCTTGTAGTACGGGAGAATTCCACCTACGCTTGGGAGCAATTACTTACCTTTTCTTACAGGATTCTACATATTTCAAAAAATCAGGCAAGTAATAAAAGTTTAACATCCCAAATAAAAGATAACTGCAATTCTTCTTCTATTTTAGACCCAAAATTTACAGCTTTTCATAATAATTCACTTTATCATTATGTAGAATCCAAATTAAGAGAAGGTGACATCAGAGGAGCATCCAGGTTATTATTTAGTAGCGACGTGGTGGCGCCTTGCTCTCCAGATACTCTTGCAGATCTGAGGAGCAAGCATCCCGCGCCAAAGGACGACCTGTCCTTTCCCGATCCTCCAAATTCCGACGCTGATATTTTGACTGTTTCAGCCAAAGAAGTAATGACAGCTGTTAACTCCTTCCGAAGTGGTTCTGCTGGCGGCCTCGACGGCTTGACTCCTCAACATTTAAAAGATTTGTTGAGTCCGGCCGCTGGAGAGGCTGGTGATACGCTTCTGAAGGAGCTAACAGGTTTGGCTAATTTGATGTTATCTGGTAATGTGGACGAAGGTACCATCGACATACTTTATGGTGCCAATCTCTGTGCTCTCCGTAAGAAAGATGGTGGAATTCGTCCCATTGCCGTTAGCTGTACTTTCAGGCGTATGGTAGCCAAAATTTGCTGTCAGTTCTATAAAGAAGAACTGACTAGCAAATTTCAACCCCTACAGCTCGGTTTTGGGTCAAAAGGGGGTTGTGAGGCTGCCATACATGCCCTGTCTACTTACCTTGGCTGCGGTAAGGGAGAGGTTGTTCTTAAGGTTGACTTGAAGAACGCCTTTAATTCAGTAAATAGGGACACCTTGTTGACACAGGCCAAATTAGAAACTCCCAAAATTTTCAGTTTTCTTTGGCAGTGTTACCGACACCCTTCTAAATTACTGTATAAGGACAACATTTTAGATTCTGCAGTGGGTTGTCAACAAGGTGACCCTCTCGGGCCACTCATTTTCAGTTTATCAATTCACCCAATAATTAGCCAACTAAATTCGAAATTTAACATCTGGTATCTAGATGACGGCACTCTGGGAGGGGATGTTGATACAGTAATTAAAGATTTTGATTTAATAAAAGATAAATTTACAACCATTGGTTTGGAACTAAATCCTACAAAATGTGAATTATTTGTTAATGATAATATTGACAGTGTTTCTACTATAAGAAAATTTCATAATTTGGCACCAAATATTAAAATTCTTGAAAGACATTCTCTACGCCTCCTGGGGTCTCCTATTCTAGAAGATGCCTATGATGCCTTTATTGAAGAAAAAATTCAAAATTTTTTGTGAAGTTTCGGATCGACTCTTTCAAATTAATATACATTCAGCCTTTACTATCATTCGGTATTGTCTTTTCGTCCCAAAATTAACTCATGCTCTCCGTTCATCTCAATTTTTTAAACATAAAACACTTTTGGAAAAAATTGACAATATTATTCATACCACGCTTTGTAAAATTTTGAATGCAAATTTGGACGACCGGGCGTGGCTCCAAGCGTCTTTACCGATACGTTTGGGCGGCCTCGGCGTACGCAAAATTTCCGACATCAGTTTACCAGCATTTCTGTCTTCAGTCCATGGCACTGATGAATTAACCAGGAAAATCCTAATTCCTACACTGGTTAATTCTGAAGTGCCAGGCAAGATTGAAGCCATTAATGCTTGGAAAATGTCTTGTCCGGATACTGTTTTGCCCACACATCCATGCTCCCAGAGGCAATGGGATAGGCCGCTCTGCAACGAAGTAAGGAAACAGTTATTGAACACGTGTTCGAATGTTGCAGAACGTGCTCGCCTATTGGCTGTGGGAGAATGGGAATCAGGTGTCTGGCTTCTTCTGGCTCTTCCGTCGCCCAACATAGGTACTATGTTGGACGATATTACATTCAGAATTGCTGCCTGTCTTCGTTTAGGTGCTCCCTGCGTTTCTCCTCATTGTTGTCAATGTGGAGAAGCAGTCGACAGCCTTGGGCATCACGGCCTGTCTTGCAGCAGGAGTGCTGGTCGCAGGTCCCGCCATGCATACATCAATGATATTATCCGCCGGACTCTTGTCACCGCCGGCGTTCCAGCCGTGCTAGAACCTAATGGTTTGGCTCGCGACGATGGCAAGAGGCCGGACGGTATGTCATTGGTGCCTTGGAAGATGGGAAGGTCTTTAGTTTGGGACGCTACTTGTGTGGATACCCTGGCCCCTTCTCATCTTCCTAGCACGGCGACCTGCGCCTGTGCTGCTGCTGCATCTGCCGAGACACTCAAACGGCGCAAATATAATAATTTGATAGGAAATTATATTTTTGAGCCGTTTGGGGTCGAGACATTGGGCTCGTGGGGTCCAAGTGCACATATGCTTTACAGAGACATCGCAAAGCGTTTGATCGACTCTTCTCGTGACCATAGGGCTGGCCTCTTCTTCGCTCAGCGAATAAGCATAGCTATTCAACGCGGTAATGCGGCCAGTCTTATGGGAACCTTACCATTTGACGGTGATGGGGAGGAATTCTTCGACACCTAGACGGGGCATTGTCAGTTTTGTATAGATAAGTATTTTCCCCCCTTTTTTTATTTTGTTGTAGTTATTTTTCTTTTTTTCTGTTCTTTATTTTACTCTGTACATAGTTAATTTAATATTTAATAACCTTGTAAATTTATGTAAATATATAACCATTATGTCTTAAAAAAAAAAATCGACTAAAACTACCCAAAATAAATTTGGAATGTTTCCGCAAAAATGTATTCTGCATGTGTATTAGAATCTACAATCACTTACCTGACGGTCTTAAAGACTTGCCTATGACAAAGTTCAGCAGGGAATTGCATAGAATTCTTAATGCAAAAAATTATTATGAAATTAGCGAATATTTTGATGACAAATCAATAAGTATCACAAATAATAATTAAATTGTGCCCTTTTGACATTTTATTAATAATGAAAATCTTGACATAGAATTTTATAACAGTTCCCTGACATCTTGCTTTCTGTTGACAAATTAGAAAAAATTATAATGAAAGAGACATATTAATTGAATTTTATATTATTATATTTCATATTACGAGAAATAAATTATAATGAAAGCGACATATACATATTGATTAAATTTTATATTATATTTCATATTAATTACTGAATTGATTGTGTTCAAACTGCATGTACTGTATTAGTTATTTGATCCCAGAATATTTTATTAGAATTATTGAATAATTACATATTTGCACGCCCTAAGTGGCAGAATATGCTGTACCCTTTATGTAAATAAGATCTGTAACTAACCATATTCTTGGAAATAAATGAATGATTACTGAGAATAAAAGAAGCTAGATTTTACAATAAATATCAATTTAATAAGTCGATTAACAGTTTGATAAGACATAAAAAGGTATATTACCAACCACTTTGTTAATTAAAACATCTATCTATCCAATATAATATGCTAAAAGCTTCTAAAGGTTGCCTGGCAGAAATTGCTTTTAGCGATAAGGCCGCCCATTGTAGTGCTATTTTGTATCAAATTTCAAATTGGAATACTATCTTGGCGTACAATAAAGTATACAATATATAAATAAATAAATAAAGAGCAAACAATTCTTTTGCCAATCTAAACGCATTAACTCGATATTTGTAATATCTTACCAACATGCAGATGAGAAGAAACGGGATTGAGTTTATCCTTGGCGGAATCCCTAATCCCATATTGGTGTGGCGTAATAGCAACGCGGATTTCATTCAATTACGTTGAACCACTCTAATATTGTGTGTTCGATAGAGCTTGGTGTCTATAACGCGATAAGATAAAAGTGCTCGGTGAAAGAAGCATAATTTTAATTTTTTGTTCCAATTTTTATGGCAGACGGCCTACCAGATGGCCTGGTTTTACCGTAGCCTATGGCGGTTTGCAACACCAGAGGCGATAAACTCGCGCTGCCGACTTTGACTTGACATTGAATACATTAAAATATAATTTGGTAACATATGAAGAATGTTTCTGACATAGTTATTAATTCTGTTTTCTTTCTGACATAGAATTTGTAAAATGTATTGACTAAGTATAAATAAATATAATTAGTATTTTATCTTGACATTGTAATAGTACTAGACATTGAATACATTAGATAAAGGTAGGTACCTAAACTGGTGAAAACAAAAATTAATGATTTTGTCATGGTAACATTATTAGTAGAATTGGTAACGAAATGTAATGAAAACGTAATGTAATGCATGGAATTGTACTTAGATTTGTGTTGAATTGGGATTGTAAATTTAAACAATAATTATTATAATGTTGTATAATGATATTTGCATGCCTGATCTGGCGAAATGTGTTGGTGTCAAATTTTTATAACATCTCAATCTGTACCACATTTCACGTGAAGAAATAAATTTGAATTTGTCAAAACTTTATAAGATCTATATATTATAAATTAATTTTAGTTATTGCACTTTTTTCTCAATTCATCAACTAGCTGTAAATCTCAACAACGAAGCCTCGAAAATTCAAATGAATATCATTTCTGTACGTTTCATTACATAAATTAAATGCTCCACTGAACTGTTTTGGATATAGGCCAGATTGTAGAGTCACCCCTCATTTAAGCTCTTCTGTCGCAATGGCGATACACATAGCCTACTTTATGCGTGACTAGTCTAGTAAGCCTTGCTTTCGCGTGAAATTAAATAATGTCCATTCTACTGCGGTCGTAACCTAAACTGTAAAATAGGGAAAATTCACATTTAGGACCATAAGTTTTAATAGTGTAATAAAACTGGAGGAGTGCAAATAGTATTCTTTTTTCACGAAAAGAAGGAGAAATTTGGACAGCCAAGCTTAGGACACACGCCATAGTGGAGGCCTTAAAGCATGACATTTCTAGGTAAAGAGGCCATTAACACAACCACTGAGTTCAATTCCGAACGCCAACCATTGAGTTTATGTGAGGGAAATCCTACATGGATGCTATGCCGACTAAAAACCCAACTGTGCTACCCAACACTCAACAGCCTACGGTGGAGAGCCCCAGATAAGCCCTCGGAAGGATACCCCAGGACTCCCAACAGACCTACGGCTTCCACTGCGGCCTCAGCTGGGGGGGGGGAGATCCTGAACTTTAAAGTTTAATAATCTTAATTGAGAATGTTCAACTAAGTACTTTTATATTTCCAATCGTTGCTGATAAAGTATGTCATAATTACGAATTTTATTGCTCCTCCTGATCGGAAGCGGTCATGCAGGCCTTGTTACGCTTTGCATTACTCACACAGCTTACACTGAAAAATATTACAAGATCCCTTTCGACACTTTCGGCGCTCAGAAATGTGGTAATTTAGTAAGGCGAAATTGCGAAAAAAACGTCGACTGCCTCATTGGTCTAGAGGTCGTAGTGTGCGACTGCGGATCACAAGATCGTGAGTTCGATTCCCACTACGCAGAGTGTGTATAATTAGTATTTGCAAAAAAAAAAGTACCGATACCCATAACATAAAGCAAGTTAATTCCATCTTACTTTGGGATCAGATGTCGTTGTGTGAAATGTCCGTGCAAATATTTTGGGAAAAACAGTATACTGATGGATGATATCTAACACGAGTTACTTTTTGTCAGTATAAAATGATAAGGATAAAAATAGAAGCCCCAATTCACACTCTCAGTAAGCACAGTAAAATACACAGCGAGACTAGGTCTGTACTGAATTTATTACTAAACAAATAGAATAAAATTTTACAGCAAAATCCTGTTGACCTTTGTCCTAGAACTTTAGTAGACAACAAAATTTTCCACCCCTGTGATATATATACGAGACTTTTAATAATGTTTGTCGATCCTCTGACCCTTTATTTACAACAAATATACTGAGTAAACAAACCGTTACTGAAATCGACTTATAGATAACCCCGAGCAGACCCTTCGTTACTTTCAACAATTTATTTAGCGAGGCATCGCTTTTATCTTGAATAATGTTTTTATTAAATTTAGTCCAGGTGAAAGATGGGTTAAAAGGCTTAACAGTATTTTCGGGTGTTGACACTAAGTATTTGCCTAAAACCAGTGAGAGTTTTCTAGCCTTGGATCAAAATATTCACTGAATTTAAGTACAAGTACTAGATATTGCTTGTGGCTTCGGCCGCGTGGAAATCGGTTCCTGTTTCCGATTCCCATTTGATAAAGAAAAGTAACATAAATATTAAAAACTATTATCTATTTCTAGCTTACTTTGGGATCTGATAGTGTTGGTGAAATGTCCATGAATATTTATTTATTTATTTCTGTACATTCATCCCGGTTCATTATAATACAGTCTACCACGGTGAGTCTTGAGCTTGGGGAACGGTGTATTGCAGCCGAAGACGTTAGTTCTTTGTTGCGCCAACGTCTTCCCGTCAGGACAATCAATAATGCAAATAGCTCGTAGCTGAATAGCGTGAGTGTTTCACGCACGCCTCGCGTCCCAAATATCCCCAAAAAAACCGGGATAATACCTGAACCTTTAGGCGAAGTCAGAATGGCAGCCAAGGTCTGCTGCATCGTTGCTTGGGACCCTGCGAAATTTTGAGTACAATAAAAAAGTATACATATTTAAATTCTACATCATCATAAAACCACACAGCTTACACAGGTCAAAACATTTTTTCTAGGTATTATCCAAGTTAGGAACAAAGATTCGTCTAATAGTGATTGCGATATTACAGGAGATGTATCCTGTTCATAGTTCAGATCCCTCGCTAATAATACCAGTACATAACAACAAAATGCAATTTAGTCCCTTCAACTTCGTCGTTTAATTAAACCAAATCGTACTAAACGTTCGTTGCCCCGGAATAATAAGCACCCGAATTCGGGTAGTCTGGAAATAGTCTTCAGTCAACCATGTTTGCTCTAAATACCAAGATGACTAAGATAATTTGTAATTCAAGTCACATTATGTCTGAACAATTTACAAATTTACGAACTGTAAAATTAACAGACACTTTGGCTTACTTATTTTTACAGTTTGAAAGTTTGATATAAAACAACAAAGTTTAAAATGCTATGCCAAGATTGTTATTCACAATATTTAAATCAATGACTTTCCTTTAAAACTAGGGCAAGAACTTTTGCATAATGCAGGAAGAGATCTCTAAGGCAGCTGTTGTGATAAGAAAATAAAATGTATTAAGGAGCGACAGCACGTTTTGGAGCTGATGTTAGTTTACAAAGATTTTTGAAATTTTTTTTTCTTATTAAATAGATTTTCTTACTCACGTATAAATTAGTAGGTTTGTGGTAAATCAGAAGGTTCCATATTTTTTTTTATATTGATCTGCGATTGTAGTTATTGTTGCTCAAGTTAGTCGTAGGCCTAATACAGCGCGAACAACGTGACAATCGCGCCAATGTCTGTTATCTTGTTATTTTTTACAAACTGATGAGTATATCAAAAACAGCCTCGCATGATGCATGAGTTCCTATCGGTCAGTGATCGCATTATATTTTCGCGAGATAGATAACGTCTAACCGTAAATGTTATATTTTGTTATATATATAGTTAATTTTGCATGTCCGACATGTTCCATTTTTTTTGTAAGGGTAATGCATTAACATAATAAAAAAATGGATTATGAACAAAACCAATACTTTGCTTCGAATTCAATCAACTTTTTAAAAGACGTTTAGAAAGGAAAAGTATGCAAAAGAAAAAGCAATTAAAAACGGCACGAAACTTTTAATCGGTCCTCATTCATTTCTCGCTTAGTTCGCACAGGACTCTCAAGTCCTTGGGTCTGGAGTAATCTCCCTGTTTAAATAGTCATTATCATTGAGTTTCTCTCAACAAACAATACTTAAACAGCCTTAGAGATGGGAAAGTGTGGATAGCGCTGTTTGCGAGAATAATGCGATTTTGTGATCAAATATTTTAGACTCGATCTGCTGAGGACATCTTTCTGAGGGTTCTCAGAGGGGCTCCCAGCCGTAGTAAGTGGTAACGCAACGTGTGGTTTTAGTTTTTAAGAGCATTCATGAAAGATGTCTGCACTAAAAAAGAAAGAAAGGAAAAAAACTCCATCAAACTAAAATTGTTAAAATAATATAGAAAACTAGATGACGCCCATGGCTCCGCCGGCCTGATTTTTGTCCCACTTCCTATAGGACATTCTTCCTGGAGTAAAAAGTATGTGTTATTCTGACTATAATCTCTACTACTACTAATTTTCGAATAAGAATAATGTGTATGGGGCCCCATAATGATCGGGGCCCGAGCAAACCACACCTGAAATGACCTAATACATCTATTGACTGAACTAAAAGATATGGCATTGTTCCTTGTTCAGAGATCCGATGGAAGTCCCTTTCTACAGTTCATTCTAATCATAGCTGCCTCGAGCAGCCAATCAAGAAACCCGGTTTTCAAGATTCAGATGTTGGATGCAACTGGGTCTGCATACTAAGATGAAACATGATATCTTAATTTTACTTTCTTGTTACTAAATTTTCCTTAGCAGTCATAGACACATTTTATCGTGGACCTTGGGCTCCAAAGTGAGCACTTTTGTCGCCACTGAGATTAACGCTCGAGTGAGGATTTTGACACGTTGTTTATACCATTAGGTTGCAAAAAAGTATACAGTACAAGTACATCCCACATGTTGGAGGTAAAACTTTATTTAATTTAAATAAAATTGTCTTGTGATTACGGCTTTATTAATTTACATATTATATAATATACTAATAAGCTTTAATATAATAGTTTATCACTTAACCATGTTGGAGACATTTTGATTTTAAAGGCTATAAGTTTGAAGTTCTTGTTCACTTACTTTGGGTCGTTTAAGATGTAACCCGAAGTCTCAAGAAGAGAAACCACATACATAACCGTCGGCTGGTGACAAATTTACAAAGTTACAGTTTTGAACTATAAATCGTTTTAGACCCTTGAGATTTAATTCGACGGTAATTCTCAACCCTAAAACTGGAAAGCGTAGACGGAAATTTATTGGTAATAATGTCATTTATCTCAAGCGGCAAAACATGACATAGACATTTTTATATTCATCATTTTTATTATTTATTGCTATGTATAATTATGTACCTATGTATTTAAAAATATACATTCAGGCACAGACTGAATTATTTTACAATAGCTCTATCAGTCGTCTAGATGCAATAGCACAAGCTTATATTAGCTTAATTTGGGCGAGATGATATTGTGTGAGAATGTATAGTTATATTGTTTTTATTTCAATACTATTGTTGGACATTCTCACACATCTACATCTTCATCACAGAAAATTAAATTAATATAGGTTTGTGCTATATATTACATGTGCTATATATTATAAATACATGTGGATCACACAAATATTTGGACCGGTCCGGGAATCGAACCCGGGACCTCGACACAGCAGACGTTTATACTAACGATTGCGCCATCGAGATTCTTACTTCCTGGGTCCTAAATGTGAGGTGCCTCCCACGTGCTTCTTTTATAAAATAAGTGGTAGACCACTGTGTGAATTTAGGTCAATTAATTTACCAATTTCTGCCGGAAACGAAAACCCGTACGGGGCAGCTTCCACTCGTACAAAACTGAGTGTATTGAGCGGCAGCTGCATTATATTCCGCTACAGTCAAATTGTATTAAAATCGTTACGTTCTAATTCCTTTTATAAACGATACCCACGAAAAGATCAAATTAAATAGATACTACCTACATAAAAAAAGTTGACCAAACTGTACAAAATACATGAACTTAAAATATAAGTTCTCTTATCCATGAAATTGTATTCAAAGCAACCCAAATTCTTAAGTATATTTGAGCTTTACAGATAGGCGTAAAAATATAGATGAACTAGCTGACCCGCGCAACTTCGTTTGCGTGATAAATGAAGAACCGCTCGACCGATTTGAGCAAACTTCACGTAAACTATCTACTAAATAGTCCGAATAAAACCTTAAAATTTGGTTTGGATAGGTGAGCCCGTTCTTGAGTTATAAAATTACAACGAAAAGTGGCATTGATTTTTATATAAAGATGGTCTATGTACGCGTTTTACGAGACATAAATACTTTCCTTATATCGTACTTGCATATCATAAAACAGTAAGATATTCTATCTTGTTTCAGAAACACGTCACAAACGCCATGAATACTTACTTTACTTCACCTTGTTTCTTTACTCATATGTTTTGAGATACTCAGCTTAAGGAAAACGACACACATCGTTAACTACAAGTGTGATAATATATTTCCTCTCTTATAAAATAGAAGCACTTTATCCTATGATGTCACGTAGTACATCATTACCATAGAAAGGCCCATATCTGAATACGTATACGAGGCAAGAATATTAATTCATGTTTGTAGAGATATTTCAGATGTGTTACGAAGTTTTTCATACGGCGACCTGCTGTTATAAGTATGAATGAAGTATAAGGGCGGTTTCATTGTGGTGTGGTTTCTCATCAGCGTGCTATTGTGGACAGTATATTCTATGTTTCTTCTGTGCTAGCGCGCTCCACAGGCTCCTACTAGAACCAGGTGTTTATAAGTTACTCACAAGTTGTTTGATACTCAACAACTCTCTAAGTCTAAAGGCTGCTAAACGGCTCGGGCCGAAATTTGGCACAGAGATAGCTTATAGTCTGAAATAACGGTCGCGGGAATTATGTTCCCACGGGAAGCAGGAACGGGTACTGAATTTCACGCAGGCGATGCTTAGCTAGTGTGATATAAAATGTATGTCCCTTTGGGGATAAAGGCGAGACGTCAACAAGAATAAACTTGAATATTATTTGACATTATGTTGCCGAAAAAGTACAATAAATACCTACACTAACCAGTAAATCATCCTGTCGTGAAGAAGGTACTCTATGCCAATCCTGCCAAAACTGTCAATGTGGTATCTAAGTACAGCAAAACCAAGAAGAAAAGGAAGGAAGGATTATGTACAACAGTCGGGGCTGAGATTAAAAATGTTTCCGTAAGTAATATCTGTGCCATAATAGATATTACAAATACAAATAAAATTACGTTATGTCCTTCAACATTTTAATTACAAAACTGTACTCTGTCACAATATTACGTTTAACTAGCTGATGCTCGCGGCTTCGCCCGCGTGAAATTCGGTACCCGTTTCCACTTCCCGTATGAACATTTTCCCGGAATAAAATGTAGCCTATGTGTTATTCCAGACTATTAGTTTATTGGCAACCTTTTGGTAGAACCTAGGTAGGTACTCTCCGCATTCATAATGATACAGTTTACTTAATAATTTCGACATAGGTACGTAGTAGATATAAAAAAAGTGTACAATTTTTTTATATTATTCACCTTTCCCAATAACATTGTAGTTTAATCCTACTTCCTGCTAATATTATAAATGTTAAAGTTTGTGAAGATGTTTAGATGTTGGATGTTTGTTACTCAATCACGCTCTAACGACTGAACGGAATAAGCTGAAATTTGGTACAGAGATAGCCTATAGTCTGGAATAACACATAAGCTACCTCATTCATCCCGGGAAAATGTTCCCACGGGAAGCGGGAACGGGTACCGAATTTATTTATTTATTAGATTTAACATAGTCGTACATCGCACACAACAAATACTTACTAGACGTCTACTCTACTCTAACGTCTACTATTGAAAATCAGGAGAAAAGGAACAGTCTAGACACCTACGATAGTTTAATAATAAATGAGAACGGTAAAACGGAAGATCTCAGTGAATAGAAAACTTCAATTGGGTAGAGCAAAATGCGAAAGGATTACCACAATCCACCTTAATCTGTGTACATTACACAATTAGTACTAAGCACTGAATAGGACATGCATCGCTGATTGCATAAACCAATCGAGATAATAATTACAGTAAAGAGATCAAATCTGTATTTTGAAGATAGATTAATATTGCTGGAAAACTCTACTTCATTATTGTGTGAAATATATTTGGAGGTGAATATGATTTTATTTATTTCATATTAATTACTAGTGTATTTCTAAATATATTTTATGGAAAAATCTGCCTCCTTAAACAGATTGCTTTTTTTTTTAACGTGAGGAAAATACTACATGGATGCTATGCCAGACTCCTTCCGACTTACAGCCACACTTATCCTACCTAACAGCCTACGGTTGGGAGCCACGGGTAAGCCCTCACAAGGATACCCCAGGACTAAACAGATGGCTTGAAACAATCCAACAACGTGTTGTCACAGCC
The DNA here is from genome assembly GCA_933228765.1 of Miltochrista miniata. Lineage (NCBI taxonomy): Eukaryota > Metazoa > Arthropoda > Insecta > Lepidoptera > Erebidae > Miltochrista > Miltochrista miniata. Next base: position 20,350,294 of record OW121768.1, read on the forward strand.
ATTTCTACACAATTGAGTAGGCTCTCCTCTACACCTTATTCGTGGGACAAAATCTATTGATGAAATGTGGGCGTTTTATTTTTGCCGCCATCTAACTCTGCCATCTCAACCTCACTATCGCTGGCTTCATTGAGATCGGTTTTATTCAAGATGTGTTACACGTGTAACTATTGTGTGTATGTAAAAAGAAAGTGTTTACCAACGCCTGGCCAGCAGGCAATATGAGTTACCGGTGCGGTGGTTATGGTTCCATTAGAGGTATTCTCAGAATATGTGTATCACCGCATTATAGCTATATAGTATGTACCTACACATTTAACTAGTTCTTTATAACCTACTGAATTGTAGACCATTCTATTTCATTACTTACTATTATTATCAAAATCCAATGGCCAGATCACAGTGTGCAGTAAATCTTATTGTCCAAACCCTTTGAAAATCTGTCTGTAACTTTATCAGAGTTCTTTGACTACGTACTATTTCTTTTTAATATTTCGTCCTCAAAAACAATTAATAATACAGAGAGTTCACAAAAATGTCTTAACCTTAATTTTCAAGAAAAGATATTTGGTGTAGCTTATCGTCAAATTAACCTGTCATGGCTCGATGTTTTTATATGAAAAATGTCGCAAGGCTTCCTTTTCCTTCGTTAACAGTGAGGCAATTTAAACGTAAAGATTGCTTTTTTAGTCGTTTAATCGTGTAAATGCAAACAAGTAACAGTTATCAGGCTTTAATGAAAATATTATGATAATATCTATCACCTAAAATAATAAGGCATTTAAGTTTGCGTGCTGGTTGGCGACAATATTTATCGCAAAGAAATTACCACGGACTCAAAGCAATTAACTTAACGCGTTCCCAAACATATTTTAGCGAATTTTGAAAGTTCGGCATTTATATCTGTATTGGCATTAACTACAGAAATCAGAAACCGATTTAGCGAAATCCACAATGACTTAAGCAACAACGTAAATTTACACAAAACGGTCTGATTTTCTATAAAACTTCATTAGAAGGTGGTTAACGATCGATTTTGTATAAACGGAATTAATTAAGGTTAAAATGGAATTCAAAAGTGTTTCAACTCCTTAGCAGTAAAGCGACCACTTGATTGCAGTTCATCGCCTAGTCAAAGTTTAACAAATGTTTTGAAACAGCTCTTGTAAAGTTTATATTTCAGTTGTTCTTCGCTTTCGTTTGAATAAAATTGAATGTTGTAAACTGTACTAAAGCTGAGGTATTGAACTTACTTACAGAAGAAAAATAGGTACCTACTTACATAATGAATAGACAACAAGTAGGGTTTCATTTAGAATTTAGAATTAGAGACTTTGCAAATTACTTTGAGAGCATCATGGAATAAGCTTAGACCTCGAGGAGTAACCTAATGAAGTCGTTTGTACAAAACTGTCAATTTGTAAATGTCAATTGACATTTGTGAAAATTCACATTTTGAACTCAATGACTGTATTAATGGCCTTTTTACCTAATATATACCTAATATATAGTGCCCTATGCTTGGCTGTCCAATTTTCTCCTTCCACTCCTGAAAAAACAGTACTATTTGCTCTCCTCCAGCCTGTCCTAATTATGAATTTTACAGTTAAGGTTACAACCGCAGTAGAATGGACATTATTTAATTCCACGCGACAGCAAGGCTTACTAGACTAGTCACGCATAAAATAGGCTATGTGTATCGCCATTGCGACAGAAGAGCTTAAATGAGGGGTGACTCTGCAATCTGGCTTATATCCAAAACAGTTCAGTGGAGCATTTAATTTATGTGTTGAAACGTACAGAAATGATATTCATTGGATTTTTCGAAACGTCGTTGTTGAGATTTAAAGCTAGTCGAGGAATTGAGAAAACAGTGCAATGACATAGAACTTAAAATTAATTTATAATAATCTAATTTTTTTTTTTGGTAAAGGCGCGGGAACATCAAGTAGAAGCTTTTATCCGCGATAATTCAGATTGTGGAATGATTTTCCTGCCTCGGTTTTCTCAAACACCCCCAGTAAGGGGTTCTTCAACGGTTCTTAGACGGTTTTTACAAAGTCAGCAGCGCGCGTTTTTCGCATCTGGTGTTGCAAACGTCCTTAGGCTACGGTGAAACCAGGCCATCTGGTAGGCTGTCTGCCATAAAAATTGGTACAAAAAATAAAGATTATGCTTCTTCCACCCAACACTTTTATCTTATCACGTTATAGAAACCAAGCTCTATCGAACACACAATATTAGAGTGGTTCAACGTAATTGAATGAAATCCACGTTGCTATTACGCCACACCAATATGGGATTAGGGATTCCGCCAAGGATAAACTCAATCCCATTTCTTCTCATCTGCATGTTGGTAAGAAATTACAAATATCAAGTTAATGCCTTGAGATTGAAAGGATTGTTTGCTATTTAGAAGCTTTTAGCATGTATTGTATAGATAGATGTTTTAATTTAAAAAAGTGGTTAGTAATATACTTTTTTTATGTCTTATTAAAACTGTTAATTGACTTATTAAATTGATATTTTTTGTAAAATCTAGCTTCTCTTATAAGTAACTCAAAACCAACGAAAACCAACGAGAAAATATTTTAAGATGTCTTTCAACTTACTAGACTTAAAGCTCTCAGAAATATGGGAATTTACCAAAAAAACGTTGACTACCTCATTGGTCTATAGGTAGGAAAGTGCGACTGCGGATCACAAGATTGTGGGTTTATTTCCATTACACGGCCGTGTATAATAAGTATGTATTTGCAAAAAAAGGTCTGATACCCATAACACAAGCAGGTTCGTACCATCTTACTTTAGGATCAGATGTTGTTGTGTGAAAAGTCCGTGCAAATATTTTGGGAAAAACAGTATACTGATGGATGATATCTAACACGAGTTACTTTTTGTTGGTATAAAATGATGAGAATAAAATTAAAAGCACCAATTCACACACTTAGTAAGCACAGTAAAATACACAGCGAGACTAGGTCTGTACTGAATTTATTACTAAACAAATAGAATAAAATTTACAGCAAAATCCTGTTGACCTTTGTCCTAGAACTTTAGTAGACAACAAAATTTTCCACCCCTGTGATATATATACGAGACTTTTAATAATGTTTGTCGATCCTCTGGCCCTTTATTTACAACAAATATACTGAGTAAACAAACTGTTACTGAAATCGACTTATAGATAACCCAGAGCAGACCCTTCGTTACTTTCAACAATTTATTTAGCGAGGCATCGCTTTTATCTTGAATAATGTTTTTATTAAATTTAGTCCAGGTGAAAGATGGGTTAAAAGGCTTAACAGTATTTTCGAGTGTTGACACTAGGTGTTTGCCTAAAACCAGTGAGAGTTTTCTAGCCTCGGATTAAAATATTCACTGAATTTAAGTACAAGTACTAGATATTGCTTGTGGCTTCGGCCGCGTGGAAATCGGTTCCTGTTTCCGCTTCCCATTTGATAAAGAAAAGTAACATAAATATTAAAAACTATTATCTATTTCTAGCTTACTTTGGGATCTGATAGCGTTGGTTAAATGTCCATGAATATTTATTTATTTATTTATTGATTTCCGTACATTCATCCCGGTTCATTATAATACTGTCTATGACGGTGAGTCTTGAGCTTGGGGAACGGTGTATTGCAGCCGAAGACGTTAGTTTTTTGCTGCGCCAACGTCTTCCCGTCAGGACAATCAATAAAATAGCTCGTCGCTGAATAGCGTGAGTGTTTCACGCACGCCTCGCGTCCCAAATATCCCCAAAAAAACCGGGATAATACCTGAACCTTTAGGCGATGTCAGAATGGCAGCCAAGGTCTGCTGCATCGTTGCTTGGGACCCTGCGAAATTTTTAGTACAGTAAAAAGTATACATATTTAAATTCTACATCATCATAAAACCACACAGGTTACACAGGTCAAAACATTTTTTCTAGGTATTATCCAAGTTAGGAACAAAGATTCGTCTTATAGTGATTGCGATTTACAGGACATGTATCCTGTTCATAGTTCAGATCCCTCGCTAATAATACCAGTACATAACAACAAAATGCAATTTAGTCCCTACAACTTCGTCGTTTAATTAAACCAAATCGTACTAATCGTTCGTTGCCCCAGAATAATAAGCACCCGAATTCGGGTAGTCTGAAAATAGTCTTCAGTCAACCATGTTTGCTCTAAATACCAAGATGACGACGATAATTTGTATTTCAAGTTACATTATGTCTGAACAATTTACAAATTTACGAACTGTAAAATTAACAGACCCTTTGGCTTATTTATTTTTGCAGTTTGAAAGTTTGATATAAAACCACAAAGTTTAAAATGCTATGCCAAGATTGTTATTCACAATATTTAAATCAAAGACTTTCCTTTAAAACTAGGGCAAGAACTTTTGCATAATGCAGGAAGAGATCTCTAAGGCAGCCTGCTGTTGTGATAAGAAAATAAAATGTATTAAGGAGCGACAGCACGTTTTGGAGCTGATGTTAGTTTACAAAGGTTTTTGAATTTTTTTTATCTTATTAAATAGATTTTCTTATTCACGTATAAATTAGTAGGTTTGTGGTAAATCAGTAAACTCCGTAATTTAATATTGATCTGCGATTGTAGTTATTATTGCTCAAGTTAGTCGTAGGCCTAATACAGCGTAGATCGCGCACAACGTGACTTTCGCGCCAATGTCTGTTACTTAGTTATTTTTTACAAACTGATGATCATATCAAAAACAGCCTCGCATGATGCATGAGATCCTATTGGTCAGTGATCGCATTATATTTTCGCGAGATAGATAACGTCTAACCGTAAATGTTATATTTTGTATAGGTAACCTATGCTAAGGTTAATTTTCCATATCGGACATGTTCCATGTTTTTGTAAGGGTCGTGCATTAACGTAATAAAAAAATGGATTATGAACAAAACCAATACTTTGCTTCGAATTCAATCAACTTTTTAAAAGACCAGCACGTTTAAAAAGGAAAAGTATGCCAAAGAAAAAGCAATTAAAAACGGCACGAAACTTTTAATCTGTCCTCATTCATTTCTCGCTTAGTTCGCACAGGACTCTCAAGTCCTTGGGTCTGGAGTAATCTCCCTGTTTAAATAGTCATTATCATTGAGTTTCTCTCAACAAACAATACTTAAACAGCCTTAGAGATGGGAAAGTGTGGATAGCGCTGTTTGTGAGAATAATGCGATTTTGTGATCAAATATTTTAGACTCGATCTGCTGAGGACATCTTTCTGAGGGTTCTCAGAGGGGCTCCCAGCCGTAGTAAGTGGTAATGCAACGTGTGGTTTTAGTTTTTAAGAGTCCGGCATAGCATTCATGAATGATGTCTGCACTAAAAAAGAAAGAAAAAGAAAACTCCATCAAACTAAAATTGTTAAAATAATATAGAAAACTAGATGAAGCCCATGGCTCCGCCGGTCTGATTTTTCTTCCCACTTCCTATAGGACCTTCTTCCTGGAGTTAAAAGTATGTGTTATTCTGACTATAATCTCTACTACTACTTATTTTCGAATAAGAATTATATTTTGAGAATAATGTGTATGGGGCCCCATAACGATCGGGGCCCGAGCGAATCACACCTGAAACGACCTAAATACACATATTGACTGAACTAAAAGATATGTAATTGTTCCTTGTTTAGAGGTACGACGGAAGTCACTTTCTACAGTTCGTCCTAATCATAGCTGCCTCGAGCAGCCAATCAAGAACCCCAGTTTTCAAGGTTCAGATGTTGGATGCAACTGGGTCTGCATACTAAAATGAAACATGATATCTTAAGGGTCCATATGACGCCAAATAGACTATTACTTTGATCTAGATCTCAGGACTCGTGAGGTCTGCTGAATTAAAATTTTAACACAGACAACTTCAGTTCATGAACTAAAAACGCTCTAGGCTCGAAACACGATTACTGATAAAATTCTCGATAGATTTTTGTGTTGAAAATACCTCGATTTTGTGAAATTTTAAGCTAGATCTCGTATGTTATAAGTTGTATTTATAATATAAAATATTTATAAGAAAGACAATAGTAAAATCTTCATTTGCACTAGAGCATTTTTTTCATATTGGTTATAGTTTTTTTATTATTAATTTATTTCGTTAAAAGCGCACAAAAACCGATCGCATCTCTCTCTTTCTTGCACGCTAAAATGTATATCTTCTATCTTCTTTTAACAATTTGGCGTCTGGTAGGCTCTTAATTTTACTTTCTTGTACCTAAATTTTCCTTAGCAGTCATAGCCACATTTTATCGTGGACCTTGGGCTCCAAATAGAGCACTTTTGACGCCACTGATTAAGGTTGAGCGCACATTGGCAACGAGACAGTCTACAGACAGACTGCCGCTTTACTAAATCTATGAAACTGCGAAACTAGTCCGGTCCGAATAATCGAGCAAGAGTCAGTCTTAAGACGGTCGTGTCTCCAATGTGCGCTCAGGCTAAGGCTCGAGTTATGATTTTGACACGTTGTTTATACCACTTAAGTTGCAAAAAAAGTATACAGTACAAGTACATCCCACATGTTGGAGGTAAAAACTTTAGTTAATTTAAATAAAATTGTTTTGCGATTATGGTTTTAATAATTGACATATTATATAATAGGTATACCAATAAGTTTTAATATAATAGTTTATCACTTAACGATGTTGGAGACATTTTGATTCTAAAGGCTATAAGTTTCAAGTTCTTGTTCACTTACTTTGGGTCGTTTAAGATGTAACCAGAAGTCTCAAGAAGAGAAACCACATACATAAACGTCGGCTGGTGATAAATTTACAAAGTTACAGTTTTGAACTATAAATCGTTTTAGACCCTTGAGATTTAATTCGACGGCAATTCTCAACCCTAAAACTGGAAAGCGTAGACGGAAATTTATTGGTAAAATGTCATTTATCTCATATTTAGAAGCGGCAAAACATGATATAGATATTTTTATAATCATCATTATTATTATTTATTGCTATGTATAATATGTATGTATATAAAAATATACATTCAGGCGCGGACTGAATTAATTTACAATAGCTATATCTATCAGTTGTCTAGATGCAACAGCACAAGCTTATATTAGCTTAATTTGGGCGAGATGATGTTGTGTGAGAATGTATAATGATATTGTTTTTATTTCAATAATATTGTTGGACATTCTCACACATCTTCATCTTCATCACACAAAATTAAGTTAATATAGGTTTGTGCTATATACTAAATGTGCTATATATTCTAAATATATGTGGATCACACAAATATTTGGACCGGCCCGGGAATCGAACCCAGGTCCTCGGCACAGCAGTCGTTTGTACTAACGATTGCGCCATCGCGATTCTTACTTCCTGGGTCCTAAATGTGAGGTGCCTCCCACGTGCTTCTTTTGTAAAGTAAGTGGTAGACCATTGTGTGAATTTTGGTCAATTAATTTACCTATTTCTGCCGGAAACGAAAACCCGTACGGGGCAGCTTCCACTCGTACCAAACTGAGTGTATTGAGCGGCAGCTGCATTATATTCCGCTACAGTCAAATTGTATTAAAATCCTTACGTTCTAATTCCTTTTATAAACGATACCCAGGAAAAGATCAAATTAAATAGATACTACCTACATAAAACAAGTTGACCAAACTGTACAAAATACATGAACTTAAAATATGAGTTCTCTTATCCATGAAATTGTATTCAACGCAACACAAATTCTTAAGTATATTTGAGCTTTACAGATAGGCGTAAAAAGTGAATGGTCTATGTACGCGTTTTACGAGACATATAATACTTTCCTTATATCGTACTTGCATATCATAAAAAGAGTAAGATATTCTATTTTGTTTAAGAAACACGTCACAAACGCCATGAATACATACTTTACTTTACCTTGTTTCTTTACTCATATGTTTTGAGATACTCAGCCTAAGGAAAACGACACACATCGTTAACTACAAGTGTGATAATATATTTCCTCTCTTATAAAATAGAAGCACTTTATCCTATGATGTCACGTAGTACATCATTACCATAGAAAGGCCCATATCTGAATACGTATATACGAAGCAAGAATATTAATTCATGTTTGCAGAGATATTTTAGATGGGTTTCGAAGTTTTTCATATGGCGATCTACTGATAAAAGTATGGATGAAGTATAAGGGCGGTTTCATTGTGTTGTAGTTTCTCACCAGTGTACTATTTAATTGTGGACAGCATACTCTGTGTTTCTTCTGTGCTAGCGCGCTCCACAGACTCCTCCTAGAACCAGCTGTTTGTAAATACCGACCAGTTGTTTCGCAGTGGGTCTGGATGTGGACACTCTCTCGCTCGAGACCATGGTGCAAGTCATGATCTCCAGCGGGAGGAAGTGGGACTGCGCTGCCTCTTTCTGCGAGCAGGTCATGCTCGTGAAGGAGGCGGCGCGGCGGTACGGGAGAGAACTCTCCCGCCCGATTCCGCAGTCGGCGGCCTGGTCACCGCCAACGTGTCTTCGCTGAGGACTATCGGCCTCCACAACCGGACGGTCTGAGGTCGGTGAGAGGGTCGCTCACCGTCCTTACAGACGCAGGCCCATGACGGCAGCGTGACGTGAGAAACTCACGCACGCCCCCCCTTAGAAGCGGGATCACACCCGAAATCCCCCAAAGACGCGGGATAGCACCCGAACCACCCCCTGGGCGAGGCCGCAGTGGCAGCCGTAGGTCTGTTGGGAGTCCTGGGACATCCTTCCGAAGGGTTTACCCGGGACTCACAACCATTATGCTGTTGGGCGTTACGTGAGATTTTTTAGTCCATAGGAGTCCGGCATAACAACCATGAGGATTTTCCCTCACGTAAAAAAAATAAAACTCACCAGTTGTTTGTTACTCAACCACTCTCTAAAGGCTGCTAAACGGCTTGGGCTGAAATTTGGCACAGAGATAGCTTATAACCTGAAATAACGACATCGGAATTTCATTTTATTCCGGGAATTATGTTCCCATGGGAAGCAGGAATGGGTACCGAATTTAGCTGTGTGCCGACGCTTAGCTAGTGTGATATAAAATGTCTGTCCCTTTGGGGATAAAGGCGAGACGTCAACAAGAATAAACATGAATATTACTTGACATAATGGTGCCAAAAAAGTACAAAAAAATCACTAACCCATATAATCATCCTGTCGTGACGGAGGTAGGTACATTTGAAAATAAATTGTATGCCGATACTGCCAAAACTGCCAAAGTGGCATCTAAGAACAGTCAAGCGAAGAAGAAAAATAAGGAACGATTGTGTACAACAGTGGGGACTGAGATTAAAATGTTTCCAAAAGTAAAGCACAGATATTCTGTGTCTTAGTAGGAATTACAATTACAAATCAAATTACATTATGTACTTCAACACTTTAATTACAAAACTGTACTCTGTCACAATATTAAGTTTAATTATATTCTACATATACATTAAATATACATAATTCATCCTCTTGATTTTGATCCATTATTATAATTAATTAACACTAAAATCAACAGTCAACTAAAGCACCGTAATTCAACATTTCGAACTTTTACTTACATTTTACATAATATTAATATAAAAATTGTAATGACTCATTTTCATATATTTTTAAATCGTTTTATCAAATTCAAGATATAAATAAAAGGATATGTTTTAAATCTTATTCATAACACATAAGCATAAGAATAAGTAGATAATTCGACAACCAAACAAGAATGCGACAAGTTGATTTACAATATTTTATATTTGACTAGAACATTTTTTCATAAATTAGTTACGCAAATATATTTGGCATAATAATGTAATATTTATACTACATTTTCGTGTGTGTATGTGACAGTCATTGATATGTAGGTAACTGGGATATTTAAACATTTACATAGGTACCTAATTCTATGCCTAAATTCTTTGACTTCATTTATCATCAATATAATTGAAGTAATGGCCTTAAATGAGGTGGATTACAAAGTAATCCAGGTAGTTCTAATTAATTCTCGCGTGACTGAAAGGGGCTTTAATCAAACTGAAGTAATGACTTAGTCATTTGGGGATTTCCCAAATGACTCGGTCGTTAATTCTATTTTTATCATTAGTGCCCATTTATACTTAAAGTTATAATAAATGGAGGTGTTAAACACTGAAAATTGAATATTTTGCAAATAATTTGGTATGAAAAGTCGATCGTATTGCGATCAATCAATTTATTCCTGATTACAAAACACCAATGAGAGCTTGTAACAAAAGACTGTTATTTTCATAGACTATTTTGACAATGATTTTTAAAGTCAACATAATATTAAAATAAAAGTTGATAATATACAGTTAGTGACAGTTGGAAACAAATATTCTTATATTAGTGCTTTTAGATAAAATATATTTACAGAGAAGTGCATTATTTCGAAAATGACAGATTAATTTATTATTTATTGTTCCACTACAACATTTATTCATGATTATGAGATGATATTCACAATACATATTATTAAAACTGACTGCTTACTTTGTGAGGGAAATAAACGTCGTTGTGGTTTTTTCCATTCACAAATAACGTACGTTACATTATTTGTGTATGGAAAAACAACAAACAAGAAGAAATTTCCATCGGATGTTATGTAGGGCGTACTTTGCATTTTGTCAATAGGCATGATTTCGTTAATAATGACTAGAATGACCAATAAAAGTATACGTACACACGGACGCTAATCGACGGACGATGTCGAACGATCGACGACGTCATTCCAACGTAGTACTAAAATAATCAAGTAAGAAAAGTTCAATAAATTAATATTGCACTTAATAGCCAGTTGTTGATTTATTAATTATCCGGAATGAGGCTAACTATTGTAAATAACTAGATATAGGGAATGAAACATAGATATCAATGTCATTACAATTTTGAATCTAACAAATCGATGCAACGGCTTTTTAGTTTCAATTTTGTGTGCTAATGATAACCTTGCTTTTAAGCTTCCGTACCCAACAGGTAAAAATAGAACTCTATAACTGAGGCTCCTCTGTCTGTCTGTATGGCTATATATTATGAACCATGATAGCTACACAATATTTGAGGGGGCAATCATAAATCAAACGTGACATTTTCCGTTTGTACGGAACAATCCGTGCTCTAGTTCTAGTCGCACTTGGCCGGTATTTTCTTCATATTTGCCTAACTACTTGAGACGATACGAAAAATCCTTCATCTATTATTTTATTTCAGATACAATTACAGTCTACTTGTAATGTCCTTTATTATTAAAATGGTAATAATACAAATTGGAAGTAAAATTTCCCTCGTAACTAAATGCCACGTCCCAAAATTCAATTATGCAAAATATCATTCCCTATTGGGGAGGCTAACTTAATAGTGTGTCTCTATCAGAAAAAGTATGAAACATTCAATGCAATTAACTTTTAGGGTTACAAAATTTTATGGTTTAAACATAATCTGGTTGATGTTTAATTCTTTTGACATAAAAACATTGTACATTGTAAAACAATTTTGACATTTATAGAGACTGACTAGAGACAGTGCTCATTACATTTTATTTAAATTCAGGTCAACAATTAAGCTCATAAGCTATGTGCCATATAAAAGTCAGTGCTTTTAAAATATTCTGCAAGTTATAAAATGAATACTTTTTGGACTTCTGATTGCAATAAAAAGAGAAACATTTCCAGAATAATATTTGGACTATAGTGCCAAAACTCAATTATATTATGTATAGTTATTATATTCCAAAGATATTTTCTACGATATTGTTTACCGTGCTTACGACTACCATTACGCCTGATATTACTCGATATTACATTTATTCTCACTTCCGTTCGCACCTGGGACAAAAGATGGCCATCGCTATTCAGTGCGAGAACATGATCTCGTTATGGACACTTTTGCACCTGGTACTGTTAGGAGTGGGTTATATAGTAAATTATTATAAGTATAGTTTTGGTATGTATTAATTGTACGTAAATAAATAATGTTGTATTATTATATTGTATCTAAAGTAAACTCAGTAGAAATGTGATAAGTAGGTTAGTTGATATGAAGAGTTAAAGTGATATGTACCCTCTATTTAGTTGCTTTTGCTATTTGAAGTCAGTCTGTAACAGCTAACAGATAGATTTCATTGTAAAATACACAATTTATAACATTTAATCATTTTCTGAAACTTGACAGGGTATGAACTCGTAGTTTAGGTATTGTTCAAAATAAATCATTATATTGAAACCAATTCATCTGAAAAAATATTTTAATCCTGTTTTATTGTTATCTGTAGTATGCAGACACAGACTGGCTTTACAAAAATGTCGGTATGTATTTATAAATAAAAATAAATTTTGTACAATAATAAACATTCTCACTAAATGGTCCTTATATCCCGAGATCCTTGGACGGTTCAAACTTCATTTAAGGATCTCACCCACACTGAGTAAGCAAGAATTAATTTTTAGAACACCCTATAGCAGTTTACCCTACACGTTAATTAAACTTTTGGGTACTAAGATTAAAACAAATTCGTACCGGGTTATGAAAATTGCATTTTAGATTACATGGACTTAATAATATTAGGTTATCATTTACTTTATGGAACCGTTCTCCTAACCCTACCAAACATAAACATAATTTTGTAGATTTAGCTATGAACGAATTTTAATCATAATTAATTTGAGACGTTTTTTTATGAAAAGTTGAACTTGAATTATGATAGCCTCTGCTGCGCAATGTAAAATTTGTTTCGCGAAAAAGCTTTACGACTTTTAGTTTTTAATGTTACAACAAAAGGACTTGATGAAAATAAAGTTACAAAATAAGCATATATACGAGTTTATGCTGATTTAATTCCAAATTTTTCAAAAGCATTTTAGAAAGTCCTTTCTATGTTTGTATAAAAAACGTTAGTAGGTACACATACAAATACTTGGTATAAATGCATTTGATAAAGTCATTTCTAAAGCTACAGCACAATTTTTTAATTAGTCAAATACTATTATAAATATACAATGTTGAAACACCTTCTACTTCTTTTTATCTCAACATATTGAAAATATATGTCACATTTTTAGTTTCATATTTAAAATTAAACATTTAACTATAACACACAAAATCATGCTACTGCTTTAGAATGGTTGTAGAGCTAAAAACACTACAAGGAAATTGTACAATAATTTGTAAATACAACGTTATTACTCTTGTGACTCAAGATTGTTGTAAAAGAGCAATATAACGCAGCATCTGCGTCACAAGGTTGAAATGAAGTGAATAGTTTGTACAGAGGCAGGGGACTTAACGTTCTTTGTAAAAACTAGCAGTCGTTCTACTAACGTAGGGGACGAATATTATTTTACAAACTTCATGATCTATATCCCCTGTTGCTATACACGTCTCAGCACCGTAGGACTAAAATATGATCAAAGATAATTATAATAGTATTACATACAGATAGGCAACTCCCTGCCTCTCACTGCGCAAGCTTTCCCACCACAGCAACAGCTTTCATTATAGTTGGAGGGTATTTTGACATGACGTTTGCTTAGCCTCTGTCACACACACATTCAAGCTCTGTACAAACATAACGTGATTTTAGTGTAGGTGACAAAATTGAAAACGAATCATTTGTATGGAGTTTCCGGCCTGTGATATAATAAAACTTAGAATTGTATCCAACATTGAAGTGACTTTAAGATTACCTAGGACAATGTACAGAGCCAGGATACTGTGTTATTATAAAAATTTACATGCTTTCAATAATAAGAAAAGGTTTTCAGTAAACGCAGGTTATACTGTTTCAAAATGTATTCTCATGTAACTGTGTGTTTCCAATTATAAGTTTTAAACAAAGTTATGTCTCTAAAAACTTCGTTGTGTAACAACACATTGTTTAGGAAAAATGTAAAATAAAAGTCACGACTTTCAGTGCTGTGTGAAAATTGAATTTTCGTTCCAACTAACCTTAACTTAACTTACATACTACTTCTTGTTATTATCTGTTGTTCTGAACGAGACTAACTCAAAAACTGTGGGGCAGACCCACCCATTCACACAGTTTTATAATACACGTGCGAAACTGGATTGCTATTTATGTTCTAAAATGTAATTCTTGCTTTGAAATCTCATATCCGATATTATATTATAATCTAAATAGGTCACCTTATGTCTTCGTACCGTATACCAAGTGCTATTAGGAGGGAGGCTAATAGAAGACTCAAGTAGCTTGTGGTCGTCTTCACACCACTCTGTAGTTCTGCTAAGCTGGACCCTGAAAAATAAAGTGAATTTAAGGTTTGGCTCACTACATAAAATACATACAATTTATCATCAGAAAAATAATTTCTTCTTAGTAATGCAATGAAACCTTTCTCAGATCTTCGCCAGACAAGCCAGGCTCATTTGCAAGTGGTGCACGGCTGTGCACCAGCCTTCTGAGCAGTTTTTCTTAATTTCGCCATCACTAAGAACTCGAAACAAACCCATGTATTAAACCGTTTGGCCAGCGTGGCTAATCACTCTCACAAAAAGATTGTGAGGTTACATTCAGCTGTTGATTCTGATGAGCTGATCTAATTTGATTCAGCATCTTTGAGATTTATAAAGCATTTTGTTAAAAATATTAGTTTGTCTTTTTTATCAATCAATCAACTCAGCCTATAGCAGTTCACTGCTGGACGTAGGCCTCTCTCAGTTCACGCCCCAGTACACGGTCCTGTGCCTTTTTTATATTGTTATCTAATTTTCGAATAAGAACATTTTAGTTATTTATTAATACTAGAGAACGTCACGCAGTTTCACCCTTGTAGCTTCCGTTCCCGTGAGAATACCTAAGGAAAATATAGCTTATGTTCACCGGGAAGTGTCTCGCTCCCAGAGCCCTTGCGTCACTGTTTAGATGGTGCAAGGAGGCGCTGGAGCGGCGCCAAAGGCCTGCATCTCGGGAAATCGAGGCCCAGCGGTCCCTGCTCCACCGGGAAACCGTGGAGACATGAAAGGTGCGACTTGAGCAACCAAAGGGGGGATTCGCCACAATCGCGGCAGTCAGACCGGTCATGGACGAGTGGCTGGAGAGGAGAAATGGTGTTCTCTCTTACCGGTTGTCACAGATACCTACCGGGCACGGTAGCTTCGATAGGTATCTGTGGCGAAGATACCGGGAAACCACGGCCGAGTGACATAGCGCTCCTTACGTTGGTGGAGTGCACGGCGTGGGCGCAACAGCGCCAGGTCCTCGTGGTGGGTCTGGACGTGGACACTCTCTCGCTCGAGACCATGGTGCGAGCCATGATCTCCAGCGTTAGTAAGTGGGACTGCGCTGCCTCTTTCTGCGAGCATGTTATGCTCGTGAAAAAGGCGGCGGGGCGGGAACAGGAGAGAACTCTTCCACCCGAGTTCCGCAGTCGGCGGCTTGGGCGCCGCCGACGTGTCTTCGCCGAGGACTATCGGCCTCCATGACCGGGGGCCTGAGAACGATGAGAGGGCTGCTCACTGTCCTTACAGAAGCAGGCCCATGATGGCAGTGTGACGTGAGAGATTTACGCACGCCCCCTCTTAGAAGTGGGATCACACCCGAAACCCCCCAAAGACGCAGGATAGCATCCGAACCACCCCCTAGGCGAGGCCGCAGTGGCGGCCTTGGGTCTGTTGGGAGTCCTGGGACATCCTTCCGAGGGCTTACCCGGGGCTCCCAACCATAGGCTGTTGGGCGTAATGTGAGACATTTTAGTCGGTAGAAGTCCAGCATAGCATCCTTGAGAATTTTCCCTCAGATTAAAAAAAAAAGTGTCTCGCTCCCCGACGGTGAAAGAATTTTTCAAATCAGTCCAGTAATTTCGGAGCACGATGCAAACGAACAAAAAATCTAATTTTTCCTCTTTATAATCTTAGTAATGAACTAAAGCAAATGCACCATCAGGCATAAGTTTTAGTTTTTCACGTCACGGTAATTATCTTACCTCGGCCAAAGTCATTTAGCGACCGTTCGCTCTCGCGGAGGAAATCAGGTGTCAGTGGAACAAATAGTTTCTGAACGAAATAGCGACGCAAGCACTGTAGTTTAATCTATCGAGAGGCTTAGTGATAAAGCGTTCTCGAATGTTAGTTGATAGGCCATGAAAAATGGTGCGGGATTTTCTTTCATCCA
The DNA here is from genome assembly GCA_933228765.1 of Miltochrista miniata. NCBI lineage: Eukaryota > Metazoa > Arthropoda > Insecta > Lepidoptera > Erebidae > Miltochrista > Miltochrista miniata. Next base: position 20,366,414 of record OW121768.1, read on the forward strand.
GTGGTAATAAAATCCGCAGTCAAAGAGAAGTAATAGCTCTACGATAAATAAATACTTAAAACTCATCTAAGCTTTGATCCCAGTTACTTTTATTTCCTGTTTCGTGATTCTGTTAGCATGTAATAGACTCAGCCCGGGTCAGTTTAAAGATCAAGGGATTGACTTTAGTTTAATTTAAAGGTAAACAGGTAAAATTTGGGTGAGTTTTGGTCGATATAGTAAATTCAAATTGCTTTGAAAAACGATTTTTTCTTTCAGCTAGTGCAGGTAGAAGAAATAATTTAAAAGCTGAGATGAAGGATTGGTGATTGGATGCAGGTTAGTTTTATTGGCACCAAAACACGAATTCCGTAAAGTTCTGCAGCATTTATCTTAATTAATCAGGTTACCTTTCTGTTAATTTCATTACAGATTCCTGATTTGTATGTATGTTTATATGTATGTACCTACTATCGAAGTTCTGCAGCATATTATTATCAAAATACGAGCGCTCGTGTGCTTTAAAAAGCACGCTAACACATTTGCAGTAACATAAGAGTCATTACGTGGAATGGAACAAAATAAAAATGTAGGCATATAGTTTGCATCTGCCGCTTCGGGGATAATCGGGTTGACTATATGTATATATTGTAAAGGATACTGTTTTATTATGTACAGTATGTGATGTGTGGAGGCTAAGCTGTACCTTTTCTTCAATCAGAGGTCAATCGATTTAGTAGTCAGTCATCAATCACTCCACGAACAGATCAGTCACCGTTATAGTGGAGTGCTGTACAGAACAACAGTTTCCATCAAGCTAAATATTAGAATAGAATAGAATAGAATATGCTTTATTGTACACTAATTAACATATACATGTATATGGAATACAGAGTTTAAAATGTACAATGGGCGGCCTTATCGCTAAGTGCGATTTCTTCCAGGCAACCTTTGATTTCTTCCAGGCAACCTTTTATTAATTGAAGCGCTCGTGGCCCCGCGGACTCAGTGTTCTGTAAACGATCACTGCAGTAAGCAACTTTCACTATGGCCGGTCCATGGATGGGTGACCATCCATGTGATCACTTTGTGACATTTATTTGAGCGTTTCCGTGCTTCGGAAGGCACGTTAAGCCGTTGGTCCCGGTTGCCAGTAAAATGGCAGTCGTTAAGCCAAGTTGAAGGCTTTATTTCAACAGCAGGCAGTCACAACCTGCGCCTGTCCATTTAAACACGGCAATACGGCTCACAACGTATTACGTGGGACAAATTATAAAAAGCTGAAATGTGGGTATATAATATGCCTCTGCCTACCCCTTCGGGGATAAAGGCGTGATGATGAACCTGAACCTGAACCTAAATATTAATGTTATACACCAGATGGTAATCACGTTCCCGTCCCCGTGGCATTTAGTTCCCGTTTCCGCTTCCCATGGGAATTATTCTTGGATTAAAAAGTAGACTATGTATTATTTGGGAATCCTGGGGTCTTCCTTCCGAGGGCTAACCGGGTCTCCAAACCGTAGGCTGTGGGTAGAAGTCGTGTGGTTTTTAGTCGGTAGGAGTCCGGTGTAGAATTCATGTAGGATTTTTCTCACATTAAAAAGAAGCCTATGTATATACCAGACTGAAATCTTTTTTTGTACCGAATTTTAGTCAGAACCGTTCCGGAGTTAGAGCGTGAAAGAGCACACATCCAGACAAACGGACATCATCTACAGATCCACTGTCACAAACTTTCCCATTTATAATATTAGTAAAAAGTTGCAGCAAGTTTAATACTAATAAAAGAAGACATTAAATAATATTATCGGTTTTTCCAAATAACGTGAGCGTATGTTATTCTGATCACTTAAAGAACACGTGTTTTACATTAAATATTATTATCAGTTTTTCAAAATAACGTGAGCGTATGTTATTTTGATCACTTAAAGAACACGTGTTTTATGGACGAATGTAACATTTATTGCTCAAAAAATAAGATGAACAAAATGTGACCTTGTACAAAATTAACGGGGCGTACAAAATTGAGGTTCAACTAAGCAAGACGAAATGGAGGGCAGAATTTTTCAAAGAAAAAACATCCTACGTGCTCAGTATGATTATAGGCTTTTAACAAGCTCATAATGTTAGTTAAAATTCTTCTCTCCGCTTTGCGTATTATTAGAATTTAAGCATTTTTATTATTTTTTGATAGAACACGTAATTTGGGAGAAGCCTACGTCCAGCAGTGGACTGATATAGGCTGATTTGATTTGATTGAATATAGCACGTAAATTTCGTTTCTGTAAATTAAAAAAAATACAAATCGAAATTTTCTGGTTTCATCTGCAAAACGCACAGAGCTAATGCCAATAAGAATTTACAGTTGATTTAATGTGAATGAGATATTTGGGGGGCTATGTGTAAAAATTCTTCTTTTTATGAATATTTTTGGAACATTTTCACACAGTGCCATCTGGTTAAATTAAGCTAAATAATAAGCTTGCCTTTTAGTATCTAAAAAACTGGTAAAGATACTTCTACATTTCTAAACATTTATTTACGTAAAAAAACACAAACTCGGAAACAAACATTTGCGAATCACACGAATATTTACTTTACGTAATTTATTTATCATCCTATCTGCTACAACTTGTTAGTATATTGTATTATCGATATAAAATTAAAGTATGCGACCTCCGACAGAAATATAAGTTGGCTTTATATGTCACCGAGAAGATAGTAAAACGTAATTTAGATGGACGGTTATTTGCTACCCAATCACATAAGAGCGGGTAGACTGACTGTGGTGAAATTTAGTGACTAAGTAATACATTATCTACTAATTTGATCTCTCTTAAAGCTTTGTTTTCAAAGAAATGGAGCGCGCGTCGGGTAGCTCAATATGAGGTATATTGAGCTAATATTCCGAAAAACCACTGAGACAACATCAGTCGGCAAAAATTATCTGTACACTTTATTTAGTAATAGTTAATTACACTATTTAGTATTTTTTATATTTGTTTCTATTATACTTTTGTCATCTCATGAAAGTAAATCGAATATCGGTTAGTGTTAGAACGTATGTTATCCGCTCCTCTCTATGTTATATACATACCCAAGGGAGGTTTAGTTCAGCAGTGATGGAAATTGTTGCGAGCAAACCACCGCCCTCGATTTAAACGAAATCTTCACTTGTTACATTTCCAATGAAAAAAATATAACTCTAGAAATATTGCCATTGCTATTCTGCAATGATACATTTTATCATATTGGGAATATTTCACAGAATAATTCGAAATAAAACTCTGTAGCAGTATTTTTCTCAAACTGTTGGTCTACCGTATAACGTATATGCATGTACGTTACGTGAAGAACTATAAAACAGAAGTACCCATTTACATACGTACTAGCGTACAACGCCTTGTGCTGTCAAAATGTTTGAACAGTACGAGTATAAGCTGTAGAGACTACAACAAAGTTACACACTCATCAAGGCATTAGCGATGTAATGCGTGGCCTTAATGAGTTTTGCAGACGGTACTCAGTTTCTACTTCTAAAACAGTTTATTGAAATGTCTATTGAAATCAATAATTTTATGTTATATAGCTATAGGATTCCCGTGGTTCCACTCGTGTAGAAGTCTGTACATTATGACATGGGAATTTATTAGGGATAAAGCTTATGTATTAGACTAAAACCATTCCCCTATCAAATTTCAGAATGATTCGTTCAGCTATTAGATCGTGAAAGTGTAACAAATGGCACCTACACTAACAAACTTTTAACATTCGTTACCATTTCATATTCGCAACCTTTATTAAGAGAATAAAAAGGTGAATACTAATTTGCACATTGATCTGATTTTGATCATTACATAATCTTCAATGAAAAAGAAATACATAGCTACTGAAAACTGTCACATAAACTTTCGTAGTAGACAATCTAAACCTCACTATTTTACGTGTTCAAGGCTTTCTGGTCCGCTGAGAATCAGTCTGTTAGGTCATTAAAAATGTATAGAAAGCTGTTTCATACTTTAGTATGTGTACATAATAAATAATATTCTAGAATACGGGCTACGGTGTAATTATCATAAATAGTGCTACGGGTCTACGGCAAATTGCTACGCTGAAATCCTTCGTAGCAATATCTTTTATTAAAATGGTAAATTATATTATTTCAGAAACCGCCTGAATAGAAGACAAACGATTTTTTTATTTCATTTTGTTTTCAACTATGCGGTTCCTAGATGATCATGCAGCAGGTCATGCATTAATGCATTACGTGCGGACATTCATGTATGATCGTTTAGTTCTGTTGATTGAAGTGTTGACTTGCAAACTACGTTCCCTCAAGCATGATGTTTAAAATATATCGATTGAAGTAAATGTCATGCCGCATTGTGCCACATGATCGTCTGGGGACCGCATAAGACCACATCTCTAGCACAAAGAATATAGTCCTTCAAACTCTTATTTGACTCTCTGAGACTAAATGGGGAGGTAAGTATGTGACCCAATTAAACTACATAGGGTTCAGTAACTTCTATTGTGGACTAAATTCCCCTTTTGCTATCGAGACGTCTAGGACAAAACAAAAACTGGGTCGGAGGTTCTCATTTTGTATTAGCTCATTTTGTTATTCAGGAAAATAATGATTAACTACTATAATTAAAAATAGCTAAAAAAAACTTTTTAAGTTAAACGGTTTTATGTTAAACATACATTGCAATGTTTAAGATAAATGTACTAAAAACCAAAAAATAATAAAATAGATACAGTCGTGGGAATTATAAACATATGCATAGACTAGACTAAAATAAAACCGTGGGGCACGTCAATTGTCTACAAATTATCGACTTAATGTGCGATAGAAGAATCGTTTAATTCGTCGTTAGGCAGTTGGCCCGCAGACGGTGAGGAAATTACTCACTATTTTCTTGCTCATGGGCATAGGCTTGACCTTCTTCAAACAGTTTCGCACCTAAGTATACGACTGCGTGATCCACAGTGCTGCCCTGCATTTTATGTATTGTAGAAGCCCATGATAGTATTAAAGGCAACATTCTTCTTTCAGCCGTCCCGTAATTGTTCTTAAATATTGAGGTTGTATGGTGCATTGTATTCTTCTTGTCAAGCCCTTTTATTTGATACCCATATTGGTGGGATTGTTAAAAAATTGTTATCAGCCATTTGGTAGCGGCAGCCATCTTAGATTTCAATTTTGCATAGTAAATTGTATTCTACTTGTTGAGACCTTTCATTTGATACCCATGTTGATGGGATTGATAAAACCTAAGTTATCCGCCATTTTTTAGAGGCCGCCATCTTGGATTTCAATTTTTTATAGTATATTGTATTCTGCTTGTTGAGACCTTTCATTTGATACCCATATTGATAAAACCTACGTTAGCCGCCATTTTGTAACGGCCGCCATCTTGGATTTCAATTTTTTATAGTATATTGTATTCTGCTTGTTGAGCCCTTTCATTTGATACCCATATTGATGTGATTAATAATAAATAAATTATCCGCCATTTTGTAGCGGCGGCCATCTTGAATTTATAAAGATAATGAATAAACATAATTGTATTGTCATCAAAATCCAAAGTGTATACAAAATTTCAGATTAATCGGTTGACAGGAAGAGGGTGAAATTTGAATTACTAAATTTGAATAATAAATAAAACAAACGGGGTGAGCTAAATAAAACCGTTTAAAAAGTATATGCGGTTCTCTAAATGTGCATCATGTTTATTTTTACTGGAACAGAAAATTTTCCTTTCGCGTATAAATATAAATTTTACATTCAAGATTTACATTTTTATTAGAAGTCTAGTTTTATATTCAGTTTCTGCTAACATTTTCATTTTAATGATGTATAACAGACATTTTTAATTTTGTCAAAATTAGTCGAAATTTTATGAATTTAATTTTAACTAGTTATTTATCTAAAAATATTAGATTTTTGTAATGATGTAAAAATTAATAATAGTCTTGTTACTTAGTTTTCGTTCGAACTATTTTACGGTGTATTACATAACCTTTAAATAAACACAATAAACATTAAAATGTAAAAACAAAAAAATACGGTTAAATTGAGTAACCTCCTTCTTTTTTGAAGTCGGTTAAAATATAATATTACTTTACTGTACCGTACCGTACCTTACATGTTCTTTACAGCTGAAGACGTAGTAGAACAATGCTACAACAAATGTTGGTACTAACCTTGTAGAACGTGGACTCTGGCAGTCACCCTCATTTGTAATGGGGAGTTGAGGGCGCAAGTGTAGTTGCCTGCATCCTCCACCTTCAGGCGCGCCACCTGTACCGATATAAATTGTCTCAGTTTGTGGAAACTAAAAATAAATGTTAGAGCGGTATTTATTTGTGTATAGTATTTGTTTATTGTGCATATATATTGATAGTAATAATGTGGGCTTTTTCGTTTTTGGCACGGAACCCTCCGTGAGCAAGTCTGACTCGCATTTATTTGGTAATTTTTTTTCATAATAATAATAAATAATATAAGTAATCAGAAAGGTTCAAGGAATGTTTTTAGCACTTCCGGTGCGCTATCTGATAATCGGAAATGAGGTTTATCGTATTTTTAGCCGGAGCATATTTTGATAGATTTACATTTATTGATCCGCTTTAAAAAGTATGGAAAAATATAAATATAAAGACGCTATCATCCTCGTCGATAGTATATACCGAGGTACGCACAAAAATAAACGATGGTATGCATTCTTCCCTACACCTATCTCTGATAAGGCAAAATAAGTAATTGCGCTGACTTCAAATTTACACGACCAATTTATTCTACTTAAATATTGCTTGGCTTACTGTAAACATCATACGCTCTGTTATATCCACCTATAACGTTTACAATCCTAATTACCCACTCAGTCCCCTGTGAGGGACATACTCATTTCACCGGTTAAATACATTTATATCTTCCACAAAGTTATGGCAGGGTTGATGAAATGAAAAACAAGCGGAAGATATATTTTGTAAAGCTGACAGGTAAATTTATAATTACAGTTGGGATTAAAAGACAGTACTTAAAGGGTAGAAGTTCATTACAAATGAAAACAATCTGCCATGTGAACCCCCAAACAACCGGCGGGTTTCACCAGCTTTATAGAGAGTTTCGAGAGATTTCTTTGGTGGACATACCAAGTTTCTTAGTTACATACTGCCGTCATCTCTAACGCCAGTGTGGTTTAGTTGAATTGAGTCCAATGCAACTTGGTAAACGTGGAGTAGGATGACCCCATACCAGATAGACCGTTGACCTGAAAAGGGTTGCAGGGAGCGACTAGATGCAGAAGGCGCAAGACAGTGTATTGAGGTGAAATTTGGGAGAGGCCAATGCTGAGCAGTGGACTGCAATAGGATGATTTGATTGATTGAGTCCAACATGAGCATTTCATTATTTGTTCCGATGGAGCGCAGCACAAAGCGCAAAGTAAAAATATCAGCCAAAGTGCGAAATTTGCGCACGTATGTTTGCGCACTTGTATACGTATACTCCGTATGAATAATAATAATAATAAATTGTTTACTGTCACCAAGAACCTTGTTAAAAAGAAGTTTGTTGTATGAAGCCAATGATACTAATCTGTTTCTGTGAAGAAGCCAAAATTATATAATGTTATATTGGTTTCTGTTAAGAAACCAAAAAATATAATATTATATTGCCTTTTAAAAGGATAGCTTTCATAGAGCTATAAAACCCTACTCACTGTCGGTGTATATTATTGGATATTTTTGTTACATCTAGTATTATTCAATATTGCGATGTATCGTACTCAATGGCTTATATTATCTAGTCACACTTTTTCCTTGAAAGGGTAGGCGCATGGAGCAAAATGGCGGCACCAACTATATTTTGTCCCACGTAATAGACAGTGAGCCAATTGCCGTACTGAAACGAACACGGAAAGATTATTAGTTACAAGTTATAAAAACCCTCTATGAAATTTCAGTTTTGTTGAATCAACGACAACCAAAACAGGTATGCCACAAACGTTAAAAAATCTTCACACTACCATTTTTCTTACGCATGATACCGTGGAACTTGTTGTTGCACCAAGTAGCTAGCGAGATGCCATGTTTGGGCTTACTGATATAAACTGTAAACTTTAAAATTTTATAATAATACTTGTTTACTTGTTAGTACAAGATTGTTAATTGATTGTTTCATTATTTTGAACCACTTATACTACTGGGTATAAGCCACCCCCAGTTTTAAATGTCTACTGTACGATATCTACTAAAATTCAATAAGCTGCTAATAAAACAGATAACCGTTCAAATGCTGGCCGGACTGGCTGCTACGAAATAATCCTACTAATATTATAAATGTGAAAGTTTGTGAAGATGTTTGGATGTTTGGATGTTTGTTACTCAATCACGCTCTAACGGCTGCATGGATCTGGCTGAAATTTGGTACAGGGATAGAGTATAGTCTGGAATAACACATATACTTTTTATCCCGGGAAAATGTTCCCACGGGAAGCGGGAACGGGATCCCAATTTCACACGGGCGAAGCCGCGCGCATCAGCTAGTATCAAATAAATTTATTTTCAAGTTTGTTACATGCTTAGATATTGGTCGTAGTTTTATTTCGTTGTTATAGTAGTAAAAAAATACACCGTCTGCGAAAATTTCATCTGTCTAGCTATCACGGTTCGTGCGATATAATCTGGTGACGGACAAACGAACAGAGAAGTCTCAGTGAATAGTGTCTCGATTTTACCCTTTGGGTTCGGCATTTATAAAAAGACATGAACTTTATATCGCAGGCAATAAGTAACCTAACTCAAATTTAAGGTGGTCATTTTGAGCAAACTCTCAGTTTTTAGGACCTGGAAATGGTTTTTCGATAACTTATTGATACTTACATGAGTTGGTGGGAAACATAAAACTTCATTGTGAACACGAATGTTACAAATTTCTACGAGCTGTGTGTTTTGGGCTAAATAATTATATTAGACTCAACATCATCCTCATCACTCATGAGCTCGGGGTGTGCTTTATAATATTCAGCATATTTACTGACGTTATTATAATAGGTACATCTAATTACGACTATATCCTCAAGAGGGTACATAGAGGCGCATCTTCCGATATTTTGCCAGTAATAGTTTTAGTGCCACGAAAAACATTGTAAGCCAATTATTGCCGTTACCGACGGGCACTACATACAGGAATAAAATCCGCATTCAGAAATCCAAGTCAAACTTATAACAGACGCCACGTCCCTATACGAAGTCTGAGCGATGTTATTCCGTGCATTAGAGTATGTTTAACGGCATTGCTACTTAATGTAGGATTGTATCTGTCGCAACACTATCAGTAGGACATGAGAATCGCATTACACTTAGCCTAGTCTACTAGTCAACTAATCGGACTGTGAGAGTGGCCCCCAATCGCTAAATATCGCCATGACTTTTCATCAGGCGGAGCGTTCGCGAGCTTTATGAAAAGTATAATATTTTCAGGTCTGAAATAGGTGATTGTATATGAATTTTCCTTTCAAACCTAAAGCGTCTGTCTTTATTACTCACGTCCAGTTCTTCACGTCGTCGGGTGTGGTTTCCAGACCTACCAAGACAAGAATCCAGTCTCACCTGCAAGCTTGTAGGTATCCTTGATTCAATTAGTACAGTTAAAAAGAGGGCGCCTGTGGTCTGATCTCTTGATATAGTCAGTATAAAAGGGTTAAAGGCTGAAACTGCTATAAAATACTCTAGAGCTTTTAAAACTTTATGCGCATAAAAATGTATTCAAAGCAAAATTATAAAAATCGATTGTATAAATTGTGACTTCGAAATAAACAACTTACTTACAAGACAGGCAATCATTCTCAAATTTAAATATTAAATACCATTGCATATATTTAAATTTATATCAATAAGCAGTAAGTCATGCAAACGTCAATGCTAATAAAGCATAAGTCCGATTTTCATAACTTTTACAAAGTAACGACTGAAAAAGACCTGAAAGATAAAAGAAGGTTCGGATAGTTAATAGTTCGTTAACACATTATTTTTAGGTCACCAAGCAAATTTTTCGAAATAATCAGGATTTTGTGCTTCCTGAAAAGTTCTCAATTTTGACTTACACCATTTTAGAATTAGACCGACGATATGCCTATTGCCACAAGTTTAAAGACTTTGTAAAACTTCTACATATTTGAAAGACTAGCTGACCCGCGCAACTTCGTTTGCGGCACATAAGAATGAGAAAGAGAGAGGTATGGTATTTTTATTTTGAGTAATATAATGTTTCCCGTCGCATTTACTCTCGTAGCGCCTATTCCCGTGGCGTCGTATACATTACAGCTGACCCGCACAACTTCGTCTGCGTCACATGAGCGAGAAAGAGAGAGGTGTAGTATACCTAAATATTTTAGGTGACATAATGTTTCCCTTTGCATTTACTCCCGTCGCGTTGCTTACATTCATTAGAGCTGACCCGCACAACTTCGTTTGCATGACATGAGAGTGGGAAGGAGAGAGGTGTGGTATTAATTTTTAAAGTAATATAATGTTTCCCGTCGCATTTCCTTCCACCCGTCCTTTGGTACGGAACTCATGTGTGTCCGACTCGCACTTGGCCGGTTTTTATCGTTCATTTGATTGGCTACCACTGCAGACCACGTTTACTCTTACTCTTAAAACTTATTAAAAAGGGTTATTGTAAGTGAACCTTAGAACATAAGCATATGCTGTTGAGGACATTTTTTTATAACTTTTAAAGAGGAACATTGTTGTAATACGTAATTTTCACGTAACTTTAACCATTTACTCAACGTACGTAATGGAAGCTCTGAAAAGAAAGAAATTTTCCCCGTTCTCGAAACATTGTTTATGGCTGTTCCGCTCCTATTCGTCTAAGCGTGATGTTATATTGCCATTAGCCATTCTCAATCGATGGACAATTAAAGTGAAAAATAATTTTCGAAATGCAACCAGTAGTTTCTGAGATGCTAGGACAAACAAACTCTTCAGTTTTATAATATTGTGAGCGAACCTTAAGAAACAGACAAATTAGGTTATTGTAAGTGAACCTTAAAAGATAGACATATGCTGTCGCGGACTTTATTTTAGAACTTTTTAGGAGAAACAATATTGTAGTACACAATTTTTACGTAACTTTAACAATTTACACAGCGTACGTCTCGGAAACTCTCAGACGTTAAAAAATATTCCCCATTTTCGAAACATGCTTGATTGCTGCTTCGCTCCTATTCGTCTTAGCGTGATATTATATAGCCTATAGCCATCCTCAATAAATGGACTATCAAACTGTAAAAGAATTTTTGAAATCCAACCGTGACGTGTCTTCGCCGAGGACTATCGACCTCCATGACCGGGGGCTTGAGGACGGTGAGAAGGCTGCTCACCGTCCTTACAGAAGCAGGCCCATGACGCAGCGTGACGTGAGGAACTCACGAACGCCCCTCCCCCCCCCTTAGAAGCGGGATCAAACCCGAACCATCCCCTAGGCGAGGCCGCAGTGGTGGCCTTAGGTCTGTTGGGGGTCCTGGGACATCCTTCCGAGGGCTTGCCCGGGGCTCCCAACCATAGGCTGTTGGGCGTTACGTGAGGTTTTTTAGTCGGTAGGAGTCCGGCATAGCACCCATGATGGATTTTCCCTCACGTCTAAAAAAAAAGGCATAACACAATACATAGGCTACATATCATACTGGGAATATGTTCCCACGGGGAGCGGGAACATAAAACAATTAGGTACCACGCGCCGCGAGTATCATCTAGTACTATTATTAGAGTTAACGGGATATTTACCATGTCCTTTTGAGTATTTCCGATATTTCGGCGCTGTTGCAAGTGCCATGATCACGGAGGAACTGAAGTATTGGCGGTTGAAAGTAAAAGTCTTAGCACATATATCGATCTACCCTCCTTCGCACTCGTTTGTGTCGTACAACACCACTACTATTGGTTTCACTTTCACTGTACAGTCGCACTGGAACTCGGTCGCGACACACAACACTCACAGTATCTACACGCGGTTTCGGTTGGATATATTTACTTTTATTTATGCACACACGGACCACTGGATGCCAGACGCTCGGCAACTGAAACCCGTCTTCACGATTGAAATTTTTATATTTTTTAATTTCAATCGCTTCCCTAACCATTCTTGGTATATAATGGCGTTCTGTCGACAGCATCTTTGGGTTATGTAATTCGATCCAGTGGTCTGTACCAGACTCCAATAGGTGTTCAGCTATTGGAGTCTGGTACAGACCACTGCTACCTACTAAACCACGAATGTCAAAGTTGAGCTGCGAATTTTGACGATGCGATATTGATGCTAACCAATAAAATAATTATTTCGCGAACATTAGGTTATTGCTTATCGAATAACTCTTTTGCATTCAGAATAATAGAATGGCCGATGCTGTGTTAAATATTTAATCAACTCGTAAGTCGACATGGCATTGATTTTTTTTTCTTTAATAATAAAGCATAAATATACGGTATGACATCGATGAAAATAAATCGTAATCACACGTTACATGGAGGAAATTCGTTGTAGAATGATATTAAAAGACGGGAAAAAGTCTACAGTTGAAAGACTTATTATTATTTTTTTATATTAAGATTTTTATATAACGGAATTTCCATCCCAATGGGGAATCATTCAGCTTCCTTTCGTTTTAATAAATAAGTAAATACATATTTATGAACATTATCACACAATATCATCTAGCCCAAATTAAGCTATACAAGCTTGTGCTATGGGATCTAGACGACTGACAAACATACTTATAGTTATATTTCTAAAAATACATTCATTACTTACACCCAGACACAGAAGAAATCAATGTGCTCATCACACAAAGAGATTTGCCCTGGGTGGGAATCGAACCCACGACCTCCGAATCCGTAGTCAGGCACACTAACCACTGGACCACGAGGCCAGTCTTTCATTTACCTTCACGAGCCAATTTTAATTCATTCATTGAGATAGGTGAAAAATTTGTGACATTTCCAGCACTTTAAGCTATTGTTCTCGGTTGGCATTCGCAAACTTGGTTTTAGTTCAAGTCCTTCTAGAATTAAAAATAGTAGTCGTTATATAATTTATAAAAGAAACAGCAGCGGGTCGTTCGCCTGCGCCTGTAGGTTTCAACACGGCAATCCTCCGGATTAGCGGATGTGGTATGAAGATAATGGCATCACTGTATGTATGTATGACGTATGGAAATGTACATGATTACAGTATTCCTGACGATAATTACCTGTAAATGACTAGTCAGAGTCAAATGATCGGTTTCAATTAGCACACCTCCGCGAACTTCATCTAGCGACACAGTGCTGTTCCCTCTGTACCAGTGCATATCTGGAATGGCGTCCCCGGGATGCAAATTAATTACCGCACATTTTAATGAAAGCGTTTCGCCCGTTTCTAAGAAAGCTTCATTACTCATCTTTATCGTAGGCGCTGTGAACAAAAGAATTCAATTATTATCTAAATAGATAAAATTCAATTTAAAATATTTTGAAATGTAGTAAAATTAATCGAATAATAAGCTGAAGGGTAAGAAAAAAAGAAAGAAAGAAATATACCTAATTTATTTTAAGCATGATAGGCATAGCGCTAGGGTACATTCAGAACCAAAATACATTTAACTAAACAAAATATAAACACAAAACAAAAAGAAAACAAAACAGGCAACAACAAACCGAAACAGAAACCACGACCCAAAAAGATTATAGGTATCCATTAGAGAAACCCCGAGAGACGGTTCTTATGCAGTCTGTGCATTCTGTGCAAGTGCCACACATTTTTTTATTTAGCTCGCCAAATTGACGTCGCCACCAGCCTGATGGAAAACCGTGGCGCATCTAGCGATTGGGGGCCACTTCTGACAGTGGTCCTCAAGTTGGCGGCCTTGTGATGTGCCTCTTCACGCTCCTCTTGAAGAAACCGGGATTGTAAGATGAGGGAAACACGTGTGCGGTGCATATCCTGTGATCTAGTCACCTGCGCCGTAAAATGTGGATAAAATTTGTCCTCACATTACAAGTACAAGAAAAGCTATGCCAGGTATTTGCATTTGACGATTTTCTATCCACCCTTACATAGAGAAATGTGTGTTACTTACCATGTACAGTTAAAATGTAACGCCTTAGCATTGGAGGGTGCGTTGAAACATGACAACAGTAAACCCCTGAGTCCTGAACTCTGGCATCAGCTAACGCAAGCTTCCAACTCTCTCCGGCTAAGTCTACTCGGTACCTAAACAAAGGAACATTTTTGTCAAACTGAAACTGCAAGCAAAATACCATTGAATTTATTCTAGGTGTAATATTTTCATACAAGTAAGTTAACACACCTACAAATATTATCACCTTTTAACACTCCATAGTCGGCATAGCAAACTGTCGAGTATTTATAAACAAAAATAGATTTATATTCTTAGATCTATTAATAGATCAAGGCAAAGTCTCTATATTTAAAGCTGTGTTTGAATTTTAATAATACCTTCCATTTCAAATTATTATTCATAACAGGGTAAGAAAGACAGCTAATAAAATATAATGAAGACTCACTGAATGATCTTATTAATTTACTAAAACAAAATCATTCACTCAACTAAATAAGATTATAAGACGTAATCCAAGTGTCTCCAAAAAAAATTAACATAAGCATATAATTATCCTTTTCCACTTGGGCGTGCCTTGATAAGGAGTTATATTTATGACTTGCTGAATGGAGCCTGAAAGGTGTTTTCAAATTATGTTGCTATTAAAGATTGATTTAAAAATAAAGAAAGTAGTAAGTAAAGTTATAAAATGAAGCAGTAAAGTAAATAATTCCATTCAGTATTCTGCTGATTCTGCTTTAATTTTAATTTCTGAGCTCAAAACAAACATCATGGCAAAGAAATGACACTGAATAATGGGAATAAGTACCTATGCAACAGATTCATTTTTGTTATTACTATCTAATTTTAACTAAAGAATGCCCGCAGTTTCAACACCGTGAAATTTAGTTTCCCACAAA
Source organism: Miltochrista miniata (assembly GCA_933228765.1). Lineage (NCBI taxonomy): Eukaryota > Metazoa > Arthropoda > Insecta > Lepidoptera > Erebidae > Miltochrista > Miltochrista miniata. The sequence goes on from OW121768.1 coordinate 20,381,430, forward strand.
ATGTACTTTTCATCGCAAAATGGAAGTTCAACGGAATGAAATATATTCATGCCGTCCAGATAATAACGTTTCCCCCTAATGATATTAGTATTAGCTATGAATGTTATCTTTACTAATATTAATATTATGATACCTTGCATCTGCTGCGTGCGTGTCGAGGTCAACAGTCAATAGTTCCAAATTTTCGTCATCAGATACTCTGATCCATGACACCTGAAAGAAACAAAAATAAATTAGTTCTAACACTTTTTTACACTGTTTATAAATCTGTAAAGATTTTCTGAATCAACATTAACCAAAATATTGTGGAACAGTACAAGTGTCGTTTTTAATTATGTGCAGCAAGTTCCACCAAGTGCCATCAATCAACTGTATAAAAAACATCATAAGATTTTACCGTTTTATCTCTCAACGCGGTAACTTTGCAGTCAAATAGAACTGTTGATCCTGTGTCTGCATTAATGATTGTATCTTCTGAAGCCGTTTCTTCAAATGATGGCGGTCGAAATCTGGATCAATAAGAATAATAACGTATCAACAAATTACAAAATCATCATATACACAAGTTACATTTAGAAATGGTAAACTCTAAATATATATTAAAAAACTTTACTTGTAATAATGTAAACTCCATAAACTAATTATCTAGCTTCATCTCAATACATAATATATAGTGACGTGTCTAAAAAGTAAGATGTCAATCGAACAACACCTAAGCCATTTTAAATGTCTTAAAAAGTCAGAAAATCAGTTTTGGCCCCAAATAGTATTTTTATGACTCCTGATTTATTTTCCTGGTCATAAAATTTCTTAACCTCCTGAAATCACTTTTGGATAAGGAGAATCAGGATACATAAACTCGATGCTATTTTTAAAAATGCGGTAAGTACTACCCGTTCCCTCTAACTTTGCCGCTGGCGTAGAGGCGTATACCCGAATTGTTAATTAGACGAAGTAAATTGACATTAGCTAATGTCACTTCGTCATAGAAAATACGCAACATTGTATGAAGAAGTGACATTAGTTGCTGTCAATTTACTTCGTCTAATTAAAAATTCGACTTTAGTATGGAGCCGAGCGGCAAAGTTAGAGCGAACGAGCAGTATGTCGTGTACTTTCTAAGTACGTGCGTTACGGTAGCTCTTAGAAATACGCCTATACAATAACTATTGAAATTCTTGAATTCTCTTTGAAATGATTTGAAACCGAGGGATTGCTTTTATATTTTTCGAGACCACTTTCGTTGATTTTTGAAGTTATGAAATAGCTCATTTCCTTAGGGTCATCAGCAGTTTATAACTATTCATAAATTGTCAAGGAATAAATTTCACAAGATAAGCAGCATTGTTTTTGCATAATAGAGTTATAATAATGGAACTAACAGATATCATTTAATTGTTTTTTACAAGGGTTTGTTTAACTTCAATTCTAGAATACCAGTTAGATATATAAGCTGACATACTCGCATGTTGATAAGTGTGTTCGCCCTATTTACACACATCAATATTTTTACATAAACAAAGATTTTGTGTCGGATTTTCACCGTATCTTGCGAATAACTTTTCCTAGACTTTACATAATGTTGGTACGTGTTTTGGGAATTTGTCTATGATGGTTATATTGTGAATTTAGTTTGAGATTTCGATTTGTGAACTTCGAGCAGTTATAAATATGCCCAATACAAATATTTATCTTGAATGCTCCTCGAAAATCCATCGTGGATCCAACGTGAGGCCGGCCACGGTACTTCATGTGTAGGTACCTCGAAGCCTCATGGCTTGACGGCCCGGGGCAAATCAAAGTCAAAAAACCACTGCCTTTTTGACTATGAGCATTACATTATTAACTTAACGTGTTGTCACTGCAAAATAATTTCAATATTTTATACATACATACATAATTATGGTCACGCCTTTATCCCCGAAGGGGTAGGCAGAGGCATATTATATGCCCACATTTCACCTTTGTATAATTTGTCCCACGTAATAGGTGGTGAACCGTATTGCCGTGTTTAAATGGACAGGCGCAGGTTGTGACTGCCTGCTGTTGAAAAATAAAGCCTTCATCTTAGCTTAAAGACTTGCCATTTTACTGGCAACCGGGACCAACAGCTCAAATAAATGTCAGAAAGGGATCACATGGATGGTCACCCATCCATGGACCGGCCATAGTGAAAGTTGCTTACTGCAGTGATCGTTTACAGAACACTGAGTCCGCGGGGCCACGAGGGCTTCCATTCAATATTTTATAAATAAAATAAATATATTATGTTATTGTATGTAGAAACATAGAACTTTAGAGCTGCTTCCAGCAGTCCATAAAAGTGAACCGAAGGTTTTAAAATCCAGGCAAAGATTGGAACAACCAAAAAACTCTGTTGAAAAGAAAAGTCCCAAAAAAATTCCCACAGAGAAATATTTGAGAAACAGAATCTTTTTCCCATTCCAAAAGAAGAAAAATTCCTGCGTATTCGGATAAAACGAGAGTTATGATATTATTCAGAGTTTAATTTGCAAAGGGAACAACATGAACATAACATAATGTTATGTCGAAATGTTGGCACATATTTTGTACAAAAGAAAAAATGTGACTCAACGAGGCTCATTTTATTCAAACTGGTAACTTTTGTAAAGACGTGAGGCGCTTGCGAATTAAAGGGGTGTGGCTTACACCATCGCGTACCGCTCTATCGCTCGTTTTTTACTAAAATATTCAAAACTTTCACATAGTTTCTTCACGTTTGCTGTTTTATAAACTGAAATGTATGGGTTTTTTCAAGGAACTTACTGAAATCCACAGCTTCAAACAAAATCCCTACTTCCCTACTTAATATTATAAATGCAAAAGTAACTCTGTCTGTCTGTCTGTCAATATGTTCGTCTGTCTATCTGTCTGGCTGTTACGCTTTCACGCCTAAACCGATGAACCGATTTTGTTGAAATTTGGTATAAAGATAGTTTGAGGCCAAGGAAAGGACATAGGCTACTTTTAACTGACTGCGCAAAAGGAGGGTGATGATTTTATGCGAAAACGACTTCTACACGGTCAAAGCCGCGGGGAACAGCTAGTATATTTATATTTTAACAGACTTTCTCTTTTACTACCTATACAAAAACATATTACTAAGAGTAGGTATGCACAGATCGATATCGAGCTACTTAGCAACTCTGATATCGATGAACGATAATGGAACCATTAACATTGATTTGATGACTCTGACTCATAAAGACTGATAATGCCCTGCCTAGGTGTCGAAGAATTCCTCCCCATCGTAGTCTGATGGGGACTGTTAAGATTGTCATAAGACAGGTCGTTTTATAACGAAAATACATAAATAATAGTAACATTGTTGTTCGGTGTAACAGAAGTCTTTGACTTGAGCTTGCAAAGGATCTTCATTAGGGCGGACAAATGAGATACCGGGGTCGGTATTGCCAAAATTAGTTTTAATGTTAAGCGGACGTGTTCGGTACCATTCTGAACTCTGTATTTGATCAGGATAGTGATTTGGAAGTTCTCAAAGTGAATAGGTATTATTTCTTTAATACTTGCATCCCTACTAATATTATAAATGCGAAAGTAACTCTGTCTGTCTGTCTGTCTGTTACGCTTTCACGCCTAAACGGCTGGAGCGATGAGATGAAATTTGGTATATTCGGTTCGAGACCCTGGGAAGGAAATAGGCTACTTTTTAACCGACTGCGCAAAAGGAGGGTTATCATTTTACGCGCTAACGACTTCTACGCGGTCGAAGCCGCGGGGAACAGCTAGTACAAATATAAATGTCGTTTCTTACTGACTAGCTGTGACTGCCAGCTTTGTCTGTGGCGTTCTTCTAAATCCCGTTGCAACTCCACCTCTAACCCTTTCCCTTTAATCAGTTTTAAAACATTTCATACAAATTTTTGTCCCCATTTTACAAACCTAAGGGTAGAATTTTGGAAAATTCTGAAAATAATTATGATTTATTTTCAATGAAGATAAAGTATACTCAATTAAGAGGAAAATAACTACATTTTTGTTTTATCTGCTACTTCGTTAGATCCCTTCTGAGTGAATTTATATATGTATTACAAAAAATACATTAAATTTTTAAGCTTTTCATTTTATAGACAAATGTCAAACAAATGTCCGTTAGTAACCCCCTTGACTTACATAAACTTTTATATAAAGCTTGTATTAATAACTAGCTGTTGCTCGCGACTTAGTACGCGTGAAAATTATTCAATAATTATTCGGTTTGTTGATGGCTTTAAATTATTTTCTACCAAGGCCCTAGACCAAGTAGCTTGATAATATGAAGCTATGTGAGCGTGTCTCATGAAAATTTGATTTTATTGAAGTATTTGGCGGTTTCTCGATTTGCCTGATATACATAAGATTTGAATTCTTTTCTGCCAAGCGCCTAGGCGAAGTAGCGTAATAATTTGTTATTTATGTATTGTACCACTTTTTATTGCTATTCACGTCAAAATATAATTTAAAACTATTAAGTGATTTCTGAATTTTGCTATAATATACGCACAGATTTTTATTGTTCTCTGCCGAGCCCCTAAAATATTTAGCGTAATAATATGTAGCCTGTGTGTAAGATCTCCTGCAACGTTTTAGTTAATCAATCCATCGGCTTACATATTTCATTGCTCTCTGCTTAGCTCTTAGGATATGTAGTGTGATAAATAGCCTATTTGAAGACCCTACCTCCAGTTAATATTTGTGCAAAATTTTAATCAAATCTTTTGAGTACGTTTCGAGATCCTTCCGGACAAAGTAAAGCAAACAGAATTATAATTATGTAGAACACCCAGCGAGTATTTTTTTTATTAATATTTCTAATGTACAGTTTTGACGTCTCTTTCATTTTATTAGAAGTATAGATAAAATAATAAAAGTAGAATAAACCTTGTCCCACAGGGATCGTCTGTGTTTATTTGGCCTATGAGAAACCGTTTGTACCTTTATAGTAGACATCTCAAACTATTTACCCAGTATTATCATTATTAGTGATCAAAAGATTCTACTTTTTTGCCAGAGTTCCATTTCGTATGTTTTTATTATTTTCAAGAAAACATACACAATAAATACAAATAAATAAAATATTAAAGATGAAGCTAAGTAGAACTTTTGTAGCGTATTTATGTATCTTTTTTTTTAGGCGATTACTACGAAAGAAAACCCAAACGCCTACAGTATGGAGTTCTTCAAAAGGGGTCTTAGCTAGTTTTCATAGGGTCGGCAGCGCAAGTGTGGCGCTTCTGGTGGGCCGTATGCTTGTCTGCCACCTTAGTGGTATAAAAAGAAAGAACGACTTCTGAAAAAGAACCACCTGCTTGGTTATAATTCAGCCTCACTATAGAACTTCTACATTGCCAAATAGTTGTGGAGGACAGATTATGGCAGTCGCATCATAGAAAATATCGAAGTTAAGTCACATTGCAGTTAGACTATAAAGCCAAAGCATTCTGGATTGAGAAAAGGCTCGGTAGATGACTATGCACATATTTTTTCAAGTAAAATATCTATTTACCTTCACGCCAAATCCCTTGCGGGGTAGGCAGAAAGAACCGAGCGCCACACGGCACGGTCCATACAAACCTCACTTGCTTCAACTTTCATTTTTCTTTTCGTGCATGCACGTCGGTTTCTTCGGCTCTTGACACCGCCTTCTGCTAACACGATTAATTTGGTCGTGGTAGGTGTGTTCTGGCCTTTCCCGACTCCTACGTCCATCCTCTTTCGCGTTGTATATCTGTTTTGTCATTCTTTCAACCCCCATTCACTCCACATGCCCAAATCATCGTAGCATGCCCTTCCTTACTTTAACACCGACCAACTCTCTTTCTTACATCTTCATTCCGAACGCGATCTGCGAGCGTTGCTCCGCAGATTTTGCGTAGCACGCGCATCTCGACCGCGTTTAATACCTACTTTACTTTTTATTTTCAAGTAAAATAATAATTTTATTAGACACTGTCAATATTGTCCTCAAGACAACAGCGTGACGTGAAGGATTCACGCACACCACACACCCCAAAAAGCGGGATAACACCCGAACAACCCCCCAAAGACGCATGATAGCACACGAACCATCCTAGGTGAGGCCGCAGTGGCAGCCAAGGTCTGTTGGAAATCCTGGGGTCATCCTTTCAAGGTTTACCCGGAGCTCCCAACCGTAGGTAGGGAACGTGTGGTTTTTTCCTGGTTAGACTCCCGCATAGCATCCATGTAGGATTTTCCCTTCGTTAAAAAACTTTTAATATTTTTTACATACTTTGTTTGTCAGTAAAATGACAGTCGTTAAGCCATGTTGAAGGCCTTACAGGCGGCTTGAAAAATTTCAACTGTGGGTCGTCACAACCTGCGCCCGGGTCGGCAGCGCGTGTGTAGCGCCTCTGGTGTTGCAAACGTCTATAGGCTACGGTTACCAACCTTCCGGTGGGCCGTAAGCTTGTCTGCCACCTAAGTAGTATTTAAAAAAAATAAAAAATAAAACTTACTTATCGTGAAAATGTTTGTTGCTAGTAGCGTAGGAGTCGAAAATATAATTCAGCATCGGTGAGTCAGATTTCCCTTGTCTCATCCCCTGTTTCCTTGGCTTGCTGGTGACCCTCATGCTTCGGAATACTGTTGGTGGGTAGCTTGTCATTGTTGACATTAACACTCTACCACTTTCAGTGACTGTTGATCCTGGGAAAAATAAATAATAATTTAACCACTTAATATCAATTGAAATAGAACATGACTACATACTTGGGAGCACACTAGGCGTCTTGTCGCGGCGACATGTCGCGGCGACATGTCGCGGCGACAGGCTTAGGACGCCAATTTACATACATTTTGTTCTTAGCTTCGCACACTGCGCGACATGTCGCCGCGACTCGGCGACACGCAAGCGCACGTCAGCGACAGTCGCGGCTACATGTCGCGGCGACAAGTCGCCCGATGCAGGCGCACACTAGGCGACAAGTCGCCGCGACATGTCGTCGCGACTGTCGCCTAGTCTGCGCCCACTGTTTAGTGAACACAGTGAAACTAGGCAATTTCAAAATATATGTAGGTAAAGATTATATGAAATATTCCAGATTTGAGCACCGATTATAGTAATCTGCGTATTATGTTAATTAACCCTACCACTACTTAATTATAATAATCGTATTAAATGTGGTATCCTAGTGAATCGTTTATTTTATTAATACAATAAAAATAAATGGGGATTTCGTCGTTTTGGTCGTGGATTAAAAAGGGACAATTACTTAATTTCCAATTAGGTTAAAAGGTATTACAATTCAGAGATAGCAAACGGTAACCGCAAACAAACTAATGTCATTTGAAACATTTACTTTACGAATACGTATTATGACTGCTTTGATGACGTACTAGTAAGTATGTATATAAGTATGTGTGACTGCGATGCTGGGTTAATAGGTTGAAACCCCAGGAACAAAATATGTATAGTTGTATTTTTTTTTAAAGTGCCGGTAGATGGTGCCTGCGTCGCCCTAAGACGTGTAATAAGGTGGAATATTTGGTTAGTTCCGAGTAGGTTTCGGTGGCGGAGTGATTAATGCACGGTTCGCCGAAGACGCAGATTCGAATCCTGCTCGAAACCAACTCTTTTTCTATATTTAAAATTTATGATCAGTTAGCATACTAATTGCTTTTCAAAAATAATCATGTATAGTTGTGTTATCCGCAAATGTTTGTTTCGGAATATCGGTGCTTTAATGCATAATACAATAAAAAATGAAGTATGTTCTACAGTTGTCTATATCGCATAGTACTACGCATTATTTTGCAACGGTTTCCAAGTTGTACAAAAAAAGCTTATATTCATAGGACTACATGATTAATTAATTGCCACGTGTGGCGACGGGGTCCCGTGTTACGACAGGTAAGAGTACAAAATGTCGCCACCCCAATACATCCCGAGGGTCGTGAGAGGCGACTAAGGGAACACTTTCGCAAAAAGATCCAATGCGTAAAGAAGAAAAACTCGAAATGAAACCCGGTTGTCATTAAATTGACAATCGCTAAGCAAAGTTGTAGGCCTTATAGGCGGCTTGAAAAATTTCAACTTCTGGTCGCGCTGACCTACGCCTGTCCATTTCAACACGGCAATAGGCTCACCATCTATTACGTGGGACATAAAATTATAAGGTGAAATATGCGCCTATGCTATGCCTCTGCCTACCCTTTCGGCTTTTCGGGGATAAAGGCGTGACTGTATGCGTAAATGTATGTATGTTCATGATTAATTCTTTACTGAATAAAATTTAAATCCTGTATCCATTTCCCATAGGACTTTGTAATAATTTAATCTAGGGTGTCAACTAGGGCTGTCTCACCCACTGTTTGCACGGTCGTGTCATGCTAAGTTAGAAGTAGGACCGTACTCATGATTTTGCCTGAGGGAACTTCCTTTTAAGTAAGTTGAACATCACAAATTCTAAACTAAACCATGGAATTTTATATCTATAGGACTCTAGCGGGACACAATGATTAAGTATAATTAACTTTGTAGCCATTTAGGAGAACAACGAAGGTATAAATTAGAGAGAAAAATTTCACCCGACAAATTCATGACCTCGATATTTCAAATTCACGGTAATTTGTAAACCCAAAATAATAAATGACTTCAGTAATGTATCCAGCTTCAAAGGAGCTTTTCATTTAAAATTTACACATTTTTTGGTGTTTTTACAGACGAAAAATGGTTCGAGGCCGGTATTAAAACTTTCAGCCAAAAGTGTTTATGGAATCATACCAAACTCTCGTAATCGTAACTCGTAAATTGTTTTCATGTTTGAAATAAAATTCGCAATAAATATAATGGTTGGTGATGATCAAAACGTAACCACCTAAACGTCAAAAAATGAGGTCGATATCGTTAACATGTTTTATATAACATCTTCTCCCAGTGTGATCCGCCTAATAGGTTTACTACACTGGGTAGCACACTTCGGTCCTAATTATTAAGGTCCTCATGAACCATTATCGAACGTCTCTGTCACCGCGATAACGACTTCAATTGGTACCTTACTTAAGTTACAAATTGCTTCCGAATGGACAATGAATTTGATTCGTTCCCGAAGTCACTTTATAACTCAAAACGACACGCGATTACACGTTAGGGAAGACAGTTATGAGGCCTATCCCTATATACTGCTAAATAAATTTCGCAGTTGCTAAGTAAGTAGTATAGTACCTAATTCTTTACCTGTGCCAGTAGTCTGAGGGGCAATGGCTCGTGTGAGCGCCGCCATTAGAAGCACGACGCGGTGCATGCCGCCGCATCTTACCCGCTCAGCAGGCTCTCTATGGACAACGAATTATTTTTTAAGTACTTAGGTATATGAAACCAGCTCATGATTATAGAATTCCCACTAATTTCTAGAAATTATCTTAAAACATTGTCGATTTCTTGTTGTATAAAGGATATATTCTTGTTGTATGGCAAAAGGCATACTGCCATGCATACGGCCTAACGAATGGTTGACATAGCCGAACTCCCCGTAACGGTAACTGCCAAATCTAAATAAAATGTAACTGGGACTGTAAGACAAGTAGGAATTGTCGTCAACGTGCCCACCCTGCACGTATCGAAGTATAAGTCGAATTTCTACACGAAATAAAATAAATTTAATAAAAATAACGTACAGAGAGATTTTTTTCAAAGGGCGGCTTTATCGCTAAAAGGCAGTTTCTTCGAGGCAAACTCATAAGATTTTCATTCAGTTAAGATGTTTTGAACTTAGTTGATATTTTATATTCTTGCGCAAGAAAGAAACTTGTTACACTGAACTGACATAATTAATGACTGCCGACGCATAATCTCGTAAAATATTTTCTATTTAGTAAAAGTTTTTACATAAAAAATAAGTAAGTACCTCGAGTGTTATTTGTAGTCAATTTAAACAAGCAGGTCGTAAAGAGCTTCTTAGTTACCTACTGAGTAAAATCTTTTATTTTTCGCGGTGGGACGAGGTTCGGGAAAATATTTGGACCAATTAATATGTAACTTATTTACTTTATTGCTTAAATTTATGTCCACTTATGAAAATTTGTTATCCACTTTAGTTTTGGCACCAAAAATACAACGATAAAAACTATGACACTGCAATTCAGGAGTTAGAGACGTTTTTGCTTGTTATGGTATTTTAAACATTTCGTTGTAATAATTCTTGCATTGTGCTTCGCTAAGAGAGAAAATTCAGTGACAGTTTGATAATATTTTCATTGAAAGTAATCGAATATACAATATATTTCAAAGCAATTTTGTACCAAAAATGTAGTCTAACTCACAGAACTTTAGCTTCTACGGCCAGTATACCTAATATCTATTCACAGTACACTACATAAAATTAATTGAACAACATCCAAGGCACGATAACAATCCCTTGGGACCACAAAGGGAAGTTTGGTTGTATGCAGTAAACGTGGCGTGCTCTGAGGAATAGCGTGTAACTTTTATCGATTGTGATATTGATATTAATGTTCTTGCAAACTCCATCGCCTTACAATAATTAAAACTTTACTCTTCGTTAGTTGGAAAAACTTTTATTAGTCTTCGTGTTATTATTAATTGTGAAATAATTTTAGTCGACTATATCTACTTATAGGAAATGTATGTATTTTTCTATAGTTCGTTAGGTAAGTAAGGTAGGCATTTGTTAAGACAATGAGTTATTTTTGATACACGCATTGTTAGGTTTTATCATGAAAGCTGCTCGTTTGCTCGTTGAACACAGTCGTTCGCTTCGATGAACCATGAATAATTCACTTATTACATTAGAAGTCTTGTGATTATACCAAGTCAAGATGTTAGAGACTTCAGTTCAAGCTAGAAGCTGTTGTATCTATTCACATGATTAAACTTTAGTACTAATCGGGCTAGGTCCTCGCTTCAGAGGCAAGGTCCTGCTCGCCTACTGTTACGTCTTTGCTACTTACGTTAAGAATTATTTGAACATGCTCAAATGTCTAAAAGACACGCACAACCTGTGAAATGTTTGATTATACCCGCAGTACTGTTCTGATCAAAACCCGAGTGTATTGACCCATCCTTAAACGTGCGCAGAAACATGTTGCTGTCGTGCTGGGGGTACGTTGCCACTGACACCAAGCTGGGTAAGAATAAACTGTGAGTTAGGCAATCACAAAGCTTGAAATCTCCAATTCGAGCACTTTCAAGCATTGTGATTGGCAAACTTACATTCCACTCTTCTATACTCCTCCCAGCTAAGTGTCAGGCTCAGGGAAAACGAAGATCGTTCTGGGATCACTGCTGTCCAATCCGTCTTCTGTAGCAACGACGAATGATTGCTATGTAAAATCCATATAAGTTTGGTGTATGTGTTGCTTATTTATCTACTCTACTAGTATTGCATTGTAAAACGTTTTGGCACACGTCTAGACAAAAACATAACCGCCATAAATATCAGTACAGTCTTTCATAGAAAATTCTATTTTCTTTTTATTGCTAAGGTCATATTTGATGAAAGAAATACATAGTACTTGTTTGGCTAAACAGGCTGTCGCTCGTGTCGTTTATGAATTTTCTTATTGATGTCTACAAGTGTTCAATGTCTAGTGAGCACGTATTTCCACTACGCGTATCGATGAGCTAGCCCAGACGACTGTAACTAAATTGAGATGTCGGTAAAAGACTTGCTGTAAAGGAGAATATGACAGTGATTTAATGTGAGTAGTTATAGACGTTCCATTCATTGTGATTCTAGTCACTGAACAAAATGTTTTCGAACATCTCTTGAAACCCATAATAACTACCATTACTTATGTTTGGAATAGTAATCCCAACGAGAAGTTGGGCATTTTACTGACAAAATAATGTATACTTAATTATAACATCCAAAACCATCATGCAAAAGTATTCTAGCAAAAATGAGACTCGTTCCCAAATTAATTCCGCTGAGTGTAAAAACGTAAATTAATGTGGAAACGTTTTAAAACTTGTACGTTATACAAAGTTTGAAAGCTTTTAACGGTCGAAACCTTTTGGTATTTCATTTAGCAGACTGCAATGCTGATGTTATATGATATACGATAAAGCTTTTCTCCAAAAGCTTTTAATATGTCGTAAATAAAGACATACTTTATAACTCCGAGGGTGTTGGGAATCTTATTGTAAGGTGGGTTATGAAATTGTTTAGATACATAGCAGTGTTTAGAGAATGTTTGCATGACAACATCGGAAATTTGTCATTTCTGTCTGAGGCCGTTTTCTATTTGGGAATAAAGACCTATTTAGGTACTATGAGAACTCGAGGGTGTGTCAAATATTTGCGATTGGTACTGCAAGCTGTTTTCAACATGACACAGGTAGAAATTTTTTAAATAGTCATTGTTTAAAAATGTAGTATAGTAGTCATGTAGAAAGCCTTTGAAAATGCTGTGGGGCGAAACCAGTCAGGTACTAATTACATTTGAGCCTGGAACGTTAATTCGAAACTCGTTTGTTCGAATAAACTGTTGACAGAATCATTTTTGGCAGACGTCTCCTTTCATAGAAAGCACGGTTGGCAGAAATCACTACTCGTAGAAAGCACGGTTCGCCGAAAAATCCTTCCATAGAAAGCACGGATGGCAGAAATCACTATTCGTAGATAGCACGGTTCGCCGAAGTATTGGTTGATAGAATCATTGTTGCACAGATGTCATGGTTGTTAGAAAGCATTGTAGGCAGAAACATCTGTACATAGATAGCACGGTTCGCCAAATTACTTGTAAATAGAATCATTATTCATAGAAGCCTTGGTTCATAGAAAGCGCGGTTGGCAGAAACCTCTGTACATAGATAAAACTTCATACCGAAAGCTTTTTTGATAGAAACCACTTTTGTTTCGGATTAACGTTCCAGGCTCGTTTCATGATTGTAAGTAATATACTGTTGTATCAAAACACTGTATCTACATGGAAAGAGGCGTGGTCTAAATTTTCTGCGACCAAACACTACGCTACTGTAAAACAAAAAGATAGTGGCTAATAGCAACCTTATTCTTCTTATAACGCAAAAGTATAATATCATAATTATATAAGTAACATAATATAGCATATTCATTTTCTTTTCTTGATCAATAATACCATAGTTCTTTGTATGTAGGCGTAGACAATTACTAACTTCATTTTGGGGAGGACGATTTAGCAAGACGGGTTTGTACTGAGTTTTCGTTCGCTTATTTATTATATTTGAAGGATAAGTCACCATCTAATTGATACATCGACACTGATATTATAAAGAGAAAATTTTTTATCTGTGTGTGTGTGTGTATGTTTGTAATAAATAAACCCAAAAACTGCTGTGCTGATTTCTAAAATTCTTTCACCATTGGAAAGCTGCATTCACCCTGAGTAAAATAGGCTATAGGTATTTTAATTCCGTATTCTCACTGGAACGCGAACGGGAGCTACGCGAGTGGAACCACGTGACGTCCACTAGTAAAGAATGTAATAAGCAGAAGCGCCATCGTCGAGTTTACCTATTTTATTTAACATATACAACCCCTTAACACGATTGCGTTACGTAATGATAACCTGTAGATCTGAATCGTGTTGGGAGTCTTGGGACATCCTTCCGAAGGCTTACCCGGGCCTCTCATCCATAGGCTGTTGGGCGTTACGTGAGGTTTTTTAGTTGGTAGGAGTCGGGCATAGCATCCATGATGGATTTTCCCTCAAGTAAAAAAAAAACAAAGATCTGACTCGTACCAACTTGGTCAGCTTGATGAGTCACTAGTTATGCCCCGCGACTTCACCGGTGACGTACTTGGAACTCACGTAGCCCACTTTTAACCATATGCTATCATTTATTACTACATTTCATTTATTCAAATCTAATTATTCTGACATTCTTATACACATTGTTAGCGTTAAAAGCATTAATTTTTTTATCATCACACCTTATAAAAATTTTCAAGTGTTATTCTAGAGGTTTGCGTGCTTAAGTTAACAAACAAGCGCTTCAGCTATATACTCAATATTAGTATGAACTTCAGGTGTATCTAAACAAGTTAAACATGGGCGATATAATCCTATTTAGTCAATTGCCTTAACTGTCTTTTTTTCCCGGAAAACGTACAAAGCCAAATACAAAACGGTACCAATTTAATTAGTGAAATGCTTGAACCCAATTACATTAAGTAATGGGAGGTTCATTTCATAGGCTAATAGACATTACTAAATATACTCCACAAATTCATTTTATACAATCTTTTGCAGGAAATTCCATTAAAACAACGATTACGTCTTAAAAGGTTAATGATTTAAAGCATAATACTCGCAGGAAAACAGGAAGCGAGCCTTTTTAACCGTTACGAGGAACGCATTAGTGTAATAACACAAGGGACACGCCTTTAAACGTGACAACGTAGCAGCAATGAAACCTTCAATTATATGTGTAAATGAGTCGCGGAAATGTGTGTGTAATAGAAGAGTCCAATTGAATAATGAATGTCTAATTGGGGGTGAAACGAACAAAATGTTTCGTTTAAAAAATATTATGTTTTAGACTTACGGATCTATAAGCGAAATTGTAATGAAATCTATCTCAATTCTCAAAGATTTAAAGGGACGAATCTCTATCACATCACAGGGCCGCCAACTTAAGGACCACTGTCAGAAGTCTTACGGACTGTGAGACCGGCCCACAATCGCTAAATGCGCCACAGCTTTCCATCAGTGGCGACGACAATTTGGCGAGCATAATATAATAAAAGAAAAGAAAAATATTTCATCAGGTCCTGTACATTATTCTACCTGGTGGTTATAAACCTTACATGTTATTGCAATGAACAATAGCAGTCGAAATATATAAAACCCAGCCAAGTGCGAGTTGGACTCGCCCATGAAGGGTTCCAGAGCAGTTTGTAACATAATATAAAAGTTCTTGTAGTTCGTTGTAACTTTCATTGATGTTTTAACACGTTCGCAGTGGTAGTGATTTTTCTAGGCGAAAATCGCGCTTTATGATGTATTAAAAAAAAAACTACCAACTCGATCTCATTTAAACTAATTTTCGTTGGTAGATTTTATGGCAATGTACATCATATATTTTTTCTAGATTTATCATTCTCTTAGTTTAGAAGTTAGAGGGGGGGGGGGGGGGACACACATTTTTCCACTTTGGAAGTGTCTCTTGCGCAAAAAATTCACTTTAGAAAAAAAATATGTTAGGAACCTCAATAGCATTTTTGAAGACCTATCTATAGATACCCCTAACGTATGGGTTGATGAAAAAAAAAAATTGAGTTTCAGTTTTGAGTATGGGGACCCCCCAAAGTTAACTGCCTTTTTTCTAGTTTTATATAAAAATCTTGATGCGGTTCACAGAATACATTTACTTACCAAGTTTCAACAGCATATATAGTTTCGGAGAAAAGTGACTGTGACACACGGACGGACAGACAGACATAACGAATCTATAAGGGTTCCGTTTTTGCCATTTGGCTACGGAACCCTAAAAACAAACCAGAATCAAGTTTTGATTAATGTTTAATCATTAAGTCGAACGGCAGTGCCTTGACAAGGTTCACACTTAAGATCTGATAAGGCTGGATAGATATTATTTCTGGCGCACATCGTAGTGATTGAGTGTGGAAACCTTAGTGATGCAAACTATATTCTTCCTTGAATAAGATCTTGGATTACAAAGGTATTGATGCGGATCGTGAGTGGTGAGATTGAACGATGTAAAATGAACCTTTTCATCATAAAGATCGGTGCCTCGGCGATCGGTGGCGGTTTATACATTGACTTATATTTGCAATACCCGGAATGTTACCATTGTATTCTCTCTCTTTGATAAATAAAGAGGAAATGTAAAAACATCAATGCAAATCTCTTCTTACTGAGTTCCCCTGACGGTATGGTACCTACGACTTGATTAGAATGTTTGATCCCAAATAACTATCTGCCTATCATGAAATAAATATACGTACCATAAAGTTATATATTTACCAGAGATTTATGACCTCTATCGTACTATGTTCAAAATAAAATATTGCTGGCTATTAGGCTGAGGACCTCTACCAAGTACGTTTTGTACAAGAAAAAGTAGTAACTAGTGAAGAAATATTTTATTTGCCTGCTTTTATCTATTCAAGTATTATAATGATGTCACCTCCAAAGTACCAAGCGCTTCAACACGGGAGTTAACAAACTAATTAAAACGTTTTCATCAGTATGCAAATCGTAAGGCTTGACGTCAAAACTTACTGCCTAACATTTTTAATAAAGACAACATTCATCATCCACATAAATTCAGTAGAAGTTAATAGAAATTTATTATGAAATATTACTTTTTGAGCATTATTTCATTATTTTTCATGTAGCTCTAAATGATACTTTATTAATTTTTTAACTAATCTCAAAGGAGGCAGTCTTTGATTAATCAATTTTCAATTATCTACCTTCAAAGACGTACTAACTTTACTTTTAAAACAATCCGGTCTATTTAATCAAAATGAATTAATCTAAAGCATTATTTTATACATATAGATAACTATCACTCAAACAATTTAACAATTTTAATATTACGATAGTGACTTTAAAAACAATGAAAGTAGTTTTACTTTATCTAAAATCTCTCCTATATACCAGTACCAGTAAAATAGAGACCCGTACCTATGGAATATTAAGAATTACTTATCATTTCATCGGAACACAAGGAAATACTGTATCTGGGACTTGTGACCAGATGTAGACCTAATTACTATTTAATCAGTGGTTCAGGGTGACCACACTGACCACCCCATAATCCATCAGCGCTCACCTGCACCGTCTATAATATTCTGCCTAACCAGATATATGGATAGATTATATCAATGGTGCTTTGGATTTATTGAAGTAAAGAGCTTACGGAACCTCTTGGCAATCCAAGGTCTTTATACAAGATTGTGCAAGTTTTTAGCTGAAAATCCCCTTACTCCTACTTCTAGGGCATAGAGTTTAACCACGTACACTTTTGGTCAAGTCAAACTATTTATTTATCTTTAAAGTGTACCTACCTATTGGTATGTTTTTTTCCAGTTCTACAAGAATTTCAAGCTTATCTAACTTCTGAAACACGTTACTTTAGCAATAGGAGTACTTATGTGACTGATAGTTGTAAAATAAAAAAGAAAAGAACAATTTTCCTACGTCACAACTGGTAGTGATAAGCGGTAAGGTCGAGTGGAATAAATGCGTATAACTTTCCGAACTTTATGGCGGCCGCTCTAACATAACCGCAAGTTGGGGTTTGCGATAGGTATCTACAAGTATATACTTCTGTAGTAAAGAGAGAAGTTTTGTCTGTATGTTTGTAATTTTAAAACCGCAGCTAAAATGATTTATTCAAAAAATACATTAGCAAGCCAAATTATTCTGATGTACCTATCCTATCAACTCTTGATTGTGTTGGCACGTGATTAAACTTGTTGTAATACATTGTATAATCACTTGAACTATTCTACAACTTTAATTTTAATTTTTACATTACCTGACCGGGTTCGCCTTACAGCATTATCAAACTGTTCATACAGGGTGCGTCCCATAACGTATAAAATCATTTGGTCTAATTTCATTTTATTATCGTTCAAAAGATATAATCAACGTGAGATATACCAACTGTTGATATCATTTCTTTACATATAACATTTATTTATTATTAAACTTAATTAGTATAACGTTGTTTGATATAACGTTCATGTAATCGAAAATCATTTGGTCTAACGTTTAATGTGTATGAAACCCCTAACTTTTAATATATTTGAAAAACGTCATCTTTGTTAACACCCCGATTCAGAGTACCCTGACTCGGGTAGGTTAGGTTAGAAGGGGTATACTACGCCAAATCGAATGCCAAATAATCGAACGTTCAAAATATCGAACGTTCAATATATCGAACGTTCAAAATATCGAAGATTACAATATCAATGTTCGATATATTAAACGTTCGATATTTTGAATGTTCGAGTATTTGTATGTTCGATTATTTGGCATTCGATTTGGCGTAGTAGGTATACAAGGCGGGAGCGAAACGGAGCGGAGCGGAGCTCCCGCATTAGCCTTCGTGGTTATTTTTTTTTAAACCTCCCAGTAATACTTATGTCAAACGATTTTAAATTTCATGTATGTTATGTTAAACGACGGTATATAAAATGTATGTTACACTTTTGAAAAACAGTTATTTTAAAATTATATCAATCGTTTACTATATTAACTAATCGCTGTATTAAATAAAATTATAGGTTCCGTTGTTATATATTGTAAATATTAGAGTTTTTTTTTGTTAAGTATATCATCTATTACTTACATACGTTCACACACTTATTTCTGACATAATGCTATAAGCTTTGATAATGCTATAAGGTAAAACCGATCAGACATTATAAAAATTAAAATAAAAGTTGCGGTTTTTGTGTTTCATAATGCATTCTGACGTACCTACTTTAGGCAAAGTATTAACAAGCCATTACTAAAGTAGACCAAACAGTATTAATAAAAGTGGAAAATTATAGCATTATTGTTCGTACATACATTTCATATCTTTAAGTATATCAGACACAGTATAATATTATTATCACGCTAGCACTTCAAAATAAAAAGAGAAGTTATGTAAAAAGATAAATAACATTAATTACTATAGGTATAACGTTTCCTTATCTACCTATCGTTCTATCTCGACTACAAGACGTAAGTAGGAACTAACAACTGTATTCAAAGCAGTCACCGTAAAGTTAAGAGGGAGTTGTACAAGTATAAACTTTCTTATCGGTATCCATGGCGAGTATGGAGGGCGGGCGTAACAATAAAAGCATGTTAAAATTGTAAGATTACAAAAAAAATGGACCAGATGGTGTCCGTTCTGTTTCAGTTCCAATAAACCATGTATAAAAAGTTACCTAAAATATGTTATTTCAGACAGTAAATCTTTCTTAGTACCTACCAAATTATAGCCACATGCGTTCAGCCTTAAGTGTGATTGAATAGTACATACTACATACTATTCTCAAACGTTTACATTATTATATAACTTAAGTAGGATGGCGAAACTTTTTTATATATTGCAATCTAGCCCAAATTAAGCTTTTATTATGCAGTTTTTCATGATACATAGAAAAAACCCAAATTAAAATACAAAGTTTTGATGATCACATAACATTCATTTCGACTTGAAACCTCGGAAAAAGTAATTGAAAACCGCCACTGACTGCTCCCCCACGAGCCGGTCGTTCAAAATCTACTATTACATTAATTATATCCCACCTACTGAAAGTAATAATTAATTTTGTCCTCGACTTTCTCTTAAGTATTTACCACAACAAATTTTGTTTGGGCTGTCAATAGTTTATTCAATTGCTTTTATAAAATGCTCCGAAAATTTTAATTTAGATAACATTTCGCAGCCTTCAGACCTTTCAATGTTTGTGCCCAAGTTTTACCTCACGCGAACGAGAAAACCTTTTAACTTCATTTATCAGAAATAGGACTATGCCCTTCTGGGACGGAGTTTTGCATGACACTTCTTTACTTTACTTTTGAACGGGGTTTTTATAAAATCTACGATTTACTGGTTACATTACTTCATTTCTAGTAATTGTTATGAGCAGTCGTTTAATATAAATTTGCTAATAGTAAATACAAAATCAGAGATCTTGACGTGCATAAGTATTACTGTGTGATCTTAATGATTAAATATATTTTTAGTCATTATGTGTGTATATTTAGAACAACAGAATAAGTAAAAATACTGTAATATGTAGGTACATCAACCTGTATCATTTTTAAAAATAAGCAGAGAAAAATACTCCTTTGTTTATACCGTCACATACCTATAAATTTACTTTCAGTACCGCTATCAAAATAATTTAGCACGATAGTAAGGTTTCAATTTAAACCATTTCAGTTTTTGAATTCCTGTAAAACATGCACATTTTACAATTAAATGTTGCTTTCCTCAAGAACATTAATTATGTTTTTCTTTCGTGTTTCGTTACCTTAATCTCTTAAATTATACTGTATTTTATTTTTAATATTAAATACTATCATCATGTTTAGGTTACATTAAAGGAACGCTTTAAAAAATTTCACATTCGTTTCTGCGTAAAAATAACACGTTTTTATACCACTAAGGTGGCAGACAAGCATACGGCCCACCAGAAGATAGCCTATGAACGTTTGCAACACCAAAGGCGACACACTCGCGCTGCCGACCATTTGAAAACCTTCTAAGACCCCCTTTGAAGAACCTTATACTTTAGGCGTTTGGGGAAACCGAGGCAGGAAGATCATTCCACAAGCTAAGCGTGCGCGGAAGAAAACGGCTATCGGATCTAACCGTGCTCGAACGCTCCGGACGTAGAGTGTTAGGATGAACTCCCTATCTAGGGCGAGCGGTGCGATGATAGATCGTAGCCGTGGGCATCATGTCAAACTATTTCTCAGAGCACATACCATTGTACAGGCGGTAGAACACGCTTAGGCGGCAAAGTCTCTCCTGTCGCGAAGAGGTTCCACACCACCTGTCAGTATAGGATCGTTGACAACTCTCACAGCTCGCCTTTACACCGAGTCAAATAAATAAATAAATATTCACGGACATTTCACACAACGCTATCTGATCACAAAGTAAGCTAGGAATAACCTGCTTGTGTTATGAGTATCAGACCACGGATATTAATTAATACTTATATACTTTTAAATACATACTTATCATACATAGAAACACCCAGACTCTTGAGACAAACATTTATGGGTCACACAAATATTTGTCTCCGGTGGGAATCGAACCCACGACCTCCAGCGCCGCAGGCGGTATCACTACCGACTGCGCCACAGAGGCAGGCAAATGGACGAAGCTGATATTTAGGTGCTCCCGCCCAGAGGTGACAGCAGTACTCCATATGCGGCTGCACTTGCGACCTATAGAGAAGCAGTGTTTGCGCCGCAGTAAAGTACCACCGCGCCCTGTTGAGCACTCCGAGCTTCTTGGACGCCAGCTTGGCCTTGTCCTCCAAATGACTGCGGAACTGAACGTCACTGGAGATGTCTACACCAAGGATCCCTATACTTTTAGAAATGGAAAGAGATGTGCCCTGAAATTGCGGCACTACAGTAATTGGGTAATGTATCCCGTAGAATTGAGTAACCTCCTTTTTTTTGAAGTCGGTTAAAGAAAGAAACACGTTGTTAATGTAACAATCTCTGTGCGTATAACGTCACAACATTTTCTTTACTACAGGATTAACACCTTATATTGCTCTACCACAAAAGTTACCAAAGTTAAACGGAAGCTATAACGACTATCAAGATTAATGACTGTTCGTTGCGTTACGTGAAGTTAAGTAGAAATATTTTCTTACAATGAAACGCCAAGAAAGCGAGGAAGGTTGATTTAGTAATCAAAAGGGTGACTGAGTAATAACGACGTGTAATTTACCGGGATTACCGCGTTCAAGTGAAATGGAAATCATATTATTGGGCGCGAGTAAACTAGACGATTCAACGTCGGTTTGTATTAGACCATGATAAAAATCTTCTAATAAATTAGATGTTATAAAATATATATATCAGAACCGGGGTGGTTCCCCGTAGTTATGAGAGCTCTTTGAATCCAACATTTTTGACCCCAAGTAATTAGCTCTGGCGTCTTCTTTCTGGTTATCCCTACAATATCAAATTTCTCCCTCGCTAAATCATAATAAACTGATCGACAATACTCACACACTCTGAGGGATTTTTGAGATCTATTCACTAGCTTACTGTAGCAAACTTTGTGATCTTTTTTTTTTGTTGGTATCAGAAAGCGAATGACTTATAAAGCCTATCCATTATAACTTTTGTTATTGGTTAACGGGACAAAACACGGTTATGTAGCTAATCCTTTTCGCCACATAACATTAAAATTTATTTTTATTTACGTTAAAATAAATTTATACTAGTATAGCATTGAACTCGTTAATGTCATACTATATAATTACCATTATTATAAGTCAATTTAGGTTAGTATACAAAAATGTATTTCCTTTTGTGTTTAGCCAAAGATAAGTTACATAGTATAACCTAATTGGCCATTAGTTCTAATGGCACCCAACTGTCAATATCGCAACTAAACTAAATATAGACTTTTTGAGAACTTGATGACTGTAACAAAATATATATTTCAATAGAATCTGTGTACATTCGTGTATATCTATTGTCCCTAATTTAACCCTAACGGCACAAATGGACTTTAAAACAAATATTGATAACATGGGTAAGACATGAAAGTTCTGGCATTTGCTGTTAATTAACCACAATATTGTAAACTTATCAGTATTGTGTAGGTATTAAATATACCCCAACACAATCAATATTGGTTTATCTGATAAATGGCTATATTGGTTTACTACCTGCCAAACTCAGCTAAAGATTGTTTGAAAGCTTTCACTAGTAGTAAATTGTGTATAGGTCATAATCACGTATTACTGAACCATCGTTGAGTTAGACTGATAATATCAATCTTGATTTCTATTGTAATTTTACGGGTGTTTTGTTACGTTGTGTAATTCATGTAGGTACTTGAATACCCTGTTACGAGTCAGACCAGGCCACAGGATGGGCCAGAGGTTATTTCACTGCGACCCAGCAATGGTTGCCGCAGGAGAATTACTAGAATTTCACGGAAGTGGAACAATCGCCTTTATCAGTGGCGCTCGTTTTCTATTGCATACCTAGTGACCCCTTGTAACTAGAGTTTAGCCACGAAGGCTGGTCACATTCTAGGGATTTCCTTTTCGACTGTATTGCATATCATGTTATTCGGCGTCAGCAGCCGTGATGGAACACGGACTTTATCTGGGTTCGAAACTGACATGACTATCTTACACACGTAAAAAACAGCAATAGCCATAACGACCCGCACTCACACCTAGTGCTACAATAAAAAATAAAAAGCGTAACTTCTAATAGTTTATCATAAAACATTCACATAACTTTTACTACTTAAACTCTAAGTAAGTTTAAGTTCCAAGGAGGGTTTGCTAACGTTCTATTTAGATGAGAGTATGCGAGTTGCTGTCCTACTTGCTTGATGTAAGTGATGGCCGTCCCAGATAATATGTAGGTCTTGAATGTTCACGAAGTCATAAAACTGAAACCATCCTGAATCGCCCTTACGATGCTTGGTATTTAGTTGAGAGCTTTCATCTCCAAGTGCTTTATCTCAAGTACTATTAAGTACAAGTTTCAAAACTACAAAACCAAATATTACGAAGCAAGCAAACAACAACACTAATACTAGCAGTTTATGTGTGTCTCTTGTGTGGGTATTCTGGATCTATAGCTGTCTCTTACACTTTTACTTACACAATTATTTTTAGGTCATAACTAGCCTTATTTCTTACAAAGACTTATCTATGGAACAAGGCGGTAACTTTGGAATATTTTTTTATCCTTAATCTTTCTTTTGAAATTTCCTGAACATAAGTTGTTGAACAAGTATATTCTCTAACTTCAGCTAGGTCGTTATTAATCTAACTAGTTGCTACTTTTAGGTACACAACAAGCATTAATTACGGAAAGGCCTCGAAATAAACTAATTGACTTCGTGTGCTCAATTGTTCCATTTTCTAATTGCTAACACACGCTCAACGAAAGCCGTTTTTAAATTTTCCACTCAAAGGAGGGTGTCTAGTCAAAGGAAGCTTATTAAGTCTAATTTAAAGTTTAAAGGAGAGTCTCTTATTACATGAACGATGCAGAATACATTTATTTATTCTATTCCTGTTCCATACTACGTTATCTTTTTTCACTACAAATAAAATTATCAGCGAAATCCAGTCCACGGCGCTAAATACAATCACCGCTGCACCGGAATCTTGTCCAAACTCCCCGTCCACTCTCATCCCTCCAGTAAAGGTTTACATTGTGGGTAGCCTCACGAACATTGATTGCTATACGACAATAGCACTACATATGTGTAAAAGTAATTCGTCCCATCCGGCAGCCAAGCAAGTTAAAAATAAAAAGAGTCTGAAGCTCGTGACTGATTTTGAGCTGGACACAATTGAACACATTGCTCTAAATAGAGTTCCGTAAACCTGATCGACTCCAAGGCATTGGAGTCGATCAGGTTTACGAACTTACGGATCAGCTTCGCACGCGTGAAATTCGGTACCCGTTCCCGCTTCCCGTGGGAACATATTCCCGGAATGAAAAGTAGCCTATGCGTAATTCCAGACTATAATCTATCCCTGTACCAAATTTCAGCCAAATCCGTTCAGCCTTTAGAGCGTGATTGAATAACAAACATCCAAACATCTTCACAAACTTTCACATTTATAATATTAGTACGAGTAGGATTATGGTAGGGCGGTCAACCGGAGGCTTACTGTCAACAGCCCTCAGGTTAGGTACCTAGGCCAGGCTATGAAAGTGACCTTCATTTCTCAATGTCCCATATTATTCTTATTCCACATCTTTTTCATTCTTTGACAACTGCTGACAGCGAAATAAGCAGAATTTGGGCTTTTATGATCAAGAAACTGAACCTCAAGACCTTGGTTTTCTGGTAAAAACACATAATAAAAACTTGATAGTTCGATTAGTCTAGCGTAAATACTCTTACTTGCTTAAAATTTCTTCACACATTAGTTACTATGGCCTGAATACATTTTTATTGCCAAAACTAGATACTTAAAAGTTGTGACAACTTGGTTTCAACTGCTATAAAGCCACAATGCCGCATAAATTCTCATTTAACTGCAGTAACTTTGCCTATTTGCTGGTTCGTTAAGTCCGTTCCTATTCACAGCTTTTTAGTAACATTATTCTTTCTTAATACGGCTCACCACCGTGTGGAACTAATTCTAAAAAGGTGAATTAATATGGACATATTAATAACTAGCTGACCCGCGTAACTTCGTTTACGCCACATAAGGTGTATAAAAGTACAGGTATTTTTTCAACAAACTCATGGGAGCGTATAAAACTGCCCTGTTGGCTTAGTCATAAAGGAGCTTAAAGATAAAGTCCATTCTAAAACAATTCAGTCCACGCCTTCGGAGCGGACTGAATCATTTTACATAGCCTTAATCATTAAGTTTTTTTATGATTAAGCCAACACACGCCAGTTTAGATTTACTCTCACATTCAAAGGAATCCTTGAATTCTTGATTTTGCGAAAGTGTCTCTAATTCTTGAACTACAAAACCCCTCAACATTGAAACTTGTGAAGTAATCCTTAAAGTATTATATAATAACACTTAAAAAAATTGGAATCGGACCACGCATTGAGGATTTACAACTAAAATACCGTTTATCTCCCAATGGAACCGCGCAAAATATCGGGATCAAAAGTATCCTAGAACCTTCCTCAGATTATAAGCTCTGATTGTACCAAGTTTCATTCAAATCAATTCTGTTGTTTCGGCGTGATATTTATTCGGGATACAGACAAACAGACAGACATGAAAAATTTTAATTACATTTTCGGCTTCAGTGTCGGTTAGAGAATGCCCTTCAATTTAAATTATCAAAATATCTTCCATGTATGTATTCTTTCTTAAAATAAACTTTAAGTAAATATAATAGGTAAATGATAGTAAACTTCAACACGATCTTATTGCTATACTCGTATTTTGACATCTAAGAGGTTGAATAAATATACCGCTATATTGCTCGGTTCCTATATAAACGCACATACGGATACTACCCCTTTTTGTATCCTTCTCTGTTTGTCTCTGGGATGGTAGGTCTGGATACTTTAGAATTAAGGCGAAAAATTTCATGCATATAATGCACTATTATCTACATACATACATACATATGGTCACGCCTATATCCCCGAAGGGGTAGGCAGAGGCATATTACATGCCCACATTTCACCTTTGTATAATTTGTCCCACGTAATAGGTGGTGAGCCGTATTGCCGTGTTTAAATGGACAGGCGCAGGTTGTGACTGCCTGCTGTTGAAATAAAGCCTTCAACTTAGCTTAACGACTGCCATTTTACTGGCAACCGGGACCAACGGCTTAACGTGCCTTCCGAAGCACGGAAACGCTCAAATAAATGTCACAAAGTGATCACATGGATGGTCACCCATCCATGGACCGGCCATAGTGAAAGTTGCTTACTGCAGTGATCGTTTACAGAACACTGAGTCCGCGGGGCCACGAGCGCTTCTCTGCTACTTATTATCTGCTACTAACAAACAGAGTAGATAACCCTTTGGTGAAGGAATGCATAAATCTATTTGCACCAGAGCGTTATATGCGTGGCTCAGGCCGCAGACAGCATCGACTGCTAGCAACACCACCATCTTGGAGCTCGCAACAAACTGCTGCCAGTCCTACTGCCAGAGCGGTTGAGCTTATCAATGATCTGTTGCGTAAATGTCCAGACGCAGATTTATTTTTTGACAACGTGGATCAAATGGCTTGGAAAGTTATGAATTACTTAAATTTGTAACATAGTATAATTTTGTTATACAAATTTTCTAATTATGGCTGTGACACTCGGTTACTGAAATGAATAACATTGATTTGACATGTTATATTCCAATAATTGACATTAATCTCAACATTTTTATTTTATTTCTTATTTTGACATTGCACCTAGTTATAAATATTGTAATCAAGTTGATGATTATTACTGACACTGTACTGTTTAGTTCTAAATTTAGTTAAATGGAAAATTGTTAATGGTTAGGACACTCTTTTATGTATAACTTAGTATAGCATATAAGCGATTTGGTGTCAAACTGTAAGCTTATACTGTTTTATGGAAATAAATAAATAAATAAAAAAAAAAATAACCGCAACAAGTCAAAAAATACTATCGTTTTTAAGTTCGCCCTTTATAATATAAATAACTCTCTGTTACCCCGGCTTCTCCCGTGACTAACTTCCATTTGTTTTTGTTCTTTCGTTACAAATGTTTATTATAATATCAAATTTCTAGACGTAAAAGTTTAGGCTGGGCGTTGATAAATCACCATCACCAGTGCATTCTACTTCGGATAAAGTATATTAATACCTTAAATTATGTTTATTTTATGCTTTTAGTATTATATAATAATGTCACATACCCTTATACGTAGAAGAAATTTTGTTATAGATTTGAAAAGTAGCTAAACTCAAAGACTTTTAGACATCAAAGTTGATGCGTTATTAAAAAAAATAGCATGTTATTGTTTCACTTTGAACCAGCTTTTTATCTCACTAAGCTGATAGGAATTGAAGTCATACTCTACCACGAAAACATGAGCTGAAAATATGGTATACGCTCCAAAAGGTCTCCGAATTGACTTAGCAATATCCTCGTAAATTCTTTCGCTTTTATTTGAATAAAAATTGTACCAGTTCTCAATCCTAAATCGTTTGATAGTAAGTTTCAAAAATAGAAACCTAATTTGAAAAGTAAAAATAAACTGTAAAAGAAAATTCATAATCATCCATTTAGTTAGGTACAATGCTTGAAATTGAGTTGTAAAAAAATTAGTTCAATGTAATCATCTGTTTTAATGAAAAGCTACAAATAAATTAAATTGCTGTGTTCAAGTTATTATACAAGTGTTTAATAATAGCCTTAATTACAGGGTGAGGCCAACACGGGGGTGTGTTGTTCACATGTCACCAAATCGCAAGGGCAAATAGTTTGGTGACAAGTTATCGTGACTCATATTAGCTACCCACACGATAACAAATTAGGTAAGTATTTCATTAGTTAGTAATGAAATTGGTATTGGTGAAAACAAACATTGGTATTGTCAATGAATTATTTTTCTTCCAACTAATGTATACTTCACCAGTTTTTAATTTTAATTTCTGTGAAAGTAGATTAAAGTCTCTGACAATAGGAAATGTCCGGTTTTTTCAATGTATAATTTTTCTGAATGCATACCTATTCGAAAAGATTATTGATTTATGATGGGGAGCATTATAAAATTCAATTTTCAAGGTCAAGATATCAATATCCTTAAGGGCGGCCTTAAGGATTCAGGACGTCTTTTATATATTTTTATTAAATTTGGCATGAGAATATTTAATGAAATGTACCTAATTGATTTTATTTTATAAAGGGTGTAATGGATGTGAAATTGTGTAACCTTCACAACCTTCAAAAAACGCAAAGATTTTTAGGAATAAAAATATTTTTTTAATGGCTCTGTATTTAACTCCTTCGACTGCCTCTGTGGCGTAGTTGGTAGTGGTACCGCCTGCGGCGCTGGAGGTCCTGGGTTCGATTCCTAGGTAGGTCCAAATATTTGTGGGTTCCACAAATGTTTGTTTCGGAGTTTGGGTGTTTACTATGGTATACCGTCACAATACCAGAAATCATAATGCCTTTACTTAAAATACCCGAGCCCAAAATACCCGAAATCGAAATATCAATATTCAAAAGGCAAATATTTATAATATAAATAATTTAAAATGCCTTACGGTCGAATAACCGAAACCCAAAAAATAAATTTATAAATAAGTTAAAGCCAAATAACAAAACGTGTGAGTGACAGTGACACATTGTATTCTATTTTCGGTATTATAAATTAAGGATATTTCAAAATTTGTATTTTGAATTCTGATAATAATTATTTGTATTTTAAATTCAGACATTTTACGGTAAGGTGTACTGAAATAAGGTATTTTGAATGTTAAGGTATTTTGAATTCGGGTATTTTGGTCTAATGCATTTTAAGTAAAGGCATTTTGATTTCTGGTATTTTAATATATAACCGTTTACTATGTATACTACGTATGTATTTAGATATATATAAGTATGTCTATCAGTCGTCTAGTTTCCATAGCACAAGCTTTATAGCATAGTTTTGGGGTATATGATGTTGTGTAAGAATGTCCAACAATATTTATTTATTTATTCCTTTGCCGATTGTACATCGTCGATTTGAAATGATCTCATTTCTTATAATGATATTTTTGTATAAACATGTAGTGCAGCTGCGATTTATGCACACACATTCAGCGATTATTTTCAGAAGGGCCTCATCTTTTAAGTGAGGGACGCTGGTGCTGCGCGCTTCAGCATTGCTATATAACCAGTCATTTTGCATTGCCACGTACACTATTCACACTTGCACACATGATAAAAAAATATATAAATGAATTCAAGCCGCCGACATAAGCTGCGCATAACCGCCAAGCATCATTCTGGTTGTGGTGACAGACATGTAGAACGCTAGTGAAGTACATTTTTTTGGTTACAATGAATAAAGAAATCACCAGCACTCGCGCCGACATTGTAATTTAAAAAAAAAAAAAATATACAGTGAAAGAGAAGATTTTGTGAGCGCCCAAGTTTACAAAATAAAAAAATGGCAGAATGTTACTGTAATGATAGAAGAGTATATAAAATACGATGTGGGGTGTCAGCATTTACGTAATAGCGTAGTAGCAGAGTTTATATAGAGTTAGGCATCTTCAAACAAAATTATATCAAAGGTGCCGAGCGCGGTATACTTGTGTGCGTGCGCAGTGCCTACGGGCGCGTCGCGTCGGAACGAGCCGCGCGTCACGCACACATTTAAAAATCAGTACTAATCGGAAAGCTATTGGCAGGTAAACCAAGCGTTCAATCAGTGTTGCCGCGACTCGCGTGCGTGTGATTACGTAAAACGTGTGTCGTACGCCCGCTATTTTTCAGCGCTGCTGCCTGATTATATTATTATTACATAATACATATAATAAAATGATAGAAAAGTCGAAACTGTACATTGGAAATATTTTCAAAAAAATACTCGCTGGGTGTTCGACATAAGATACCGAAGCCAAAAATATAGTTAGAAAAATTTTTGTCTGTTTGTCTGTTTGTCTGTTTGTTTTGCTTTGTCCGGAAGGATCTCGAAAAGTACTGGATAGATTTGATTCAAATTTTGCACAAATATTAACTAGGGGTATGGTCTTCAAATAGGCTATATATTATCACGCTACATATCCTAGGGGCTAAGCAGAGAGCAATCAAATTGGCATTATATCATGATTTTCACGCGTACGAAGTCGCGGGCAACAACTAGTTATTACATAAAAATGACAATGTCTATAAAGAAAAATAGTCGATATTGCTGTGTTTTCGGATGTCTCAACAGTTCGTATCAAACTCCGTCATTATCGTTGTTCTCGATACCGAAAGAAGAAGAAAGGTGAGTTTGAATAATTCACTTATGTACCTACCTAGGTGGGTACATTTAGAAATGAAGGACGTAGTAATATTAGTTCAATTCTTACGTACGAATTCGGTCAATACCTATTAGACTTCGTATTTATTAGGGTTCCGTACCCATATTAGCTTTTGTGGATAAAACTAGAAGTTTGTAGTACATATAATATATCTAATGCTAGTAGGTATATTTTTCAAATTTTGTTTAGTTTGAACCAGTCCAACTCCAGGTACCTAAATTTAGTCAGTCACTTATTTAATGCCCCGCGTGGTAACTGGAAACAGTAAAAAATGTCGCCACCCTAATTCATTTCGAGATTGTTGTAAGAGGCGACTCAGGGAACACTTTCGCAAATGATCCATTGCGTAGGGAACGAAAACTCGAAGGAAAACCCGGCCAAATACGAGTCAGACTACCGCACAGAGAGTTCCGTAGTTCTGTGGGTATTTCAAACGTCTACTTGTTGCCGTTATTAATATCTATACATATAATAAAACTAGCTGTTCCTCGCGGCTTCGACCGCGTAGAAGTCGTTATCACGTAAAATCATAACCCTCCTTTTGCGCCGTCGGTTAAAAAGTAGCCCATGTCCTTTCTAGGGCCTCGAACTAAAAATACTCGCTGGGTCGAATCGAATAAATTGTTTGTTCCTCAAACTTTTGTTTCAGAGATTTGATGTTTTGTATACGTATGTATGTATTTTGAAATATAAAAGTGAATATGTCTATCAATTGTCTAGATCCCATAGCACAAGCTTATATTAGCCTAATTTGGACTAGACGATGTTGTATGAGAATTTCCAAATGTTTAACCTAACCTATCATTTACGAAGATTGAATAAACCAAAAGTGACAGCCCTAAGACTATAGGTAAGTATCTTGCGGTCGGGGTCGCAGATACCCTACTATTTGTATTTCTACTATGGTAGTAGCGATTGTGGCGCCTCTGGTGTTGCAAGCGTCCATAGGCTGCGGTGACCACCGATACATCTGGTGGAGCCGTATGCTTGTCTGCCACTCTAGTGGTATTAAAAAAATCTTTTTTCGATAAATAGCAACACAGTTTCGTCGTCCCTATCAAACGACATTTTAAAATAAAAACCAACGACTTCTATGTTACACTAAACCTCCGGCACGCTATGAAAAAAAAATCACTATTACTCGAATGCCGGGAATGAACTGACGCTGGCACCCCCGCGCACGCAACCCGCCGGCAGACACCGGCGGACTTGCTGGCAGCTTCTTTGTACGGCAAAGACGACGGCTTTGTAAGCCGCCCCCGGGTTATTGGTGGCTTGAACGGCGGTTTGCCCGGCGGTACTGCCACCGTCACTGTGTAAGCCTTTATAATCGGATCACCTTGAAAATATCTACTTTCAAACTAAAAAAAAATATTCTTTGAAATCGGTACATACTCGTATACGATTAAGTTATTCGCCAGCAAACATGAAAAAGAAGCGGGCGAATTTAGAAACCTCCTCCTGTTCTGAAGTCAATTAAAAATAGGTAAAGAAAACGAATTATTCCTTATAGAATTTACATACAGACCTAAATGATTTAAAGCCTACTAAAGTTGGTTCTAATTAGTCTCCAATTAGTTCGGCTACGTCCCTAGTAAATCGGTAAAATAGTATTCCACATTGGATCTTACCTGCGGCCAATGCGGTTCGCTTGGGGCAATGTGTGGTTCGGTGGAGTGAGCACGCAGTGTGTAGATAGCTGTGACCGGCTGTGACTGATTTCTATTTGACTTTTTTTGCAAAAGTTTTTTATGAAAGCTTGTTACCCATAGCGGAACTGTCAATAAAATGTAATTGGGATGTCATATAAAGTTTCGGCCACGAAATAGAAATATGTAAAACTCTACAATGAATTATGGAGAAGGCAAATTTGAAAACATTACCTACTTCAAAGAGATGCGAATTTTTAAATAGTAACATAATTTTTTTTATCCTCTTGACAAAAAAGACCTCGGACGACAAGTTGTTACTTTCTTAATACGTTTTTTTATTTTCCAATTCTTATACAAAACAGAAGTGGGTAGTAAAACGTGTTGATGTTCAAAGTAAAATGCCATTGTATTGTAACAATAAAGCTAAGGAGTCGACACAAATGAATAAAATCATGCTACTGCGTAAATAATGTTAGGGTTGACTGCAAGTTGAAAATAATGCCTTAAACCCATTATCACTGAAAATGGCGGAAATTTGGAAATACCTACTTCGAGCAGTGGACTGTAAAAAGCTTATTTGACAGAGGCTTTATTCCGAATAAAATGTGCAATTACTTTTCGGGCTTTCGTATGTCAAAAGAAAAAATGAAAACCATCTAGGATCACTTTGTTGTCCGTCCGTCTGTCTGTCAAGGTCCTATACTCCTAGACGCGTTGAGATATCAACTTGAAATTAACACCATACTAAAAATTCAAATTACGAGTACTTTATTAGTAGTTTATATTAGTATTAAAACTTATATTTTGACTGTCGCAAGAAAATAGGCATACCTACAGAAAATCCAATACACGCAGTCAGGAAAATTAAACTGGTTTTCAAAAGTGTTTGGAATTTTACATAGTTAGTTATAGTTGTTATAGGTTTATTATAACAATATTCTTCAAAAATTTAAACAGACGAAGCATGAGCTTAAGTTGTATTTACATGCAATCTACTAAAAGCGATAAAAGTTTCCAACATTGAAAATAGTCCATTAAAACTATTCGTATTAGACTAGAAAAGTGTGCATGCACATTTATGCGGACATTTTCGAGACGCCAATGGTATTCGTATATCAATGGATACGTTCCGTTAACCTAGAAGTATGAAATTTGGCAAGTAATAATTATCCTCTTATACCGCGAAGAAAATCTCGTATTCACCGTTGAATACTGTTAGTATAATTATAAAATTCTTGGCAGTATTAAGAAGCTTTAGTAACAATAGACTGAGAGAGAAAAGCAAAAGAATTATAATGTTAAGTGTTTATTTATTCATGTATGAATTTTGATAACGTAAATAAAAAGGCATCTCCCAAGATAACAAGCAATACATTTCATAATATAAACGTATCCAAGAAAATACAAAGTAAAAATTCTTATTCATACATTAATCTCGTAAGTGAATTGACGTGTGGAACAAAGCCTTAAAGAAGGATCTCTATCAATCAATTTTTATTTCAATATAACCTTCGAAGTTTCTTTGCCATCAACATATCAAAATATGTTATCGTACGAAACAGCATCACCCAATAAATCAAACCAGCTTATCGTAATCCTACTGCTGAAAGTAGTTTGGATACATAAGGTTGGTGTATATACAGGGTGAATTTTTCAAAAGGGATTGGATGGCCAAATCCGAAACTATAAGGAATAACGAAAAATGCTCAAAGGAGTCACGAGCCCGATTTTGATGAAACTTAAAACCTCATCATTAGATTTTTGAAAAACCAATAATCCTAGCTGGGAATCGAATCTATTGATTTTGAAAAAAAAAACACACCCTTTATTATTACACCATACGATAGTGTTGCTATTAAGGATCATATTCTGGGAAGTAATGATATACGGCAAACTACAGGAAAGAGCTCATCTTTAACAAAATACATTTTATTTTTCTTACGTTAACTGATTAATTGTTCAAAATCTTTGCAATACATAGCTGGATTCCAAACCTCAAGGAATAATTAAGGAATATTATTGATTCCGTTGAGAATATTCTTTAAAAAATCATTCTGAGCATAATTTAAAACACGGAATAGTTACGATGTTTTCTGGGATTTCGAACGAAACAAATTATGATACAAAAATTAGGTACATGAAATATGCATTCTATTAAAATTCCAAATGTTCCTTAAATTTGGCGTATATCATTACTTTGCAAAATTTGATTCTTAACAGCGACTCTATCGTATGGTGTAATAATAAAGGGTGTGTTTTTTTTTTCAAAATCAACAAGTTCGATTCCCAGCTAGGATTATGAGCTTTTCAAAAATCTAATGATGAGGTTTTAAGTTTCATCAAAATCGGGCTCGTGACTCCTTTCAGCATTTTTCGCTATTCCTTATAGTTTCAGATTTGGCCATCCAATCCCTTTTCAAAAATTCACCCTGTATATTCTTGGTAATCTATAAGCAACAATCCTTTGACGTAGATTCAGGCAACAGCGCCGTGGTGCTCATTAAATTTGAGACCCGTTTAGATGCTTTATTTAGGTTGTGCAGCATTCCACTCAACTGTTCTAGTGTTTCGTGATAATGCCGTCGGCAAACCGAAGATGCACTCAACGTTTATATTCACCGTCCATCGTAGTCGAGTGTTATAAGGATAGTTTCAAACGTGTTGGTCAAGAGTTTAGTGTCTGAACGTCGTCATCGTTTTATATCAAAAGTGCTAAATATAATGTTGGAATTGCATGACTTTGACGGGCTAAACGTTAATTTGAAATAGCATAATTTTGGGCAGTAAACAATATTCGGGGATACACCTAACCGTTGGGTGCTCTCTAAACATCGGCACTAATTCGTCTTCTTCAGAGCTCTGGTTGCTTTGTTGAATATTTTTTATGTCAGATTTACTAAAACGAGATAGTAATCTTTAAAAATCGTAAAACTGCTAAAATGCTTTACTCACATGAAGAGAGCAAGTCTACTATTTCAATTTTGCTCGAAAAGAATCGTAATCGTAGCTCAATATAAAGCAGACGCGTTGACTGGCGTACAATTTGGAAGCTTTCGTAGCTATTGAGCTTGTTCCGACACCATTATTAAAAAGGCAGAATTGCGTCCCTAAGAGTTTGATTAGTGATACGATACAGTTATATCACTAAAAGCTGACCAACGAGCTACATAGTGTTGGTCACACCACACCGATCGAGATTTGGAGCAAAAATTGACTGTCGAACCTTATTAGAACCGCATTTATTTTCGTAAAATAAAAAGGTAGTCTTATTGCACGGAACGCGACAAATTTAAAGTTAAAAGGTGAACATAAATCTTTGGGGGGACCGGCGCGGACGACTCGCGCCTGGCGGTCATCGCTAGGGGTCCGGGTTGTGTCGCGGCGGAATACGAGGGTGTGGCTGTCGTGGCCGTTTACATTTTGCCGAGCCTCGACCAGCATCAGTTCGAGCTATGGCTCCCTGAGCTGGAGGTCGTCCTCGCTGCATGCCGGCCTCGCCCTGTCCTGGTCCTGGGAGACTTCAATGCCTGGTCGCAGGCTTGGGGCTCCCGGGAAAACAGAGACAGGGGGAGGAAACTGGAGGACTGGGTCACAACACGTGGCCTAGTCATCCTGAACCGGGGGAATGTCGCAACCTGGACGCGGCGGGGGCTCAGCTCGGTCATAGACGTCTCGTTTGCGACCCCTGAGCTCGCCCGCCGTGTCCAGGGATGGCGCGTGGTGGAGGAGGAGGAGACGTTGTCAGATCACCGATATATTCGGTTCGACGTCTCCCCTCCACCAAACCTGCCGCCAGCAATTGCGAATCCCCCGGAACCGCGTTGGGCACTTCATCGCCTTGATCGGGAGGCTCTCCTGGAGGCGGCCATCGTGCAGGCCTGGATTCCGTCAGCGGACAGGCCTGCCGATGTTGATACCGAGGTGGAGTGGTTCGGGAGAGCTATGTCGCACATCTGCGATGCGGCGATGCCCAGGGCTAGGCCCAGGCCGGCGAGGAAACAGGTGTACTGGTGGACGCCGGAAATCGCGCAGTTGCGCGCGGAGTGCGTTACCGCGCCCCGCCGGTACACCAGGTTCCGCCGGAGGCGTCGCCGCCCAGACGATGCGGCAGCCCGAGAGACGGAGCTCAACGATGGGTACAAGGAGGCCAAGAGGGCCCTCCAGACGGCCATCAAGCGGTCCAAAAAGCTGGGCCGCGATGAGCTGATGGAGACTCTGGAGCGGAACCCGTGGGGGCGCCCGTACCTTATGGTAAGGGGCAAATTACGCCCTAAGGTGCCCCCACTGACACAGAGTCTCCAGCCGGAGCGGTTGGAGGAGGTCCTGGACTCCTTGTTCCCGTCGAGAGCGGAGGAACATATTTCTCCGCGCATGGCTCCGTCTCAGGCGCCCAACGCGGAAGGCAGCGAGAACGACGTGCCCGTAGTCACCGAGGGTGAGTTAGGGGCGGCTGTACTGCGGCTTAAATCCCGCAGAAACACCGCCCCTGGACCCGACGGCATTCCAGGCCGAGCGTGGGTCCTGGCTCTCGAAGAGCTTGGGCCTCGACTAATTGGGCTCTTTAGCGCATGCCTCGAGAAAGGCCAGTTTCCCAAGGTCTGGAAGACAGGGAAACTGGTCTTGATTCGAAAGGCGGGGCGGCCGGCAAATTCCCCATCAGGGTACCGGCCGATCGTGTTGCTCGACGAGGTGTGCAAGCTCTTTGAGCGCATTATTGCACAACGCCTCGTCGGGCACCTCACACGCGTGGGGCCTGATCTGGCGGATAGCCAGTTTGGCTTCCGTCAGGGACGCTCCACCGTGGACGCGATCATGCGCATTAGAGGCCTGACGGAGGAAGCAGTCTCACAGGGTGAGGTGGTGGTGGCGGTGTCTCTCGACATCGCCAACGCATTCAACACCTTGCCCTGGAGCTGCGTCAGGGAGGCGCTTATCTATCACGGAGTGCCTCCCTACCTCCGTCGAATTGTCGGGGCTTATCTCTCCGAGAGAGCCATAACTTACCCGAGCTGGCTAGGGCCGGGTCGGCGAGATGTGTCGTGCGGTGTTCCACAGGGATCGGTGTACGAGCCACGTACAGCGGCTAAC
Source organism: Miltochrista miniata (assembly GCA_933228765.1). Lineage (NCBI taxonomy): Eukaryota > Metazoa > Arthropoda > Insecta > Lepidoptera > Erebidae > Miltochrista > Miltochrista miniata. Next base: position 20,418,341 of record OW121768.1, read on the forward strand.
ATCGTACATCACGTTGCGCGTAGTCAGCAGAGTACGTAATATTAAACACAAACAAACATCTACGGTCATCGTTGCAGCTAAATCACGTCTTGTTCCATCAAGAAAAACAGTTTCGCTGCCTAGATTGGAGCTATGTGCGGCAGTTCTACTCGCAAAGTTGATGAAAACCACTCAGCAATGCTTGCAAAACTTCAGAATTAAAACGTTCGGCTGGTCAGACTCTACAGCCGTGCTAGGATGGTTAAACGGTGACCCGAGCCGTTGGAAACCATTTGTCGCTAACAGAGTACAAACTGTAACAGAAACCATTTTACCTACATGCTGGCGTTACGTACAATCTAAACAAAACCCAGCTGATTGTGCAAGTAGAGGTATTAGTACGGCACAATTAATCAATCATCCTATTTGGTGGCATGGACCATCCTGGCTAGAGTCCTTCGACGAAACAGCTACAGAAAATATTTCATACCAAACTACTGAAGATTTGAAGAAAATAATTTCAATAAATGTCGCACAAGTGAAACAAGATACCGAGGTCGTTAGCACTATACTGAACCGACACAGTAATATGACTCGTGCAACCCGAGTACTTGCTTGGATTTTGCGTATATTTTCACGATTACCAATTAAACCAACTTATTTAACTATACCAGAGCTGAGAAAAGCGAAATATATTTTAGTTAAATATGCACAAGAGGAGTTTTCTGAAGATATTGAGTTTATTAAAAAATACTCCCACTGTAACCAGAAAAGCCAGTTATTAAAACTGAACCCGTACCTTGATAACCAAGAGATTTTAAGAGTCGGGGGACGAATAACTGCTGCGCGAATACAGGAAAATATGAAGCATCCTGCTATTTTACCAAATAACCACCATTTAACGAACATGCTTATTGACCAAGCTCACAAAATGACTTTCCACGGAGGCGCACGCTTGACACAGTCGTGGTTGCGTCACGAATTCTGGATAATAGGTGGAAATAGAGCCATTAAGAAGCAGTTGCGAAAATGTGTCGTTTGCAGACGACATAACCCTTCCAACCAAACCCAATTAATGGGAGACCTGCCCGCAGCCAGAACCAACACAACGAGACCCTTTTACCATACAGGGGTAGACTATACAGGCTTTGTGGAGGTCAAATCAGCGAAGGGGCGAGGGGTGAGGTGGACCAAAGGCTACATCGCAGTTTTCGTTTGTATGGCAACCAAGGCGATACATTTGGAGATAGTATCCGACCTTACTGCCTCAGCATTTCTAGCAGCTCTCAGAAGATTTGCCGCAAGACGGGGAGCACCCGGTCACATTTATAGTGACAACGGTACAAATTTTGTAAAGGCCAATCGAGTGTTACAGGAGCAGCTAATTAATTTAAAATCTATTTTAGACGATCACTTTTTTACCATAATAACAGAAATGCAGATCCAGTGGCATTTTAATGCACCCCTGTGGCCCAACGCTTCTGGACTGGCCGAGGCAAGTGTTAAGAGTTTTAAATACCATTTAAAACGAGTAGTAGGGGAGCAAAGGTTGACGTATGAAGAATTTTCTACCCTACTAGCCCAATTAGAAGGCTGCCTCAATTCAAGACCTCTATGCCCACTCACAGAAGACCCCGAGGATTTAGATATTCTTACACCAGCACATTTCCTCTCAGGGGGGCCCACATTAACCATAGTGGAGACAGAAAAGGACTTGAGAACCAGATGGCAGTTAACTCAAAAGATAGTTCAAGATGTCTGGAAGAGATGGCAATCAGAATATCTAACCCAACTCAACGCTCGATCCAAATGGCAGCGGGCACAACCAAATACGAAGATTGGAGATATTGTCATCCTTCATGACGCTCAACTCCCTCCAGGAAAATGGTCGTTAGGTAAGGTGGTGGAACTCCATCCCGGGAAGGATTCTTTAGTCAGGGTGGTTACCGTGAAGACTTCCACTGGAACAGTCCGCCGACCGATTGTAAAGCTATCATCCTTGTTACCAGCTGCAGAAAATACCACCAGCTGTCAACTGTCAAGTTTACCAGACACAGGACAAGAAATCCAGGGCCAGGAGGGAAACCAAAAGAAAGATATATCGCCAAAAACCAGATCGAAAAGACAGACAAAACGGGGCATATACCATTTTATAACCATTGTCCTTGCATTCTTTTCGTTTTTCATATCACCAATAACATGTGCTCATAGCGTAGTAAACTTAAACGACAGCCAGGGATTATATTTTGATAAATTGTCCACTGTACACATTGTAAGAGATGAATGGAAACTGATAGTTTACTACGATGTAGATCCGTATTGGCAAGGTACCACATTGCTGTTGAAATACATCGACCATATAGAAAATATATGTCATCAATCAACTGCAAAAATTCACTGTGCATCCGTATTATTACAATTACGTCACAGCTACAACGAACTGGAGCGATACAACAATATTTTGTCGAGTCAGAAGTTCCCAGGCGGGCACGCGCGACGTAGGCGCCGAGGTCTTATTAACGCCGTGGGTAATATTGCACACAGCTTGTTCGGTGTACTTGATGACCAATTCGCTGAACAATATAAACAGGACATTGATTTAATTAGAGTTAACCAAAATCATTTACTGGCTCTATACAAGAACCAGACTTCAGTAGTAGAAGCCGAATACAATGTCTTGCAAAGGATGGGCTCTTCTATTGATAAGCAACACAAAATGTTTAACCAACACATAAACCAGTTACAAAATGTAACTAATTCCATAAAGAACCAAGTTCAAAACATTGAAATCACGAATGAGTTCCTAATGGCTTCCATCGCTGCAAACAGTTTGTTAGTGAATTTAAAAAGTATTCAAGATGTACTCCTAGATACTGTATCAGAGGTCAATTATGGCAAGTTTAATGTACATTTATTGAAACCAGAACAACTATTAGACGAATTAAGTACCATTTCGGGAAAATTATCAAGGGAACTGAGTTTACCCATAGAAAACATTCCTTCCGAACTACCAAAAATTTATCATTTATTGAAGGTACGAGCGAGAATGACCAAAGATTATTTCATTTTTGAAATAAAAATTCCTCTCGTCGGTCGAGACACGTACGAATTATATAAAATATACACTGTCCCAAAGAAAGTTAAAACCAATATGGTCACCCTATTACTCGTCTCTAATTACGTGGCTATTAACTTACAAAAGGATTTGTATATACCGTTATCAGACAATGACATAAACGAGTGCGTACATTTCGATTTGACGACACAATTATGTCCATTGCAGAGGCCTATTTACCATATGAGAACTGACGAAAAATTGTGTTTCAAGAACCATGAATCACGACAGTGTGAAACCAAATCCGAGACGTGTCGAGATTCGTGGGTGCAGTTAAGTACTACCAACACCTACCTGTTCTTTTGCTGCGATTCCCGTTCTGTCAGAATCATGTGCGGGACGGATATAACCTCGGAGATTCTCACTAATAGTGGTATTCTAAAACTAGGTAACAACTGCATAGTTAAGGGAACCGATATTACAATAATTTCGCAGAAACAGCAGACGAGTGATATGACTGTACAGGCTGAAGTCATAAGGATAGAAATCCCACCTCTAAATTATGTACTTCACCAGAATTGGACAATCCCTCTTTTGGAACCAGAACCTATTCTCAGTGGTCATGAAAAAGAATTGAAGGAAATAGGATCCAAAATTAACCATCTTAAGTCGGAGACTGGCTTGGTAACCCAGGTATCCCAGCACGACATACACCAGTATGCCGCCATATACTCGCTGGTGGCAGTATGTCTAGTGACAGCAACCGCCTACGGAGTGCGGCAGTGGCGGGCGCGCCGCCTGGCGCCTACCGCAGCCCTACCAGCCGCGACTCAAGCCGTGGCAATAACCGTAACACCAGAACAATCTTCCCAACGCGGCCTAAGCAACGCTGCTTTTCATTTTAATGTTAGTGACCAAAGTGTTAGTGTAAGTGAAAATATAAACCAAGGTGCCGTGAATCCAACCCCTAGTGTCCGTGTTGATGGGTCAACATCACCCATTATCTCTAGACCAGTGTTTAGTGATCTAACCAACGGCAAACCATAGGGACTCTAAATTTATTTTATACACTGATATTAATCACCTTGTTATTTCACTTTTCTATACTAATTGTTTATCATCTTGTCTCATCTCATTCACTACCATCAAACCATCACCATCGCCCATCTCGCCAGGTGGGAGCATGTACGAGCCACGTACAGCGGCTAACATCGTACATCACGTTGCGCGTAGTCAGCAGATTACGCCGATCAACGCCAATACATTATGTATATCGAATCAGTGCATTGACAACTACCATCCGGTTCGGTGTACTCACAACCATTTACCATTTTAGTATAAGTGGAGATAATATACCATTTTAAGCCTTAACTTATATTTTAATGCTACCAAAATTCCTGTACGGTTACCATTTCCCCGTACAATCGGTTTTAGGGCCGCTCCTGTGGAACATCGGTTACGACTGGGTGCTGCGTGGTCCGTTGCTCAGAGGGGTCGGCGTAACGTGTTACGCCGACGACACCCTCGTTACGGCGCGGGGAGCAACGCACCGTGCCGCAGCACTTAAGGCCACGGCAGGGGTTGCTCAGGTCGTGGGTCGGATTCGGCGGCTGGGTCTCGAGGTCGCCCTTCACAAATCCGAGGCTCTGTGCTTCCACAGACCTCGGATGGGGCCACCTGCGGGATACAGCCTACAGGTAGGGGGCGTCAGCATCGGCATCGAGCCCTCGATGAAGTATCTGGGGCTCGTACTCGATGGCCGGTGGAACTTCGGACATCACTTCCGAAGTTTGGTCCCAAAACTGAGGGGAGCATCGGCCGCACTCGCGCGGCTGATGCCCAACATCAGGGGACCCAACGCTCCCTACAGGAGGCTGTACCTGGGGATCGTGCGAAGCATGGCCCTGTACGGGGCTCCCGTATGGGCGGAGACCCTGACGGCCAGCAATGAGGCTAGACTGCTGAGCCCGCAGAGAATGATGGCCGTCAGGGTGATAAGAGGATACCGCACGATCTCCGGTGAGGCGGCATGTCTCCTAGCCGGGACCCCTCCATGGGACCTGGAAGCGAGAGCCCTTGCGTCACTGTTCAGATGGCGCAAGGAGACGCTGGAGCGGGGCCAAAGGCCTGCGTCTCGAGAAATCGAGGCCCAGCGGACCCTGCTCCACCAGGAAACCGTGGAGACATGGAAGGTGCGACTTGAGCAACCAAAGGGGGGATTCGCCACAATCGCGGCCGTCAGACCGGTCATGGACGAGTGGCTGGAGAGAAGACACGGTGCTCTCTCCTACCGGTTGACACAGATGCTTGCCGGGCACGGTAGCTTCGGTAGGTATCTGTGGCGAAAACACCGGGAAACCACGGCCGAGTGTCAGCACTGCGAGGACCGCAGCGATGACACAGCGCTCCACACGCTGGTGGAGTGCACGGCGTGGGCACAACAGCGACAGGTCCTCGTAGTGGGTCTGGGCGTGGACACTCTCTCGCTCGAGTCCATGGTGCGAGCCATGCTCTCCAGCGGGAGTAAGTGGGACTGCGCCGCCTCTTTCTGCGAGCAGGTTATGCTCGCGAAGGAGGCGGCGGGCCGGGTACGGGAGAGAACTCTCCCACCCGAGTTCCGCAGTCGGCGCCCTGGGCGCCGCCGACGTGTCTTCGCTGAAGACTATCGGCCTCCATGACCGGGGGTCTGAGGACGGTGAGAGGGCCGCTCACCGTCCTTACAGAAGCAGGCCCATGACGGCAGCGTGACGTGAGCAACTCACGCACGCCCCCCCTTAGAAGCGGGGTCACACCCGAAACCCCCCATAGACGCGGGATTACACCCGAACCACCCCCTGGGCGAGGCCGCAGCGGCGGCCGTATGTCTGTTGGGAGTCCCGGGACATCCTTCCTGAGGGCTTACCCGGGGCTCCCAACCATATGAGGTTTTTTAGTCGGTAAGAGTCCGGCATAACATCCTATGAGGATTTTCCCTCACGTTAAACAAAAAAAAAAAAGGTGAACATAAATTGTTGAGTCGCTTTTGTATGTGTGAAACGTCGTCAATTTCGATTAATATTCGGTCTTAGACTTTTTTATGAATGATTTATTTTATTACGAAGGCTTTATAGTATTATACTTCATTCAAAAGAGCTTTCTATTTAATTTTCCCGGGAGAGCCTTTCATACGAGACACTTAGAGCAACATCTATTTTTATAGCAAACTTATTAGATTAAATATACCTATGTCTCGAAAAGAATATCAATAAAACCGTATAAAGTTCAACGCGAAAGGTCTATGTTCAACACTATCTTTACTACTAATTCAATTATTAAGCCACTGAAACCTAAGTAATTAATATAATCCAGTATTTTATAGACTAGCACCCAATGTATAAAATCATTCGCTGCCTCGATTTTATAGAGGTCGGACAGGGGTACTGTAGATGACGAGGTGATTAGTTCGATTCCTAACACGAGACAAAATTTGCGTGAGTCGATGCTGTGAAAAAAACGTCCGTAAATATTCATTTATTATTAAAATATGTGTTCCCTGACATCAAAGTCTTTTTCTACGCAACGCTGTAACTGTGAATAATTCAGTACATAATGGACACGATGATTTATTACGTTCTGCATAACACTATCTCATGCCACAAAACCTCATAACGGTCCAACTACAGGGTAAGGTACTTAAATGGAAATGGGTACTTAATCCTACTAAGCACTCCGACGACGTAAAAGGTGATAAAGAAAAGCTTTCGTAATTTAAATTATAAAATGTAGTAAGGGTTGAAATAGGTACACAGGTCGAAATTAATGTGAACTAGACTGTACGTAGGCCACTTTCGGTTCTGATAAAAGTTTCTGTGGTGGCTTTAATGGGAATATATTAGACGCGGGTGGAGACCTATGGCAGGTAAATTCGTGTTTATAACGTTTTTATACTTCGTTTATAATCTCTGTGAATATTTAATTACTATAGAATGTTAAAGTTATAGCACCCAGACAGAACTTACAAATGTACGCCACTGAAAGTTGAAAATCTAGGCTTTAGATCGTGGACATAATTTTTAAAATAATTGTTGTTACAAATTACAGATAACGTATCAAATACTAGCGGATGACACGCAGGTGACTGCGTAATTCCCGTTCCCGTGGGAATACGGGAATAAAATATAGCCTATGTTCACCGCAAAGAGTGTAGCTTCCCAACAGTGAAAGAATTTTTCAAATCGGTCTAGTAGTTTCGGAGCCAATTCAATGCAAACAAACAATCAAATCTTTCATCTTTATTATATTGGTATAGATAATTATTAAAATTATTGCATAACTTTTACTGTGATAACAATATTGAATAGACGAGTTACAGTTCTCGTTTATAATACTCATTGACGATCAAGCGATTATAAGAAGTTTAATATAATATTATGTTATTTATTATTGTAAATTATTTTATTTTGTTCTACGGCACATGCGGTGTGCATATTGCCGTGTTGAAATTGACAGGAGCAGGTTATGGCTGTTCAAATTGTCGAGGGACTCTTGTATCTATCAACTTGACTTTACATTATAACTACCTACAAAATCTTATTAAACGAGAGTATTCATCCAAAAAGATAAACAGTAAGGAGCGCTTCTGCACATTTTCAACGCTTCGTATAAAAATGACTTTGAATTAAGAAAATACTGCATTTTCAGTGCCTCGGCATCCCCCTTCATGGATAAATTTCATAACTCGAAGGAAACTGTGGCGGAAATTAAGTACTTAACAAAACACTTTCGGTTAGTTCGGCAAATATGGGCTGTGCATGAATATAGTAAGGGACATTTACGAGTATTTTAATGCATGAGAACTAGTTATTTATAATACTATTTTAAAAGCATTTCAGTTTATAGTTTTATGTCCCACGTAATAGGTGGTGAGCCTATTGCCGTGTTGAAGTGGACAGGCGCAGGTAAAATACATACATACACATAATCACGCCTTTATCGTAGGTAGGCAGAAAAAATAGCAAAGTAAACTAAAACTATAATAAGAACTTTAATCTATAACTATAATGATATCATTAGAAAAAATGTTGTTCAAGAAAATGAAGATTTTACTATTAATATATTGTTTAACTGCAGTTACTTGTGTTAAAACTATAGTTGTATTCGTTCAGAGATCTAGATCAAGGAAGGTAAATAGTCTATTTAGCGTCATACGAATTCTTAAAATCTAAAGACCCATAACAACTCTTCTACAGTTACTACACTTTTATAAACACTCCCTATGCGAAAAAACTGAACTGAAATTATTCATATTATTGAAAGTTTTTGTAAGACGACATGAGCCTTTCCATCTCAAAAAGCTAAATAATTAGTCTTAACGCGAGGAAACCCAGTCACTGCGTATGACAGATTTCAGCGGTTCTTTAACGTGTATTAGACCCTTCGGCAATAGCTGGCTTAAACAGGATTTATCAAAATTATTCGCAAGACTTGGTTTTATGGCTTTAACTTAATATTAGTAGGATATTTTGTATCTTATTTCTTTTTAATATGATTATGGAAGGTATTGTTTACCTACGTTAATCATGTAATTTGCTTTTTTAAGAACCCAATTTTAATTTTGATATACTTACGGCTAGTATACGCAGGGACTTAAAATTAAATCAGTTTTTTTAGCCCTAGGCTTACATTGGGTGTCATGTCGCCCAGTGTGCGCTTAGGGTTAGTTAATAAGACCCTCGAAATCGTTAAAAAATATTTTGTGTATTTTCTTTTTTTTTACTAAACAACAAATTTGACTCATAATGTCTGTCTCGGGCAACCACAAAGGTATAGCACCCGGATAGAAACACAACCTTCAACATTAAACTTTTTTTTAACGTAAGGGAAAATCCTCATGGACCGACTAAAAAAACCTCACGTAACACCCAACAGCCTATGGTTGGGAGCCCCGGGTAAGCCCTCGGAAGGATGTTCCAGAACTCCCAACAGACCGCCTAGGGGGTGGTTCGGGTGCTATCTCGCGTGAATCCCTCACATCGCGATGCCGTCATGGGCCTGCTTCTGTAAGGACAGCGAGCAACCCGCTCACCGTCCTCAGGCCCCCGGTCATGGAGGCCTATAGTCTTCGGCAAAGACACGTCGGCGGCACCCAAGCCGCCGACTGCGTAACTCGGGTGGGAGAGTTCTCTCCCGTTCCCGCCCCGCCGCCTCCTTCACGAGCATGACATGACCTGCTCGCAGAAAGAGGCGGCGCAGTCCAACTTACTCCCGCTGGAGATCATGGATCGCACCATGGTCTCGAGCGAGAGAGTGTCCACGTTTTTTTTACTCTCAACTACAAAAAAACTATCGAGGATTTCATCAGCATATGTAATGTTTTTGTCTTAGAACATTATTAGTAGTTCATGAACTGCAGTTACTTGTGTTAAAACTTTAGCTATTGCGCCCACGCCGTGCACTCCGCGTGGAGCGCTGTGTCATCGCTGCGGTCCTCGCAGTGCTGACACTCGGCCAGGGTTTCCCGGTGTCTTCGCCACAGATACTTACCAAAGCTACCATGCCCGGTAAGTATCTGTGACAACCGGTAGGAGAGAGCACCGTGTCTCCTCTCCAGCCATTCGTCCATGACCGGTCTGACGGCCGCGATTGTGGCGATCCCCCCTTTGGTTGCTCAAGTTGCACCTTCCATGTCTCCACGGTTTCCTGGTGTAGCAGGGACCACTGGTCCTCGATATCCCAAAATGCAGGCCTTTGGCCCCGCTCCAGCGCCTCCTTGCGCCATCTAAACAATTACACAAGGGTTCTCGCTTCCAGGTCCCATGGAAGGGTCCCGGCTAGGAGACATGCCGCCTCACCTCAGGTGCGGTATAACCTTATCATCCTGACGGCCATCGCCCTCTAAGGACTCAGCAATCTAGTCACATTGATGGCCGTCAGGGTCTTCGGCCAAACGGGGGCCCCGTATAGGACCATCCTTTGCACAATCCCCAGGTATATTAACATTAACCTTCTAATAAATCTATTTATAGTATTATAACGGCATAACTATAACATTATTATAATCACGCCTATATTCGTAAGGGAATAGGCTGAGGTGAATTTGACAAGTTATACTACTAGCGTTATTCCCTGTACTTGGTACTCCAGTATATAAATAACTAGTTCTTCCCCACGGCTTCGACCGCGTTGAAGTCGTTATCGCGTAAGAGTCGTTATATCGAAAATCATAACCCTACTTTTGCGCAGTCGTAGTCGGTTAAAAAGTAGCCTATGTCTTTCCCAAGGCCTCGAACTATCCCTATACCAAATTTCATCTCAATCGCTCCAGCCGTTTAGGCGTAAAAGCGTAACAGACAGACAGACAGAAAGACAGTTACTTTCGCATTTATAATAATAGTAGGCATTTATTGGAACGCAATAATTTAAAAATAAGTACGATAGTAATAGTGTTTTTGAGAAAAGAATCACAGAATGTACCACGGCTCGTATAAAATATTTTAAGTGAACGAGTTTATCGTCCAGTTTCCACACGGGTATGTCGAAGTCTCAATCCTCTCTCTGTCTCGATAGAGCTTTACACAATTCAATCGTTTGACATTTGAAAAACTCGATTCTCGTTTCAAAATGGTGTTCAAGGAGCTCTGTTGAGGTAGGTATTTCCTCTTTTGTATCGCATTTGAGTTTATTTTCTGGGTTGTATGTATAACTAGCTGATGCCCGCAGCTTCGCCCGCGTAAAATTTGTTCCCGTTCCCGCTTCCCGTATTTTATCCCCTTGGGGGTAGAATTTATCAAAATCCTTTCTTAGCGGATGCCTACGTCATAACATCTACCTGCATGCCAAATTTCAGCCCGATCCGTCCAGTGGTTTGCGCTGTGCGTTGATAGATCACTATGTCAGTCAGTCAGTCACCTTTGAGTTATATATATGTGGAATTGATTGTAAGCGTGATGCATGAAAGGAAACGTTGTGAACGAAGTATTGAGTGAGAGTAGTGACCGAGACGAATGAATGGGATGAATATATGAGTGTCCGGAGACCCGGAGTCGTAAAAAGATTGTCAAGGTGTTCAACGGTGTAACGGTGTGCTTAAGAATTTGGAAGAAATTAATAAAAGAAGTTGAAGATCCACAGTCGCTTTATTTTGAACAAAATCCCACAATTTTGGGGGCTCGTCCGGGATTGTTCAAAAAAGCGTCATTTTTTCAAGACGACAACGACGACGGGTGTGGCAGGTACCTACCTACATTACGACGGCGATACCTACCTACCAACACCTTACGTATTTTTTTAAAATTTTAAGAAGACTATTAAGACGCTATTATGGATGCGAAGACGCAATCTGGTGCTGGCACATCTGGTCATATGTTTGGCCTCGTGGAGGGCAGCATCAGTAAATTTAGTGGCGATGACAAGATGTACACCTCGATGAAATGGGCGCTAGACATCGAGGAAAACGCCGAAATATTCGGATGGACAGACCAGCAGCAACTAATTATGGCGCGTAGATCACTCACAGGTACGGCGGCATTATGGCTACGCACTGAGAGACCTCACAAGACGTATGAAGACCTGAAGGCGGCAGTGCTAAAAGAGTTCCCAGAAACGATCAACGTAAAGGAAATGCACGAAATTATGGCGGCACGTAAGAAACGACGCGATGAATCGTACTACCATTATATGCTGACAATGAAGGAGTTAGGTAAGCGTGCTAAATTTCCCGACTACGTTGCCATCCAATATATAATTGACGGGATAGTGGATAGTCCCGTCAATAAGACTATTTTGTTCGGTGTGACGTCATACGCTACGTTAAAAGAAAAATTGGTGATTTATGAAACCATGAAAAAGGTGCAAGCTTTGGAAAAATCATCAAAACCATCAAATACGCCTCGAAGGCCCGAGGTAAGAGTAAGCAGGCGCTGCTACAACTGTGGTGAGACTGATCACGTAGCATCTGCGTGTAACAACGGCTTGAAGTGCTTCAAATGTAATCAGTATGGTCACATAGGCCGGTATTGTACCCAAGATGGCGGTCAAGATGTCGCCGCCGGCGCCGTTGCAAAAACATTCACGAATCGGGAAACATCGGGTTCATTCGGCAAGCACGAATCACAGCGGAAGACAGCAAACGGAAATCCGATTCACCCGAGGCAAGTTTATTACAATTCGACTGAAGGTGGCGCTACGTACAATCACATTGAGGATGAAGCTTATGTTGCGATTGGCAGCTCTGAATGCGAGGCTGCGATTGGTCGGCGCTTGGACCTCATTCAACATGGCGGTCGGTCAATCACTTCAGTCACTGACTTTGACGTTTATGATGTAAACAAACAAGAACGATGTATTATGAAGCCGAAAAAGCCGTTTAAATTGATCACTATCTTTGATAATAAGAAAATAAGTGCCCTAGTAGATTCAGGCTGTGATGTAAACCTTATTTCGGACAAATGTTACAGTGAACTTAGTGTAAACAGTTGTGACAAAAACACTAACATAACCTTGACCGGTTTCGGGTTTTCCAAAGTGAAATCTTACGGCGCTGTAACATTAAATATTACTATAGATAATTGTGAATATGCAGGGATTACTTTTCATATTATATCCAGAGACACTATGCCATTTGACATAATATTAGGTAGTGAATTTATTTGTAAAACTGTTATGTTTATGAAAGATTGCTTTGTATGGTTTGTGCCTAAAGATGAAGAATGGTTCCGATGCTTGATGTCTAACTGTGGTGTGATTAACGATTTTACGTGTTTTAATCATATTCAGGACTTGAAAATAAGACGAGATGTGCAGCAAGTGGTAAAGAACTATCATCCTCAACAAATCAAAGAAGCCCCAATCTCAATGAAGATTATATTAAAAGATGATGCACCTGTGAGGTCCCATCCAAGACGAATCTCACTTATGGAGCAATCTGAAGTTGAAAAACAAATAGACGAGTGGTTGGAGAAGGGGATCATACGTGTTAGTTATTCTGAATATTCTAGTCCTCTAGTACTTGTTCGTAAAAAGAATGGTTCTTTAAGAATTTGTGTAGACTATAGAAAGTTAAATCAGAAAATAGTTAAAGATGAGTTTCCACTGCCTCTCATAGATGATTGTATTGATAAATTGTGTGATGCACGAGTATTTAGTGTATTAGATTTGAAAGATGGCTTTTTCCATTTACGTATCAGTGAGGAATCTATAAAATATACTGCATTTGTTATCCATCATGGACATTTTGAGTATCTTCGTGCTCCGTTCGGAATGTCTATCTGTCCTAGTTATTTTATGAGGTTTATTACTATAATTTTCAGAGATTTAATAGCAAAAGGTTGGTTATTAATATTTATCGATGATATTTTGATCACAGCTAGAAGTGAACACGAAGCTTTGGAAAGACTGAAAGAGGTTACGAACACTGCTTCCCAGTACGGTCTACAAGTTAACTGGAAAAAGGCAGAGCTAATTGTGAAGAGTGTAACATTTTTAGGTCATAGGATTGAAAATGGTGAAGTAAGTTCTTCTGAAGAAAAAATAGAAGCAGTTATGAAATATCCTGTGCCTCGCACAACTAAACAGGTACAGTCTTTCGTTGGTTTAGCTTCATATTTCAGGAAATACATACAGAACTTTGCCCTAATCGCTAGTCCGTTGACATCCTTGTTGAAACGGGATGTTCCTTTTGTGTTTGGGCAAAGAGAGAGTGAAGCTTTTCAGATACTGAAACAAAGATTGAGCAGCCATCCGGTGTTAAAAATATTCAACCCAAGATTACAAACTGAACTGCATACAGATGCATCAAGTCATGCATTGGCTGCAATCCTCATGCAGAAGCATGAGAACGATGAGTTACATCCTGTCTACTTCATGAGCCACAAAACTAGTGAGACTGAAAGCAGATATTCAAGCTACGAGTTAGAGGCTATGGCAGTCATACTGGCTGTAAAGAAATTTAGGCATTATTTATTTGGTTCACGATTTAAAATTGTAACTGATTGCAGAGCGTTCGAGTTGACACTCAAGAAGAAAGATCTAACTCCTAAAGTGGCACGATGGGCTATGTTGTTACAAGAATTTGATTTTGTGATTGAGCATCGAGCAGGAACACAGATGAGACATGTTGATGCTCTAAGTCGCCATGCATATACTGGTGAGGTGAGAACAATTCATGATAATTTGCGAACCTGTCAACAAAGTGATGATGCTTTAAGAGCTATATCTACCATTCTTAGAGAGAAGTCCTATGAGGACTACTGGATTGATAATGGATTGCTTTATAAGGGCAATGATAAGCTATTGGTAGTCCCGAAGAGTATGGAGTTATCTATTATTGAAAATGCTCATTCTAATGGCCATTTTTCTACAAAAAAGACAGTTGAAGCAATAAGTAAAAACTATTATATTAAAGATTTGAATAAAAAGGTGCAAGAGTACATTTCAGCGTGCATACCATGTCTTCTAGCTATAAATAAATCTGGAAAGAAGGAAGGATATTTGCATCCTATTGATAAGGTTATGATACACCAACAAACATTTGGTAACCCAGGGAGGTTCATAACAGACAGAGGTACAGCATTCACTAGTCAAGATTTCAATGATTACTGTTCGGAGAGAGGCAGTGAACACATCAAGATTACCACTGGAGTGCCACGTAGAAATGGCCAAGTAGAGAGAATGCATCGGACAATTATTGCTGTACTTACAAAGCTGTGCATCGAGACTCCTTCTTTATGGTACAGACATGTTAGTGCAGTGCAGCGTGCCCTGAACAGCACTTATAATAGAAGTATAAGTACTACACCCTTTGAACTCTTCCTTGGAGTAAAAATGAAAAATGGAGATAAGGAAATCTATGATTTATTACAAGAAGAAGAGATTAATAGTTTTACAGCGCAAAGAGAAGAGCTTAGGGAGAAGGCTAAGCAACAAATTCTAAGAGTTCAAGAAGAGAATTGTAAAAACTTTAATAAAGGAAGAAAAGAAAGTAATAAGTATGAAGTAAATGATTTAGTCGCTATTAAGCGTACACAGTATGGAACCTGTATGAAATTAAAACCTAAGTTTTTATGCCCTTATCGCATAACTAAAGTAAAGAGGAATGATAGATATGAAGTGGAGAAGGCTGACCCTGCTGCAGAAGGTCCTCATAAGACCTCTACGTCAGTAGACTTCATGAAGCCCTGGCCATCTGGCTTCTAACTTTAGGTAAGTAAAGAATTAGTTGTGTAAAGGATTTAGTATGTAAGGGAAGGATGAATGGCTTCTATTATATCTATGTTGTAGCTATAGTACTCTAATGTTTTATTATTGTATAGTACTCTAATGTTTTATTATTGTATAAACATCTACATCAATGTTGTATAGTCCCGATTGCATCTATGGCTATTATGTTATGTTTAAGATTTGTAATTATTTTACATTGTATGTAGTATCCAAGGTGTTAGTCTTAAGATGTAAACTGTTTTGGTATGTCTGAGGACAGTCATAATGTCAGGACGGCCGAATGTGGAATTGATTGTAAGCGTGATGCATGAAAGGAAACGTTGTGAACGAAGTATTGAGTGAGAGTAGTGACCGAGACGAATGAATGGGATGAATATATGAGTGTCCGGAGACCCGGAGTCGTAAAAAGATTGTCAAGGTGTTCAACGGTGTAACGGTGTGCTTAAGAATTTGGAAGAAATTAATAAAAGAAGTTGAAGATCCACAGTCGCTTTATTTTGAACAAAATCCCACATATATTTATAGAGAAAGAAAGATGTCCTATTTCTTACGTAGCTGTATGAGATGATAAGAAACTACATTTTATCACTTCCTTTTGCTTGTTACCTTTTTTTATTTAACGTGAGGGAAAATCCTTGATGCTATGCCGGACTCCTACCGACTAAAAAATCTCACATAACGCCCAACAGCCTACGGTTGTGAGCACCGGGTAAACCATCGAAATGATGTCCTAGGTACTTGCTTGTTAAGTTATAGAAAAAAAAATACTAGGCAGGTACCGTCTCGTCCAACCAAACACTCTGCTGCTGTTCTTCAGCATCTCCAATAGTAACACCGTTGCTATGCATGTAATTCGTTAAGATGTCAAACGGCAAATTAGGGTAACGCCTAAGAAGAATAATCTCGTATAGCTATATACTTTTGATTTATAATAAAAGTTGATATAATCGCTAGAAGTCCTGTACAGTATCCACATTTCATTCTCAACACAAATATGTCTTACCAAAATCGATCTAAAGTCGTCAGCAACATCAAAAAAATTGTGTCCTTATACTTTAACACAACACGGTCTAACAAATTTTAATCAACGTTTTCACACCCCAATGCTTCATAGACACGAATTCCCATACTGCGTGTGTAAGACAAACACTTGTACATTATTTTAATAAAATATGAAAATATACGCAGTGCGGCAACAAGGTATTTTTTAAGCTAAATTGCGGCAAAAATAAATGTATTACAATTATTTTACGAGCAGAGTGTAGCAACGGCTTAATGTAAATTTTACCTTGAGAATTCGAGCCACTTCACGTGACAATAAAATAAATAATTTGCGAACCTAAAATGGGTACCATCGTAGATCTGACATATTTTTGTGTGTTTGTGTCATCTATACTAATATTATAAAGAGGAAAGATTTGTTTTTTTGTTTGTTTGTAACGAATAGGCTCCGGAACTACAGGACCGATTTAAAAAATTCTTTCTTTGTTGGGAAGCTAGACTCTTTGCGGTGAACATAGGCTATATTTTATTCCTGTATTCCCACGGGAACGGGAACTACGCGGGTGAAACTGGGTGACGTCCGCTAGTAATAAATAACTGGCAATACATAGGAACCAAGTGGTTGAGAATTTGCAAGTCAGTTACCATCAGATTTTCAGGGTTCCGTATCCAAAGGGTAAAAAAACGGAATACTATTCATGAGACTTCGCCGTCTGTCTATCTGTCCGTCACGAGGCTGTATCTCCAAAACTATGATAGCTAGAGAGCTGAAATTTTCACAGATGATATATTTCTGTTGCCGCTGTAACAAAAACAAAAACTGAGATCCGAAAAAAAGGGGCATTAAAGGGGCTCTCATTCAACAATTATTTTTGTCGTACTCGCGCATGAAGGGTTCCGTACCCTCCGTGCGCGAATCCAAGTCGCACTTTGCCGGTTTTTTTTTTAATATATACTTGTCAGCAAACTGATACCTTTTAAATATTTCTTGCACAAAATCATTTCAGTCTTTACAATTATGGAAGAGGTATTTATTGTGTGCTCTTTATGTTAATTTGATGTATTTGAAAACAATCTCTATTTCATTCACTAAGCACACTTACCTGCTATTGAAACATAGCTATAAGTCTGCACACAATAAAGAATTTTGATAAATTGATTTTCATTTACATACAAGTAATTTTCTATTCAACCAAGACTTTGGAGCTTTTAATCATTAACCTTTTGTCAGGTAAATCATTATTAATTTATGTCGCAGTCTCTTATATCTCATATAACAATACCTACTCCTAAAAATCTTTCCGCCTATTATGAAGAAAACATGATATTTTATTTAAATAATGGTCTTCTGAGAAGATCGACATTTCATGCTTCTAAAGATGCCGGAAGAAATTTCATCTCATCAATAAACAGTGACGAAGATCAAAAGGAGCAGTTTGACTTATTGTCTTCAGCTTCAGATCATTTTTCATATCAATTGAATACTCGGTCGTACTGTAATGGTATAGGAATCAACTTGGACAAAAGATAAAAATAGGTCTTCACCTATTTCGTCTTTTCCTTTACGAGTTTATTTCCATGGGACATCTTTCTCCAATGATTTAATTTTATGTGATGAGAAAAAGAATTTAAATGTCCTGAAACAATACCTCGAGTAAGTGTTAATGGACCTTTTTTTAACGTAAGGAAAATCTTACAGGGATGCTATGCCGGACTCCTACAGACTAAAAACCACACGTTTTGCTACCTAATGCCTACCATTGGGAGCGCTGGGTAAGCCTTCGGAAGGATGACCCTCAGGACTTCCAAGTTTCAATGGACATTCGAAATAATATACATTGTGGGTAGTTGTGACATAAACACTTATTTTTCAATCGCTCTATAATAAATATTAAATTAAAATTATTTAAACCAGTAATTATTAATTTAATGGTGAAAATCATAAATTATTAGTGATCACCTACCAGTGTGAGTGTTATCTCCCTTCAAAATACTGCACTTATATAATTTCACTAAAGTACCTAACATGGAGTCAAGCATCAAACAGTCAATGGCAAACTTCAGATCTATGTTCCAAGACCAATTGGCTATTTTTGAAGCAAGGTTATCAAGCAACACTACACCCGATTCTACCAATTTGGTGGCTGAGTTCACTGCATTCAAGAACTTCACTTTAACTGCCTTAAACCTACTTCAGCAGCAGGTGGATCATCTGTCTCGCAGGGTAGACAGTATAGAAACACGTAGTCGCCGCAAAATGCTACTCCTGCATGGTGTGAATGAGCTGGCTACAGAGGATACAGCGGATACGGTGGTGAGTGTGGTGAAACAGCAGCTTCACATTGATAATTTTGTAGCAGCTGATGTCCAACGCTGCCATCGAATGGGGCGACCATCTGCCCCACAGAAGCCCAGACTAATACTGGTTAAATTTAACAAGGTTACTGTTCGTGATAGCATCTGGTTCACGAAAACTAAACTCAAGGGCTCTGGCGTAACAATTTCAGAGTTTCTCACGAAGCCCCGGCACGAGGCATTTATGGCTGCACGGGAACGATTCGGCTTAAGCAAGTGCTGGACACGAGAGGGCCTTATCCACATAACGGCGCCTGATGGGACGCGTCATCGTATCTCTTCTCTCCAAGAACTGCACGAATTAAAAATGCCTTCGGCTGTGTCAAAGGAAGCGGAGCAAATACATAAAGGTCCAAGGTCTGCAAGCGCCAGTGCCAAGCCCAGGCGCAATGCAGCGGCGAAAAAATAACAGTATCTGTTTATACTATCGATTGATACCGTGATTACTTAGGCGATCACTTGTTACTTTTACTTTTGTTTATTTTCACTTTCACTCTCGTAATTTAACACGAATCATATTGTTTTGTTCACGTTTTGGCGTTTGTTTTGTGTTGTGGCGTGATTGTCATTGTCACTGTCAGTTTATATTTGTCCATTTTCGGATAGGCAAAGGCAATTTGAGCCATACAGCCTAGTCTTATAAGTAGCGTTAATCAATTATTAAGCAATCAGTTTTCTGTCATAGACTGTTTTCCAAAGATTGCTAAGTCATAGAGAACTCCGTTTAGTTTTGATAAATGCATTTTTTTTTATTTCTCTATGTATTTGAGTAAATTATTTGATGTTTGGATTTTGGATAGATAATTGGTTTTTAGATATTATTGATATTTTAATCTGTGTTTTTAGCACTCAACTGGTGGATGGACACTGCTGTGTACATACGCACCACTTGTTGTTTTTGTATTATTGTTTATATTGAGATTTTTATTTTATTAGTAAATATTTATATATTTTATTTATATATTTAATATATATTATATATATTTAGTGTATGTCATTGCCAATTACTACAAATGATAGGATAGTAAGGACTCCTTCACTTGCAGACGAGCTCGAATCGCATTTATCTAATGTGCCTCTGAATTTTAATGTTGTGCATATTAATGCTCAGAGTATTAACGCCCATTTCCCCGGTATGCTGGCAAACTTAAGTAATAAAAACATCCATGCAATTCTTGTATCCGAGACCTGGTTAAGGCCATATATGTCTTCTCTTCCTGTCAATCTGCCAGGTTATCATCTAATAAGGAATGATCGTTCGGATTGCGATGGTGGTGGTGTTGCTATCTATTTGAGATCTCAAATTCCTTATAAAGTTTTACAGATATCAGCTCAGCCGCCACCATCGGATTCGGGTGAGTTCATCTTTATTGAAATAGAGCTCCATCACATCAAGGTACTTCTTGGTGTTTACTACAGCCCCTCCTCACGAGTTAACTATTTCTCTTCTTTCGAACTCATGTTGGAAAACCTGGTACCATCCTATGAACATAGCATAATACTAGGTGATTTTAACACTTGTCTTGTGAAAAGTGACCCTCTCTCTCTCTCACGATCTTTAAAGCTTCGTAATATTTTAGACTCTTCTAATCTTTCTGTCCTTCCATTGAATACTACTCATCACTTTCCAAACTGCGCTCCTTCCCTCATTGACCTCATTATCGTTTCGTCTGATGTGCATGTAGCCAAACACGGTCAATGCACAGCTGACATCTTTTCCTATCACGATCTCATCTTTCTTTCTTACAAAGTTCGTCCCCCTAAGGCAAAGTCTAAGGTGTTAATGCAACGAAACTTCAGTCGGATGAATGTTGAAAAACTAAGGGCAGACGTAAATAATATTGATTGGACTTCGTTGTTCAATTCTGGTGCCGTTGATGATGATAAGGTTACCATTCTAACTTGCAACTTAATCAAGCTATATGATATTCATGCACCTATCCGTGCAGTAAAAATAAAACACACTCCGTCGCCTTGGCTCACTACCGAAATCAAGGAATTAATTAATAAAAAAGGTAGGGCAAAATCTAAATTCAAATACCAACCGAATGAGTACAATCGGGAGAGATATGTGAGAATACGAAATCTCTGCAATAAGGTTTGTAGGAATGCACAACGCCAGCACATTCAAATGTCCATACAAAATGGAGATCCAGTTAGAATATGGAAATTTCTAAGAACCCTGGGAGTTGGCAAGTCAAAACAAAATATAGATTCAAGGAATATTGATCTCGACGCTTTAAATAGGCACTTCTCAACTTTTTCGAGCTTTGATGATACTACCAAAACTAACACACTTAATAGTCTTTCACAGCTTCCAACTCCCGGATATCAATCATTTACATTTAATCAGTTCACGGCGTGTGATGTTAAGAGGAGCATTACGTCTTTGGCGTCTAATGCAGTCGGTAATGACTGTATTAGCCGCAACATGATCATGCCTATTCTTGATGAAGTGTTACCAGTCATCTGTGATATTTTAAATCATTCTGTTTCCAGTGGCATATTTCCAACGATCTGGAAGCTAGCCCAAATCATACCCTTACCAAAAAAGTCTAGCCCTTCTTCTTTCTCCGATTACCGTCCTATCTCTATCTTGCCTTTTCTCTCTAAAGTTCTTGAACGTCTTGTTCACACACAACTTAACTCCTTTCTCAGTACAAATCTTCTTTTAAACCCTTACCAATCTGGTTTCCGGTCAGGGCACAGTACAGTTACAGCCCTCATTAACATTACGGATGACATCAGGATGGGCATGGAGAATGGAAAGCTTACATTACTGACGTTACTTGATTTCAGTAATGCTTTTGGTACTGTAGATTTTCGTATAATGCTTAAAATTCTACGCTCTATTAACATATCTCCACCAGTGATTGATTGGTTTCGCAGTTACCTGTATGGTCGCCAACAACGTATATGTATTGATGATTCGGTTTCCTCCTGGAGCAATATCGGAGTTGGTGTACCGCAGGGTGGCGTTTTGTCTCCTCTATTGTTCGCAATTTTTATTAATTCCATTACAAAACAACTAGTTTCATCCTACCACCTTTATGCAGACGATTTGCAAATATACTCGCAAGCTACTTTAAATGACATTCATGAGGCTTTTACCGTGGTGAATTGTGATTTGGAACGTATCTGTGCCTGGAGTAACAGCTATGGTCTGAAAGTGAACCCTACTAAAACTCAGGTAATCCTTATAGGCAGTACCGGGATGATTCGTAAAGTGAACTGGGCACAGTTGCCACAAATAGTCTTTAACGGGATGCCGCTACCTTTGAGTGATAAGGTCAAAAACCTAGGGATTTATTTTGATAAGACGCTATCCTGGGGGCCACAATTGCAGGAAGTTAATCGCAAATTGTTTGCCTCAGCTGGCTCTTTGCGTAAACTGCGCAGCCTTCTTCCGATTTCGACGAAGATTTCGCTTGCACAATCGTTACTTCTTCCAATCTTAGACTATGCTGATGCCAGCTACCTTGATCTCACGGAGGAGCAACTAAATAAACTTGAGCGCCTTCAAAATTTCTGTATAAGGTTCATATTTGGTTTACGCAAATATGATCACGTTTCTGAATACCGCAATCAACTCAGGTGGCTCCCGATTCGCCTTCGACGTAATACTCACATCCTTTCTTTACTATATAATATATTATTTAACCCTCTCACTCCCTATTATCTCAAGGAACGGTTCGAGTTTCTAGGAAACAAGCACTCTAGGTACCTGCGATCGACGGAGAACTTAAGCCTGCTTATACCAGTGCATTCAACAAACTTTCTTGATAAGTCTTTTACAGTTGAAGCTGCACGATTGTGGAATGCACTCCCGGTTACTATCAGACGAGCTCAAACGTTGGTAACGTTTAAGGCGAGGGTGAAAGAATATTATCTTTCCCTTTAAGCTAGCTATATACTGAGCTATGTATATGTATTTTTATATGTATGTATGTATATAATTATGTATGTAGGTATGTATTTATGTATCTATTTATGTATGTATGTTAAGTGTGTGTATCTATGTATACTATATATTATGTGTAATGTGTAAGTATGCATTGTTATGGAGATATTATCAATATTGCATTTGTCACCAATTTAGAAAGCCCGATATTTAATTTCTGATACGGTCATGTCCATCTAAAGGTTGCCTGGCAGAGATTGCTGTTTGCAATAAGGCCGCCCATTGTACCTTCTTAATATTTGTAACATCTAGTTTTAAGTTTAATTTTCTTTGGTGTACAATAAAGCATATTATTTATTATTTATTATATTATTTATAATTGACTTCTGATTTCTTTAAACATGATATTTTTTTTATATAAAATCGCGGGTAATCAAGCTGGCAAATGCATGTAGGGTACCCAGCTGCAGCAGGGAAGTAAGTTAAATTATCTTGGTGTCGCAAGTACTGCACTTATTTTACACGAACAGCCTGTGAACTTTATAGGTACCAAGAGTATACTTGAAGTTATACTCGAACGAATATCCGTTATATTTGAAGTTATTCTCAGAGATTATACAGTGAGTACACTATATCATTTCTGAGTATTTTATTGCACTCCAAGGATTAAGAGTAATAAAATGACGCGTTCCGGGTGTTTATGAAACTGCCCGTATTGTTGGTCGAAGGGACTTGACTATGGCACTGAAAACTCTATGCGTATCCCTGATGTGTCATGATCGGAGCAGCATAAGCATGCAGGGATTTAAATACTTTTAAAATCTACCTTAATTATTTTTAGAATTTGAATGTTTTTTCATAACAGCCATTTAAATGAATTTTTGACCCACAGAACGTATTCAAAGTAATTATTGTAACGCTATTAATATTTAGATGACTAAAAATCATTTTAAGGTTTTTATCATTTCAACTTTCAACTAAAAAGACGCGTCTATATATATAATGCGTCTATGGATCTGATTCGTCAAACTTACTGTAACAAACTGAAAATGCAAAATAAAACATATGAATTGTGCGACAACATAAAAGTATTTAAATTATTATTTTTACTTTTCTTTGTACGGGGGTTTTCTGCGGGTATCTTATATTACATTAAAATTCAAATAGAAAATACGTATCTAGTAAATAGTTAATAACATACTTTACTAATCTATGAAATGTAAATTAAATGCAAAACTATACACAAACAGTTTAATACAACAAGTGATGAAAAATAATACTCCAATGATCCTTTACATAGCTATTTATTCTTCTGTTCTTCGTATAATAATAGATACTACTCCTACATTCCACTTAATGGTATTACGAAATAATAATCCTATGATTGTAGATTCTTTACATTTTTATTTTCACAATCTAACTAATACTTGCACAACTAAGTACTAACTATTAATTAATACAAATATTCTACTTTAACTAATTAGCACTTTACTGAACTCGATCAGGAAACAGAATGTGTTCTTTTTCCAGAATATTCACTTTTTATCGCCTCTCAACAAATCCCACCTCATACTGAACATTTATGTCAAATCAACTACCCACTATTTTCGAATAATCAATAAATGTTTTATGTACAGGCTAATCATTCTACTATGAGGCGGTGTTGACATCACAAAAATAACTTATTACTACTTAAAACTGAATGGTTTTAGCAAAATCACAACATTCGGCCATCAGACAGCGTGCTATCTCCGGAGCACGCAGTAATCACAACATTCGGACCTGTATATTGAACTAATCACATATTTTTATACGTAACGTACATAACAATAATACCTTTATGCGGCTTTTTATAATATGCTAAATCAAAATCGTAAAGTTTCATTAAACCTAAACCTTCTCTATATCTTCTATCTACTCTGTCTATAGTATAAAGGCTTATAATATTAACTCAATCATTTATTTATTTTGTAAAACTATAAGTGAGAACTTGAGTCTGGCGAAACGTCAAGAATACAAAACAAAGGCAACAAGTAACCAGTTCACAGAGCAGACCGCCTGCTGAAACTATTTACAAATGTAAAATCTAAAAAGTGATCTCTTTTTTAAAACCCAGCAGAGTCTGCAGATCACTTCCAGGTTTCATTTTCCAGCAAAAGAAATCATTACATGTGTCAGCAATTAGTGTAAAATATATTTAATAGTGGAATACAACTAGTACAAGCGAGTGATTTTTCATAAAAAAAATCATTAGGTATCTAATATTACCATCATAATAATATTACTTAAATAATATTTGGTACGTACGTACGTAACGTTTAGTTTCAGGCAACATGATGAAGCCACAATATACCTACCTATACCTTAACCCTAAGGACACATATAAATATAGTATTTAAGGCAGCTCTTGTGTGTTATATCAACATCTATCCTTACAGGTTTCCCTAATTCGATAGTGTTACAATGTGTTTATTATAGGTGACAATTTTAATCAATGAATTGTAACTTAGGTCATAAATACATCAATAGATTAAATTCCGATACTGTAAACTAACTTTAATAAATTGTCATGCAAATAATAATGACTTTAGATAATCATTTTAAATATTAATAAAAATCTCAGATGATAATAACAAAAATATTGGTGTCTTATAATGTAATAATAGTTTCATTCGTGTAATAATGTCAATAATTAATAATTTCATATCATACTATAATAAATTGTGTCAAATGTTTGCAAACATAAATCTGAAATAGGTACGAATTATGTCAAATAATAATAATAATATAAAGTAATCATGGTATGCGCATAAAATGTGTCAATGAAAAATGTATAAGTATTCTTAAGTCAATCACTGAGATACTCTGATTAATCTAACCATACCAATACCTTCAAATTCGGTTGGTAGCCTGTCGCAAGAGCGTATACCTACCACTGTTTAACTGGGTAACTACCCATAAAGTGTCATTGACCTTATGCAGTCTACTATGATAACAAGAAAGACTTTTTTTTTATGGTTGATGTACATGTTATAAATTCGCAAGATTTATTGGGAACTTTTTGGTAAGTAAAACCTTCCTATTTCACAAATACAGGATAAAAAACTAGACATATAATTATTAGACTACTACTTATTCAGAAATAGTATGGTATTACTTTAGAAATGGTATTTGAATAAGAGAAACTGCAAGGTACGATACCTATATTTCTTGTGAGGTGCAGCCACAAGATTCTGATGAATTTCTTATTCTCATAATGTTATGTACCTACTCTTTTTGCAGAGAGACTCTTGGACGTAATCTAAATTATAGAATATCGCTATTATGGACATTTTGTAAGTTACAAGATTAGGTACTCCGCAGGAGGATACAGGTTAAATTTGAATACACTGTTAAAGTAACTCAAATTTACAATTCCATCTACATCTGTTAATGCCTCATCTTTTGCACAGCAAAAGCTGGTGAACTTAACCTTTAGCTAGTTTTAAATTGAATCAAATTATCTAAAATAAACTACTAGGAGCGGCTAACCCCACAAGTTCCAACTCTCGACCATTTAGTTAAGCATTGGTTTCTATGTGTTACAATAGTCACGGTAAATTTAAGACTTTAGAAGGTTTTCCTTTTCCATTTTTATCAGAATAAGAATATTAACGATATTTGTTAAAAAATATGAAAAAGAAAACTCCTAGTCGAGTCGACTGGCAGACTGCAGTCATCTATCTTAACCAATGGGTATAACTATTTAAAGGGGAAATGCTGCCAGTCTTTGGGTACAATGTCATTATTTAGATTTAGGTTAGTTTAGATAGTTATAATGTAAATAGATAATGTTACATTGGGATTATTTTGGTAAATAAATATGTAGCAAGTCTCATTCTGTCAGATGCTACAATACTTTCTAGGCAGCAGTCCCACGATCTGATAAAATTCTACAAGAAACTCTGATAACGTAAGCTGTTCAGGGTTCTTTTTTTCATTTTGCGAACCAGTCAACTTTTGTTAGAACATATGATATACATTTAATTCTAGCCTTTACCTCTAACAAAATGGCCCTAAGTGGTCTAAGTGCATATATACTGTTAAAAGGCAGTTTTACCTTTTCTTCAGTCTTAGCGGAATTATAAATATTGCATTAGTAAACCAGTAAGACTGAATCTGTTCTAGCGTAACCATAATAAGCATCAGAATTATACTTAGTTTACTTGGTTCTAAATTATCCCTATAGGGCATAATGTCTTAGTATACTCATTTGACTGGACACTAGTCCATATTGAAGCGGGCTTAAAAGAAATCAACAACCTGACGCTATTTGTGGTACTAAATCCCTCTTTGTCATAGTGGTACTACAGTATTAGGACTGCTGGTACGAAGTATGTTACAGCCGGTGTACAGCGTAAAATTAAGGCCTAATAGACACCAACGTACCCTTTTTTTTTGCTAACAGTTTACAGGGCGTTCTTGTAGTGTAGTTTGTCGACTGAAATACGCAGCTAGTATAATCTGATAAACTAAACTAGTCAGAGAATACCACCTAACCCTGGTGAACTGCAACCGTATGCACTTCGGTCAGGCTTCTGAAACTCGCCTACACCTACAGTAATAATTAACGCCCGAACGGAGACTTCTAAACCGCGTATGGCGCACGCAAAATGTTTTGATCTTTACTTAAATGTCTCTGTATATATATATTTTTTTTGCGATTTGCAGGTATGTTTAGAAATACCTATAAGATAGCACAAAATAGTTATTACTCTCTAGCACTGACTTTAACCAAGATCAAGGAAGTAAAACTTGTGTACGTACTACTAAAAGTTATTCCGAGAATCAGTGTTTCAATCAGGATTATCTACATTAATATTATAAGAAGGAAAGATTCGATTGCCTGTATGGTTGTTTTTTTGCGTTGAATAGTCTCCAAAACCACTGAATCAATTTGAAAAACTCTTCCACTACTGCGAAGGCACACCCTCCCCGAGTAACGTTCCCGTATCTCCACAGGAATGGGACTACGCAGGGAAAACCATGCGGCAACCGCTAGTATTGTCTTCGACCAGTAGAGGTCGTTCAACTAGGTCTTTTTACAAGGATCCAAGTGTAATATTTAGTTTAACTCATACAGTCCACTGCCGTTGTATAGCTCTTTCAATTAAAAAAAAACGGTCTTTATAATAGATATTGCTAGCTGTCTCACAAAGTCTTTTCACAAAACGTCGAGATTAGATAAGAAATCCTAAAATTGTCTATCCATGTACATTGCACGGTATCTCCCGGGATATTTTGAACACCTGATATGATATGATATGGTACAATTGGTCAAAAAGGTCAACGTCTATTACAATTAGAAATTATATTATATTCCCCAATAATAGAGTCCATGCCTAAAATGGTCGCCAGGGATTTTTAATGTGCGCGACACACTAAAAACACGACGCGACTATGTGTAGATAGAATGTACTGCGTATGGTGGCGCATTGGATATTGATAGTGTGACTCTGGTCATAGAAAACAACACAAATTGATTCTACTCAACACGCGTTGCGTCGCGTTTTATTTATTTATTTATTTATTTTAAACTTTAGCACTAAGTACAAGGCGGACTTAATGCCTTAGGCATTATCTACCAGTCTACCTGAGGGTGATGCAGAGATAACATTAGGTAGGTGCTCAGGGATATGTCGAGAGCTGTTTACGAAATAATTCAAGCCGTCATCGTCATATTAAAATACAAAAGTGATTTTACATACATATATATGATTTTACATACATATAAATACATACAAACCTACATAAATACATACATAAATATATACATACACACATACATACATACTTATATACATAAAAAAAAAACATCCCTACATAAATAAACATATAACCAAAAATATCATAGATGAGATAAAGGGGGAAAAATAGATTTGCAACAATGAACCATTAATGATATTTCAGTTTCAGAGCAGTACTGAAGATTGTAGCGCAACTGCCAAGATTCTTTCCTTTATGGTACACTATAAAGTAGCCGTACTTTCTCCTTGAAGGATTCCCTACTAGTGGCTAACCTAACTTCAAGGGGGAGAGCATTCCAGAAAAGAATGGACTGAACCACGAAAGAAGAGTGTATAAAATCAGAGGAGTGAGTGGGACAACGAAGAAGAAGGTTTTTAGATGAGCGCAAGTTTTTGTTATGATTAGAACATAGCAGTTGAAAATAAGGAGTCAAGTAAGTAGGAGCATGAGGAGAGTGTAGTATTGAATAAACCATAGTCACCGCACGCAAACTACGCCGGCGACGTATGGGCAACCATTCCAGCTCGTCCCGATAAGCCGAGACGTGATCGTATTTTCGGAGATTGAAAACAAATCGAATGCAATTATTGAGAAGTCGGTCAAGCTTATTGAGCAGATCTGCATTCAGGCCAAAAAAGCACACATCACCATAGTCAATAATAGGAAAGATTATCATCTGCACAAGCGTTATCTTGGTACTAACAGGAAGAAAGTTTTTGAGTCTGTAAAATGCCCGTAGTGTTCCAGTAACCTTCTGGCTGATATTAGTAACCTGAGCACGCCAATCAAGAGTGGAGTCAAGATACAATCCCAGGTTCTTAACAGTAGTCGTGACGGGGATAGTTTGAGCCCTGAATGTACAGTTTGGCAGACTTACACCCTCTAGCTTGCTCATCATCCGGGAGCTTCCTATTATAATGCATTGACATTTCTCCGGATTAACTGATAGGCCGAACCTGTCACACCAGCTCCCTAAAGAATCTAAATCTCTATTTATCCTGTCCATAGCCTCCCCAATGTTATCAACCCTAGCTTGACTATACATCTGCAAGTCATCAGCATACAGATGATACGCACACTGAAGATCAGTAATGAGGAAATTAATAAATATAGAAAATAGAAGAGGAGAGAGTATACCGCCTTGTGGGACCCCAGCATTTAGCTTACACCAGCATGACGAAGTGTCATTAACAGAAACTGATTGCTGGCGGTCCCGAAGGTAAGAGGAGAACCATTCCAACTCGTCAGATGAGATTCCAATGTGAGCAAGAACAGCCAATAAGATGTCATGATTGACACTGTTAAAAGCATTAGAGAAGTCCACTAACACCAGAACTGTAACCATGCCCCTCTCCATACCTTCCCTAATATCGCCAGTTATCTTAAGAAGGGCAGTAGTGGTGCTGTGACCTGGCCTAAAACCAGATTGAAGAGGGCTCAATATAGCGTTACGGGAAATAAATTTAGACAGTTGGCTTTGCACACATGCCTCCAACACCTTAGACAGAAAAGGAAGTATGGATATTGGACGAAAGTGTTTAGGCAGGGATGGGTTTGAAATTTTGGGTAAGGGACGTACGTAGGCTTTACGCCACAGACTAGGAAATTGGCCAGAAACGAGGGAAAAGTTAATGATATGAGAAATAGCAGGAAGGAGCTGTTCAAGGATGGTGGTAATCATGCGGCGACTGATGTTGTCGCAGCCAACTGCTTTGGATTTTATTGAAATAATGATCTTTTTAATCTCATCCTCCGAGACCGGAGAAAATCTAAAAGGAGCATAACTGGGAATCGGCAGAACAGCCAGAGAATCTACCGTTTGACGTTTAATTGGATCGGCCATGGCATTTGAAGTGGAGAAATGTTTATTAATGACATCCAACCCAATTGTCTTAGGAAAATCCAACTGCCTAGTCCTACCAATTCCCAGCGTACCCAAAAATCTCCATATATCTACAGATGAAGACGAGGCAATGCTTTCAAATATATGGCGGCGTTTAGAGTTACGTATCACCTGATTGCACCGATTCCGAGCAGTTTTGTATAGATCCCAGTTGACATCCGATCTGTTATTTTTAAATTTACGAAATGCCCGATCCCTACCCTTCATTGCTAAACGGACCTCATCCGTAATCCATGGCGCTGGAGGACGTTTTAACTTAACCCTCTTAATGGGTGCATGCTTATCGTAAATTTTCATGATAACTTGGTTAAACTCATGAACCTTATCATCGACAGTTTTAGCCTCCACCAGTAGGTCCCAATCAATCCCAGAAGCATCTTTCAGTAATGAGTTGATGTCAACCTGCCCAAAACAACGCATGTGCAGAACTTTAGGTTTTAATTTCGGCGGCTTGAGCGTATAGGACATGTAAATGAGATCGTGATGAGAGAAAGCAGGAGCGAGAAGCTGTCCATGAGAGTGAACTAAAGAAGGAGAAGAGGTAATAATCAGGTCGAGCAAAGTGTCAGGTACATCCACGTTGTGATGTGTGGCCTGTAGTGGTAATATATGAAGACAAGCCGACTCAACTATGTGCCGTAGTCTAACAGCTCGAGAAGAGTTTGGAATGAGGAGATTTGTGTTAAGGTCACCCATGATGATGTGATGCTCATAATCAGGCCCCAAGGATTCTAAAACCGATTCCAAATCAGTGAAGTAGTCAACAGTAGGGGGGCAATAAACAACTCCAAGAAGGACCTTTACCCCCTTAACCCACACCTCAAGGAAAATAAATTCTGCAGTAGCAGCGTACTGCGGTGGAGATGAGGCTACAATTTTATGAGGAAAGTCACTACGGAGACAAATTGCAACCCCATCCCCTCTCCCTACCCTCTCTATCATTTCGAATCAAAATAAAACCTGGCAGTGCATAGTATGCAGAAAGATGATTATCTTTAAAGAAACTCTCTGAAACCAAAATTGCATGTGCCTGGGAATCAGAAAACGTTTCTAAGAGGTCACTATAGTGATAAGGTACGCTTTCCGCATTTATATGGCAAATATTCAGTGTTCTGCCCAATTCAGATTCAAAACGCGTACACAGTTGTTCACCTAGTGTACCAATTACAGAGTCAAAACTGTCATTTTCAGTTATGGAATCTCCATCATATGCAGAATGATATGACAAATTCTCATCAGATGAGCTACTCATAATAGTAAACAAATAAAATAAATATAATATAAATATAAAATAATAAATAAATAAATACAGACAAAACAATATTAAAATATTCCTGTGCTATGTATAATAGAAGTAACTTATTCTCAATATCTCTGCACCACCCACCAGCAAACACACACCTTCATAGACAAATAAACAGTTGTGGGTGCCCACTAAATATGATTAGATACATTGTCAAAATTATGGGGAGACTTTATTAACCTGACCTTATACAACCCTTCTAAAAAAAAAAAAAAAGATAAATCTAGATCCATCATCGCATCGCCTCAGTGCTCAGTGTGTTGTTACCCTAATGTCTAATTGTCAAAATTATGACATTGACATTGACATGTCATGCTTTGTTTTGATACGAATGAAAAATGAAAGCGATACACAACAATAGATACAAGTATTACAAGTCGGTATTTGCAAAGAAGAAAGTGAATCAATGAAGTTTGAATGTATAACACATCAGTAGGCACCCCAGGACAAAATAAAACATATGAACAAAATCAAGTTGAACTGAAAAAGGCACAATCAATGTCCAGATAAACACTATCATCGCAAGTAATGCAAAAAGGTCAATTGAGAAAAATCTTCAAGATCAAGACTATGTTTTCCGAGCACTCACGTCTGACCCCGCTTTCGGATGCTTATCGAGAATGGTGGAGAGTTCATCAGAAGTGGTTATCCGGTGTCGACGTCCATCGGGCGCTTTAATCATGATATTACCATCCTGTGTCCAACAACAGCGCATTCCAAAATGAAGCCTTGCCCTGACAAACAATGTTTGCCGGGTCTTAGTTAGGAACTCCCTAACTGATATAGAAGACCCTCTGAATCTAGACTTTGCATTCCAGACTGTAGACTTGATGTTCACATCACTAAATCTCACCAGGATGGGACGATGATGTCCGGTACTAGAGGCACCCAGGCGATGGCAGGTCTTAATAGATGTTGCTGGAATATCCTTTAAAGCCATCTTAGTTTGCAGTAACTCCATAATAGTGGTTGTACAGTTCTCCCGGTCCACTTCTGCAATACCGTTGAACACCAAGACCTTCCTTCGCTGCCAACTGTCGACTGCATCCGTGGCCCTGGCACATTCCGCAATCTGTTTCCGAAGAACGCCCAGGATATTAAATATTAGCTCCCGAAATGTGCGGAACTCTTCAGCAACCTTAGCCACAGTGTCTTTGGCTGCACTACTTCCTTGTAACTGGGCTTGGAGTTCATCCATCTTCCGGATAAAGTTCTCCTCCAGGGTCTTCTGTGCAGACTGTACTTCCTCAAGCTGAGACATGATACTCAGGACAGCAACAACAGTGACAGTGACTATAAGTTCAGTGTAGTGTGACGAATGCTGGTAGGTGGCTTATTAAACTGTAAGTAACTCACATGTACTGCTACAAATGTGTGTACACACTTATTATCATGTACACAGACAGATAGTACAGCAAAACTTTACTAAACTTTAATAATTCTATTTTAATTAAAATATTCAATGCAAAGATATGTGTTAACTTTATTTACACCTACCGCCTTTTCATTTTTAACAATGTGTTTCCGCCTTAAACTTCCGACGTGTATTTGATACGGATAACTCTTGAGGAAACCCACACTATAACACATATAGATTGTTATGAAGCTAAAAAGTTCAACTAATCCTCAGGCATATCACATTTTTAAAACGTGATACATTACATCTATATCTATATAATTATAATTCCATAAATAATGCACTAGGAGTTCTTATCAATAAGGTACAACTAAAATAAGTTATAAATGACCACAATTCCTTGTCTGGAGGACTCGTGTCGCGGTTGCTCAAGGTCGTTAGCAATTATCCGAATCAAAGTCTTAATTTCACCTGTCGCTCGGCCCGATCCTCACCATTGCCTTCAGTATCGCCGCCACTGGTTAGATTCCGCCTTCTGGCAGTCACACCGCTCCGCCGCACCGCACTGTATTCCGACACGACAGTTCACCTGTCTTTCTGCTTGGGCGTGAATCTTTCACTTCAGTCACCTGGAATTGTCATTTTAAACGCAGTTACAGCTCTTTCAAGCTAACAATTTCCCATCTATCATCTCATCTAAGGCGTTTATTACGTCCAAGGCGCTTATATCTCGCCTGCTTGGCGTCCCCAAAAAAAATCTCTATGCCTTACTATGCATACGGCTAGTTATGAAAAGGGTACAGTTTGTGCCGTAATCTTTCTTGAGCGATTCCGTGATTGGGAAAGCTCACTAAGCCGCTGGTATGGAATCTAAATAACACTATAGGCATAAACAAGGCTGGAGGTGTTAAGTAAATCGAAAAACATCAATACTGTTTCACATACGCTCCATTTACTATTGGGCAACAAAATTTGTTATGCATTCCTGTGTGTGTAATCTAAACGCTCCACACATACCAATCCAAGTAAGCCTAATGTCAGCCAAAATCATTGAAAAAACTTCTATATTGTTATGATCGCCACCATAATAGCAACACAACAATATGACTGCATAAAGCACAGATGATAATATGAATCGTTCTCACTATACTCGCCTGGTTGAAATTGACAGCACACCTATACGGTTGCATACTAGCTGCACACTAACACGGCTCCATGTAGCATCGCTTCATGACTAAACAGATCAATCTCAACATACTTACATGATTGTGCACTGGCAGTCTACTTACATAGCTTATAGAAATCATTTGCCGCACCTACATGATTGCACTTCAACAGCACACCTACATGGCTATGAAACTAACTCTCAACATACCTACATGGTTGCGCTTTTACAGCTCACCTACATGACTGCAGACAGCACTCCTGCACGGCTATGGAAATAACTCACATCATACCTGCATGGTTGCGCTTCTACAGCGCACCTACATGGCTGTAGACAGCACACCTGCACGGCTATGGAAATAACTCACATCATACCTGCATGGTTGCGCTTCTACAGCACACCTACATGACTGTAGACAGCACACCTGCACGGCTAATGGAACTGAGTCTCAACATACCTGCATGGTTTCACCTTACAGCTCACCTGAATGGCTGCAAACAACACGCCTTGCACGGCTATGGGACTAACACACATAATACCTGCATGGTTGGATAATCACTTGCAACGCTCAGGGTTGCACAGCAGCATTCATACTTAAATTAATAAAATAATGTCTAAATTTGTCATAGTACGTCTCGTTGATTGGAGATCCACGCACTAAATACAGTCTTTGCCCTTGAGAAGTCGTTAAGTATCTTAACCACATACTTTTAAAAATAAATAGCAAAGACTGCAAGTCTAGTCGGTCTTAACACAAAATATACATATTACACATAATAAAATTGATCTATGTAACTGCAATAAGAACGGTGCGTACCTATCGTATTTGGTCACATTTATTTGTCCTATGTATAAATAAATTTTACCGTACCGGTAGAGGGTATTCACAAAATAAATCAAAATAACTAACTGTAATTATGTCCAAAATTTCTAATAGGACGTCTTATTAACTGAGGATCCACGAATTAAAATGAAGTCCTAGCCCTTGAGAAGTGGCTATGTAACTTAAATATGTACCTACTTTTGTTTCAAGGTAACTAATAGGTAGGTACATATGGGCATAATGGCGGGTATTACCACAATAAAAATATAGCTCTAAGCAACTACAATAAAACGATAAGGACCTTTTTGTCACATTTCTGTGTTCGATCTAAAACAAATGTATTCACCGTTCCGGTAGAGAATATTTCCTAAAACCCTTACCGGAGTTAAATAAAAACGTAGTTAAATGGACACCGCAGCCAATAGAGTTATGTAACCCCAGTTTGCAGCAATTCGTTAAAGTCAAATACCTTCTTGACTACAGTAGAAGTTGCTACGAATATAATACACGCTAATAGGAATAATCACGAACCATGATTAGAATTCGAATAAATTTATACTTACAGTTTTAACTTGTCACGGCTTGGCTCGCAGGATCCCACTTCTGACTTGATGAAAAATAATACTCCAATGATCCTTTACATAGCTATTTATTCTTCTGTTCTTCGTATAATAATAGATACTACTCCTACATTCCACTTAATGGTATTACGAAATAATAATCCTATGATTGTAGATTCTTTACATTTTTATTTTCACAATCTAACTA
Source organism: Miltochrista miniata (assembly GCA_933228765.1). Lineage (NCBI taxonomy): Eukaryota > Metazoa > Arthropoda > Insecta > Lepidoptera > Erebidae > Miltochrista > Miltochrista miniata. The sequence goes on from OW121768.1 coordinate 20,453,934, forward strand.
ATACTTGCACAACTAAGTACTAACTATTAATTAATACAAATATTCTACTTTAACTAATTAGCACTTTACTGAACTCGATCAGGAAACAGAATGTGTTCTTTTTCCAGAATATTCTCTTTTTATCGCCTCTCAACAAATCCCACCTCATACTGAACATTTATGTCAAATCAACTACCCACTATTTTCGAATAATCAATAAATGTTTTATGTACAGGCTAATCATTCTACTATGAGGCGGTGTTGACATCACAAAAATAACTTATTACTACTTAAAACTGAATGGTTGGAAGCAAAATCACAACACAAGTTACATCTTATTCTGCTGTGCAATTACGGAAATCGTTACTTATCGGGAAGTCGAAGCAATCAAGTTTATTGCAGAACATCCTTGAGTCTGTAAGACAGCGATAAACACTTTTACTGCAATCTAGTTCACTTTTATACAAATTCCTATCAAGAGACTATTGTCTCAAGATTTATTTATTTTATTTTCAATTGGCATCTCTTACGTTTGTCATAGAACTATTAACAAATTAAAATTGTAGAAAAGACGACACTCTAAAGCAATAACAAGTATGTCTATCAGTCGTTTAGATGCCATAGCACAAGGTCATATTAGTTTAATTTGGGCTAGATGATATTGTGTGAGAATGTCCGACAGTATTTATTTATTTAATATCCATAAAATGTGCTATGTGTGGGCTTTGTCCTGTTATCAGCATTTGCAAACTGCTATTGTTATATAATATCAATTTACATCAGTTTTTTTCTCATTACGTTTATGAAGATTTCAAGACAAACAATTTTATCGTTGGAAAGGTAGAAACTAAATATACCGAATCGTAATCCAATTTTATTATATAAGTACCTCAATTATTGTAGGACCCAAAATTAAGTAATAGTTTAGCCACAACACTAGCAGAAAACTGTTTACACAGGAATTTTAAGAACACCAACCTTTCCACTTTTATCCACACATTGGAAGTTGTGGAACAAATTGTCTATGACAGTTTATCTGTTTATACGTAACCGATGTATTTACTGGAATGGCGGGAATGTGCGGTTCCATCACGATATTTTGTGCTTGTTAGAAGTTATTGGGGCGAAGCGAGCTTGTTAGAGAGAATGTGTTTTTGTGTTAGATCAAGGTTACAATATGACCATTGCCAAAAGAAGGCGAATTCCTTGTATTTTGTACTACTTACTATAAAGTTAGGATAGTGTTAGCAACATTACGAGTAAATATGTATTTTCAAAATCACACAATTAAAACTTGTGTGATTTTGAAAATATCTAAGTACCTACCTAGGTACTTATCTTATTTTATACTCTCGACTGAAGATACTTTATGGAACTAGTAATACATCATGCGAACTAAACGAACCCACCAGAACACAAGTCAAAATGTGTTAAATTGAAATTCAAGTTGTCCTAGTACAAGTGGATTAGTTTGCATAATGTATCTAAGTACAATATAGTACTTAATGTTCTCAGTTTAACCATCACAACTTGAGAACATTAAGACTGTAAGGTTATTTTATCAAGAGAAAGGACGCTATTCGTTCTTTAAGCTTAAGTTTAAGAAATGTTGTCTATAAGTATAATTATTTCATAGTGATAAAACACAACTTAATTCGGGACTGGACTTGATCCCATAGTCTTTGTTTTACAGAAAGTTCTTTATTGCTCTTTAGCCACCTTTCTGAGCACGTCAGAGCCATCTGCTGAGCTACTTGGGAAATACGATACCAACGTAGGGGAGATGTGCCCAAAGCGGGCACCTTAAGGGAAAGTTGAAAAAAAATTGGTTTATAACATAGCCACATTATTTTTTGCTTTTCCTAAATATGCATTACTAAAGGCTTTCGAATGGAGTATGGTTCAATTTATCTGAAATAGAAAAACGGATGACTTATAAGCAAATTACGAAACCTCTACTAATGCCCGCTTTGCCAAAGGGGGGGCCTAAGCGGGACACTCGTTCAGGGCAAAACGGGCATAGGTTGAGGTAAAGAGGGCGTGGCACAAAATCATTAAAAAATACACCGTATCAGGTTTTTGATTCAATTTCTTGATTATTCAGTAAATTCAGTTGTAAATCTTACTAGTTTCACTTAACACGACCCAGATTAAGGATGCCTTTGCAGCGTCGTTCTAGGTATCCCAAATTTTGCTGCTAAGCTTTTGATAGATCGTCCTAATTCCTGTACTTCTAGGAGTGCTTGTCGCATGCGTAAGGTTGTCCATGAGGCTTGCGAAGTTCTTCGTTTGTAATTTTATTTACCACCTAAAAAGAATAGTAGTATGGTAGGGGTCGACCTCGGCATACTCATGTCGATCAAATCAATAATCTTCTGAGAAAAGGCCAGGTCAAGAGTATCCTTAACCGAAGAGCATGTATGAAGACACTTATGAAAGTTGAAGAAGCGAAAGTTGTTTGCCAGAATCGTAGCAAGTGGAAAGTCATAGTCTCTGCCTACCCCGTTGGGAGACAGGCGTGATGTTATGTATGTATGTAAAAAGAATAATAAAAATATTTTTGTAACGCTTTGCCATACCTACCCACTTTGCCTTTTTCGGAACATCCAATATCCAAACAAAATTTGAACTAAAAATGTTTAAACACACGGTATTCAGATCTACCACTTTACAGTCATATAACTATTTAATAGCTACAACGGATTGATTATAGCATTGTAAACACCAAAAAAGTGAGAACATATGATATATATCTACCTTGCAATATTTTTCACAAACCCACTAAAAACATTTTTTTATCGCAACTCGTATAATAGTGCTCGCAGGTGAACTGAACGAATGATGCAAGAAGTGCAGGCCACTGTGACGCGTTGAAAGTGTGCTCGTTTTTAAAATTATGATATTAAAAGAGAGTGCCTGGGCACAGTGCTCACTTTGGGCACATCTCCCCTATGTCGTTAAATGCTTTTAAATACAAACTCTTGAACTCATTCAGGGAATAAAAAGAAGCCTGTACGGTTATTTCATATAATAATCTATCGCTGTATCAAATTTCAGCCAGATCCGTTTAGTCGTTAGAGCGTGAAAGAGTATAAACATCAACACATCCATACATCCACACTCACAAGCTTTCGCATTTTTATTATTTGTAAGATTAGAAGCTGTGATACAAAAAAAATTGATGAAAAATTTCAAGTAGGTACATGTATGATCGATGATTGATGATAGTACGATCCTGGTTTAAATATAGACACTTAATTTTAATACCGCACTAATAATGCGTTTAACCAAAATTTAATTTGTGTAAAACCAATCGTAGTTGTGGTTTATATTCTGTATACTAAAATTTGATTATTGCCGAGTATTATGACGAGGGAGTTTGTAAATATCATTGAATAAAATCTATACTGTTATTTTTACTTTCATAGTGTGTACATAAATGAATAAATAAATAACTAAGAAATAAAAATGTAGAAAAGTAGGTACTACTAAGATAATCATGCTATCTGTGGTACAACTCATTTTGATAATAACATCTATGCCTATGTCACAATTTAAATAGTCAAAAGCTTTTTGCGACGGTTTATAATATGCAATGTGAAAAGAATATTCAATTTCAAAATACCATTGGAGCATGGAGCAATTCCAATTAGGAGGAATGAGTGAAATTTTTGCGTCGTTCGGGTATATCACATTGGAGCTTAATGATACCAGACGATTTGCTATGCACGGGTAACCCTTAAGAAGATTTATTGACTGTTTTGATTAGAGCCTTTAAAAGTGATCTTGTCACAATAAAGTTTTTGGTCTTACCTACATATCTGCTACTATAAACGTCAAAACAAACATAGCAGATAACAATAGTTTGTCTTTTTATTTTTTAATACAATGAGATTTGCAAGTTACTGATACTGAGTAGAAGGGGAGGCATTTATTCCTGTACCAAAATAACTGTAATAACCAAAATGAATTAACTACGAGTATTAACGCTTCAACACAATAAACCAGCATATCCCAGTTGACTGCTGAATCTGGATGTTCCAATCATATTGGGAGCCCTCCTAATATGATTGGAACATTCAGATTCAACGCCCGTTCTGATTATGTAGATCAAACGGTTGGTACAAAGTTATATTTTTTTCTTTTTGCCATAACAAGTCCCTTAATCAGCAGATGCACTACTTGCAGGTCAGACTAATTTGGGCACCATAAGTCTCAGTAAGGCCAAATTGCAAACAAATTCAATCAGATTCAATATAACAATTCAAAACAAATCATCAAAATGTATTGTTATCGTAAAAACATGGTAATATGAATTTTCATCTTTCAAATATAATCTTAATATTTTTCTTTCTATTTTCGTAGTAAGGGAAAATAAATATTCAGCAAAGCTTTTAAAGTATACTGCATTTTATAGCAACGAAATAAAACTGTAAGTGACAGCAATCAGCTTTCTCATATCAAAGGCTTTGCTTGCGTTTCCCAAATAGAATTGTATTATGTTTTCATGAAACAGCGTTGAACTTGAAGACGCATTGTGTTTATGCCATTAACTAAGTGTCTATGATTAAAAACTTACCCGTTTCTCTATGGTTTTTATACCTGTCTCGCTCTCGCCAGCGTGTGCCGTCTCCTTCAAACGGCACTGTTTGACAGTGACAGCTCAAAGTTCATAGCGTTGTGATTTTTGCCGCGCAAAGAATCAAAAATTTTCGCTAAGTGTAGAAAATTGGAAAAACCATTGAAATATAGTTTTTCTAGTGTGAAAATATCAAACAGCGTAAATAAGAAGCGTTTCAGTAGTTAAAAAGCGTTTTGGACGTGTTTCGTACTAAGTCTGAATAAACGACGCAGGCCGGGTACGTTCCGGAGATGATCAGTGAGAATTTCAAATAAGTTCATCATCCTCGGAGGATGAATATGACTTTGCATCACCTCCTCCAAACATTAGAAGTAATTAAGCTGTACCCAAGTAAGTACAATCCAGTTATTACAAGTTCACACCGACCTGTGAATGTTTTCTAGTTTTGTTGGATCAAGTGATACATATTGAATCTTTCCCAATTGTTATCGTGTTAACCTAACCTGCAGACTGGTACTCATACTCCTGCACATCTTGAAACCAATTCATCAACATCTTGTTGAGACATCCGTCCACAGCTTCTCGTAATTTATCTTTGTTCGAGCACAAAGTTTGATCAAAGACTTTGATATAAATTACAAGAGTTATTACTCTCTTGAAAAGTTATTTTACACAAGAAGGCCTTTCCGACAGGCCTTGCGAGTCCAGAGTTTCTAGGCCTCAAACAAAATAAGTTATTATGCAATGATAACAAGATTATACAGATATTAAAGAGACTCGTATTGAAAAATGGTTTGGTATTACAAAGTTTTATTAATTGGTTAGACATCTAAGAACAAGACTATCTAAATATTGACTCATTGTTATGACTGAAGTTTAGTTCAGACTTACAGTTTCAGAAAAATCCTGAAACTACAGTAACTATTTCACTTGAATGAATTCTTATACTTACCAAATAACTATTTGTGAAAACAAGGTTGAGTGTAGTAAAGTGTGACTTTTAATAGCCGACAATTAAAAACACCACGGTTTTTGAAACAAATTTACAACTCGCTTAACTTCACTATCAAACCATAAAATTTTGAGGAGGTTGTCTCATGTCTCATAAAATTGTGCTCACCTACACGCCAAGGTGCTAGCTATTACACATTGAAGTTAAATATTGAAGCTACATACAGCAAATTTGCCATAAAAATATATTAATGGAAACACCTCGGAGGTGTTATGATTATAATACATCTATGATAATGTGAACAACTTAAAGTAATCAAATATTCTTTATCAAATGTTTTTAGTAAAGAAGTCATATGAGAGACTAGGTCCAATCTAGGACGGGCGGTTAAGCCTTTTCTTGTTGATATTGCAGACTAATTGCAACTAAAGAATTGATTGGCTTGTGGAAATAGACGCTCTTTATGCTTGTATTCACTTGACAATTATTGCACAGGAGTTTCACAATTATGTGGTATCACAACCTCCCTTTGACCAATGGTCAACTCTAAAAGATGTTTTTTACATTCAAATTGGTCAAATTGGATCGCGGAGATCCTAAGTACCCAAGGATTTTTGAATTTTTTATCATAATATGACATCATGAGTCTTTCAGAAAGCGGAGACAATAAAATTGTGAGTAGGGAGTAGGCACATAAATTATCAGAAGTCTGTGTTAGAAAGGTGATGTCCAAAAACGGTTTTTTATTCTCGAAAAAATCCAGAATCGTTGAACCAAATATTTTTGAATAGTGTTACATGAAACTAATATTTTAATTTAACAAATGGAATTTTAAGTGCCCGCAATTATGAGAAAAAAATATTTTTATTTTAAGATATTTTAGGCTGAATACTAACAAAACTTTTGATGCCTGTGCCTAGTAAAAACAAAATAATGAGTTTGGCATATGTCACGCGTGACAAACGGTTGACAGTTCTGTTTGCTTTTTGCAACTATTTTATTTTTTGTTTACTTTTGTATGATATGAGGGATGAGGGTGAGATTACTGCAAATATAAAAAGAAATTGACTTATTACGTCATGTTCAGACAAAAAGCGTTACCTGCTATTGATTTATGAATAGAGTGCAATATTTAAAACTAAGTAACGAGATTGTTCATTGTCATTACATGAAACTAATATTTTAATTTAACAAATGGAATTTTAAGTGCCCGCAATTATGAGAAAAAAATATTTTTATTTTAAGATATTTTAGGCTGAATACTAACAAAACTTTTGATGCCTGTGCCTAGTAAAAACAAAATAATGAGTTTGGCATATGTCACGCGTGACAAACGGTTGACAGTTCTGTTTGCTTTTTGCAACTTTTGGTTACTTTTGTATGATATGAGGGATGAGGGTGAGATTACTGCAAATATAAAAAGAAATTGACTTATTACGTCATGTTCAGACAAAAAGCGTTACCTGCTATTGATTTATGAATAGAGTGCAATATTTAAAACTAAGTAACGAGATTGTTCATTGTCATTGTGTCATTGTCAGAGAAAGCCGTTGGTGAAATAAAATTGTAATATTCCGACTGGTTGCCACATGTCATAGATTCGCCCCTGCGTCGAATACTGTTCTGACCTTTGGGATGACTCCTCGAGGTACTTACTAGACTCGCTTGACGCTATGCAGAATCCGAATAATTTGTTGTCTAGGTAACGGGAGGTCTCGAGCCGTTAAGGCAGCGAAGAACCATAGCGTTCTTGACTGCCTTCTACCGAATGTATTACGGCCAGTGTTTCAGAAGAGGTCTTCTACCTTATCCCACCCTCTCTATTCCGATCCCGAAAATGTGTGCCGGGCAGAGGTGCCACTCATACCTACCTAGAGGAGAGAATCTAAACTGAGTGTTTCAAAAGATCATTCCTTTGTCGAACTATAAAAACTTGCAACAACCTGCTCGCACACGTGTTTCCCTCAATTTACAACCCTGGGTTCTTCAAGAGGAGCGTGAAGCGGCACATCATAGGGCCGCCTACTTGAGGACCACTGTCAGAAGTCTTACGGACTGTGAGAGTGGGCCCCAATCGCTAGATGTGCCACGGCTTTCTATCAGTGGTGCTGTCAATATGGCGAGCTTAATATTATTAAAATCATGTGTAATAGTATACCTAGATTGATGGTAAGTCTACTATAATGAAATAAATTGTTTGAGGTTAATATATTATTTATTCATCACCTTCATTCTCAATATCTTCTCTTATAAATATGTTGTCTAAAAAATGTGCAGGTGGAGAAATGTCGTTTTGATACCGAGCCTATACAAGATACCAGACAATAGTCATCACATGAGCACAGCTTCCAACAGTCCTTTTCCCTTTCAAGCCAGTGCAGTAATATCCACAAATCCTGTCTTGCCTCTGGTGACCTGACTTGATTTCTTGTCCTCTGATCAAGGCTGTAAAGTAAATATTGTATTAGTAACTTTTTTCTTGATAAATCTAACAATACAACAATATGTGACTGACTGAATTGTTCTGTGAACTCATATTCATCTAATAACTCCCAATTTAACACAGGCATGTTCCTCACAAACCCTAGCATTCAGTGTCATGTACAATTTATAATCCATAAGTATGTGTTTTCAGAGATAAGGTATCCTTAACCACTCTTGATTTACACAATCAGAAACAATTCGGTGTTCTGTTGTAGCCATTTCATTAAACCGCTTTTAATGAAATGGCTTTGATAGGATCTTACCAAATACGGTTAGGCAGAGGGGGGAACATTGTGAACGGTGGAAGGTGAGCGCTGATGCATCTTAAGGGCACCCTGAATCTAACGAAATGGGCCGCAAGTCCCAGACACCCTCACAGTGTTGCCCTCTGGCTGTACCACGATAGGGACCCAGTGTATGAACGTTGAATTCGAGGAATGCTGAGATTTTCTCTCAATGTGTTGATTGTTGTTTGATGTATTGGGCGTTTGGTTATAACCATTTAATTCAATTAATGTATGCCACTATGTTGAACATTTGGAACAACAAAATCTGAGCTAGGAACACTTACAGGTTCAACAATAGAGTTAGGCCCACTTTCAAAATTAATATTATCTTGAATGTGGACTTGGACATCTCTCAGTGGTTCCATCACATTTTGAACATTAGAACAAGCTCTTTGCCAGCAGGCACCACAGGCAGGCTAATATTGGTCACTATATAGAGCATATGCAGGCATCTGAAATAAAAGTTATATTAATAAAAAGAAAAGAAACTCATATTTAATATTAGATAAATGATTAATAAACATGTTGTCAGTAAAATAATAATTGTTAAGTCAAGTTGGCCTTACGGGCTGCTATTACGTGGAATATAAATCTATAAGGTGAAATGTGGGTATATACCATGCCTTTGCCTACCCCATTGAGGATAAAGGCGTGCTATATCTTTGTATGTAAGTAATAAACATAAAATTACCTGACGAGGTTTGATGATGGTAGCAATGTAATTTCTCTCAAGATGGCCATCAAGTAAAGAAGAGAATGCCAGCCGGTCTGTCTTAGAACAGACATGTCACAACACACACACTGATTGATGATCAAGTTGTTCATTAATACTATTACCTTCATTTCTGTTACTGAGTTCTATCAGTAGTAAGTTAATACATTCTTGACAGATGATTATCAGATTAGAGTTAGAATTCTGTATAGCGATTACTGCAGTTTCTTTTTAAGTGTTGCCTTTTACCTGAAAGAGTGACAGAGGTATAATGTACTTACACCAAATATTTCATTGGTTATGTTAAGTCTCATGTAAGGGGGGGTGAGCCTTACTTCAGGTAGGTATTACTATTGTGAATTTAATTATTATTATAAATGCGAAAAAATTACCGACATCAACGCGGGTAGAGCCCCGGGCATCAGCTTATTCTATTGTACTAATGTTATAAATGTGTAAGTTTGTGAAGATGTTTGGATGTTTGTTACTCAATCACACTCTAACGGCTGAATGGATTTCGCTGAGATTTGGTAGAGGGATAGAGCATAGTCCGGAATAACACATAGGCTTTCCTATAAGTTCCCACGGGAAGCAGAAACGGGAACAATACTCTACGCGGGCGTCAGCTAGTTTATTATTATATTTCCCTTCCTAAGTAATCAACTCCTTTAGTATTGAGATAAACTCCGGACTCGTACTAATAGCTTCGTAGGTACTGAAACTAATGCCTGGTATATGATTAATACAAGTAAGAATATAAACTACTTAACAAAGTAATAATATACTTACAGTCAGTGTTTTAAAATCGAAATTCCAAGTCCGAATCGCTGGTGGAAACAAATAACAGTTGTAATAGCCAACTGCCAAGTTGTATGAGTTATTTAAGTTTGAGTCCAAATACCATTCAATTAATGTGCAATATCATTCAATTAATGTGCACAGTCAAAGTATCCGTTAATAACAAACCAAACCAGAAATACCAAAGCGAAACAGCCAGCGAGCAGCGAGCAGCGAGATGCGATATTGACATAATTGACATTGACTTTATGTGACAGTTCACATTGATGACAGCCATAATTGCTATTACAAAAAATTATGTTTGTATTGCCATCTATTTAATTAAAATATCTACTAACATAAAATAACTTTTGGGTTTTCTCCTAAAGGCAGGTTTCAAATTTTAATTATTTTTTATCTAATTCGTGTTTCCTAATTTTGGTCACTATATATCAGTGTATTTTCAGCCATTATGGATTTTACTTCGAATAAAAAACCAACGTCCATACAAAAAGTGGACATCACCTTTCTCAGGAAATAGAACATCTCAGTACAAAATTGAGTCAGACTTAAAAGGAAAAGATAGTTATTGAGAATTGAGTATGTAATTGAGTTGCATTTGCCTTTAATTAACAAAAAAAAAAGTTTTGGCCACGGGATACAATTACCCCTGAGAGCTATTATTATTTTCCTGTGGGGGACGCCGGCTATGCCGAGCGGACGGTGTGACCGCCTTTTCTGTCAGATTTCCCCAGAGAGTTTGTTTAGTTCACTGAACTTTACAAACTGCTTGTCTTTATTGCCCTCAATTGCAATTATTTTTTGAAAAAGTTCAAACGGAACAAGCCGCACTTGAAGAGAAGGCTATCTCTCTTACAAAGATCATTGTGGTTGGTAACTAGACATTGTATGGTACTGTTCGGTACATTTAACATCAGATGCAGCGGATGCAGGCTGAGGTGCCCACTTAAATGACACATCTGTCAAAATAATGGGCTTAATAGTGTATGCAACCATAAACAGTCAGCGGATGACAGTGTCGCACATTTTGTTTTAACAGCAGATGCAGCGGATGCAGTATGAGGTGCCCTGTTAAATGACACATCTGTCAGATAATGTGCTGACCAGTGTAGACAACCATAAACAGTCAGCGGATGACAGTGTCACACATTTTCTTTAACATCAGATGTGCCCAGTTAAAGACACATCTGTCAAGGTAATGGGCTTAATAGTGTTTGCAACCATAAACAGTCAGCGGATGACAGTGTCACATACTTTCTTTTAACATAAGATGCAGGAGATGCAGGCTGAGGTGCCCAGTTAAATGACACATCTGTCAAGGTAATGGGCTTAACAGTGTAGATAAACAGCGGATGACTTCAAAGGATGCACACATACTCCAAACAGATAGACAATAAAACCCTTGTTAAACGAGGGAGAAAGTCCCTTGCACTGCTGAAGCCCAGCTTCCGAAGCTCACAGGGCAACTGCAAATAGCTCTGTCACTTATCTCCCGGAGAGGCTAAACGGGAATAGTGGAGTTTAAAGAGGTTGCAGAATACTAGAGTGGCAATTCCTTCCCCAGGCCGCGGAGGCTATGTATGAAATGTGGGGCGTCCCAGATACGATTTGTTTGCATCAAATGAGTTGGCTGTTATACAAGAATATGCAACTCTATCCTCTTTTTATTTTTTGACATTTTCAGTTGTCATTTGAACTTTCAGTTGTGCTGGGCATTCCACCCACCCAACGTTGTACAAGAGTTTGTAACTCGAGACTACATTTTCAGCAATCATTGGGACTTTTAGTTAGGCTGAGCATTCCACCCACTCAACTTAATACCGACAGTGTTAACTCTCCTAAGAAAGGAATATATGTTAGTTCCTAATAGCATTAGAGTGGAACTTTTTTTGGGCTGGGAAATCCACCTACCCAAATTAATAATAAGAGTGTTAGCCCTCCTTATATCATGTAAAAGGGACATAGTTCCTAAAAACATCAGAGTCAGAATAGAGCTCTTTACTGCCGGATTTGCAAACCAGAGTCCGAGCAGAACTGATCCCAATGAATGACCTGCGGAAGGTCTTAATAGATCAGGCTACAGGCACGTACCCTCCCTAATTCGACAAGGAGGGGGGGGGGGACAATAAATACACAAATTGGTCTGTTTTAGAACAAGTTTGCTAGTAGGCAGTTGGTGACAGTCAACTTTTGCAACTTACAGTTCTCCAATAGAAAATTACCTAGGGTGGTTATACTGAAGTTGCCTGTTTGTCAACAAATGGCTCTTTCCTTTGCAATATTATTTATAGAAGGTAAGTTGACATGATATATCTTACTAACTTGTGTAAAGTTAGCTATCTCAACATATTGTGCTAAAACGGATTTAGACATTTCAAAGAAAATTATCATTAAGGGCAATCACTCTGGCTAGACCTGAAACAACAGAACTCCCAGTAGGGGAATATAGCTGTCAGTTAACTGGCTCAGAATTTCATCTTATTCTTTGAAATTGTCAGGAGGATAACATCAATTACTATGTTAACCTCAGATCGCAGATTTCAGGTCAAGGACATAATGAAATCATATTGTAGCCTAAGTTCGGGTCAAAGACTGATTCAATAACCCATTGGCAATGTGGTTGGTTGCTTTATCAACAATCTGACCATAATGTTTGTCCAGTAATACAAATTTAAGACTATAATGAAAAAGTTAGTAAATAATTTTCTATTTACTGAATTCGGTATTAATCATGGTACTTGCCATGAATGAAAAGGCCACATTCTTTATTTATGTCCTAAGCAGGTAGCCTTCAAACAGTCTCAAGAAAAATAATTGCAGGTTATATTTTTAGAGAGGCTAACATTAAAGCCCTGACAGTTACAATGTCAATGCTAATTTATTGCAAGCAATATTTGGTTATTTGATTTAGTGTGTACATATAGACACGTAGTCCCGCCTTTGACCCTGGAGAGGTAGGCAGAGACACACAAATTTTAATAGTAAATTGTAACCTACATTTAATTTATTAATGCAGTTTCCTTCTCTTTTAACAACGCAGATAGTGTTGTTTTGAGTCAAATCTTCAAAACTTTATTATTGACACACATAAGTATTTACATACTTTATGTTTTTATTTTTAATAATTTAAACTTAAAAGTTAATTCCAACAATTAAGTTCAACTTAATTTAGTTTATCATTGGATTATTTTCAATAATAATTATGATTTTCAATAGACAATCTTTAAAAGACTATTTAACATTGACATACCTACTAATCATCATAGCGTTTGTGCTCTCTACCAGCAGATACCAAACAGGTCTTCAAGTTCAACGCTGTTTCATGAAAACATAATATAACTGTTTTGCATTTAAACAAAACAGGTATTATGTGTGAAATGAAACAGCGTTGAAGCAATGATCTTGCTGGTAATCTTTGAAGACACTATGAACTTTGAGCTGTCACTGTCAAACAGTGCCGTTTGAAGGAGACGGCACACGCTGGCGAGAGCGAGACAGGTATAAAAACCATAGAGAAACGGGTAAGTTTTTAATCATAGACACTTAGTTAATGGCATAAACACAATGCGTCTTCAAGTTCAACGCTGTTTCATTTCACACATAATACCTGTTTTGTTTAAATGCAAAACAGTTATATTTTATTCTGTCTGAGCAGATTGCACATACTTTTCTCTGAAGCAGAATTTTTAAGTTACATTTCCTGTTTGAAGAATGCATATTACGTGGATAGGTTTGGTTAAAAAAACATGAAATGTATTTTTCTTTGGCATTTCAATAATGTATTGTACGGTGTGTTCATAACAGAACGAATTCAATTTGCTGTTATAAGTACTTATCTTACACCAAAATAAGTTTTAACAATATTAAATAGACACATTCAGAGCTGATTATGCTTTAGCTCTTATATTTATGAAGCAGAATTTTTAAGTTACATTTCCTGCTTGAAGAATGCATATTACGTGTATAGGTTTAGTTACAATATCATGAAATGTGTTTTTCTTTGGCATTTCAATATATTGTACAGTGTATTCATAACAGAACGAATTCAATTTGCTGTTATAAGTACTTACCTTACACCAAAATTAAATAGACACATTCAGAGCTGATTATGCTTTAGCTCCTATATTTATAGAAACTTTCTTTAGAACATGAAATGCAACTTAAACTGGAGATCGCACTTGTCAGTTGAGCGTTGAGCAATTAACTCCTGCAAACATTCAATTAACTGCAAATAAGAGAAATGTTGGAGGGTGCAGTCTGTCAGTGACTGGTAATATTTCTTTAACTAGATTTTTTTATTTTTTTATAATGTAACATTAGTTTTTCAGTCAGTCCAGTAGACTGACTGAAAAATTCGTTTCTGCGCCGAGTAGGCTGTAAAAAATCGGCTAGTACGTACGTGCGTGAGTGCGAAGGAAAAAGAAAAAGAGTGTACTAAAAAGGTTTATAGCGATTGTACTAACTCGGCAGCCTAAACATAATAATATTCAGGAGCCCAAGTCTGCTGTCAGTAAAAAATTAGCTGTAAACAAAATAAAGAATGTTACAGATTCGGCGGGAAACTTTCAGACAAGCGTTACATTATGTTTCATAATTTTTCAAAACTAGTGTAATTTTGAGTGTTTATGTGTAATTTATGGTGGATTATTAAACATAAAGGTTCGACAACGTGCATAAGTGTTGGAAAGTGATAAAGCGCAGTGAAACGCGAGTTTTTAGGTTTGTCGACGAATTCCACAGCAAGCCCTAGTAAGGTACCACCGCCTTACTAGAGTATAACTCATTCCAAACTTGGACATACATGAATACGCTGCTCATAAGAAGAATCATAACATGAAAATGATTTATATTTTCACAATGAAATTTACTTGACTTTGGCATACTCTCAAACCGAGAAAGTCCAAGAACAAGAAGGAAAAAAAAAAAAAAAGAATGTTACATAAATTAAACCGCTCTTGCAAATTAAAATCCTGATGAACATTTTCTTTCTTCAAATTTTATTAATTAACTGAACTGTTCGTTACAAGAATGTAAAAGAATCTAGAACACAATACCTCATTATTTTTGTGTCATTATTAACAACGAAGATAAAAAAATGTTTTTTTGCTGACTATGCTTTCTTTTAACAAATAATGGTTTTTATCTTTTAAGTTATCTATCATTCTTCGGAAACATCGTGGTGCAGTCTTGGTGACTTCAAAATACTCATAATTTTTAAGATATTATTTATTAGCCGTTTCTACCTTCTAAATTTCGAAATACCATCCTACAATTATACATTATCAAAATTTTCTCGTAGTGTTTCAAGAGAAAATGTAGTAAATACAATTTTAGTATAAATTATAAATAGGAATATATATAAACAAACTGAATGTAATAGATTTATTTCGCACACTTTACCCTTTTAGATAACGTTATCGAGCACGTTTTCATCTAAAAGGTTAAGATGAAAATCTAAAGGAAATTGGTTTACCTGCTACCTAACTCTATTTGTTGACCTTTTCAATAACGGATGGGCTGTCCGAGACGGTAAGATTCAATGTGTAGTTCGCTTTTTCACACTGCATGTTGAATGATATTATGATTCACTATCTAGCAAGTTGTTTTCTTATTGTTTTTAGCGCTTTTGACTCAGTGTTCTGTTGAGCATCTTTCGCTTTGGCTGTTCTTTGGTGACCATTTTTAATTTACAACGATTTCGTGCTTCGGAAAGCATGGCAAGCTGTAATAATAGGTATATAATTATTGTAATAGTCTATACTAATATTATAAAGAGGAAAGATTTGATGGTTTGATTGTTTGTTTGCAATGAATAGGCTCTGGAACTACTGGACCGATTTTTTTACTCTTGGGAAGCTACACTCTTTGCGGTGAACATAGGCTATATTTTATTCCCGTATTCTCACGAGACCGGGAACTACGCGGGTGAAACCGCGTGACGTCCGCTGGTATTAGATTTAGTTAATCATAATGTAAAACATCGAAGTAAGTCTAAGTATAAAATAAGTGAAATGTACTTTACGCCATTACGAACAATCTACTTTTTCCGGCAGCGCTTTTTCCTGTGGTATTGCACACGTCCATAGGACATGGACCACTTAGTATAAAAAAAACCTACACAATTATTTGAAGGCTGGCCATAGCCAGTAGAATGGCCTACTCGAGTATTTGAAATTTCTGTACCATGTTTTGCAACAGAGGCGGTGTCTGAAAATGTACATTACTATCGTGTTTTCAGGCCCTAATTAATTATTACACAAGAATCTGTGTGCCGTTTTTGTTCTGCCTTCTTTTTGCGCGGGAAACCTTTACAAATAGTTGGCGTTTTGTCCGTTGCCTAATTACATTTCCCTGGGTAATGATCAGGACAATGACCAGGACACATGTAAGTACTACTAATCGATGGGCACACTATAAAATAGGTACTCTTTTAAGCTAAAAGCAGTATCGATGAGAATTATCCGCGACTGTATGTAGGTACTCAATACGTATTTAGTTCACCTTTGTAGTTGAACTCGATTAAATCCTTTTTATGAAATCGAATCTCGCAGTCAATGCTATTTTATTATTTTTGGTTGAACAAGAAATTCAGGAACCGATTCTCACAGTTTTTGATTATGTTCGTACATTAAGTATGGTTTCTTACCTCAAAAGGAAAAAATGGAACCCTTATAGGATCACTTTGCTGTAGGTATGTCTGTAAAGACTCTCTATTTCGTAAAAAAAATTCAAATATTATAATGGTTTAATTTAAAGCCGATACTTCCACGCATTTACAAAATAAAAAGACGGATGTACGGAACTCCTCGGTAGGCGAGTCCAACTCGATTTTGTCGGTTTTTTTTATTAAAGTCATCAAATTTTAGTGATTTTAGTCGGTAGGAATAGTACGCATGTAGGATTTAAAACACATAAAAAGTGGGTAACTAATCAAGTTTCTATTTCTGAACTTCTTGATAGGTAAAAGTGCGAGATTCGATTCCTGAACTTTGTAATAAAGGTTCCTTATTTTTATTTTTTAGATATTGAACCCGAAAAATAAAGCGCCTTCCAAAAAAATCTTGCGTATTATATAAACGAACTTATGAAAGTAGGTGGGTAGCACAAAATTGGTTCAAGCGTTTTCGGTTCAGGAATATTGATGTCAAAGGAACAGTTCACCCGCTCGACTTATTACAGATAAAGTCTGTACCCTTTTTAGGACAGCAAAAAAATTTTCATAAAATATTATTTTAGATGGTGCCCGCAGCTTCGCTCGCATTTAATTATATTCCCGTTTCGATTTATGGATCTAAATCAAAAAAACACATCAAAAAGTAGTTTTTAGGGTTCCGTACTCAAAGGGTAAAAATGGTACCCTATTCATGAGACTTCGCTGTCCGTCTGTCTGTCTGTCCGTCACGAGGCTGTATCTCATGAACGGTAATAGCTAAAGAGCTGAAATTCATATCAAGCTGTTTATTCCCGTAAAATATAAATGTTCATGTTCATCATCACGCCTTTTATCCCCGAAGGGGTAGGCAGAGGCACATTATATAACCACATTTCACCTTTTTTATAATTTGTCCCACGTAATACGTTGTGAGCCGTATTGCCATGTTTAAATGGACAGGCGCAGGTTGTGACTGCCTGCTGTTGAAAATAAAGCCTTCAACTTGGCTTAACGACTGCCATTTTACTGGCAACCGGGACCAACGGCTTAACGTGCTTTCCGAAGCACGGAAACGCTCAAATAAATGTCACAAAGTGATCACATGGATGGTCACCCATCCATGGACCGGCCATAGTGAAAGTTGCTTACTGCAGTGATCGTTTACAGAACACTGAGTCCGCGGGGCCACGAGCGCTTCAAAATATAAATAATTTTATTAAAATAAAAAGGACATTTAAGGGAGGTATATACACCCATACAACGAAAGTCATTTTTTGTCGTAGTTTGATACGGAACCCTCCCTGCGCGAGTTCGACTAGCACTTGGCTGGTTTTGATATTTTCAAATTATAATCTATCTTTGTACCAAAAATAACGTGAAAGAATAACAAATATCCTAGCATACACATTAATTTGTATACTACTACCTGACCCGCCTGACGTAGTTTTGCCATGTTTTTTTTTATTTAGGGGGATGATAGAGACATGTTGTCCGATTCCCAGACCTACCCAATATGCACACAAAATTTCATGAGAATCGGTCAAGCCGTTTCAGAGGAGTTTAACTACAAACACCGCGACATGAGAATTTTATATTATTAGCAGATACACAGAAAAAAATCACATTCATACTATTTACATTTGGTGCAGAGATTGGTTATAATCTGGAAAAAGTAGTATTGCCGAATTATAATTTTATTAATAAAAAAAATATCAAAGAACCTTACATCATATAAACAAAAAATGTCACGTTTATATGTAGAACTCGATTTTTTTTACATACCTATCTTTAAATTGAATTTTTTAGCTTTTTTTTACAATTTTATCAAATTACGCAATCTATGTTAGATTGTTAGGGTGAACCGTATTATTTTAGATAAATAACGAGTATAATAAAAATAATATAATAAGTGACAAGTTTATAGATATTAGCACTTCAATGAAGAAGAAAGATTTAAATAATAAAAAGGTAATGATGTTGTAAACGTGCTCTACACTTTATATTTCAAAATAATATATTAAAGTCTTTTTAAAACTGTTTAGGTTTTATCAAAATAATTAATATCAGCAAAAGCTATTAACTAATATCAGTAATACGATATATTTACCTAAACTTGAATGGCCGGACAGGTAATTTAGAACTTTATAACAAAACAAATATTTTTCTTTCATCACTATAGTAAACAGCACATTGTTTGTAACCACATACAAATAATAATTCACAACTAACGAACTAACTCACTATTAAAATGTTTTCTTTACAAAAATCGTCACGAGTCTTACACTGAAAGTTTCAGGAAAAAATACATTCCGGTTCGCGCACGTCCGCTCAGCTTGAAAGCTAAAGCTGTACTGAAGACTTTCAGTGGGCGCTTATTTGAATCGTTGCAACATAAACTTGTTAACGCACAACGTTGCTATCTCATATAATTATTGCCCTTTTATATTATTCCATTATTAAAAACTTATAACATCGGTACCCTATTACTATAGAATATATTAAATTATCTGTGCTATTACTGAGACTTGACTGTTGGCCTGTCCGTCACGTGACAGTATCTCAGGAACCGTGATACTAGCTATCAAGATGCTGAAATTTTCACATATGATGTATTTCTGTTGCCGATAACACTAAAAATACTAAAATCAGAAAAAATATTTTTAATTGGGGGGCTTCCATACAACAAACGTTTTATTTTGGTACGGAACCCTCCGTGCACGAGTCCGACTTGCACTTGGCCGATTTTTTATACCTTTGGTTTGATTTATCAAATGATGATGATAATAATAATTTAAAATTATAGGTATGTAATAATTATAATAAAAAAATGGTACCTATGTAGAAAAATACAAATGCGTACGAGGAGGGATCAGAATACCACGGCTCGCTCTCCGGTACGAGGTTTGTAGAGACTTTCGGTTTAAATAATTTCAAAACTAAAATGTTTTAATCAATAAGAATGATGTAACATATTATTTAAGTAATATTCAGTTTACAAAATTTTAATTTTGTGTGTCTGATACATAGATAAAATATTGAAAGTCTCGGTCTCTTGCAGCATGGGTATTGTTGCGGGTTTTACTGTAGACTAGCTGTGCCCACGACTTCGTCCGCGTGGATGGTAAAAAAAAGTAGCCTATGTTACTCCTTATTACATAAGCTATCTGCCAGTGAAAGTCCCGTCCAAATCGGTCCAGTCGTTCCAGAGATTAGCCGGAACAAACAAACAGACAAAAATTTAAAAAATATACATTTTGTTATGTGTACCGTATATACATTCATATGCATGTTGTAGAAAGCGGTTATTTTAATATTACAAACATACACTCCAATTTTATTTATTTGTATAGATACTTTTTTCTAGACAGATACTATTCAGACTTTTTGCTTGAAAATTTAAAGAACACTGGCATTAATTCAAATTTAAAAATAAAATATCTCAGGTGAGGTAAAATTATCAATTACCGTGTGTTGATTTGATCGTAAACTGAGTATAGTTTATTTATTGATCATATTTATTAGAAATCACTAAGATTTCACACTTTTGGAAATTTTCATACAACATAATTTAAACCAAATTGAAAAAAATATCTATATGTACCTATTTTTATCTTTTGGTATTGAAGGCAACCAGGATTCGTGCTTGATTAATGTAATTTTAAATTCATGATATAATAACGTCAAATCTATATATAATTATATATAAAAGAAAGTCGTGTTAGTTACACTATTTATAACTCAAGAACGGCTGTACCGATTTGGCTGAAAATTGGTGGGGAGGTATCTTAGAACCAGAAGACGAACATAGGATACCTTATATTCCGTTTAAATGCGACGGGAACGGGTGATTTACTCTCTCTTATGTGACGCAAACGAAGTTACGCGGGTCAGCTAGTTGATTATAAAATAACTTAATTAATCTTATTTTTTTTATTTATTGAATTGGATTGGTTTTTTTACAGGATTCATAAATGGCTCTCCCACCCTAACGCTTCCATTTTTAAACTTCGATTTACATATTTTTTATTGTCTGTTCATTGAAGACATTGACTGACCATTGTTAATGTCATCTGCAATTTTAATAAGTTTAAAATGTGTGTAGATTTTCATTGATACAAAAAAGAATACTTAATAAAACATATTCTAAATATTTGAAAGTGAAAAAAATCATAGGTATAGGTATCGTGTTATATTTGATGGTTGTTTTAATTTGATGTTTTCACAACAAATTGTCGAAACACGTTTTGAGTTCGTCTTTGCTTCAAATCCTGCGTTGATTCTGGATGGTTTTTTCTTTTATTTACATTGAAGGTTGATTTAAAAGTGTTATAGTAGTTTTGAGCTTCCACCTAAAGACAACTTTTATTGTCAGTTTGTTTGCAGCTTCTTATTTATTGGATGCCTGAACTTCGTCTATTCGTTTCAAAATAATATGTTCTTCGATTAACCCTCTTAGCATTTGGAGCTTCTTGACAGAAAAGATTAATCAAATTTGTAATTTTAAGCTCTGTTGCGAGCTTTCTCCTGTAGGTATATGAAAATATTTTTATTGTGCTTTGTTTTTTCTTTCTCAGAAATTTCTTTAAGCCTATCTTAAATCTCGTGGCTTTGCTCACAATGTAATTCAAACCAACCGGGCAATCCCGGTCTGGGGTCGGAATACAAAAAATAGTAATAATAGTTCAGAGGTTTGAGCTGTGCACTGAGTTATGGTTGTGTTTGAATAGCTAGAATTGCTATCGTTTCATAAACATAAAATTGGTGGTTTTGTCGTACATAAATCATTATCAATATCATCAATACATATAATAAAATCGTAACAGGTCGCTGTCTGTACATGGAAGATAAATAAGAAAAAAATTATAGGGGGCTTCAGGAACGCAATAGAACCCAAAACAATGATTTTTAGATTTTTTGTCTGTTTGTCTGTATGTCTGTTTGTCTGTACGGTTGTGCACGCTAATCTCAGTAACCGCTTAACCGATTGCAATGCGGTTTTTTTATTGTGTTGAGGTTTGCTCCACTTAACATTTGCGTTTATTTCATGTCAATCGGTTTTTAAATAAAGAAGTTATAACACTTTTAAGAATCAGATATGTTGAATGAGAGTGTAAATCTAAACTGGCGTGTTGGCTTATACAATACATCAATCATCATCAATACATATAATAAAATCATAAGAGGTCGCTGTCTGTACATGGAAGATAAATAAGAAAAAATATTATAGGGGGGCTTTATGAACGCAATAGAACCCAAAACAATGATTTTTAGAATTTTTGTCTGTTTGTCTGTACGGTTGTGCACGCTAATCTCAGTAACCGCTTAACCGATTGCAATACGGTTTTTTGATTGTGTTGAGGTTTGCTCCACTTAACATTTGCGTTTATTTCATGTCAATCGGTTCTTAAATAAAAAAGTTATAACACTTTTAAGAATCAGATATGTTTAAAATTTTAATTGTAGCGGTTTCTTTGAATGAGAGTGTAAATCTAAACTGGCGTGTTGGCTTAATCAATACATCAATTAATATCAATATCAATACATATAATAAAATCGTAACAGGTCGCTGTCTGTACATGGAAGATAAATAAGAAAAAATATTATAGGAGGGCTTCATGAAGGCAATAGAACCCAAAACAATGATTTTTAGAATTTTTGTCTGTTTGTCTGTACGGTTGTGCACGCTAATCTCAGTAACCGCTTAACCAATTGCAATGCGGTTTTTTTATTATGTTGAGGTTTGCTCCACTTAACATTTAGCGTTT
The DNA here is from genome assembly GCA_933228765.1 of Miltochrista miniata. NCBI lineage: Eukaryota > Metazoa > Arthropoda > Insecta > Lepidoptera > Erebidae > Miltochrista > Miltochrista miniata. The sequence continues at coordinate 20,476,145 of OW121768.1, forward strand.
ATTTCATGTCAATCGGTTTATAAATAAAAAAGTTATAACACTTTTAAGAATCAGATATGTTCAATATTTTAATTGTAGCGGTTTCTTTGAATGGGAGTGTAAATCTAAACTGGCGTATTGGCTTAATCATTAAGCTCTTTTATGATTAAGCAAACAGGGTAGTTTCACACGCTGTTTGATGAGTCTGATGAAGAAATCCTTCTCCTTTCATACACCTTATGTGACGTAAACGAAGTTGCGGGCTCAGTTAGTATGTAAATAAAATAATGAAAAATGAAAGTGATCAAACATAATAATAAACGATAATATAATAATATACAGTGAGCGCACAAGTCCCGAGGCATGCGTGATAATTGTGATGAAACATTCGTGACGTATGCCGCGCGATGTCTGTACAAGATTAGGAGAGTTGATGAAGTAGGAAAGTAGACGAAATCTTTCTAAGCGTGGTTAGAAGTAGTATTAAAAGATTGAACGTAACCTTTTGCTCGCTCCCCCCTGGTACTAAAATACAACTATGTAGTTCAACTAGTTGTCAAACTCAAACTCAAAACTCAATCTCAAAAAAACATTTATTTCACATAATCCTAATACATAGGCACTTGCGAAACGTCAATGAATACAAAGCAAAATAAAAGTACCATACCATTGTACAAATGATACACGGCTGTAGCGTATGTTTGTACAACCTCAAAATACACATGCATATACTCTCGGTCTCACTTATAATATAAGTTTAACTGGTTGTATAAACAAATCATCACAGAAGCATAATAACAAACAATATTTAAAAACGCGTTTTCTTGATGAGGTATCAATTTTGTTATTTAGTACTGGTAGTGCACTTACCTTGAACTCTTGTTGGTAGGTAGGCGCTGCTCCCAGCTTTGCGTTCGGGGTCTTGATTCACGACCGCGAAATATGCACACAGGAGTTATAACCGTAACTCTCGAGACTGTGGCTGATGATAAGCGATGTAGCGCGATATGATGGGTAATCACAGCGGCCGATAGCGGAGCGGAGCGTTAAGAGACGGGTGCGTGCGTATCTTCCAATAGCTATGGCGGAATGTGAATGTAGGAAGCGGGCGGGATAGTGTTGCCATAGACAATACATAAAAGTAAGATGCGTTTAGTGCGTGAGTGTTGACATATAATAATTATAATAAATACCATTAAATACATAAACTAAAAAATATGTATGCGTCGGTACTGGCGCATCCAACTTCGGGGGGCTTAGAGGATTCTTCCTCTACATTGAATAAACAAAATAAAAATAAAAGGAATGAAAACTTATGAACTAAAAAATAATTCAAAAGCGTAGGAGTTATTGCGTGGGTAACGGGCAAAGCCGAGTTACAGGACGAATGTATTCACCAGAAGAAGTCTTAATTCTGACGACTCTAATTACACCATCCTTCCCGGGAAACACCTCTGATACAACCGCGAGTGGCCACGATAAAGGATGCGTATTGTCATCCTTAACAACAACTACAGTTCCTATCGTCACAGGTTTGGACGGCATATTCCACTTATGTCTAAGTTGGAGAGAGGTAAGATATTCTTTGCTCCAACGTGTCCAGTAACTTTGAACAATTCTATTTAATAATTGATAGCGGGTGAGTCTGTTATCTGGTAATAGGGGTTCAATGTGTTCAGCGGGTAAATATTTAAGCGGAGTAACATTAAGAAAATGATTAGGCGTTAGGGGGGTTGGATCCGATGGATCCGAAGAAAGTATGCAAATCGGACGGCTATTCAAAATGCCTTCAATTTGCACCAATATTGTACTGAATTCTTCATAGGTGAGTATTTGACTCCCGATAGCTTTAAATAAATGAGACTTAACACATTTGACATTAATTTCAGGCAACGAATTAAAATTGGGCCCGAAAGGTGGGCTGTGCTGAAACTGAATCTTATGTTGAGTTAGATATTTATTCAGATCATTTTTATAATTAGTGGACTGTATAAGCGTGTAAATTTCGTTCAATTTTCGTTTCGCACCTATGAAATTAGTGCCTCCATCGCTGTACAACACTGAAACAGGACCCCTGCGTGAGATAAAACGTTTAAAGGCAGCGAGAAATAAATCTGTACTAAGATCACTTACTAACTCTAAATGGAGCGCCTTTGTGGTGAGACAGACGAACAAGCAAATATACGCTTTATGACTTTTTACTCCACGACGCCTTATGTGAGTTACATAAAAGGGTCCCGCGTAATCAACTGCGGTATGCACAAACGACTTTACTTGTGAAACTCTAATGGATGGAAGATCACCCATAGGTGGAGTTGTAGAACGAGGCCTAGCTTTAAAACATAAATTACATTTATGTACTCGTTGGCGAATCAAATTTCGTGCAGAAAGAATCCAATACTTTTGGCGAGTCAATGCTAACACTAGTCCAGGACCGGTGTGTAAATTGTCGGTGTGATAGTGGTCTACTAAGAGCGACACTATACGTCCTTTAGGTGATAGCAGTATTGGATATTTTGTATTGTAATTTAGTTGAGAATGAGTAAGTCGACCACCTACTCTAATTAACCCTTGTTCGTCAAGAAAAGGGTTGAGTTTTAAAATAGCCTGATTTGGACAAATTTTAGTAGCCTTAAGTGCTTGTAATTCTACCTGAAAATACTTAGACTGATCGAAGCGGACCGCATAATATTCTGCGTATTCTAAATCGTATACAGAAAGTATACCGCGGGATTTGAGAATCCTTGTGAAACGTAATACATAAACCAGTGAACGAATAAATTTTTCCCAACTCGAGCAACGCTCGGCAAGTTCGTCTATCATGTGAACGTGATCGGAGACAGGTATGGTATGTGCATGGAGAGAAGCTATTTTAATTTCCGGTAATTCTGTCTTCTCGTTATGATTGATTTTATATTCCTTCACAGGCCATGCATTTATAGGTGCGGACAGCCATTTCGGCCCGTGAAACCAAAGATAGTTATTTATTAACCCTTTAGGTGTCACAGGGCGCGAGACTATATCGGCGGGATTTTCAACCCCACGAACGTGATACCAATGGGAAGCAGGCAGATATTCATTTACCTGAGCGATGCGATTAGCTACAAAAGTTTGAAACTTATGAGCGGGAGAGTGAATCCAGGTAAGGGTTACCGTAGAATCAGAGAATGCGAATATATTGTTTATTTGACACCGCTTATTAAAAACAGTGCGCACAGAATTAATTAATTTTGCGAGTAAGACCGCCGCGCAGAGTTCTAAACGCGCTAGCGTTTTATTAGAATCTGACACTTTGGATTTAGCGGTCAGTAGATTCACATTAAGAGCGTTTCCGTTCTCAGCCGTTTCTATTCGTACATAGATAACAGCACCATAACATTGCTGGCTGGCATCCGAGAAGCCTATTAGAGTAATTCGACGAGCGGATGTTAAACCTATATGTCTCGGTATTTTTATTTCAGATAAACGCGACAACTCCCTATGAAAGTGTTTCCATTTAGACAGAATGCAACCCGGGACCGTCTCGTCCCAGTCCAGTTGTAATTTCCAACATTCTTGTATAAGCAACTTCATGTATGCGACCACTGGACTGATGATTCCAAGCGGATCGAACAAGCGCGCGGTTACGGAAAGGATCGAGCGTTTAGTGCATGTTAAAGGCATGTCGATCACTATTTTAAAGTTAAAGGTATCATCGTTAGGTTGCCATTGCATACCCACGATCTTAGTGTCAACATGAGGATCCTCATCAAACTTGACAGCGAGACAGCTCTTATGAATTGACGGGATACGTGACAATAGGGTATTGTCATTAGAGATCCACTTAGTTAAGTTAAAACCTCCAGATTTAAACATAGCGACCATTTCCCTATAGGTGTCTTCAGCTAAATCTACATTCTCTATGGAACTAACGTAGTCGTCAACATACATGTGATTGTCAGCTTCGTAAGCCGCCAGAGGATATAAAGCGCGACAGTCTGACGCGAGCTGGTTTACGACTCGCATTGCCAGGAAGGGTGAGCTGGAGACGCCAAAACAAACGCGGTTGAAATGATAGCTTTCAATAGGAGAATTGGAATCGAACCTAAATAATATTCTTTGATATGTATGATGATCTTGAGTAAGTTTCACTTGAAAATACATTTTTTCTATGTCCGCGGTTACAGCAACCGGGTACATACGCAAATTGAGAAGCAAATGAAAGATATTGTTCTGTAATATTGGTCCCGTATAAAGCAAATCGTTAAGCGATTTACCTGACGTGGTTTTACACCCAGCGTCTAAGACCACACGCGTTTTAGAGGTTTCTTTGTCAGGGCGATAAACGGCCCGATGCGGCATATAATAAACTTGAGAGTCTAGAAAGCTATTTGACACTTTAGTGAGATAACCTTGATCAATATATGTTTGAATAATGGCATTATAATCGTTGCGTAAGTTAGAAGCGTCTAACTTTTTTTCTAAATTTAAAAACCTGCGTTTGGCGATTGTGTACGAATGCCCCAGCTCACTGGGAGGGTATTTAAAGGGAAGACTAACCGTATATCTACCGGTATCGTCGCGTGAGTACGTAGACGAGAACAGCTTTTCACATGCTGCGTCGTCCGTGCTAATGTGCTTCTTATCTGGCACCTGTTCTATCTCCCAAAAGCGTTGCGTTAATTGTTCGAGAGACACATCTTGAGTGTGACATAAGAAGGCCTTGTCGGACACGGAGGAATGAGACATGCGATCGCGGGGATGCTTGTTTGCCACTAGCGAATAAGGTAAAGCATGCGCCTTTCCCATTGCGACGTATCCGAGCGTGGTTTCTATCGCGATTACTGATGAGGTTGGGGATGTAATTTTTTGCGACCCTAAAATCATGGGGAAGAGTTCATTACCTAACAAACAATCTATACCACCCGGAGTATAGTATCGTTCGTCAGCCATAGGTAAATTTTGTAAATGGGTTAATTCCGCTGTATCAATTTCCACGTTAGGCAAAAAATCTGTAATAGTGTCTATAACCCGTGCACTAACCGAATAAGAACAGCGGGCATCAAATCGCGAATATATTTTGAAATGCGTAATTCCATAAGATTGGCTTTCAAGTTGACCTATGCCTTTAATGACAGAAGGAGCGTTAAGTATGGTTAAGTGCAAACGCTCACAACAAGACTTCGTAATAAAGTTACTCATAGACCCTGAGTCCAAAAACAAACGTATACGATCCGATTTATAATTTGCATATACACAAGCAGTCGGCAACAAAACCGTGGTCGCGCTGCTTGAATTACGCGGCGGAGGGATCACAGCCGATAACGACGCGATATTGCCACTATGTGACCGCGCCTCCCGCGAGTGCGAGCGGGACGGATCATCTGCCGATGACGCATGAGTCGACATGGAATGCTCGGACGGCGCAGTAGACGCGTTTGCCTGCCTCGATGCGTTGCCGGCAGCATGATTTCTTGTTGAATTTGATGCGTTCAAATTATTTTTATAACACAGTAAACTATGATGAGACCGATTGCAAATCGAACACCTATTAACAGATCTGCAAGCACTCACGTGATGAAAACCAAAACAATTAACACAAAAGGAATGTTTACGAACTATTTCATTTCGCGTTTCAACAGTCTCTTGAATAAAATGTTGACATTTGAACAAAGGGTGAGCGGAATTATTGTTACATACGATACAATTTTTTATGTTAGAAGTATCGACTGATTTCAAATTAGTAGGGCGGGTTTGCGTAAAAAATGACTTAGGTTTATTTAAATGAGAGGCGGTTGAACTCCGCTGAGCGCGATAATCACCTTTTTGGGAATGTGATGGTGAGCGGAGCGTTTGGAGTTTGCTTTGTTCTGTCAAAAATGTTTTGACGTCACTATATGTAGGTACACTCAAATGTCTATGAGATTGTTCAAACAATTCAAGCATAGGTTTATCAAACTTGCTTAATGCTAAATGAGTTATTATGAAATCTGATAAATTTGTGATAGGTAGACGCTGCAGAGCTGCTTCAGCTGAACAAAAGTTCTCCAAGATCTGATCAGCCGATTGCCCTGGCTTCTGGTGTAACATTTGTTCTAAATAGCACGACGCCTGAACCCTGGTATCGTGGTATTTAGCCAGAAGGGCTTGCCAAATAACATCGTAATTTTGTGCGGTAGCAGCTATGCCTGAACAAACAGTAAGTGCCTTACCCGAAAGGCAACCTATCAAATATTGAACCTTTTCGGCGTTGGTGAGACGAGTATTCGTATGTATCACACTACAGAAATTTTCATAAAATATAGGCCACTTACCATAAGTACCATCGAAACCTGTGAGTTTAAGTGGGGGTAATTTGATATTAAAATTATCACTTTTCTTTTTATCGTCGAGTTCTTGTCTCAGAGTAGTTTCCGTTTGCTTTATGAAACAGTATAATTCATCAAATGTATTAAAAACACTATAACTCGGCTGTACCTGCGGATTATCTTTTAATTGTTCAATTAACAATTTATCGATAGTTTCGATGTAATCCGATCGGGTTTTATCGATAGATTGAACCCGAGCGAGAAACATCATGCGTACTGTTTCATCGGTAACCTTGAGACTTAAGTTGTACACTTCTTGAACTATGTGAAACAAACTTTGTTTTTTGTATTCTAAAAAATTTATCATGACCTGACTTTCGTCTGAACTTTTACTATGGGATTTGTCTTTAGAAGCCATGATAATATAATTGATACGAGATACGAGTATGTATATAAGTGGGTAGGTAATAGAAATATTCAGCGAAAAAGTATAAAATTCGAACAACGATCAGCTGTTAGCTTAAATCAGCTGTTTGCGGTAAAGTATTCAGAGAACAAACCCAATATGGAGTCTGCGTAACAATCAGCTGTTAATCGTTTGAATACCGTTATGTATCGGCTGCGTTGCCCAGTACCGTCACAATAAAATAAATATATGTGGGTATAAAATTAACGTATAAATATGAGTTTTATCTACGATTACAATTCGAAAGATAATATGAAATTGTAATGAAATTGGGGAAAACTACGTTAAATTTATGACGGTTGAGAAAATTGTTAATTTTGGATTGTCCGTTTTACTTTATGCCAAAACTCCTAATTACCAAAAAATATCAAAATGATTGCCTAGAATCGGACAACCGGACTAACATGGCCAGGATGGTCCAAGTCCTGGGTAGCGATAATTTCGGGGGGCGCTACCTGCCAGCGGGTTGATTATATATAGGTAAATATGATTATGATAAATAGCGTAAATGCGTTATAGAATATGAGTACTTATGAGTAATATAAAATATGCGGTGTGAAAAGATAATTAACTTTTCTAATGCGTGCGGGTGGCGTTAAATATAATATTTGCGTTGAGTATTTATGAGTAATATACTAAATATATATATGCGTATGCGTGAATTTAATAGGAAAAGAGGTAATTAATATTATTAGTAGAAAGAATGCGTTAGATGGAATATCCGGACGGAGGACCACACTTGGTAGTGCACTTACCTTGAACTCTTGTTGGTAGGTAGGCGCTGCTCCCAGCTTTGCGTTCGGGGTCTTGATTCACGACCGCGAAATATGCACACAGGAGTTATAACCGTAACTCTCGAGACTGTGGCTGATGATAAGCGATGTAGCGCGATATGATGGGTAATCACAGCGGCCGATAGCGGAGCGGAGCGTTAAGAGACGGGTGCGTGCGTATCTTCCAATAGCTATGGCGGAATGTGAATGTAGGAAGCGGGCGGGATAGTGTTGCCATAGACAATACATAAAAGTAAGATGCGTTTAGTGCGTGAGTGTTGACATATAATAATTATAATAAATACCATTAAATACATAAACTAAAAAATATGTATGCGTCGGTACTGGCGCATCCAAGTACATTATTGCCAGTAAGTTGAAATGGAAATATTTTCATCCAATTAGTTCACTTAAATTTTATTATATCAAAAGAATTCGAACTTAAATACTGTTTGAACATAACTTAAAATAACAACCTTCAAAATGTTAACCATGCAATAAATTGAAAAAAAAAAATCAATTTCAATGACTAGGACGCAAAGTTTCCAAAAAGAGAGGTATGGTGATTATGTTATTAATCAATTTCATTTATTTGCATTTCCAGTGTATTACTATCATTGACTACATACTCAGGCTTTTGTTATTGAAACAATAAAACTTAAGTCCTGTTTGAACATAAATAACTGAAAGAAACAACCCTGAAAATAAAACTACCCAGTATTTTAATCCTACTTACGTAGCTTTTCCAAAAAATCAGAAAATCAGTGCTGTAACACGTTCACCGTGAGACAACAACAATCTGAGAGGGGGCCATATTCTGCATTATGGTGACATGTCAACATGTGTTTTTGTTTAACTGCATTAATCAGCTGTATTTGAATATTTTGAATGTAGTTGTTTCTATCGATAACATTCTTGGTTCGCGTTTTTTTGCCGGTTTATATGTGATTGCGTTTACACAAAGTTATTTTCAAATGGCAGCATAATTCAAAGTTTGTAATAATTTTTTGGGCTTCCCATTCTGGAATTTCTGATCATTCATTCTGAAATATCGAATAATATTGAATAGGTTTTTTTTTATTTATTTGGCATAGTGCGTACCTAAATCACCGGAACTACATTATATATGATTGAACTACTACCCAAATCACAAAATATTACTTTGTTTAAATGGTCTAGTCTAGGGCATCTCGTAAAAGTTCCATCAGCTATAACAGTGGGCGCACACTAGGCGACAGTCGCGGCGATATGTCGCGGCGACTTGTCACGCAGTGTGCGTCTGCATCGGGCGACTTAACGCCGCGACATGTCGCCGCGACTGTCGCTGGCGTCGTGACAACGCGCGATAAGGAACTTCGTTCCAAAAACTGTCGCTGGGCGACTGTCGCCGTGTCGCCGCGACAATAGCGCGACAGACGCGGCGACTCCCCCTTGCTTGTCGCGGAGTCGCCGCGACAGGACGCCTAGTGTGTGCCCACTGTTAATGTTAGTTTTCGTGCTTCATGTGATGCAAAAATAAGTATGCGATTGATTTTTTATTATCGTTTTAATCCTTTTCAAACCCTTTTTTCGCGCACCGTCCAACACGCAAATCGTCCAACGAAAATAAAACGTATTCCGTCCAACACTCATATCGTCTAACACGCATACCGTCCAACACTCATATCGTCTAACACGCATACCGTCCAACACTCATATCGTCTAACACGCATACCGTCCAACACTCATATCGTCTAACACGCATACCGTCCAACACTCATGTCCTCCGGCACGAACCCTATAACATCTGTTATTTAAATAGTGTCTACACTGTGTTCCGCCCGCCCAGAAGGAAAATTAAAGTAATTAATTAAAAGTAAACCAAATTTATTCTAACAGCCTAAATATAAAATTCATCTAAATATCCTTAAATTTAACATTTCATTCTCAAATACACAATTTTCTTCAAAAACTGTAATATAGTAGTTTTATTACTTAATGGGTCTTGATGAGCTTTTCTATACTCCTTGTCAAAATTAATAGTAATTAATTAATTAATCAATATACTTATTAAATAGGCGTACACCAAGTCATTCAAATGAGTCATGAACCTTATGTAATCGATAAACCTTTCCAATCAATTTATGCTTATTTCTAGTATTTCTTGAATGCACGTCACTGTTCTTAAGGTATAAATGTATGTTCTTTTTAACAAGCATGATATTCTCAAATTGTATTGCGGTTGCATCGCAACTGCATGGCAGATGGCGTTAAAATTCCTATACGTTGCCGTACGCGTCTCCTTAAACGAGCTCTAAGACCCACCCAAAATTTGCAACTGTATCTATCGCGGTTCTTGAGATACGAGTACAGCCTGGTGGCGGTCAGACGGACAGACAGCGAACTCTTAGTAATAGGGTCCCGTTTTAACCCTTTGGCAACGGAAACCTAAAAATTAATATAAAAAAAAAATATCGTAGCTCCATCCTTTCTGTGGCTGTCAATGTTCATTATTTGCAAGAGAAAAAAGTCTTGAGTTTTGAACGGATTGAGTTTTAGACAGATTGCGTTTTGGACGCCTTGAGTTTTAGACGGCTTGCGTTCTGGACGGATTGAGTATTAGACGGATTGCGTTTTGGACGGATTGCGTTTTGGACAGATTGCGTTTTGGACACATTGCGTTTTGGACAGATTGCGTTTTGGACGGATTGAGTCAATTGGACGATTTGCGTGTTGGACGGTGCGCGACAAAAGGGTTTTAATCTCCGAGGAGAAAATCGTTGAAATCTGTGTACACAATTATGAAATTTTTTCCCGTCTATTATTAGCAATATTACGGTAATTATCATATGCTAGCAATTTTTCAAATAGATCCAGACCCTTATCCATCATGGATGCGACTGTTTTTTTTTATAAATTGAAAATAAAAGAAAATATGCTTTTTTTTTTAAAAATGATCTTCACCTCTGCAACAGTTATACTCCCACTAATTTTTTTAAATCTGTAAACCTTGCACCTCCAAATAGTAGCAAGATTTTTATATGTTTTTATAATAATACTGATAACCATTATTATGTAACACTTTCCCACGATCGCGTCTTACAATTTCTATTTCACCGAAACAATTAGCCGAAGATGAATCTACGATTTTTAAATATTATTATTAAATTAACCAACGAATAGCTAAATCAACAATCAAACTGCGGGTGACAGTGTCCTTTATTAACATTTTATAATCCTTTTGGTAGTTTATGCCCATTTCCTGTTTTGTCTTCTTCTAGATATGACCATTTCCGGATGTGACCACTTCCTTCTGTGACCAGATATTTAGAGGTCCAGTTCCTGGTATGACCACTTTCTTATCTGTCCACCCTTAGTACGGTGTACAAAATGATTCATTAAAATAAATTAAAAAAACTATTCACGTTCCTATTCATACAACGTCATTCCAAAGTAGGCAAGGTTTAAGCGGCTTGTGTTATGGGTCTCAGACCACGGATATTAGTACTTATATACTTTAATCAAACAAATAAAGAATTATGAAACAGGGGTTGGTTTATAAGTACTAATATCCGTGATCTGACTGCTGATCATGACTGCCTCTGTGGCGCAGTCGGTAGTGATACCGCCTGCGGCACTGGAGGTCGTGGGTTCGATTCCCACGGGAGACAAATATTTGTGTGACCCATAAATGTTTATCTCAAGAGTCTGGGTGTATCTATGTATTTTAAATACATCAGTATTTAAAAAGTATATAAGTATTAATATCCGTGGTCTGATACCCATAACACAAGCAGGTTATTCCTAGCTTACTTTGGGATCAGATAGCGTTGTGTGAAATGTCCGTGAATATTTATTTATTTATTTATATTTATTTATTTATTTAATGAACTAAGTTGTAACTGTATGCTTCATCAATGATATGCTTTTTATAACCCATTGTCAGCATATAATGTTGGAGCACAATTGTTATTTATTCATCATTTTCAAAATCTGCAGGATTTTAGGATTTCATTCGCATTTTTGTACGACTGTAAAATATGCTCGCATAAAACTCAAAACTTCTAAAAGGGCAAACGCTTTTTCTGTTCCTGATTTTCAATAAAATAATCAGATTTCCAGTATAGTATTTCCACTGTGTAATTCCGTAATTACTCATTTGCAAAACATGCAAGAAATAAAAAAATCCTAGATAGTGAAGTGAGGGATTATTCCGTTAATCCTTATATATATATATATATACATACATATGGTCACGCCTTTATCCCCGAAGGGGTAGGCAGAGGCATATTATATGCCCACATTTCACCTTCTTGTATAATTTGTCCCACGTAATAGGTGGTGAGCCGTATTGCCGTGTTTAAATGGACAGGCGCAGGTTGTGACTACCTGCTGTTGAAATAAAGCCTTCAACTTAGCTTAACGACTGCCATTTTACTGGCAACCGGGACCAACGGCTTAACGTGCCTTCCGAAGCACGGAAACGCTCAAATAAATGTCACAAAGTGATCACATGGATGGTCACCCATCCATGGACCGGCCATAGTGAAAGTTGCTTACTGCAGTGATCGTTTACAGAACACTGAGTCCGCGGGGCCACGAGCGCTTCATCCGTTAATCCACCCCAAAAAATCCACCCAATGGGGTGGATAACTGGAATTACATGTTATGGTATGTCCGGAATTCCACCCAAGGGGTGGATTTCCAGATCTATTCATGATAAATAAAAAAGATAAAAAAAAAAAACAAAAGAAGACCGAAAAACCAAATGAAGATCGGCTAAACAAATGACGGTCGAAAAAACAAATGAAGATCGGCAGAACAAATGAAGATCGTCGAAACAAATGACGATCGAATAAACAAATGACGATCGAAAAAACAAAAGAAGATCGGCAAAATAAATGAAGATCGTCAAAACAAATGACGCTTGGATAAAAAATGACGATAGAAAAAACCAATGAAGATCGGCAAAACAAATGAAGATCGTCAAAACAAATGACGGTCAAATAAACAAATGACGATCGGAAAACAAATGAAGATCGGCAAATAATCTAGCTGCGTTTGCCATTGAAAAAAATAGGTGCCAGCAATTCTCGATCTTATGAACATGCATAATATTTATTTATTTTTTACATAGTCATGATCAGTGATGTCTGTTAACACCTAATAGAACATTTTTAAAGAAGTGTCATTAAGGTCGAGATTTGCTTGCACCTATTTTTTTGAATGGCACACGTATCTAGATTACAAAAAATGGCTGCAAGTAATTTTTGACCCTCAAAAATCAACAAGACTGAAAGCTCAAATATCAGAACTCAGAACTCAAAACCCAAAACTCAAAGCTCATAGGTACTTAGGTCTTTTGTTTTATTAAGTTGTAAATTTTTTATCAGTTTTCATTTCTTTTCGATCATTATTTATTATGATGATCTTCATTTGTTTTTGATCGTCATTTGTTTATCTGACCGTCATTTATTTTGTCGATCTTCATTTGTTTTGTCCATATTCATTTGTTTATCCGACCATCATTTGTTTTGTCGATCTTCAATTGTTTTGTCAATATTCATTTGTTTATCCGACCATCATTTGTTTTGTCGATCTTCAATTGTTTTGTCAATCTTCATTTGTTTATCCGACCATCATTTGTTTTGTCAATCTCCATTTGTTTTTTCGATCGTCATTTGTTTATTCGATTCGATCAAAAACAAATGAAGATTGGCAAAACAAATAACGATCACAAAAAGGAAAATAGAATAAAATATATATCGCACATCTAGATCTAAAGAGAGCATAACTCAAAAAAGCACTTTTTTGGGAAAATGCAAAAAACTGATTGCTCGACCCCTATGCACTGTAGAAGAGTTCTGTATAGAATTATGTTTTCTGTGCGCAGCAAGATTGAATAAAATTGTACGATTCTTTCATTTTAATCATGTTTTGGGGCTGAAAATTGGAATTTTTGAGTAATTGCCCTATTGCTTGACAAGGTAGGTGTGTTTTGTCATATTATTTTGAGTTGAGTCTATATAGGTGAATTGAATTTGTACTTAACTCTCTTTTGACGAAACACTATAAACTCAAAACGTAATAGCATTATGTGTTATTTTTAATTAGTCCAATTTAATAGAGTGATCTGAGGTTAGCAATAGGAGTATATTGGATGATCAATGAGGAAGAAAAGATTAGTTAACTTTAGTAAGTGTAAATATATTATTGATAGTGGTTAAAACAACTAATGAAAGTCACTTTTGTACCTTTTAATTATAAAATATATAGCAACAAACATATTTTTCTTATAAATAAAAAAAAAAAATAAACTTCCTTTTTGTGGAAAACAATTTTATATGCACATCAAAAATCATTTACATTTAAGAATAAACTGTAAGTAGATATCTAAAATATGTACTAAAAATCATCAATCAAGCAGCCTATAGTAGTCCACTGCTGGACATAGGCCTCTCCCAGTTCACGCCACAGTACCTGGTCTTGAGCCTTTCGCATCCAGTCACAGCCTGCAATCTTTACCAGGTCATTAGTCCATCTTGCGGGTGGACGTCCTACCCTATACTTACCGAGTCGCGGTCTTCACACTAGAACCCGTTTGCTCCATTCGGTCGTTGGTTCTTCTACAGATGTGGCCAGCCCAATGCCACTTTAATGTGCTTATTCTGCGAGCTATTTCGACCACTCCGGCTCTCCGCCGAAAAACCTTCGGAGTTTATCCCTCAGAGATATTTCAAGTATGGCTCGTTCCATAGCTCGCTGTGCAACTTTAAGGGCATAAACTAGCCCCACCGTAAGTGTCCACGTCTTGGCATCGTATGTCATAGCTGGTAGGACGCACTGGTTGTTTGTAGACTTTCGTCTTCACGCACTGTGCTATAGGCGCATTGAAAAAACGCTGCTCAACCCAAACGGATCTTTCTAGCGATTTTCTTGTCCAGATTGCACTTGTCTAACGTGATAACGTGCCCAAGATATGTATACTCCTGGACAACCTCAAGCCTCGATCCTTCGACGTAGATTGGTCCCGGCGCGGCGTGACGTGCTCATTAAACATGGCCTTGGTTTTCTCCAAGTTCATGCCGAGACCAACACGTCGAGACGCAACGTTTAGGCTGGGCAACATTCCACTAAACTGTTCCAGCGTCTCCGCCACTATGACGATGTCGCCGGCAAATCGAAGGTGCCAGATGCCCATGCTTTCCAGTCCAGCGTCTTAAAGACGTCCTCCAGCGCATTGGTGAAGAGTTTTCTTTATCTCTTTCCTCTATCATATTGACTAAAAACTGACCACGTTTCGTTGTTAACCTGTAAAAAAATGTTTTCATTACTTATTAATAGGGTTTTGTGCATCAAATCGCATTAAAAGAGTCAACAAAAGAACATTTTCGATGTTATTAGCGATATTGCGAAATTATTTTGGCAAAATCCAATTAAAGAGACGTAACTAAAAAAAATGCAGTTATTGAGTAAAATGCTATAGAAATTCTAGTTATAAAAATGAAATTATAATAAGATTACAAGATTTTAACCGCCAATAGCAAAAATGTTTCAAATAAATGGCTTTTTAAAGAAATATAACGCTTTAAAATATGACTCAACTAAACGGACACAACTACAAATCCAAAAATGTAGCAACAGTATGGAAAGAACTCTAAATAAATTTAAAACTTTTACTTACCCTGCCAGCTATACGGGTTTAACTCAAGATGCGTAGTTACTTACTGAGCAACTAAACGTCTAAAAGTCGTCTAAAAGTCGGCAACTCAAAATAAATAGTGCTTGAAATTTCAACGGTACAGATAGAACTCAAAATAATTCCCTTTTGTTTACGATGGACCCGTGTAATTCGCTTGTAGTTTAGGCCGCAACTAGCGATGTCTCTGTTTTGGCGGAAGGGAGCGGGGCTCCCTCGTGTAACTAAAGGGACACTTGGTGCTATCTAGCAGCGAGTAGTGGACTTATTTTTAAGTCTGTTTTATTGGTGGATAGGTATTTGGATAAAGAATGCGGTGGTGTGCTTATCTCAAAAAATGCGATTTTTGAGTTGCAGCTCTTTAGATATGGATGTGCGATATATAAAATAGAAGAAATCTAGCTGTGTTTGCCATTGAAAAAAATAGGTGCTAGCAATTCTCGATCTTATGAACATGCATAATATTTGAGTAATTGAGAATAGGGACACTGTCAGCGTAGTGTGTACTAGTGCGTGGATGGACAATGCGAGGGTAGATTTGAATGATTCTACCTTGCAATCGGAGTGACACCGCCTCTTCAGTCTGCTTGTGACCACGACTGGTGCAACCCAGCCGAAACGTCAAGTCTCAATTTTAAGGTATGCATGATCGCGTTAATACCCGTTTTATATAATTAATAATGCATAATATTTATTTATTTTTTAAATAGTCATGATCAGTGATGTCTGTTAACGCCTAAAAGAACATTTTTAGAGAAGTGTCATTAAGGTCGAGGTTTGCTTGCACCTATTTTTTTGAATGGCACACGCATCTAGATTACAAAGTATGGCTGCAAGTAATTTTTGACCCTCAAAAATCAACAAGGCTGAAAGCTCAAAAGTCAGAACTCAGAACTCAAAACCCAAAACCCAAAACACAAAACTCAAAGCTCATACTTAGGTCTTTTGTTTTATTAATTTGCATATGTTTTATCGGTTTTCATTTGTTTTTCGATCTTCATTTATTTTGATGATCTTCATTTGTTTTTTCGATCGTCATTTGTTTATCTGACCGTCATTTATTTTGTCGATCTTCATTTGTTTATCCGACCGTCATTTGTTTTGTCGATCTTCACTTGTTTTTTCGATCGTCATTTGTTTATTCGACCGTAATTTGTTTTGACGATCTTTATTTGTTTTGCCAATCTTAATTTGATTTTCGATCGTCATTTGTTTATACGACCGTCAATTGTTTTGACGATCTTCATTTGTTTCTTTTGATTCATTTGTTTTGCTGATCTCCATGTGTTTTGTCCATCTTCGAAATCCACCCATTTCATGGGTGGATTAACGGACTAATTGGATTAATAATATATAATTCCGGAAATCCACCCCTTGGGTGGATTTTCGTGGGTGGATTACCGGACTATTTTGATTAATAATATATAATTCCGGAAATCCACCCAAGGGGTGGATTTTTATGGGTGGATTAACGGACTAATCCGAAGTGAGACCTTATTTTCTTTCAGCATAGTTCCTTTTCAAATTTTGAACCGAAACTTATTTTCTTTCTTCGTGTTTCATCCACTTAGAACGTGCTTTACTAAATGTAAAATTATTTTTATTGATGATGTTTTATTCGAATTAGTCCGTTTATCCGTTAATCGAGTTTAATAAGGTTAAAATTTGTCTTTTCTTAGCGTCGAATCTTCGATTTCAGAGCTATAAATTAGTTCGATGATGTTCCGTTGCACAGCTTATTAATCTCGAAATAGGCAATGAGCTCCATGTTTATATTGTCTTAATTCTTACTAATATTATTAAATGCGAAAGTTTGTGAGTGCAGATGTGTGGATTTTTGTTACTCTTTCACGGTCTAATGGCGAAACGGAACTGGCTAAAATTTTGTACAGGCACAGATTAAAGTTTGAAATAACACATAGGCTACTTTTTATCCCGGGAATAAATTTCGTTGGGAAGCGGGAAAAAAAATTGATAATGATAATGTAGATCATACTAAGTTGACGCTTTAAAATACAAAACGAAATTCTTTTTTTATTGAATTTACATAAAAAATGTGGTTCGTATATCGCATATAATGTTTAATAATGTTTTATTTAACAAAAATACGATTTTTCATCAAAAATACTAACTTACACTGTAAATTGTACAATCTCTTATAATATAACGGAATAAATATTTTTCTTGAATTAAGGAATTTTTACATATTGTTATACTATTTTATAACGGTTATTTATCCAGTAAAACAGTTCTGCAAATACCATTAAACAGTGTATTTGATTTTTTTGGTGTGCATAATTAGTGTGCAAGTAGTAGTTAAATAAATAAATATTCACGGACATCTCACACAACGCTATCTGATCCCGAAGTAAGCTAGGAATAACCTGCTTGTGTTATGGGTATCAGACCACGGATATTAATACTTATATACTTTTAAATACATACATATTATACATAGAAACACCCAGACTCTTGAGACAAACATTTATGGGTCACACAAATATTTGTCTCCGGTGGGAATCGAACCCACGACCTCCAGCGTCGCAGGCGGTATCACTACCGACTGCGCCACAGAGGCAGTCAGTTGCTTGGAAAGAGGTAATACACAGATATCGATTTAAATACATGGCTCAATTAATTACATTAAAACTACGTAGGTACCAATAATGAACATAATGTTGACAAAAATTCATATATGATCCTCACTATAGGTAACTATTTAAAATACTTTACTAACCGTTAAGTCTCCATTGATCAATTGAAGGAGAATGTTCATTATTCATTTTAGTCCGCTTAGATCCCTTATTCGTTTGTTGGTAATTTAATATTTTAGTTTTATTTAACTGCGTTAGGAGTTTTAACAGTCGTGGTATTGTAATAGATCCTTTTGTCACTCTTTATTTTGGAATGCCAACCTTACAAGACGTTTTTGGTCCTATGACTGTGACCATATTAGGACTGCTGTGAGTTCAATAACGCGTTTGTGGCCTTTTCTTTTCGTATAGCCTAGAGCCATTGCCTTTTTCCAAATTGCTCTTGACCAATGGTAAAAACAGCCTTTTAAATTTATATCCAGGAAAACTTTCGTTAAGGCATTGATGGCTGCCAATTCATAATCACAATGAAACGTGTTCGGGGACCAATTTGGTAGCGTTGTTTATATCAGGTTGAATAGTCTTTCATGTGTTTGTTGTCGTTTATTTGGCATTAAAGCGAATATTAGGGGAAGTTCCACCACGTTCGTGGTATCTACTGTACTACCAACGTCACCATGTAGACGGCAACTTTTAAAAGTCGCGTCCCCAAAATAATCACTGGTCATCACTAACAGCGGTCTACAATCTCGCGAACAAAACAATATAATACGAGCCCCTTCATAATAATAGTCAGCCAAAATAAAATAAATTCGAAAAATCTGCTGGTATTTGTATTTCTTCAAAAAGCTGATAAACTGTTTTTAACACACCCAGTGCTTGTTTCTTCTGTCATGCAGACAATGTTGCACACTTGAAAAATGTAGACCCTGATTTTGAAAAGAGTTGTAAGATTGATGATACAACTAAGTAGTGGGTTTGTCACAAGTTTTCAATTTCTCTAGTAACGATACTTCTTCCCAAAATAGGTATGTTTATGTTATGTGAAGTTTTTCATACGATTTAATTAATTGGTCCACCTAAAAAATACGTGTAAGGCTGTTGATAAGGTTAATAATCTTTCATAATAATATATGCGTTTTTTTGCATATGAATGTATGGGTGTTTGTCACTCTTTCAGGTTGTAACGGTTGAAAAACACGTAGTTTGGTGGAGTACTGTGAATCCAAAACACTGTATCTGCAGTTACAGTGTTTTGATATAACAACGTTTATTCGATTTCTTTTAGCCTCTTTCATGTTATGGCATTCATATTTTTTTAACTTTGTATGAAAAATATCGCAATGCAAATTACACTGAATTTACTAGAAACTATAGGCCTAAATATTAAGTAAATAATAAATAAATAAATAAATATTTACGGCCATTTCACACAACGCTATCTGATCCCAAAGTAAGCTAGGAATAACCTGCTTGTGTTATGGGTATCGGAACACGGATTTTAATTAATACTTATTTACTTTATAAAAACATACATATTATAAATAGAAACACCCAGACTCTTGAGACAAACATTTATGGGTCACACAAATATTTAAATATTTATTTATTTAGATGCAGTGTATTGCCAAAATAATCTTCGCGGGTAGCAATATACAGTGTTTTGTCAAAACAAAGTAGAAGAGCGATAATAAAATAGATGGGTACATTAAAAATAGATAAATATAATAAACATAGGATATGGCTGAAAGTAAGATAATTATAACTATAATTTTAATTAGGTAACGTGTGCAACTGCACACGTTACCTAAAGCTTGTACTTTCATAATTCCTGGCCAGCCATCAGGATTTCCTGTTTTCCTTCTTAAAAAATCATTTTTGTCATACAAAATATGAAGACAATTCCGCATGTTGAAGGGCAAGAATAAATAAAATAGTATTAGCAAAATTATTTAATTGGCATTAATCAAAAAATGTGTCGTGACATTTTAAGTGGGGTTCAGACAGTTTAAAGATTGGTTCAGATAGTTTATAAAAGTATAATTATAAAATATAGATAATACAAAAACAAAGATTAAGAACAAGTCAACAGAGTAAAAGGTAAAGGTATGAAAAGGCCAACCCTGTCGACAAGTAGTATCTCCCGGCTGAAGCAGACGCGAAGAACAGGATAGTAGATAGCAAATACACTAAATATCATAAAAATAAAAAAATATATAAAACAGATGCAAAAAATATAGATAAATATAATAAACATGCATTATGGCTTATGGTAAAAAATAGAGATGAGAAATGACACCATCTTTTTAAATCGAATGAAAAATAAAATATTTTTGACGAGTAAACGAAATGACAACAAAACATTTCGCTTGCGTAAGATGCCTATAGCCTCCATCAGGTTGTACACAGAACTTAGCGTGACTATGAATGCTCCATAACGGTATGAGCTGCATATCAAGTAAATTTTAAATCTTATTCGAAATTAATTTGAAACTTTGTTGAAGACTTCTCGGGAACGGATGACTTTGTCCGCCAGACCCGTAATTAGAGCTCAGTTAAGATACATTACCTTACTTGAGAAGAAAGTTTCTAAAAGAAACGGAGCTGTGGTGGCTTGTAGAAACTTAATCAATTTTCCGCTTGCAACTCGAGGCCATAAGGTATAGTCTAAAGTCTAGTCCCCTTCTCTAAAAGGACTTAGATATCGGTAAGTTGATAGGTTGAAAACTGCTTACAGACATTTTTTGCCATTTATAATAATAATATGCAATAACTTTGAAGCGCTCGTGGCCCCGCGGACTCAGTGTTCTGTAAACGATCACTGCAGTAAGCAACATTTACTATGGCCAGACATGGATGGGTGACCACCACGTGGACCACTTTGTGACAATTATTTACGAGCGTTTCCGTGCTTCGGAAGGCACGTTAAGCCGTTGGTCCCGGTTGCCAGTAAAATGGCAGTCGTTAAGCCAAGTTGAAGGCCCTACAGGCGGCTTGAAAAATTTCAACTGTGGGTCGTCACAACCTGCGCCCGGGTCGGCAGCGCGTGTGTAGCGCCTCTGGTGTTGCAAACGTCTATAGGCTACGGTTACCAACCTTTCGGTGGGCCGTAAGCTTGTCTGCCACCTAAGTAGTATAAAAAAAAAAAAAAAAAACTATTTCTTATTCTCGATTTGAAACCGAAATTACTTATAATAACTATATTCAAGAAATACATAGGCGATACAATACGATCGACATAAGTATAATTGGTTTATTCGGTTTAAGTCAGATTCTGTTTAAGACAGATTCAGATTTTTTCTGATTCAGCTATCTGTCTTAAAATCATTAAAAAAATGAAGATCCCACAAACTCCTGCAGCAGTAGGCAAAGATGGTAAAATTCGGTCTCATTCAGATTCAAGATTCAAGCATGTTCTGTCATTATTCCTGGCTAGCCATCTATGGATTCTCCTCTTTTCCTGCACACATATTTATCTTTTTAACATACCAATGGTTTTAACAATAATAAATCGTGTCTGACATAAAACAAAAAATGACATCATTGAGCTCTCACAAATGTGTCAAAATCAAAAGTAATTAAAACAAAAATGTCAGTACTAAGGATTATTGATATCAAGGTCGTAACAAATCCTACACCAAAAAAACAAATTGTTTTTTTTTGTATGGACGCACTTCCAGTGTTCATTGCTGTTTGCATTTGTTTTTTCCAATGGTACTGATGCCCATCATGCAATGAAGAAAGACCACGACCTCTTTGTAAAAATATAAGTTCACTCATTGTTGTTAGATTTAATTATAATTATTTGGATAATATGAAAACGCAAACCAAATGACAGCGCCAATAAATTATATTTTTTAATACTTCAGTAACAAATGTCCATGCATAGTACAAAGAGGTTCATTATCATGATACAAGCATTTCAATATTATTATGTTTAACAACACTCGAACTACTTGAATTTTGTCCGCGAATGTGCAGTTACCTTTCTAGATATAGGTGGAAAGTATCCCTACCTGTAGGGATAATTGAAAAAAAAAATCCAGGTATCCCTACCGGTAGGGATAGATAGGGGACATAATTTTCTACCCATCCCAACCTGTTAGATGAGGAATTTTAATAAAATACCAAGATATAATAAGTCTTCCATCAATTCTGATTGCTTAATACCAAATTTGAAGTAGATAAAGACTAAGGAATCGCGTTGTCCCAAATTTTTAACTCAATTTAAACCCCTTGAAATGCTTATGTTTCAGGTAATTGTAGCGAGAGATAAATAAAAAATAATAGGTGGTTCAATTTATATTTTGATTATTTATTTAGATCCCACCCTTTTTTCTCGATTAAATCCCCAAAGACTCGTCGACTCCCTTTCTGCCATTGGCAGGCCCAGGAGTCAAGAGGTCTTACAACCCTTTTTTAAAACTTTAAAAAAAGCACGAAGTTGACGACCGTTTTTTTTTCATCAGGGTTTTTACGTAATTTTTGCCTTATTTTCACTCTTTGTCGCTTATTCTGCAATTCCCTTCACTGTTTATTTCGATTGACTAAATTATTTTTTTCAAGTACTAAAGTTCTATTTAAGCGCTGATGGCTTCTATTAAACGATGCAAACGTCAGTAATTTCTGGAAATTTGTGAATTCAAATCTTGAATTTCGCCCTATATATACTGTTGAGAACGCCATCTGTCGTACGGATCGTTATTTAATTACCTACTAGCCGTATGGCCAATGCCGCGCTCCTTTACGTAGTAGTTTCATTGTCAGTCGCTATTCTCATTTTGATTTATTTTATAAGTTCTTCTTTTTTAAAACTTGACTTTTTCTCCATGTTTTGAACATGTTTTGAGTATTTTAGATTAAGTTTAAATATGTGTCTTGTGTTGTGATTTACTGTGTAAGCAACGTGACACCCTTAGAGGTGCAATTTCCAAAAATGGTGAAATAATTATTTTTTTTTCAATTGTTACAAGACTCATGCTGAATAATGTCATAGTACCATAAGCAATAGCTGATTATAACTTTATACGACGATAGCTCTTGGTGCGAATTAATTTTGATAAAAAACTTACCTGTAAGTTGCCCCAAGTTGAGTTTAATCTATTGGTGAAAACGGCTAGAGAATCCGTTATGAATCTTCTGAGACTACCCTGTTCATACACATAGACAGACAGAAAAGATATTTAAATCCAAAATTTTTATGGTCTATTGCAAGCAATTGACATCATACTTTGCTCATCTTCTATGGCAAATCGTACTGCTGTATGCTTTGTCCTCCTAATGCTAATACAGATTGTAATACCGTGATCAGGTTACGTAATAACAATGTAAATTTCACTGCTACACTTTATGTTTATTATTCAATAATGCTAGAAAGTGTTTTTCTTCTTATAGGCCATCTCCGCATTTTACTCAGCAGTCAGCATTATAAAATAAAGTTCACGATTTTATTACATTTTCACGTTTAGGGCAGGGCAATCTAGGGTGCATGGTGATCGTGGCGATATCGGGAGTTTCTCCACACATTTGCCTACCGTGCAGTATTCGAGAGTAGGCTGAGCTGAGTACACTTGTTGAAAATAGTATCCGTATTAAGGTGAAGTGGGACTCAAAATACATAATTTTGACATATTTCGAACCAATTTTGCAACGGTGTTAACAAAGATTTCTCAATTTTTTAAATGGATAATTATTATTAAGTATATTGACCAGGGATGTCAGCTCTCCAAAACACAATTGAGTAAATTCGGCTCGATAGAAAATAATCCCAAAGTTCCCTCGAATCTGTAAATTTACCTGTGACCGCCTTGACTATAATCAATTTCATTCAGTAGTTATATAATGTACCTCACTAATTTTTTATTTCCATGTCCCTAATAAGTTACCTCGAGGTCCTATGCAGTTATTTATTAATTAAAAACATATTGCTTTAATAAAAAAAAACGTTTTGTTGAGCGGGAGTGCATTTTGCCGCTATCAGCCACCTCACAGAGCCCGCTCAGTCAGCCGACAGACTTCGTTGAGGACACCCGTATACAACTTTGTCACGCCCGCTGACGTAATTCGCTGCCGTAGTATCGAAAATAGGTAATAAAAAAAAACAAAAAAGGAAGTATTCAAGACTTAAGCTCAAGAGCGTAAAAATATCGCATCTGTTTGGGGAAGTTTCTTTGGGGTATTATATAAGTTATAGTAACGTTTTCATACTTTCCAATACAAAGTTTGCCTGATGCCACATAATAGATAAGTCCAGAAGATTCACCTATAAATGCGCTCATGTATGTGACGCCCTGACCGAGCGTATAACATGTACATTATTTAAATTAATATTTAAGTAAAATCAATGTCATAACGAGTATAATACTAATGACTGATAAATCAGTGGCCAATTCTCCTAAATTTACAATATAACAGTAGGAATAAACCTTAATTGAGTATATTATAAATTAGACTTCTATCCAAAATTACAGCTTTCAAGGCACGTATTGCGTATTGTTGATATTCTCGTAGTCTTACTTTACTACTCGTACGTCGTAGTTGATGTAGGTAGGTATTGAATTTGAAGTTGTAAGTATGAGTTTCTTTTTTTTATATTTAGCTCGCCAAATTGACGTCGCCATCAGCCTGATGAAAAGCCGTGGCGCATTTAGCGATTGGGGGCCACTTCTGACAGTAGTCCTCAAGTTGGCGGCCCTGTGATGTGCCTCTTCACGCTCCTCTTAAAGAACCTGGGATTGTAAGATGAGGGAAACACGTGTGCGGGCAGGTCGTTCCATGTTTTTATAGTTCGACTGAGGAACGATCTTTTGAAACGTTCAGTTCTGGCGAAGATTCTCTCCACTGTGTGTGTGTCATCTTTGCCCGGCACGTGTTGTTCGGGATCGGAAAGAAGAGGGTGGGATCAGGTTGAAGAGCTCTTCAGAACATTCGCCGTGATACATTCGATAGAAGGCAGCCAAGGACGCTATGGTTCTTCGCGGCGCCAAAACGGTTCGAGGCCTCCCGTCACCTCAGTTTGAATTTTAACCAACAGTGAACTGAAAATAAACAGCTTACATACAACCCGATACAGTCACTACAACCCTAACTTTGTTTTTAAGCCATAATGTAAAATAGTAATTCAATTTCCAATGGATAGTGGTACTAATGTGTTAAGCGCTAGAAGATGATTTTGTGAATATATGTTACTGAAAAGGCCTGATGATTTAATATGACTTACGAATTATTTAATTATGATATATGAAAGTCTGTGAAGATGTTAGTGACAAAATCACGTTCCAACGGTTGAGCAGATCTGGCTGTAATTGGTGGCCTATTATAATTATTTTATGCTTTTCCAGACTGCAATGTATTCCTGGACATATTTTACACTAGCTGACGCCCGCAGCTTTGCCCGCGTCTAGTTTTGTTCCCGTTTCAGCTTGCCGTGGGAACTGATTGCCGGGATAAAAAGTGGCCTATGTGTTATTCCAGGCCTATATCTACCCCTGTACTAAATTTCAGCTAGATCCGTTTAGCCGTTAGAGCGTAAAAGAGTAACAAACATCTACACTCACAAACTTTCGCATTTATAATAATAAGTAAGAAGTAAGATAATTTAGAAAATAGCATAAAGGCTATTTTATCCCTGGATATGACCCAATGGTGGTAGGGAACGCAAACAGAATTCTACACAGCTGAAGCTGCGGGCAATAGCTATGCGAAGTGAAACGTAGAATGTTTAATTTAGGAAATGGTAATCATTTGGACAGGACTAAAGCCTAGTCTAGTTTAAATAACTAGTATCGAAATTTATTCCTTTACACGCATGCATATATGCAAATAGTAATATTCGTTTTTGTATATTCTTCGTTTTCTTAGCCAAACGGGACCCTATTACTTAGACTTTGAAGTCCGTTTGTTCATCTGTATCTCATGAACTAGGCAGTAATACATTTCAAAGATATGTTTCTGCTACCGCTGTAACGACTATAATAACACTAGATAAAAAAAAAGGTTACTCCCATACAACGTAATCTTCTGGCGTTTTTTTTTGTTACGAAATCCTCATCAGTGTGCCAGTCCAACTTGAAGCTCGGCCGTTTTTACAGTTCCGTATCCAAAGGGTAAAAATGGAACGATGAGAAAGTATTGCCTTTTGAAAATGCTAAGAGGCAAAAGCGGTCAGGTGTAGAGTAAATAAATGCTGTAAAACAGTACAAGTGGTGGTTATTCAATATGCGCTGCAGGTTCCACCAAGTGCCAACAGTATAAATAATCTGTAATAACGCGACCCTATTACTGAGACTATCTATTTGTCATCTTATACACCACTGCAATAGCTAGGCATTTGAAATTTACGAATCCTAAAATCGGAAAAAAAATTAAGGAGGGCTCCCATACATGTATATTTTTCAGTCTTTTTTTGCACAGAACCCTCCTTTTTCCTTTTCAGGAAGTACCAAAAAATATAAACAAAGGATAGGGTCAGCAGATTCTTACTTTTTCAATAAACCTGGCAAAAATCGTCACAGGTAAAAAAAATAATTGAAGTACTTCTTAAATATATTATGTTCTATGCTTATTATGAAAATGAATTTAATTACATGTTAGTGATAAAAAATGCATCAAAATCAATTACGTAGTTGCTCACGAGTAGAAGATCTAAAGAGGTTTATCTAAACAGGGCGAAAAAAATTGTTTTGTAAACTTGTACTTCTGTCAATGATTTCAATTGCGTAGTGAACGGGTTAACGCGCGAAAACGTTTCCGACGCACGGAGCGTCCCGAACATCTTGCGTCTGCTTCACCCCCTCCGAATCGCTTGAGACACAATTGCACTTCGCCTTAACGAATACGGATATTTGTACGCCTATTTTCAATTTTTATTTGAAAGCTGACATCTCCATGCTTTCCCAATTCGCAAAATAATTAAAACATTAGGCTAAAAGTTTGCTGCTTCATGTCACGGTTAAAATACTGTTCATGTTTTTTATTCCACATGTGAGGTCCGTGTTTATAAATATCTATAACTCGCATCCTAGCTTCACGTTCGTTGTTGGCCGCCATATTGATTGACACGCGTGCACTCCGTTTGGCAGGTAACAACCCTTTCGGACCCTTGACACCACCGTCTTGCACCACCGGTGGTGTCAAGGGTATAAACTAACTAGGAAATTGCCCCAACCACGCTATACACACGGCAACGACATGGGCGACTTAGGAACCAAGCATGGTCTCGCGCTTCTGCCGCCCTGCAGCAGGGCCAATCTAGAACATTGTCACAAACTAACTAGGAAATTGCCCCAACCACGCCAGACACACGGTAACGACATGGGCGACTTAGGAACCAAGCATGGTCTCGCGCTTCTGCCGCCCTGCAGCAGGGCCAATCTAGAAAATTGTCCCTGCTTGCCTACACACGTAACAAAAGGTGGCAATTAAGTATCAACTCCACACTTACACCCTAGATTGCCCCTGCGGCAAGTGTGTGAGTCATGAGAGGCTTTACTCGAGGTTGCTAATCGGATGAACCATGGACACTCTACCTAAAGCGTGTTCTTTCATTATTCCTGGCTAGCCACAAAATAATTTTATGTTATACAAAATATGAAGACATTTAGCAATAATACTTCCTTAAAGCGTAATAATTATTAATATATACTCTTTGAATAATAACTAAAATAGCATTAAACAGTAAAGTCATCTGTTAAAACAAAATTGACTATTCAATAAGTATAATTATTATTTTATAATCATTCTATGATTCCTTTTGGACCGTTAAGTTGAATTTTCAAATCGTTGAATTCTTGAAGCGAAGAAGCGCTCGTGGCCCCGCGGACTCAGTGTTCTGTAAACGATCACTGCAGTAAGCAACTTTCACTATGGCCGGTCCATGGATGGGCGACCATCCATGTGATCACTTTGTGACATTTATTTGAGCGTTTCCGTGCTTCGGAAGGCACGTTAAGCCGATGGTCCCGGTTGCCAGTAAAATGGCAGTCGTTAAGCTAAGTTGAAGGCTTTATTTTCAACAGCAGGCAGTCACAACCTGCGCCTGTCCATTTAAACACGGCAATACGGCTCACCACCTATTACGTGGGACTAATTATACAAAGGTGAAATTTGGGCATATAATATGCCTCTGCCTACCCCTTCGGGAATAAAGGCGTGACCATATGTATGAATTCTTGTGTTGAAGTGTTAAATTCTTAATTCGTTCGAGACGAATTCGAACAAGCCAGAGTAAGATAAAAATTGTAGTATATCTTCTAATTAAAATTCAATAAATTGTAATGGCATTTCAAGTCAATATCGAAGAAACAGTTGTACAATAGAATTTTATCAGATTTTTCATTATGAAAACTCACTCACTTGTACTATTCCACAACTTTTATTATAATTTTAATAATACCTAACCGGTTTCGCTATTATAGCATTCTCAAAGGTGTTTACACTAACTTTTGACATAAGTAATGATACTTTTTAACCATTTGTGCATGTTCATAATGTATAACAAGTTCCATCAAGTGCCAACAATCAAAAGTATAAAGGAGATTTTTCATTCCTTTGTCATTAATTAATACTCATTGAATATCAATACTAGTCTAGCGGCACCCGTCAGTAATTTTGAAAAACGTAAACGTTCATAAACAAGGATACATTAAAGGTAGATATAAAATTATGCCAGAAATGGAATCACTCGTGCAACTTAGAGTTTGGTCGCACAATGTTGATTAACAACTGAGGACTTCTGTTAAATTTCATTTTTATTGTAATTAGTGTCGTGTATTCTATCATACATTATTATGTAAATAATATTAGTGAGATATTTCTCACTAAATGCACAACACCCACCAAACAATCAAAGAAAAGTCAACATTATTCAGATGCAATTTAATTAGAAAAAAATAATTTACAAAAAACACTGCCAAACGAGGTAATAAGAGAGAGACAAGAGAGACCGTATTCTTTAAAATTCCACTGAGTTTACAACCCCAGTCTTAAATAGACAGTTTTTAAAGGAATTGCATGGCTGTAATTTCTTTGGAGTCCAGTTTTCTTAATGTGTATTTTGTAATTTTGATCAAATAAAACATCAGCTTATTTCCTGTTTTTCATAAAAGGAAAAAAGTGACTTGTAAATTTCCGATCATAATAGGCAGCTTCTTTAATAAATGTTTTGAAAACTAAAAATATATTCGGCATTAATGGCAGCTGCGAGTTTATTTTACGATGATGGTATCCTTCGGAGAAATTTGTTGGGTATTATCTGCACAGCTTATGAGAGAGTTGATCCATTTTGTACCACTGCTCTTCAAAATACCTTAGGAACTTTTGCACGTTACTTGTCTCCGTAGCTTTCTGTTTTAGTTATGCCAAGCTAAAGACATAATTAGGTACGCTTTGCAAGTAGAAGGACTAAATATGAACACAGCCGGACAATGTTTTTTTTCTGATTTTAATGCACTTTGTTAAAATACTTACGCTGGTTTGCTCTCTTCCATATAGCTTTGTTAAAATGCTAAAAGCAACCCGCGAATCCGTTGAAAATGCGTTAATTATTATTGCGTTAATTTGTGCAGTTTCATGAACGCACTTAAATTTTGCATACGGACGCCTAACTTGATCTCTATTTAATCTAAAGGAATGTATATAAGTATTATAAGGTATAGTATGTGACGTTTATTTTAATTTTAATGCCACGTTTTTAACTACAAAACATAAACCAAACGTTTTAAAAAATAATTACCATTTTTTTTATATAATTTGGGCCATCTAGTGAAAGGTAGCGGAACTATGTCGTCTGCTGTCTAATTTGGAATGCAACTTTGCGTCATAACATGGCCATGTTTCTTAAATACAGAATAGATGGCACTCTATTCTCTGTGATTGTAAGAACTCACAAAAATATTTTTTACAAAGCCTACGTTCCGCTATGGCGCTTAATACTGCTTTTACGTTCCACCGTAGCGTACCTATTATCTATACTTCTATACTTAATATTATAAAGAAGTAAAGTTTGTGTGTTTGTTAAATTGTAAGGGGTAATATCGGGATCTACTGAACCGATTTTAAAAATTCTTTCACCAATAGAAAGCTACGTTATTGTTGAGTGTCATAGGCTATATAGCATCACGCTACAACGAATAGGAGCGGAGCAGTTATAGTAAATGTTTCAAAAACGGGGGAAAAGTTATTCCTTTTAAGAGCTTCGTTGCGTGAATCAATTTCTTTCTACAATAATGCCACGGGAAACCTCTTTTTGAAAGGAAATTGTTCTTAAAAATAATGCGACGGGAATACACGCGACGAGAAACCTTTCTCTCTTTCTCTCCCTTTCTCTCTCTCTCTCTCTCTCTCTCTCTCTATCTCTCTCTCTCTCTCTCTCTCTCTCTCTCTCTCTCTCTCTCTCTCTCTCTCTCTCTCTCTCTCCACGTAGTATTGAATATTAACGACGAGACGCTACGGGAATAAACGCAACGGTACAGGAGCGACGGGAACAGGTAATACTCTCTCTTATGTGGCACGGCAGGTGCAGCGCTAGCAGCAAAAGTCATAATAATATGACTTACATGTATAGTAGGTATATAAGTGCATACACAATTAAATTGAAAATGTAATCCACTAAGTAATTCATGATTAGATTTCTCATATTGTTTATCCCATTTTCAATTTTAACAAATCACGGAATAGTTGCAGTCCTGTCTCATTCTTAGTCTGATAACACTCCAGCTGGGATCATCGTTGAAGCCATTCCCATAGCTTTGGGTACCTGTAAAAATAGCATTTTTATTTTAATATTTATGATCTGAATTGTAACAATACTCTAATAAATATCTATATGAGATGTCCGTGAATATTTATTTTATTATATCCTTTTACGTAACATTATTTAAGTTCCGTCATGTTGTTTTTAGCGTAAGATTAAATTATCAGTCATGTGGGGCACGCCCACACCAAACACGGCCTATCTAACTTGATATATGAGAAATAAGTATAACTATCAGCGTTTAATTTGAACTTGTTTTAAATAACAGAACAAAAATGCGTACGTTCAGTCCACAGTCTATGAGCGCTGAATAAGACAAGACTCATGTGTAAAGGAACGATAATATTATCAGTCATGACTTACGTATCCTTGTCAACGGGCAGTATAACATTCATTGAGCTAATGCTGCTGACACAACATATATCTGCTAATGTCAAATTATAACCAGCTATCCATTTGGTAGTTAATAACTTGTCTGTGAGCTCATACGCTGACTTGATTTTCTTTAATGCTTCCACTCTAAAGGTTTTTTCAGCATTAAACAGAACAGGCTCCTGTGAAAAATTAATTTGTGTTTGACAACACTTTCTAGGTTCCATAATAAAACTATTCCAAACCAAATTGCGAATTACACTTATGAGCGCAAAATTAAGGCAATAAAAAACCAAAAGGACGTTCCGTACTTTGTAGAAACATAAAAACACGGGTACACACAAGGAATCGTGCCGTTTTTTGATGACTAAGTTTAATTGTAGACTTTTTAAAGTATTTTTTTTACGTTTTAATTACATGATTTGATTTCTGTATATAATATTACAATATTATATACAGAAGAATTTTTGAAAAGGGCTTGGATGGCCAAATCCGAAATTATAAGGAATAGCCCAAAATGCTCAAAGGAGTCACAAGCCTGATTTTGATAAAACTTAAACTCAAAACTCAAACTCAAACTCAAAAAAACATTTATTTCGCATAATCCTAATACATAGGCACTTGCGACACGTCAATGAATACAATGCAAATAGTACCACCAGTTCGGAACGCGGCCCGCTTGAGAAGAACTGGCAAGAAACTCGGCGGGCTATTCTTTTTGTGCACTACATATTTACAATAAGTAGATACTATAAACTAAAACTCCATCAGTAGAGCAAGCAGATCACTTCCAGGCTTCCTTATCAATCAAATAATCGTCAATTCTGCAGCACAATTTACTCTTTATACACTTTTTAAACTTAATTAGGGGCATGATTTTAATTTCGCTTGGACCTTAAAACCTCATCATTAGATTTTTGAAATACCAATAATCATAGCTGGGAATCGAACCCATTGATTTTGAAAAAAAAACACACCCTTTATTATTACACCATACGATAGTGTCGCTGATAAGGATCAAATTCTGCGAAGTAATGATATACGGCAAATTTAAGGAAAGTTTGGAATTTTAATAGAATTCATATTTCATGTAGGTACCTAAATTTTGTATCATAATTTTGTTTCGTTCGAAATCCCAGAATAGATCGTAACTATTCCGTGTTTTAAATCATGCTTTTGAATTTTTTAAATACATAATTTTTTAAATGATTCTTTGGAGAATATTCTAAACGGAATCAATAATATTAAATACCTGGGTTTACCACTGTTGACCGAAATTCATTTGATCATTTGACGTGTGACCGAAAAAACATTAGGTCATTCTACTACTGATCGAATGAACAATTGACCAAGAGAGTTTTTATCGAATAAACATTTGGTATTTTTACTACTGATCGAATGAACGTTTGGCCGAAAAACAGTTGACTAAAGAATATTTTAACAAACAAAAGCGAAATAAGTAGAATTCGGTTCTGGCACTCGCCGGCCGCTGCCGCGGCACGCTCGCTTCGCTCGCTCGGCTCGTGCGTTGTGGTCGCAGTTTTAACCTAACCTAACCTAGCCATTTTGATTCAGCCCCTGTTAAAATATTCTTTAGTCAACTGTTTTTCGGCCAAACGTTCATTCGATCAGTAGTAAAAATACCGAATGTTTGTTCGATAAAAACTCTTTTGGCCAGTTGTTCAATTGATCAATAATAGAATGGGCTAATGTTTTTTCGGTCACACGTCAAATGATCAAATGAATTTCGGTCAACAGTGGTAAACCGAAATGCGGGTTTACCACTGTTGACCGAAATTCATTTGATCATTTGACGTGTGACCGAAAAAACATTAGGCCATTCTACTACTGATCGAATGAACAATTGACCAAAAGCGTTTTTATCGAACAAACATTTGGTACTTTTACTACTGATCGAATGAACGTTTGACCGAAAAACAGTTGACTAAAGAATATTTTAACAAACAAAAGCGAAATAAGTAGAATTCGGTACTGGCACTCGCCGGCCGCTGCCGCGGCACGCTCGCTTCGCTCGCTCGGCTCGTGCGTTGTGGTCGCAGTTCTAACCTAACCTAACCTAGCCATTTTGATTCAGCCCCTGTTAAAATATTCTTTAGCCAACTGTTTTTCGGCCAAACGTTCATTCGATCAGTAGTAAAAATACCAAATGTTTGTTCGATAAAAACTCTTTTGGTCAATTGTTCATTCGATCAGTAGTAAAATGGCCTAATGTTTTTTCGGTCACACGTCAAATGATCAAATGAATTTCGGTCAACAGTGGTAAACCCATGGAAAAAGAAAGCACGGATCGCCGAAGACGCAGGTTCGAATCCTGCTCGAAACCAATTCTTTTTCCATATTTAAAATGCATACTTATCTGTCTTTAATGTTAATTGGCACCGTTTAATTTAAATTTGTCATTAATCCATTTCGTAGTTTGGTGACAAGTTCTTTGTTTGTATTCTTCTAGGTAATGATTATTACCGGATTTGACAACTTTTTGTTATGGCCAGATGGGAAGGAGTTCGTTTCCTAATAGACCTCTTTTTAATTTGTCCACAAATATTATACTATTTCATTACATAAAATAAGATATATTTATTTGCAAAACATGTATAAGTACAATGATGATGGCATATAATATTACCAATAAGAACAATCAAAAGATTACTTGATATCATTACTAAAGCTTTTAGTAGTCATAAAATTATTTAATAATTTAAATAGATTTATCTATAAGAAAATCAGTAACACTATAACTGATTCTCCTACGAAGTGCCTCAATATTATGTTCTTTCCAATTTAATTTATTGTCTATTGTCAATACAAGAAAAATAGCAGTTGCAAATTCTTAAATTAAGACATCAGGTTAACATTATATCGGTTCTGTAGATTTTGACCAAAGTGCATAATTTTCGGTTTAATTATAAATTTCGTTCCTGGTGCAAAGGCTGGCTATAGCCATTCAACGTGGTAATGCCGCTAGCGTTATGGGCACCTTTGCACCAGGAACCGTTAGGGGTGGGTTATTTGACTAATAAGCTATTATTGATTGTTTATTATTGACATTTTTATTTATTTTTTAATGTAATGTGACTTATTTATTTATTATTATTAAATAAATATTCAAAAAAATTTAATTTTAGTTTAGTTTTAGTTGACTAATAACTATGAAATGAGCGATTTCAGTGCCTTATTTATGTCAGAATTATATGTATTGTTATCATATTTATTTATTACAGTGACATACATTCTATTATTATGTTGTTGGCATTGTTATTCTTATTACTTTTATATTTGAAATCCTAGCATTTTAATTTCTTGCGCCATCTCTTTAGTAGATGGATAGCACCAAACATTTGATAGGCGCAGCTTAATACAGTCGAATCTACATTGTGCTACCTACTGGTCTTTAAAGTAAAGTTAAAGTCAAAGTTTAAAACGCAATTTTATTTTTGCGCTTAGTTGATCATTACATACATTTTTTATATTTGTTTGATTAAAAGACTAAAATATCACATCATTGTTAAATTTCGGACATCACTTATTTTTTTAATATTAAGCTCGCAAAAATGATGCCCAGTTGATTAATATTAGGCTCGCAAAAATGATGCCCGGTTGATATATGCCATGGCATATATCGCCAGGCGGACCACAGCTGGCAGTGGAGTCTCATTAGCGCCTATGTATTTCGTAATCACACTTTTCCATGACATAAGCAAGAAATCTTGCTTATGTCATGGAAAATCTTAAGTGTATATGTATATATAACTAGCGACCCGCCCCGGCTTCGCCCGGGTGCAATGCTGATACTAAATACGCACTAAGTACAGAAAAACTGTGAACTTTAAAGCATTGTGGATCCCAAACCCGCAAGGATACACGGAAATTTTTTATATTGTCGTATTAAAGACCATAGTTGCTTATCAAAATATAAGGTGAGACCTTTATACTTTGATACTGAACTGAGAAATTGAACCAAATAAATTTTCCCCCATACATTTTTTATTTTCATTATATTTTTAGGCATGAATGAGTCATTTTATGGAAAAGTTGTAGTACTAAATGTTAATTAGCACTATATTTTCTATCCAAAACAAATTTGACATATTAGATCGTATGTCCACCTATTTTAAAATCCGGACCAGTGTGCGGCCGGCCGGTACGGCCGCAAACGGTTATATATTAAAATACCAGAAATCAAAATGCCTTTACTTAAAATGCATTAGACCAAAATACCCGAATTCGAAATACCTTAACATTCAAAATACCTTATTTCAGTACACCTTACCGTAAAATGTCTAAATTTAAAATACAAATAATTATTATATCAGAATTCAAAATACAAATTTTCAAATATCCTTAATTTAAAATACCGAAAATAGAATACAACGTGTCACTGTCACTCACACGTTTTGTTATTTGGCTTTAACTTATTTACACCCCCCCCCCCCCCCCCACCTAAGTGAAGCCGCAGTTGTAGGCGTAGGTCTGTTGGTCCTTGGGTATCCTGAGGGCTTACCAGGGGCTCCTAACTGTAGGCTGTTATGTAGCCCGCCTTAGTCTTCTAACCTAACCTATCCGAGTCGGGATACTCTGAGTCGGTTAACCATTCACAGATATATAGCATCCATGTAGGATTTAAATCATGTTAAAAAAGGTATTTTGTGTTTGAACATTTTAGGATAAGGTATTTGATAAATTTATTTTTTGGGTCTCGGTTATTCGACCGTAAGGCATTTTAAATTATTTATATTATAAATATTTGCCTTTTCAATATTGATATTTTGATTTCGGGTATTTTGGGCTACGATATTTTGAGTTAAGGCATTATAATTTCTGGTATTGTGACGGTATACCCCGCAAACGCTACGTCCCGCAATTTTATATCTGTAATATCTTAGAAAATATTCATTTAAATCATATGCTGTAAAGGGCCATATAGATCTATATTAAATAAACAATGTATTTAAGGTATTTAATTGGATAAGGATTAATGCTGTATTGGTTAAAACCGCTTCGAAAATAAGCCATTATTTGTCGTAAAAAGTAAATGACTTAAAAATGTTATTATGGGATATCCATAAGGCTACGTCCGCACAGGCAGGCGGCTTGCTTGGCGCCTAGCGCCTGGTGGCTTGCATCCTGGCGACTTGCTAGGATACATGGTGGCCGCACTGAAAGGTGGTTTGCGTGGTGGGTCGCTAGGTGCCTTGGTCATTTGCTTGTCGACCGACACGTTGACAATGTCACTTTCAAAAATTGCTCTAAAGCTGCTACTCGCAGAAAATTCTCTAAAATATACCATTTCACGGTCTTATCCATCATTTTGGGTGCATGACTTAAATAAGTCGAGGTCAAGTCATGGGGAGTTTAATGTTTTATATAAACAATTGCGTAATTTTGACAAAAAAATTTACGAATATTTGCGTATGACCAGAGAAACATTTGATCTACTTCTCAGTAAAGTGAAAGGAAAACTAACTCATTTGGATACTCATTTTAGAAAAAGCATATCTGCCGAAGAACGACTAGTCCTTACATTGAGGTAAGTAAATGAAACTCGATATACATATTATTTTTATTTGTTCAAAAATAAAAATTAAACAGCCATTTAATCCTACTTCCTACTAATATTATTAATGTGAAAGTTTGTGAAGATGTTTGGATGTTTAGATGTTTGGATGTTTGTTACTCAATCACGCTCTAACGGCTGAATGAATCTGGCTGAAATTTGGTACGGGGATAGACTATAGTCCGGAATAACACATAGGCTAATTTTTATCCCGGGAAAATGTTCCCACGGGAAACGGGAACGGGAACCAAAATCCACGCGGGCGAAGCCGCGCGCGTCGGCTAGTATATAATAAGAAAAAAACGATTCATTTAATTATTTGTAATTGTTTATGTAAGTAATCAACGCCGAATCGCTGTCATATTCTAATTCACATTCTACTGATTGTCGAGGAGTATTTCTATTCTGTTCAGGAATATGTATAACGGGGAACGATTGTTGAATATTATTTTCTACAGCTTCAATTTCCACCAAAATTAGGTCTTGAATTTTTGATCTCAACCTTAGTTTACGCCTTAATGGAATATTTTCCATATAAGGCAAAAGACTCTCAAAAAATAATAAATCGTCGCTTTTTTCTTTGACAATTTCGTTCTCGAGAATCTCAAGCTTCTTCTTCTCTATTAGTAAAAGCTGATCATTAGTTTCGGTTCTGTTCAGACGAATTTTCTTTCTATTTGATGTTTGACTATAACTTTGAGATTCTAGAGTATCACTTGCAACTGTTTCCGTAGTAAAATTAGTCTGCACCGAACCTGAATTTTGATTCTCTTCCAATATTGTGTTGGTTGTTAGAGAATAATTGTTATCATTTTCTGTACTTAAGTTTGAATCTCTCGCGGAACTCTCGGGCTGGTTCTTCTTGCTTTTTAAAAACAATAATTGATCATAACACTGCCACGTACTTTTACATATTTTATCAGCGCCATCGCCACTCTTTGGCTTATCAACTTTTCTGCATTCTTTGAAAAAATACGCTCTCAGGTTTTTCCATCTTGCTTTTACTGTTTTGACTGAAACAAAAACCAGCAGTTATTATATTGTTCAATTATTAACTTTTTCAGATATTTGGCTACTGGAGAATCCTATAGATCTCTTGCTTTTCATTTCCGCTTAGGGCGGACTACAGTTTCTGAGATTGTAAGCGAGACATGCGACATTTTGTGGAGTACACTGAAAGATGAATATATGCCAATTCCAACTACGGAGAAATGGTACGAAATTGCCGATAAGTACTATAACAAGTGGAATTTCCCCAATTGCATTGGAGCAATTGATGGCAAACATATAAGGGTACGGTGTCCAAGCAATAGTGGATCTTTGTACTATAATTACAAGCAATATTTTTCAATTTTACTACAAGCTGTAGTTGATGCGGACTGTAAAATTATTTTAGTAGATATCGGAGCAGAGGGGCGTCAGTGCGATGCTGGAAATTTCAGAAGTTCATCTTTGTTTTACATGTTAGAAACTAATGGCCTCAATATTCCATCGGAGAAAGAAATTCGTAACACAAATATTAAAATACCATTTGTCTTAGTTGGAGATGGTGGTTATCCACTGATGAATTATTTGATGAGGCCTTTTTCATTAAGAAATATTGATAACACAAAAACGATTTACAACTACAGACTCTCAAGAGCTCGCAGAAGTGTAGAGTGCTGTTTTGGCATAATGGCAGCAAAATGGAGAATTTTACAGAGAGCTATTGAAACCAAGGTCAATACTGCTATTTCAATTACGAAAGCTGTGTGCATTCTACACAACTTTGTTATGACGGAAGATCGATCTACGTTTCAACAGGACCCAGATTCTACTATTAGTACTAGTGCACCATTATCCACCAGGACTCAATATAGATTTTCAGACAATGCATTACAAACTAGAGAGATTTTGTTAGATTATTTTAACGGAATTGGATCGGTTACCTGGCAGAACCAATCATTGCCAGAAAACCAAATCCAACGCCATAATAATACACAATAACAGCATTAATTTTCATTTTAAAATAAAAAAATATCACATCATACACACATCACTTTTTAGTACTTGCCATCTTTTTCTGCTTCAACTGCTACCTCTTCCCACAGTTTCTTTAAGATAACAGCATTTTTGTGGAGTTCAAGAGAGGGATTCCATAGAGGTTCTCTTTTAAAAACGCTCGCAATTAATATTTTGTCCATTTTTTTTCAATTTTTATGTTCGGAAAGTAGTACCTATTGATTTGATCTGAATAATGGGCTGAAAATGCTGCTTCCCTCCGTAAAGAGGGAAAAACTCATATAAATTACTTCCCGCCTAAGGGCCGGAATGAACTTTAAAAATAGAACTGCTGTCAGCTGTGACGTGCAGTAAAAAAAAAAGTAATTAAAAAAATCTGCGGCCATGCGCCTTTCTAAACAGCTAGTGCACTTAGCGCAAATTTCTTTGAGCGGAATAAGCTGCAACAATTACGCGGTGAGTTCCATATTTAAAATAAAAAAAGTCGACATAAATTGGCGGGATATTATTATGTGTTATTTATCTGTCTGTCACAGAATTTAAAAAAAATATGCAATAATCTTTTATGATTTGAATATTATTACCTGCTGATTTGAATATTATTACTTTTACTAGTTTTATTTTCCTCATATTCGAAATGAATAGTAGAGTGTTTAACTCAGGTAAAAGAATCAATTCCGACTCGGACAATAGCCGCCCTCGCAGCGCTCGGTCGTCTAAATACCTCGGGAAGTGATTCTTTCCCTCTCGGTTAACAATCCTCTATTTTTTCGTTCGAGAATAGATACTTCCAAAGTGGTCCCATTTTAAGGAAGTCAGGATCTGATGATGGCATCCTGGAGAAATCGAAGGGAACTTTTAACAATTGTACATCTAGAGCGTTTGTAATTTTTTTTTATTAAGGGCTTTAAAGTAGTACAACTTAATGAAAGTCTGGAGTCGATCTGATGATGGAGACGAAAGACAGTAGAGAAAATTCCCTAACAATATACAGCAGTTACTTTGTGTTTGGGCTTCATTAATTTGTACTGTCGAGAACTTTACACCTAGATAGATAGATTTTCAGTCTACACGTCACTGAAATTTGTGAAAAAAAAAATAACCAAAAAGAAACCGACTTCAAACAAAACTAAAAACTGAAAAATAAAATGTACCTACTTAGCACAAAGTTAGTATATTCTGATTTATCAGATATCAATAAATATAATACTGAAGTTTGTGCCAATATGACTATGAGAGAGAGAGAACCTAAGCCTACATAGTTTTACTGGTATAACGTGATAGGTACCTATCTGATAAATCAGAATATACTAATTTTGTGCTAAGTAAATTTTATTTTTCAGTTTTTAGTTTTGTTTGAAGTCGGTTTCTTTTTTGTTATTTTATTTTAAATAGGTACTATTAATGTTATTATATTATCAATAAATAGTGTAGATAAATAACTAGTTTTATTTTCCTCATATTTGCAATGAAAAGTAGAGTGTTTAACACGGATAAAAGTATCAATTTCGATTCGGACTATAACGTCTAAATACCTCGGGAATTGATTCATTCAACCCTCGGATAACATCCGCAATCAAAATGCCTCGCGCCTGGCGACAAAAAACCAACATGTTTGTTTACTTGGATACACGCTAAGCTACTCACTAGGCGCCAAGCGCGCAGTGCGGCCGGTCGCGAACATTCAAGTATGTTCGTTTTACTAAGCGACTCGCTAGGCGCTAGGCACCAAGCAAGCCGCCTGCCTGTGCGGATGCGTGGGGGGCCGCTAGGTGCCTTGGTCATTTGCTTGTCGGCACGTTGACAAGATGTCACTTTCAAAAATAGCTCTATACTGCTCTATATTGGGCTCATACATATGATCATGCCTTTTATCCACGACGGGGTAGACAGAGGCATTTTAGATGCCCACATTTCACCTTTGAGATTATGTCCCACGTAATAGGTGGTGAGCCGTATTGCCATGTTGATATGGACAGGCGCAGGCAAGGACTGCCAGCAGTGCCAGCTGTTAAAAATTTTCAAGCCGCCTAAAAAGACCCTCAACTTGGCTTAGGTACTGCCTCGACTGCTATTTTACTGGCAACCGGGACCAAGGGCTTTTCGAAGCACGGAAAATAAATGTCACACAGTGGTCACGAGACGGTCACCCATCCATGAACGGCCACAGTAAATGTTGCTATAATAATAATAATAATAATAAAACCTAAAAAAAAGACCTGTCAGCAACAACACGTCAATATTTTTGCTCCACAAATTTTATTACAGTTTTGTTACCAAGAGATCTAATTATACCAAGTTTTCTACAACTATTACAGGAATAAAATTACATGATCCAAATATGCATAAATTTCGAAGAAAAATGGATAAAACCTCAGTAATAATAACAGACAATTTCTTCAAAGTCTTTGACAAATGTCATTTGACACATAAGTAAATTGTAAATAATGTACAATTCAGAAAGCGATGAATCGTAAAAATGTTGACAAGATACAGGAACAGGATACGACAAGCACAACCTCCACCTCCGGACTCATTGCCTAGCTCCGCCTCTCTTCCACGTGAATCTGCACCAGCGCCAACAGGAATAGCAGAGGCGTCGAGTTCTAGCTCGAGTAATGAGTATTTCTCTCCGCCGACGTCGCCAACACCAGTACGTCGGCAGGGGAGAGGCCGGCCACCGCTATGCTTGGGACCCCGACGCCCACCGGCTTCGAATAGGGCCCCCGCTACCGGTGGTGATGTGCGCCGCATGAAATGGACTGCTTTACTTAATGAGAGCGTCATGCGGGCATATTATGCGGCAACAGAGGGAGGAACAATTCGCACTGCGTATCGTGACCGTATGCTGCACTTGTTTCGCGAACTTGAACCAGCTGTTGACGTGTCTGCTCAAAGACTATCGGATCAAGTGCGTGCTATCCAACGTAATCATATGTTGGATAGCAGTGTACTTGAAAGACTACGCTTAGAGTATCTGCGGAATGACCATGTTATCTACAACCCGCCGCTAAGGGACGGAGTTAATATACCAATTGATTTTGAGGTTAGTCAAAATACGGCAGTAGATGACATGGTTATATCAACAGATACTAGGTACAATGAGGATATACTGGTAGCTTTGGATTGTGCGATTGGGGAATATCGGACTATGCCCATTAATATTAGGCCACGTCTACCTCGATTGCCCATGCATAGAAAGAACTTGACACTGGTAAGTACTGTTGATTCACTATTATCTAAGTATTTAGAAAATAGTGAAACTCTCAGTGATACTCATTCAATCCTTTATTGCGCTGCTATGGCAACATGTCGTGTAGCAGGTGTTCCACCTTTGGTGGAAAACCATGATACACGACCGACGAGACCTACCGTGCCGGGGTGGCAGCGTAGGATTGAACGACGTATCACTGAGACAAGAGTACTTATCAGCAAGTTAATTTGCTTCAGATCTGGTAATACTAGACCGAAGGTGATGCGCTTTGTGAACCGAGCATTTTCAGGAACTGGAATCAGTACCAATGATTATGTGAATCGGGTCACAGAGCGCATTGACTTCCTGAAGCAAAAAGTTTATGCATGGGCACATCGAATACGTAGATATAAAAAACGCGTAGACCGATATACTATTAATCGCAAATTCGAAAGCGACCAGAGATGGGTCTATAGAAATTGGGAACGATCTGATAAAGGTGTGAGTGACGGACATCTACCGGATGCTGATGATACAAATAGATTTTGGCAGAGTATCTGGTCGGTCCCCGTCAGTCACACCGAGGGGGATTGGATGTGTGATGTCAAGCGCGCATGTGACGAAATTCCAAGCATGGAACAAATCATGATAGATGGTTCTGATGTAGCTAGTGCAGTCCGTCCGTTATCTAATTGGAAATCTCCAGGTCCGGATGGACTGCACAATTTTTGGCTTAAATGGCTACGCAGTTCACATGCTCGACTGGCATCTCATTTCCAATCTGCTCTTGAATCTGGATCGTTACCAATTTTTATGACAACTGGTGTGACTCATCTGCTCCATAAATCTGGAAGTACTTCGAACCCCAGCAATTACAGACCAATCACGTGTCTGCCGTCAATCTATAAACTTCTGACATCCATTTTGAGAGATAAAATAAACAAACATATTAATGTGAATAAAATTATGAGTGGCTCTCAAAATGGATGTAGAAGTGGGGCTCGAGGTACTAAGGAGCTTCTCCTCATTGATATGGCCATTAGCCAACAAGTACGTCGTAACCGTAAGAATCTGTCGACATGCTGGATAGATTATAAGAAGGCGTTTGATTCTGTACCTCATACGTGGCTCT
Source organism: Miltochrista miniata (assembly GCA_933228765.1). Classification (NCBI taxonomy): domain Eukaryota; kingdom Metazoa; phylum Arthropoda; class Insecta; order Lepidoptera; family Erebidae; genus Miltochrista; species Miltochrista miniata. The sequence continues at coordinate 20,518,946 of OW121768.1, forward strand.
TAAGGGTGCTAGAGTTGTATAAAGTCGATGCAACTCTATGCACCTTTTTACAGTCATGTATGAGGCAATGGAGGACTCTTCTTACCTATCCAGGATGTGGGGGGTTTTGCGGTAACGATGAGCCTATTAGGATTAAGCGGGGCATCTTTCAAGGTGACAGTTTGAGTCCTCTTTGGTTTTGCTTAGCACTGAACCCTCTTAGTACTTTACTAGAGAGTTCAGGGCTAGGCTACAGATTACGGGGAGGAGGTCAGGTTATATCTCACTTACTTTTCATGGATGACTTAAAGCTATTTGCCACAACAAATTCTCATTTGATTGATTTACTAAAGGTAACTGAGAACTTTAGTAATTCAATCAAAATGGAATTTGGTGTGGATAAATGTGCAGTTATGCATGTTAAGCGAGGACGGATAGTGGAATCAGAAGGTATTCAGCTTTCTGATTCTATTCATCTGACATCACTTCTCGTATCTGACACCTATAAGTACTTGGGTATGTCACAAGCGTTGGGCATCAATGAAGTTGACATGAAACAGTCGTTGCGAGAACGTTTCCTGGGTCGCCTGAGAAAAGTCTTAAATAGTCTTTTATCAGGCGGCAACAAGGTGCGCGCTTATAACGGCTGGGTCATGCCACTCTTGATGTACTCCTTTGGCATACTCAAGTGGACTCAAACTGAACTAGACGCCTTGGACAGAAGAGTTCGCACACTGTTGACAACATATCGAATGCATCATCCGCGTTCATCGGTGATGAGGATGTACATCCCGCGGAAATGTGGTGGTCGAGGCTTCCTGAATGCTAAAACCCTGCATAACCGTGAGGTGTACAACCTTAGAGAATATTTTCTACACATGAATGCGGATGTGCATCGGGATGTTGTCAAAGTGGATACTGGACTCACTCCGCTTGCCTTGGCAAAAGAGAACTGGCACAAACCTGTGATAATGGGTATCGATGACCGGCAGGAGATATGGAAGAGCAAGGAGCTCCACGGTAGGTTTTATAAGGCTCTGCATGGATCTCATGTAGACCTTATAGCCTCTGTGGCCTGGTTACGGTTCGGTGATCTCTTTGGAGAGACCGAGGGTTTTGTCTGTGCAATTGCAGATGAAGTTATCATGACGAACAACTACCGGAAATATATACTGAGGGATGGTACGATCGATGTATGTCGAGCGTGTCATCATCCTGGTGAGTCCCTCAGGCATATTATTTCTGGTTGTTCTCGTCTTGCTAACGGCGAGTACTTGCACAGACACAACCTAGTAGCCAGGATCATCCATCAGCAACTTGCTCTGAAGTATCGCCTGGTGGATATCGAAGTTCCTTATTACAGGTATGTAGCTGAGCCAGTTCTTGAAAATGGTCATATCACATTGTACTGGGATCGATCTATTATCACAGACAGGACTGTTGTTGCCAACAAGCCTGATATTGTGGTCATAGATCGATCTGAGCGGCGAGCAATGATTATTGACATCACCATCCCGCATGACGAGAATCTTGTGAAAGCTGAGAGCGATAAAAAAATAAAATATATTGACTTAGCTCGCGAGATTGTCGACATGTGGGAGGTTGATGCAGCAATCATTGTTCCAATAGTCATATCCGTTAATGGTCTTATAGCTAAGAGCCTCGACCAACACCTTCAGAGGCTCGCGTTGGGCAGCTGGATCAAGGGCGTGATGCAAAAAGCAGTGTTACTGGACACGGCACGCATTGTGCGGAGGTTCCTGTCTCTGGAGCCCTGACCACCGGTATCTTGGTCCCTGTACTCGATGCCGGTGGGATACTATATTTTATATTTTTAAATGTATTTCTTTTTATAACTATATTTAAAAATGTAATTTATAAGGTCATTAATTAAATAAAGAGAATAATAATAATAAATGTATTTATTCGATGTAAATTTAACATAACATAATAAATCAAAACACAAGGGCGATAATTTTAGCTATTTAACATATTATTACAAATGCTGTTGGTACTTAAAAAGGTAAACCTGAGGTATAAGTACCAGCTGCCTTCCAGTAACACAGTTTTATACACATAGGTACATATATTGATTGTGGTTTGCCCTGTACAGTTAAACAAAAATACAATACGAGTATGTATTATAGTTTGATGTCTCACTCAATTTATGTTTATACAAACAATTGTGTATGTTTGTGTGTGTGTGTGTGTGTGTGTGTGTGTGTGTGTGTGTGTGTGTGTGTGTGTGTGTGTTTATGTGGGTGTGTGATGAGTACAATATGTTTTAGAGGAGAGTTAGAGGTATATTCTATACTGGAGGGTGAAGAATAGCCTCTGTTTCTTCATATGAAAGGCTTAGGAGATAGCTCGTGAGTATTTTTTTGGCTTCATATTTGGTTTTCTCGTGAAAATGTAAGATACCGTTAATTTTATTATATAAGTAGCGACCTAAGAAGAAATAAAACTTTTTTCCGAAAGATGTTGTGCAAGTGGTGGTTATTGGAATCTTATATTTACGAATTGTGCGTGTCTGAGAAGATGTTATCAGTTGCGATATTCCTGTACTATAGTTATGTTTGTGTTGTTTTAGTAATATTTGGAGAATAAATATTTGACGCACTGTGGGCACTTCACAATATTCGTATAAACTTCTTGTTGGGAAAAGATAAGGTTTGAATGTGCACACCTTAAGCACCGCTCTTTGAGCTCTTTCGACGTGAATTAGGTGACTCTTTCCTGCACCTCCCCAAGTTGAAATACAGTATCCCAGTATAGACTGGCATAGCGCGTAGTAGACCATCTTCATAACATTGGCATCAGCAACATGTCTTAAATGCTTAAATACATATATTAATTTACGTACTCTTCCACATAGGCTGTCTATATGCTGTTGAAACGACAATTTGTCATCGAGTATGACCCCCAAGTAGCGAGTAGCAGATGTCTGTACGAGTGTTGGGCAGTTGCAAACCTCTGGGCACCCTCGCTGAGTGTGTACAGTTATTTTATAATTGTTGTTGTTTGACGAAAAATTTTTAATTTTGAACGTCATTAGGGTTGTTTTGCTAATGTTTAAGGTAAGTCTATTTTTAGCTAGCCATTGTGTGACTTTGTTAAACCCATGTTGGGCGGCTTTAAATGTGTCATCCCAGGTAGACCCCCTGAAAATTAATGCCGTATCATCTGCAAAAGCTACTATTTTACCATTCTCCAGAAGAAGGTCACACATTTCATTTACATATACTAAGAACAGTGTTGGCCCTAAGATACTCCCTTGCGGGACACCGTACAGGACTGGGAGTTCAGAGCTTATGTGTTCGCCAACTTTAGTACACTGTGCTCGATTTGACAGATAGCTTCGAAACAGTTTTAGTTGATTCCCTCGAATGCCTAGCTGTTCTAATTTAAAACATAGCTTAGATAAGGAGACTGTGTCGAAGGCCTTTGCCAAATCAAGAAATATACCCAGACATTTCTCCCTTTTATCTAACGATTCAACAATACTGTTTGTCAGATCATGTACCGCATCATCTGTGGACCTGGCACTTCGGAAACCATATTGTCTATCGGATAGTATATTTTTAGATTCCAAATATGCCTTTAACCTTTTGTTCATTATTCGTTCTAAAACTTTTGAAAGTACTGGTAAAACGGAAATAGGTCTATAGTTTTGAAGGTTCCGTTTGTCCCCTGACTTATGTATGGGATGGACAAGAGCTTTTTTAAATAAATCCGGGAATACTCCAGTTCCAACACATAGATTCAGAATATATGTTAGAGGTGGAATGAGAATAGCCCTGAATCGTTTCAGGATATATGTTGGAATGCCATCAACACCAACTGCACAATCTGAGCGTAAACTCATAATTATGCTTTCCACTTCTGCATCATCAGTTTCTAGAAAAACAAACGAGTTTACAGGGGAGGATTTGGTTCCGCAATTTTGGGGGTCAACTGCATTGGGTGTATTCTCCATTAATTTTTTTCCCACATTTACAAAATATTTATTTATGGCATTGATTGACCTGTCAGGACTTTTATCTATCAATAACAATTCTTTAGCCGTTATAGTTTCTTTGGTGGTATGGGTGATAGATTTAATGGCATTCCAAAGTTTTTTTGGACTACTATTGGCTTTCAGCAGCATGTCTCTTTCATATTGTCTTTTGACATTCCTGAGCAAATTATTACAGTGATTCCTGTATCTTTTGAATGTGATCTTTAAAATCTCATCATTGGGGTTCTTTTTCATTTTTTTGTGCATTCTGTCACGATTTCTCATGCATTTCAATAGTCCAGGAGTAATCCATGGCTTAAGTATTTGTAGACGGGAGGGAACTATGCGGTTACTAGAGCTCATGCTGATAGCTGATTTCAGGTAGTTTACGAAAAGAGTACAAGCTTCGTTTGCGTTATTATTTTGATATATTGCGGAGTAATCTGTAGCGGCAATGCGCTGCTCGAGAAGAATATGGTCAATTTTTTGGAAGGTTGTTTTGAAATTAGTTTTTAGCAGACTCTTGGACATGGATAGTATAACTGCTTTATGATCTGTTATAGTAGATTCCAGAACTAATACAGTGTTTTTGTGCTTAGTTTTTAGGATAACATGATCGATGCAAGTTTTATCATGCGTGACTCTGGTATGGGCTGGTAAGAGGCCATGACTAGCTGTAATATTTAAATATTCATTGGCATTCCTGTGTATGGAATTTTCTGTAATGTCTATGTTTATGTCACCTATTATTATAAAATTTTTATATGAAGAGTTATTTGTCAAGAATGAGTCAAGTGATTCAAGAAAACTATTAGCATCTTTAAAACAAGGAGGTCGGTAAATTCCCAGAATACACGTGTTTCGGTCAATGACTACTGCTACACAGTTTGCATCTTGGAGCTGTGGTTCAAAAACCTGTACCTGTGAGATGTTATTTCTTATATAGACAACAACACCATCGTTCTGATTAATTCTATTTGTACTGTGATACCTGTTATATCCTTCTAGTAATGGAATATTAGGGTTGCAAGAGAGCCAACACTCAGTCAGAACTATAATGTCATTGGAGAGTTTTGTTCTGGTTATCAGAGTCAGAAAACTAGGTAAATTTGCTGAAATGCTGCATATATTTTGCGTCATTATGTTAAAACTATCGCGTTTGTCATCCAGAAAAGAAGAGCATTCCTCAGGCTCACATACATACGAGCAGGATATCTCCAAGTTATCTATGGCCTCTAAGGTATCACGTAATGGATCGAATTAGTTTAAATAAATTTATTGACGTTCGAGTACATTTGGCCATTACGAGAATTGGTGTGTGTTTTGTGTAATTTTGAGTGTTGATTGTTATGGGATTGAGTATGATATGTTGGTAGGTAGTTAAGAAGTGTGAGTGAGGGGGTGAGTGTAGATTTAAGCATTTAGGTGAGTGAATGGTGTATTTAGTATATTGTTTGTTTAGTATCTTATTACATAACTTGAACTTAAGAATATACATGTTGGGATATAAAAATATAATTATGAGACTACTATTAGTAAAAAAGAAAGATTCATATAAAAGTAAAAGTAAAAGTAAACCATAAAACAAGTTAAAGTACACGTAGAATACTAAAATTAGTCAAATGCTGTTTTTGATTTTATGCATGTCCGCTTCCGAGCTAATACGTATCTGCGTTTGTCCGATAGCTTTTCTGAGATATATAGTCCCTTTTGATGTCCAGCAAAAGGCATAACCATTCTCTTTAGCAAACTCCCGAGCCATGTAGAACAATTTTTGTGTCTTGGCGGTCAATGTTTCCGACACGTACACTGGTTTAGAAGGTCCCTTGATATTGAGGTGAGTAGTGTTTAGTTTTTCTCCCTTTGGCTTGTCGCTATTGAAGGATTTAACCGCTCTCAATATATTTTCCTTCAACAAAATGCTATTAAATTCCATTACAATTGGTTTAGTTTGCTCTTTGCTCGAATTTATTCTATAGACATCCCTGATTTGGTGGTCTAGCAGACATACTCCAACCGACTGTGCGAGAGATTTTACTAAAACACAGAGATCCTGCTTAGATTCTAGAGTTTTGGGATTTTCACAGATTTTCGGTAAATTACGGATTTCTAGACCCGTCGACTTAAACTTGCGTTCAAAGTTCTCAATTTTGTCCTCCAGAATTTGAATTCTTTGTCTATCATCTACTCTCTCTTCCTCAAGAAGCTTGACCTTTGCAATGACGTCGTCGTACTTATCCGACATAAATTGAAGACTCGCTTGCAGTTCCACGTTTTGTTGCTTAATTGCATGGAATTGTTCTTCTACCGACGTTGACAGTTTCGAAAACAGTTCTCGCATTTCGATTTTTAAATCTTTAATTTCATCATCCTGTTCGCGTCTCCTTTTTGTACGTATATTTGTATTACTTCGGCCACTCCGGTCCGAGGGCGTGTCCGAGTCGTCGCCTAAAGGGTACAGTTTCTGTGTGAAGCTGAGCGTCGCTGTCGTCGGCTCAGTAGTGGCGTTAGCAGATTGTCGCTGCGGTGAGTGACGGAGTGGCATGGTGACGTAATTATATATTTGTCGAAGTGAAGTAATGTACTAGGCGAGCAGTAGTTCGGAAGAAATAATACAAAGGAACCAATGTTGTATGCAGGGGTCAACGTTCTGGTCTCCGATCGACGATTTCATACAAAATTTACGGTAGCCACTCTAAGTTGACCTGTGAGTAGTTTAGTTGAAGTTGGAGTATATGAAAATTGTTTGTCCTTTGCTTTTACTAACATAGGTCAGTAGATGCTTATATGTTTTGTCCTTTTCACTGTTGCTCACACTAAAATAATAATGCAGTCTTACTTGGTAGCGCGTGGGGTCGCTGCTTTCGTTGTATGTGGCAGTTCACTATTGTATTGTGTTCGATGTTTGACTTTGCAACTTATAGGTTCCTAGTAGAATTATGATTTTACTTTTGGTATTTATTGAATTTAATTTGTTTAATTTTGAAAAAATCAAATAATATGAGGTTTCACTAAACACGTCTGTACTGCACAGAGCTCCGGGTGGAAGGGAGGAATGTTGCTTACTACAGTGATCGCTTACACAACACTGAGTCCGCGGGGCCACGAGCGCTTCATATTGGGTTCATGACATAAATAAGACACGGTCAAGTCATGGGGATTTTTATGTTCTATATAAGCAATTGCATAATTTTCACAAAAAAAATTACGAAGATTTGCGTATGGTCAGAGACACATTTGATCTACTTCTCAGTAAAGTTAAAGGAAAATTAACTCATTCGGATACCTACTTATCTATTTATGACTAGCTGTGTCCGCGACTTCGTCCGCGTAGAATGTAATGAAAAAATTTAGTTTATTTAGTTTTTTTTTCTAAAATAAAAGTAGCCTAAGTTAATACTTATTACATAAGCTATCTGCCAGTGAAAGTCCCGTCCAAATCGGTTCAGCCGTTCCAGAGATTAGCCGGAGGCCAGAACAAACAGACAGACAAAAAATTTAAAAGTATATATTTTGGTATGTGTACCGTAATACATTCATATGCATGCAGTAGAAAGCGGTTATTTTAATATTACAAACAGACACTCCAATTGAATTTATTTGTATGTATGGATGCGATTAATATTTCGTATATTTTTTTCTTCAAAATGCCTCGCGCCTGGCGACAAAAAACCAACATGTTTGTTTACTTGGATACACGCTAAGCTCCTCGCTAGGCGCCAAGCGCGCAGTGCGGCCGGTCGCGAACATTCAAGTATGTTCGTTTTACTAAGCGACTTGCTAGGTGACTCGCTAGGTGACTCGCTAGGCGCTAGGCGCTAAGCAAGCCGCCTGCCTATGCGGACGTAACCTAAAGGTAGGATTCGGTTCTTGGCGACGGCGACGCGCGACGGCGACCATTCGACTACGCGACCATCGTCGCCTGTCGCAGGGCGACCCCTAGCTTTCCGATGTCAGCGACCACGACCGGCGACATCGCCAGTCTTCCCGCAGTTTATATGTGTGATGGTTGTGTTCTATTGCACTACGATATGTCGGACAATTTATCCGCAGCTAGGAAAAGAGTTATTCAGCTGCTTTTGGAGGAAGAGGAAGATGATGATAATCTTATTATGTTATTATCTATGCCTCCAGAAAAAAGGATGAAGGTCGACTCAATTTTCACATCGCGACACGAAGAGGGTTGTTTTCAAATACTCATAAAACGACATTAAAATTATAAAGAAGAAAAGTTCCGAAAATATTGTAGGTTAAATAAGAAACAGTTTGATTTTGTACTCAATTTAATTAAAGAAGACATCGAACCAAGAAGAAAAGGCACATCGGTAATCACAAGCGCTGAAAAACTTTTTCTCACATTAAGGTAAGGAAATAATTGTCTTCAAACCCTTCGCTAGCATGGTTACTTAAGTCAGTTGGTTGGGCGGATGGGGAGGCAACACTGGTAGGAGAATATTGGGACTGGTTTGATGATGAACTATTTGCAATTGAAAAGCTTTGATTGAAATGTGGACTAAAGGAAATGTTGCTTCTAGCTGAACTCTGATCAAGACTTCTCAATTCATACTCTGCCAGTACATTAATAAAAGCTTTGTTTTAGCCTCCACTCTTAAAGCTGGTGGTAATTGTTTTAAAACTGATCCCATATGTGAGCAAAATGAATCAATTCCATCTTTATCAGCGACTGCCTCCTGTGCTCTCAGGGTTCTCATTTCCGCTTGTCTTTGTTTGTCTCTCTGTTTCCAATGTTCTAGTATTGATGTATGAATATAATTATCCAATGTGCGTTTTCTATATGTGTTTCCTTCTTTTCTGGTTCCAGCTGTCCCTACTCCTGCTCCACTTGTCCTTTCATTGCTCATTTCTCCTCCTCCACTTCTCTCTTCACCACTCCTCAGTTCACTTGTACCAGCCGTGTCTATTCCTCCTCCACTTCTCTCTTCACTTGCCCTCTCTTGACTTGTCCCTGCTGTGCTTGTCTCTGCATTGGTTTCCTCTCCAATATTCTCATCTTGAACAGTTGAAATACTTGGTCTTTCTGTAGGAATGTTATCAAGAAAACGAATCCTATCAAACAGCATCCATTTTGTTGTTTTAGAAGATGTAGATGACCCAGTGGGCAATTTGTTCTTACGTTTACATCTATTATAGGAGTCTCTTATATATTTCCACCGTTTCTTGCATTCATTACCTGTAATAAACATATTTTGTTTCAGATTTATAGCTACTGGAGAAACATATGCATCTCTAGAGTACACTTATCGTATATCAGCAAGTTATATTAGCAGAATAGTCAAAGATGTGCTTAAAAACCTGCGAAAGAATTTAGTGCCAATCTTATTGCCAGTACCCACAGAAGACCAGCTGAAGCACATAACGAGTGACTTTTGGAATCGATAGAATTTTCCTAACTGTTTTGGAGGCATTGATGGCAAACATGTGCGTATTAAAGCTCCAAGTAATAGTGGATCACTGTTTTTTAACTACAAGGACTATTATTCGCTTGTACTTCTGGCGGTTCTAGATGCCAATTACAAATTTACAGCTGTTGACGTAGGTTCTTATGGTAAAGAAGGAGATAGTGGTATTTTTCAAAAGTCGGGTATAGGGAAAAAATTGCTTGTAATGAATTTAATGCTCCAAAGCCTACAAATTTACCAGGAACAGATATTGTGCTTGGTCATTTTTTGGTTGGTGACAAAGCATTTGCTCTATACACATATATGATGAAGCCATACTGCAGAAATGACGCAAGAATGAATCGTGATAAAGCTGTCTTTAACTATCGACTTTGCCGTGCCAGAAGAGTGACAGAAAATTCATTTGCGCTATTGTCACAGGTATTTAGAATATTTTACACACCTATATCAGTCAGACCGGAGGTTGCTGATGACTTGATTTTGGCCGCTTGTTGTAAGAGATAGAGATATGCCATCGCGGAGTTTTCTGTAGACCTTTACAATGTGTACTATACTTAGTACATTACTTTGATAAATCTCGTAGGATTCAGCCTGCGTTTGCAATGTAAGTGGAAAAAATGTAATTATTTACGACATCACATTAGAAACCTCAAAAATAACAGCATTTCTCCACTATTTAATGGATGTTATCTATTATATAAAAATAAGTCGGGTTTTCCTTCCTGACGCTATAACTTTAGAACGCACGAACCGATTTCCACGGTTTTGCATTCGTTGGAAAGGTCTCGGGTTCCGTGAGGTTTATAGCAAAGAAAATTCAGCAAAATTTCACATACAGCGCCATCGCGGGCGAAGCTGCGGGCATCAGCTAGTTATACATATAAACCTTCCTCTTTAATCACTCTATCCATTAAAAAAACCGCATCAAAATCCGTTGCGTAGTTTTGAAGATTTAAGCATACAAAGGGACATAGGGACAGAAAAAGCGACTTTGTTTTATACTATGTAGTGATAGTGAAGACCATTACCGGTCGCTAAACATAGCTTCCGACAGGGTAATTTTGACTAAATATTAATAATTTCAACAGAAAATGTAGCAGATTATTTATACTGTTTATTGATGGCACTTGGTGGATCCTGCTGCACATAATGAATAACACCACTTGTACTGTTCCGAAATATTTATTTACTTTACATCAAGATAGTTTACCTTTGACAATGCCGAGAGGCGAAACCGGTCAGGTGTCAAATAAATAAATATTGTGGGACAGTACAAGTGGCGTTATTCAATATAATCAAACTAGCTGACCCGCGCAACTTCGTTTGCGTGATAAGTGAAGAACCGCTCAACCGATTTTGTGCAAACTTCACATAAACCATCTACTAAATAGTCCGAACAAAGCCCAAACATTTGGTTTGGATAGGTGAGCCCGTTCTTGAGTTATAAAATTACAACGAAAAGTGGCATTGATTTTTATATATATAGATACGGAAATAGTCTTTAGAAGACGACAAAAAATACATATTACCAAAAAGTTTTTAATAACAGCATAAAAAATTATACGTACGTCATCCAAGTTATTGCCTTGGAACATACGCAGTTAAGTTAAAATTACTTACAGTAGCATCACATGCTGCCAGGTACAATATTCCACTATCGAAATGAAGACGTTGATCTACTGTTGCTCTTTTCTTTGGATCTTTTGGATAAAGGACATCATTCTTTCCATATTTAGTTCCCAGATACGAACATATGGCGTGACTAAAAATACAGATAACATCATTCTGTTGTTGAATTTACTGATCTTTCATAGATTATACTATTATCTCAAGAACATGGCCGATACTGTCATGATCTTATCTTTTATTTATTTTTGGACGTTTGAAAATATAAGTAAAAGAAACCGCCTACGAGTATATTAATTTAAATAGTAACGTCAGTTTATGTTAACTAGACCAATTATGACATTTTTATTGTTGAACTCACCTATCCCAAATTATTAAGTCATCGTCTATCAATGTGGGAACGGTGTGATGTGGATTCAACTGAAAATAAAAGAGAATCTTCAAATTTATGAAAATAAACACTGTTTGCTAATATTATGATACGAATCATATTGAACCATTATACCCATAATCTTCTCGACCACCGAGGGTGGCGTTCAATTTTACAGATGCAGGAATATAAAAACCAAATAATTAAATTTGAAGAGACATTTTCAAGTAACGTGTTTTACTCGCGATGTAACTATGTTTAACTAATATTTCAATGCATGATTTGGATACTCAGATAATGTTTGTATGATTGTATTACGTAGCAGCGACAAGGTCATCTTAATTGTGTTGTATGTAGGACGATACTCCATGGACCGCAGTCAGTATGTTAAAATTCATTCATAGTACATATACATATACTTCATGGATTCTGTTATCTCGTGACTATTATCGTTATATTGTCGGAATCAATATATTTTGAATTTGTTCCGAGATTTATGTCGGTTATCAGTTCTGCATGACTTGGCATGGTTGCCATTCTTCTTTGTCATATCATACCCAATCAAAAGATAGTTATGGCATGATGGCATTTACTTTTATTTTCAATTACACATTTGATTTTAGAAAATTGCTAAAATTGGCAGTTACGGTGTTAAAATATACTAATATTTTAAAGAGGAAACGTTTGTGAGTTTGTGAGGTAGGGGAGGTTGTGAGTTTGTGACGTTGTGTCACAAACTCACAACCTCCCCTACCTGATCTCTGGATCTACTTAACTGATTTTTAAAATTATTTCACCAATAGAATTTGACTGCCTCTGTGGCGCGGTCGGTAGTGATACCGCCTGCGGCGCTGGAGGTCGTGGGTTCGATTCCCACCGGAGACAAATATTTGTGTGATCCATAAATGTTTGTTTCAAGAGTCTGGGTGTTTCTATGTATAATATGTATGTATTTAAAAGTATATAAGTATTAATATCCGTGGTCTGATACCCATAACACAAGCAGGTTATTCCTAGCTTACTTTGGGATCAGATAGCGTTGTGTGAAATGTCCGTGAATATTTAAAAAAAAAAAAAAAAAAAAAAAAAAAAAAATAGAAAGCTACATTATTGTGAAATGTCATAGGCTATAAATTATAGCGCTACAGTGAATGGGAGCTGCGCAGCAATGAAAAATGTAACACAAATGAAGTTGTGAGGGTCATCTAGTAGTTTATATAATCAGTCATAGTATTGCATGGAAATTATTTAGTCCTTTCATCTGAGGAATCCTTCAAGCTTCAGGTTGATTATTTTTACTCAACCGGGCTTACCTTTAAACTTTTTGTTCTACTCTCAAACTTTACTTACCTATGCCACAGAAAACAAATCAAATATTTCTATTGTGCCTACGCTATATCCTTTTTTGTTTTGTGCCTCCGCCAAGTCCTTGTCTATCAGTCAGCAGGTGTACCAGGTTGCAGGCAGTCTTTACTGGTACTCGGATGTATACCCTAATGACGACATTACATAATTGATTAGCTGTATATGATATCTTATCACCATTATCGTCAGAAACGAGGTGTGTGGATAAGCTGGCCATTGCACTGCAATATATAGTAGTCAAAGTGAGGCATTTAAAAGATTTATGTGTAGGCCTCAATGTTATTGTCGTCAGATTTAATTTTCTGTGGATGTAGGAGTTGTCTCAAATTTATAGTATAATAGGTACGAGTAGATAGTGTCTGTAGGTAGGTATGCATTATCATACTCGTAGAATTGTTATTTTGATAACCATTATCAGCGTTTTCGGTTGTTTTTCTCTGTACCTAAATGAAGGCAGTGGCATTAACATTGGCAGCATTCTCCCTTTTAATGGCAATACTTATTAGATAATAGAGATAATTGTTAGCCCTGAGTCGACTCTTAGGTTACTAGTCGACTCAGGGCGGATTCGACCAAAATCGGAGTAAGACTATGCTAGAGAACAACTTAATGGATGGGAAAATCACTTTACTCCTTAGACCATATAACACGGGACTAGCCTTTGCGAACCACCGCATACAAAAATATTCTGCCAGTTTTCATACAAGTGAAGGGGGAAACACAAAGACATATAAAATTTCATTGCATTTAAAAATGTATTAATCGACAAACGCGTAATGGCTGTTGTGTGTTAATTGTTATTGTACAGTCAACTACAATGTAATGTACTAGTTTAATCATATAAAAAGATGTACTGATGTACAGGCTTTTCATAAAGCCAAAAGACCAAATGGTCATGTGCAATGGCAGAAAAAAATGCTTAAGTAAGGCGCATCCTGTGGTTAGATGATCTAAGCTTTACTCCCAACAACTGACATAAGCATAACGTAGGTTGCGATTGTAATCATACTGAAGTAAATAATTTACACGGATGATTTCGGCGGTGTAACAGTTATTACGAATAAAAAGGTTTCAAAGTACGAGATGCCATTAAAAAAATCCGTTAGGTTCATTACGTCACACAGTTGATATAATGAACCTAAAGAATTTTTCAAGTCCAAAACGTCAAGTTCCCAATACGTCAACTTCTGAAATTAACTTCCCAAAGTTGACGTTTTGGGAAGTTGACGTAACTTCCCAAAACGTCAACTTCCGAAAACGTCAACTTCCGAAAACGTCAACTTCCCAAAACGACAACTTGCCAAAACGACAATTTCCCAAAACGACAACTTCCCAAAACGTCAACTTCCCAAAACGACAACTTCCCAAAACGCCTATTTCCCGAAACGACAACTTCCCAAACCGACTACTTTCAATAAAACCGGCCAAGAGCGAGTCGGACTCGCCCATGACGGGTTCCTTCCGTAGCAGCTTTTGGTTTATGTTTATGAAATTGAAAGGCGAAAATTGCGGTTTATGAAACTTATAAAACTTCCGAGCTGTGAGAGACCGTATTCTTAGCATCCATGGATTCTCCGTGCGGGCGCCGGGTCCATAGCGTGGCACAGAGGGGAACACCCCGACGGCGTCTGGGACTTGCGACCCATTCGAGTAGGTTTAGGGTGGCCACCTTACTATGCGCATAAACGATCACCTTCCACCGTCAACAATGTTCCCCCCCCTGCCCAACCAGATTTGGTAAGATCCTATCAATGCCGCTTTGGATACTCGTTTTAGTAAAGAGCTTACTAAAGCTCTTGGCAATCCAAGGTCCTTAAATAAATTATACAGGGATTTGGCTGGAATTCCCCTTGCTCCTACTTTTACGGCATAGAGTTTAACGACATAGCCATTTTTGGTTAACTCATTGGTCAAGTCAAAGTATTTATTTGTCTTCATGGCGTGGTCTTTCGGTATGTTGGTCTCCCACGGCACCGTCAGCTCCACGACCACCGCACGCCTGTGTATCCTCGAAAACAGGAATATGTCGGGTCTGGATGACGACCCGAGATATTTTTTTTAAATCTAAGTTTGCATTTCTTATTTTCTCTGAAATCAATGACATGGTTCCTAAGAACAGATCTTTGTATCTCCTATATTTACAGACTTGCCCATACTGAACCTTCTGAATGTTACACCCGGTATAGATAATAACTCAATAAAAACTGAACTGAGTGAAGTGCTCGTGGCTCCGCGTACTCAGTGTTCTGTAAACGGCAAGCAACTTTCACTATGGCCAGTCCTTGGATGGGTGACCATTCATGTGACCACTTTGGGTGTCCAATCATTTGACAAAAAACAAATGACAAAAACAACGTTTGACAAAATTATACATGATAAATTTATAATTTTACAAACTATTCATTTGACAAATTAATATAACAGAAAAAATTTTTACAAGTTGAAGGCCTATATAGGTGGCTTGAAAAATTTCAACAGCAGGCAGTCACAACCTGCGCCTGTCCATCTCAGCACTGCAATACGGCTCACCACCTATTACTTGGGACAAATCTAAAAAGGTGAAATGTGGGCATATAATTTGCCTCTGCCTACCCCTTCAGGGATAAAGGCGTGATCATATATGTATGTATGTAATGTAAACTGCATTCTATTTTTACTCTTAGCCCACGAGCCTATCAAACTGTAGGTGTATTTATAACTTAGAAACATTATTTTATGAAATAAAACATTGCATCAGTGTTATATAACTTTAATCTTAAAGTGTCATTGTGCTATTAATAAATATAAACTTTGACCATGGCCTTGAATAAAAATTATCTGTTTTGAAACAAAATATTTGATATAATCTTCTTACTTACGCCAATTTTGATTTGAAAAGCTCACGTAATTGTGTTAGACCCGGCTCATTCTTATTTTTGTAAAACTCCTGTTTAGAGCATCGTTGAAGCCACGCCCACAGTTTACTGTACCTGAGGAAATAATAATACATAGTTTTGTTATTATTACAAGAATTGAATGATGATTAATATTCATTAAGCTTAAATTTAAATACATTTGTTTTGTGTTCCCCGCGGCTTTGACCGCGTAGAAGTCGTTATTGCGTAAAATCATAACCTTCCTTTTGCACAGTCGGTTAAAAAGTGGCCTATGTCCTTACCAAGGCCTTGAACTATTCCTATATCAAATTTCAGCTTAATCGCTTCAGCCGTTTAGGCGTGGACAGACAGACCGACAGAGTTACTTTCGCATTTATAATATTAGTAGGGATTTGGCACAACCTAATAGCAATAAAGTAGATAACTGTCGCATGTAATACGGGTTGTTAGTTGAATAGTGACTCTATTAAAGATAATTGAACTTCCACGTAGTTCAATTATCTTTAATAGAAACGAACATGATGATGTTCTTTTGTTTCTTTCAAGTCCTGTTCTAGCTGCAACAAGAACCCATGACTTGGCTTTGTTTTCTGCAACTGTCATGTTCTGCATTGTTGGCACAACTGTGTAACCTCCAAAGTCTGTGCTAGAGGTTCGTCCAGCAGGTGCACCACTTGCAGATGAGAGATTTGCTTCAGATTGAATGTGCAATAAATTAGACGCTAAATGCTATACAAACTACGCAAATTATTCAAAATACGTCAGGTAAAATATGTCAGGTACGAAAATTTGGTGTATAAATAATATTTGAAAACAAATAGTAAAATCTTTAAATTTTTTTAAATCTTTGGACAAAAGCTTAGGCGGGATTGTAACCGCGCGGCTTTCGTTTTGCAAATTATCCTTAGTACAAAAAACACTTACTTGTCTTTATCAATCGGCAGTATTTCATTCAGGGAACTAATGCTGCTAACACAACAAATATCTGCCAATGTTAAGTTATCACCAGCTATCCAGTCGGCATTAAATAATTTCTCCGCTAGCTCATACGCAGCATCAATTTTTTTGAGTGACTCTTCTCTAAATGATGTTTCACCAAGAAAGATAACAAATGCCTGTAAAAAGTGTACAATGTTAAAAAAAATAAAGTTATCCGTAGTGTTGCCTTGCCACTATAACAGTAGGCGCACACTGGGCGTCAGGTCGCGGCGACAAGCTGCGGGCGCCAAATAACATACATTTTGTTTTAAGCTTCGCATACTGGGCGACATGAACATGACCGGCCGCGATTCCGCGACGAGCAAGGGGAGTCGCTACAATACGGCGGCAGTCGCCGAGCGACAACTTTTGTACGATGTCTGTCATTTGTAACGACTTTTGGACGACACAGTCGCCGGGACTGTCGATGTCGCCTAGTGTGCGCCTACCGTAAAACAAAGATGGTAGAATAATATTTTTGTCATCAAACTTCTTGACTTCAGAGATCCAGACTCAACGTTGAAGTTTATTTACTGCGTTGCTAACGTCACTAAGTTTTCTCTATTTACACTTTTTTCGATAGTATCTACGTAATCATGACAATATCATCTAACTAAGGTTACGTATTATAATGCATTGATTCTAAGCGATACATTTCGCCGTCCCCGGAGAATAAAATGATAACTGCAAAAACACAACTTTTCAGGAAAAATAAAAAACACGTTTTCAACGATTACTTCGGAAATACTGGACATAGATGCGTGATTGTTGGGTTTTTAAAAACGTAATTTTTTCTCTAGTTGAATCGTTTCAGTCAAATTTGTCTAACACTTGTCACAATTAGGATATTTAAAGAATAAAAAGTTAGTGTAAATGAAACATCATCTAAGTTGTATAATGTCAATTATCATTTTATTCTCCGTTCAGCGTGACGAGAAATAAATATGATACTTGTTACTTATCATTTTCTTCTACGAGTTTTTGGGATGGGAGTGATAATGATAATACTTTAATATCATCTTATTCTCATGAATGCTGCATAACTTTTTTTCTATAAAGGACATAAATTTACTTTTCCAATAAAACTCATTATGGTAATCATCAATATTAGCTTTATTCAAAAGTTTCAAAATAAAGTTTAAAAACACAACATCCTAGCAATAATTCTAAAATTAATAGACTAGGTCCTCATTATCGATCGATAAAATACTAAAAACTCTTATCCTTATCAATATTAATAAAAACAATCAAAATAACAATGTCTGTGCCAAAAATACTTAGCGAAGCACTCGTGCCCGGTAAGCACCTGTGACACTTGGTAGGTAAGGCTGCCATGGCGTCTCTCTAGACACTCTTATGACCGGCTTCACTGCCATCTATGGTGGTAAGTCTGTGAGAGAGAAAGAGACGAACCTTTTATGTCTCCTTGAAACAGGGATCGCTGGGCCTCCATTTTTCGAGGTACAGACCTGTGTTCCCGCTCCAGCGCCTCCCGACGATTGCGACATTTATAAAATGACACAGGGACCCTAACTTCTAGGTCTCATAAAGGGATCCCGGCTAATAGCGGTGGTGGTTTAATAATATAGTGCGGTACCTTTTTATCACTCTGACGGCCATCGCCTTTATGCTATGCAGTCTAGCCACGTTGCAGGACGTCCGGGCTTACGCCCATACAGAGATCTCATATAGGAGATGAAAGTCACCAAGGACTCGAAACTGTTTGCACCATAAAGGGAAATCTTTAATAGAAAACAACTCTGAGCACAAGCAGAGCTACTATCTGGGACTCCCAAACCCTAGATTGTTCTTACTAATCTAGGCTAGCCTCTTACGCCATTTGTGGAAGAGATCAGAGCTAGATTGTAGACACCAGTTACCATATTTTGGCGCACCTGAGTGCACCACAACTTGAGCCATTATTTGCGCTATGACTCGCTGGAAACATCAGATTTCAGAGTCATTTTCCGAGAAATCATTAGATCATGAGTGAGATACATCATGCACCGGTTGACAAAGGATTGTCTTAGAGCTCTTTTGCAAATTCAGAGCCTCTGCAACTTGTTTTGTACTGTTCGCACACAGCAAGCATCCGCAACCTTTATTAGGTCGTCTGTAAGCCTCAAGGGAGACCTAGACTCTCTGTATTTTGCGGTAAATCGATACCACTCTAAGCTTTTGGTGACGTGGGTTTTATTTTCGGATATCCTACTTGCGAATTCGATCACATAAAAGCACCCCGAGCATGATTCTCTCCATTGATCAGTGGGCAACAGCAAGCCGTAGTGAACATTTTCAATGGTCACGCCTCGAGAACATAATTATGTTATCACTGGCAACACATATTCGTAAAAGACCGCATTTTAGGCCGTGCATAATCCCGATGTGGTTCGTCGTGCCGGATCGTGACTGGACCGGGACCCGGCGACCACACTCGGGTGGGTACGGGGGCCCTTCCGTATGGCGGGTCAGCCCCAGTCTCACCACACGGTCATAGATGAAGCTAGCCCCTACGCCTTGTCACTCATTGCTGTAGAAAATGTCGCTCCGTCTTCACGTCTCCCCTCCAATTCCTAAATATCAAGGCAGCGCACAAAAGAAAAAGATGTATCACAGCGGCCGCTGCGAACAGTCCCGGAAACATTCTGTTTGAGGTGGAGTTCGCTAACATCCGCGGATTCCATGCCAATCTCAACGTCGTCCATCGCCATCTAGAGACGGCACGGCCAGCTGTGATGTTCCTAACGGAGACGCAAATACGCCACCCTGCCGACCAGTCGTACTTATGTTACCCTGGCTATATCATCGAGAAATAATTTCGACATAAAGCCGGGGTATGCGCGTTCGTTAGGGTGGATGTTTGCTGTCACCGGCTGCGCTGCTTTGAGAACCCTTCTGCTCCGTCCTTTGGCTGCACGTAGATCACGGCTCCATGAGTCAGATCTACGTGTGTGTTTATCGCCCCCACACAGGAACAGCTGAGATAACAAGGCTGTTTCGGCACCTCAGCGAGGGGGCTGACGACGCGCAGATGCGGTTTCCGAACGCTGAATTGGTTTTTCTGGGGGAATTCAACGATCACCACACTGAGGGGCCGATCCTGCGGGACGGGCCGCCCACGCGTTTGCTCTCTCCCATGGTCTGACCCAAGTGGTGTGCGGGATTACGCGCATACCGGACAGGTCAGACCATGAACCCGCCCTGCTGGACTTATTCTTCAGCAATACTACCCAGCACAGTACAGTGTGTCAGTTAGCTCCTCGCTGGGTCAAACCGACCACTGAGTTGTGCGTGCCCGCCTGCACGTGTCATCTACTGCAAGGGCAGTAGAGGTGACGCGGCGATTGCGGCAATACTCGTCAGCAGACTGGGACGGACTACGAGAATACTTTGCAGCCGTCCCGTGTCAGCGCTGCTTTGCGGGGAGGGCTTCATCGGAAAGTGTCTCTGCGGTTGCTGGTGAGATAACATTAGGTATGGGAAACTATATTCCATACACTGATGTCTCCAGCATTCGCTCATCCGCGCGACTTAACGCCTTTATACGAAGCGAGTGGACGGTTTTGAACGAGAATAAAATGATAACATGCACTTATCATATTAAGTCGATTATTTTTTTACGAGAATATAATAATAATACTATTTGTCATAATAACAAGTGAGGATACGTTTTGATAATATTATATTATCCATTTATTCCCGTTCTATTAGGCCTGTCTTAAATCTTCGAATACTATTGTAATTTTTTGTAACTCTGTAAAAAACTGTAAAAAAATTACAAAAAAAAATCAGTAGATGTATTAACAGTCAAAGATCTCAAAAATGACGTAACATTAAAATCAAGATACTGGCAGTTATCATTTTATTCCCCGGGGACGGCGATTTAAGCTTTACCCAAAGTTTTGCTCGAAGTCATGGTTTACTTTATTTGCTCCGGGCAGGCATATTGATATCACCAATATGTACATTATACAATATGATTGTAACAGATACCATGGTTCACCAATATGTGTCCAGCGCAATCAGCCGATGCACTTGCCTTGTAGGCGGTTTTTTTTTTTTTTTTTTTGACGCGGAGAACGCATTTACGCGCCTTCATCCCAGCTGCGGGGGCAGCTGGGATGGTGTGTGGGACTCCCGGCCCAGTCCGGAATGGACCGTCCTACCCACTAAACCCCGCGGTGTTCCTCCTCACCCTTTAGCCGGGCCGAGGGATATCAAAAGATTATTCACGTCGACCCGGCTAGGGGCGCCCCGTTTCTTCGGGGCTCTCCTCGGGGGAGCCAGATGGGCGGCTCCCCAAAGCTCCCTGAGGAGCTGAAGACCACGCCTGCACCGCTCTCGAGCGCCCCTCTGTAATAGAGGAGACAGAGAGCGGCTGGCGCAGGCGTGCGCTAATGGGCACCCCCGGAACACGGGAAAGGTGCCCACCGCCATGTGACCGTTGGTGGGCGGGGTCCCCCGACCTTACGCCCACGATCAAAAAACAAACGGGGGCGCGCAGTGACTCCTCACCGCGGCGCCCCCGAACTGCACGGCAGAGCGGGAGCATTATCCGTTACTCCCGCTCCCCCGCACAGTGCACCTCCCGCTTTGCCGCCATCACCTCGCCTACTGGCGAGGTGACAGCGGCCCAGCACTGTTGCCGCCGGTCGCGCCGTTATTCACGGCCGGCAGCCCGAACTGCATGGCAGGGCGGGAGCATTTACCCAAACTCCCGCCCCTCACGCAGTGCCTCTCCCACTTTGCCGCCATCGTCTCGCCAGCAAAGGTGGCGATGCGACGGCGACCTAGCATTGCTGCTGCCGGCCGTGAATAACGGCACGGCCGGCAGCAACACACACCACCGAGCAACCCACAGGTGGGTTACTCCCGCCTCGGCCGGAATTAGCCAGAGTAGCACAACTCCCCCACAGAGGAAGGGGAGTGGTCGCTACTCCGTTGCCCAGGATGCACCACGAGGAGGATCCGACCCATTGGAGTCCTTAAGATGTTAGTAGGACCCCGCATCCCGCCTTGTAGGCGGTGTGCGAGATTGACTTTCGCTTCGGAGATCTTGAAGAAACGTTTAGTACCTTTAACTAACTACTTACCATCACACCATATTAATACTTTTTTTTTACCTTGTTCTCGATTTCCCTTTTTAACATAATTATAAATGTAACTGATAAAGATACTCACAGCTGCACCTCGTAATGCTGGAAATAGTATTCCACTGTCGAAATGGAGACGTTGATCTACAACTGCTCGTTTCTTTGGATCTGTTGGGTAGAGAGAATCATTTTTTCCGTAGGTGCTCACCAGATAGCCCCCGATTGCATGACTGGAAAGGTTGATAAAAAATATATACTATTATTACCTGTAATACAGGTCAGACTTCTGGCTAAATTAAAACCGCGACGGTGCATTTAGAAGCCGGGGCTAGGAGCCTAATGTAAAGTCAAAGTCAAGCGCACTAGCGAAAAATTTGGTTTTTTTTTTCTAATTAGTGTTATTGTTAATGCAGTGTTATATATAACATGTAAATTACTAGAGTAACAACTGTATCACTAACGTAAATTATACGTGTATGGTATCATAAATCTAGTAAAGTACCATTACGTTATTAGAACATTATATTACTAGGGATAGTGCGTGACATAACCTAACATGAAATTAATTACAGTATTTTGTACTAGAGGATGCTAGCGGCCCCGCCTGCGTGGTTGTTGATCCCTTTCCCGCATCTTATGGGAACTTAAACCGGGAATTAAAGGGCTTTGCTCCGCTGTTCACCTGGTTTATATCACCGGGTTGGTAGAACGGGTAAAATTGGAATGCTCCATGGTTCGCTCTAGGAGGTACAGTGGAAAAAATATTTGTATGACCCAACATTCCCCTCATGAGTTCTTCTCATAAGGTGCATATACATAAGGATCGACCAGTCCAGTGATGGGTGGAGAGGTAATTCCCGTTTACCCGTTAAATAAGCAAGTATAAGTTATAGAGTCGGCAGCGCAAGTGTGGCGCCTCTGGTGTTGCAAACGTTCATAGGCTGCTGGTGACCACCGGTCTTTCTGGTGGGCCGTATGCTTGTCTGCCACCTTAGTGGTATAAAAAGAAAAGGTAATATTGTTGTATTATGTATAATAATGCCATGAAAATCAAAAAGTTCAAAGTATAATTACGAAATGTTCAAAAATTAAGATTTCGAACTTATGAAGACTGAGCATCATCACCCCAGTCTTCAAAGGTAAGTGATCGGTGTGTGCAGTACCGCGGTATAAAGGTGATTTCCCACACCATGAAGCTCTTCATAGGTTCTGGGTCAATTGTTAAACAAGATGCAATTGGTGTGTTTTGCGATCTGTCTAAGGCTTTTGATTGCGTCCAACATGATACATTAATCAGGAAATTACACCATTATGGCATCAGGAGCAAGGCTCTCAGTCGGTGTTCTGACTTCATGTTTGAACAATAAAATTCAGAAGGTCGATGTTAATGGCACACGCTCAGAGGGACCGGTAGTTACTATGGGCGTCCCGCAGGGTTCAATACTCGGGCCATTTTTATTCCTTATATATTTTAATGACCTACCATTTTATGTGGGGGACAAAAACAGAATTGTTTTGTTTGCAGATGGATACTTCTTTGATTTTCAAAGTTAAAGAGATAACTATGACGATGTCAACAACGCAATCTTGAAAGTGGTTCATTGGTTTATCACTAACAATCTTAGACTGAATGATAATAAAACTAAATGTATTAAATTTACCTTGCCTAATGTAACACAGTCAGAAACCAATGTTCAACTTAATGGTCACAAACGACGTTCCTAGGGTTAACGGTTGCTGCTGGTTTACAATGGGGTCCACATATTGTAAAACTAGCTAGTAGATAAAGTTCAAGTCAAGTGCCTTATTTCTGTACAAAAAATAAGGCACTTGACTGAGGTAGATACGGCTAGAATAGTTTATTTCAGTTACTTTCACAGTATAATGTCTTACGGTATTCTACTGTGGGGCTATGCTGCAAATATAAATATAAATTTTATCTTACAAAAGCGGGCCATAAGAGCTATATATAGATTAGGTTCAAGGGTCTCTCTGCGCGAAATATTCAAAGAGGTTAATATTCTTACTGTACGCAGTAGCATCACAATATATTTTTGAAAACCTTATGTATGTACAAAGAAATTTACATAGTTTCGCTAAGTTAAGTGATAGACACAATGTCAACACTAGAAATAAAAATAACCTTGCTGTTTTTCATAGCAGATTGCACAAAACCAGCAATTCTTTCATGAGTAACTGTATACGCTTTTGCAATATCCGGACGAAATTAAAAGTATGTCCCTGAATAAGTTTAAAAGGTTTGTAAAAGGTAAATTATACTGCAGGGGCTACTTTACAATCAATAATCATTTGTTGGATGAGGAAGCCTGGAAATTACCTGCTCTAATGGATTGTAAAAAAAATTGTTAAAATGCATAGTTTTTAGATTCTTTAAAATTGTAATAGCAAAAAAAGAATAACCCGCTGAGTTTCATGCCATTTCTTCTCAGGTGGGTCGCGTTGTGATAAATATATTGTTTCTATGCTTAACTATTTGACTATTGATTTTGGTATTACATGATTCAACAGTATTATTTGTTCTATCGCGATGTCCAAACACAAAAATTATAGAATGTTATTTCCTCTTAAACAGATCTTTTTCTAAATACTTATTTAGAAAAAGATGTGTTTTAGGGTTAGTATTTGAACACTCCTCTACATACATTATGTCCAGCTCGTTGCAACTTTCCTCCCCTGGCAATAAATGCAATCTTGAACACATGGATATTATTCTTCTTTCAACTTCAGTACTAATGTGATCAAAAGACTTTGCTTTTCGCCACAGTTTCTGTGACCAATGAAAGTAGCAACCGGTGATTTGAACTTGAGGAAAATCAACGTGGACATTTTGCTCTGAGGACAACCCACTCCTAATTCCTTTATCCCCTGGCAATAATTGCAATCTTGAACACATGGATATTATTCTTCTTTCAACTTCAGTACTAATGTGACCAAAAGACTTTGCTTTTCGCCACAGTTTTTGTGACCAATGAAAGTAGCAATCGGTAATTTGAACTTGAGGAAAAACTTTACATAGAGCGTTAATGTTAGCAGCTTTGTAGTGGCAGTGTAGAGTTTTGGGATTCCAATCGTTGAGTTGCGACTTTATGAATTAATGAAATGTGATTTCATAAGTTTTCATTCTTTTTTATCAAACTATATAGCAAAAATAAGGGGTTTAACATTAGTATTATTCTGGGAGCTATTCATCTCGCCATGAATTGTAAATAACCGCATAATTGGTTTGGGGCAACTATCAAAAGTTCCATCTATAAAAAAAATCTTAAATTTTATTTATTCTTTAATATTATATTATTTAATCTAAAACTTTGGGTGTTATTATACATACTAAGGTTACCTTTTCCGAACTCTTCGAATATTTCTGTTAGATAATTCAGTAGGTAATCAGGGTATTTCATAAATATTATTTGTTTTATTTCACCGTTTAGGTACGCTTTTGTTACGTCCATTTGATTTAACATAAGACCTTCTTTTACAGACATTGCTACTATAGAACGAATTGAACTGAGCATTGCAACTGAAGAAATGTTTCGGTGAAATCGATTCCTGGTCTCTGTGTAAAACCACGTGCTACGGGTCTAGCTTTTCTAGTAACACTATTATCTGGTCCTATTTTATTTTTTTTGTACGAAAGCTTTTTTTTCTAGTATATTGAAATGTTTTGCAGATCGAGTTTTACCCGTCCATTTTCTGTACGGTGTTTCACGTTTTAGAGCTTTTGCTGGGCTTCTATTTATTAAATAATTTGCAGTATTAACAACTTCCGCCTAAAGCTTTTTGGGTAAATTAGCCTCTATCATCATGCATCTCGTTCTTTCAACTAAATAACGATTTTTTATTTCGCTGATGCCATTCGATTGGGGGGTGTAAGGGGTAGTTAACCTTAGTCTTATACCGTGTTTTTTTAAATAGTCATCAAACTCTTTACTGTGGTATTCACCTCATGCATCTCGTTCTTTCAACTAAATAACGATTTTTTATTTCGCTGATGCCATTCGATTGGGGGGTGTAAGGGGTAGTTAACCTTCGTCTTATACCGTGTTTTTTTAAATAGTCATCAAACTCTTTACTGTGGTATTCACCTCCATTATCGGTTTGAAGATGTTGTATTTTTTTTCTTATGAAATAATTCTACTTCAGCTTGAAATTCTTTAAAATATTTCAAAACATCTCCCTTATTATTCATGAAATAAACATAACAGGTTCTTGTAAAATCATCTATAAAAGAAACGTAATACCTTAACCCTGCTGGCGTTTCACAGTCAAATGGTCCACAAACGTCGCTGAAAATTATTTCTAACGGTTCGTTACTATGGCCTACCATGGTTACGTGAGCTCTGTTTTACGATATGGGCTGCTATTGTGGGGTAATTCTACACACATTAACAAAGCTTTTCTTTCTCAAAAACGCTGTATTAGAGCCATAGCTGGAATTTCTCCTGATCAATCGTGTAAACCCTATTTCAAAAAGTTTGGAATACTGACTTTAGCTTCAATGTATATTTTCGAGATAGGTGTATTCGTAAAACATAATCCTTCGCTATTTGTCACCGCGAAGGACATATACCCACGAAATACAAGGAATCCCAATAGGCTGGTACATAAATTTATGCCAAGAACTGTAATGTACCGGAAAAATTGCTATGCTATGTGCATAAAATTGTACAATAAATTACCACAATGCTTTAAGGATCTACCACTGACTCAATTTAGGAAAAAACTTAAAACCTGGCTAATGGAGAGTGCGTTTTGTGAAATTAGGGAAATGTGCTAGTATCTAGGTTTCTTAATTGCATGCAAGTGTCTCATTTCTGTGCATGATAATTTGTCTAATCACTGATGTTACTGCGTGACATGATTGTAACTAATGTTTATGTATATTTCACATGCCTGTGTGGCTAAATAGAAGATCTGTAATCTATGTAACTAGTGAACACCTAATGTACTCTATTTATATGTGAATAAATATTATCATTATCATAAACATTTTCAATTCTGTCGAAAGGTAATCTTGACATTTTACCCTTAATACATGTTTCTTTGGGAAGCTCTACTTCGTATATGAGTTCATTTTTTGCTATCAATCTTAAATCCCTTTCATTCAAATGTCCTAGTTTTCGGTGTGAATCCATCATTGTGAAATGTGCAGACTCTTCCTTTTCTACGTCAAAATAGTATAATTCATCCTTTTTGTCAGCTGATTTTACAATTTCACTATTATTATCAATGACATGACCCTTTTCTTTTTCAAAAATAACCATAAGACCTTTTTCTGTAATTTTACTGACTGAAATCAGGTTTATCGATAGGTCAGGCACAAATAGGGTGTCATTAAAAGTTACATTAGTGTCGTTTATAACTACGTTCACTGTTCCTTTTCCTTGGATTTTGCTAGTGTGATGTTCAGATGCTAGCTTTAGTGTTCCTGTTTCAAGAGTTAAGGCTGTAAACAGAGATTTATCACAACACATGTATGATGAACATCCGCTGTCTAGACATCACTCTTTTTCTGTATCTGACGAAATGGCACTCAAACATACATTGTTAAACATAGTGCATCACCTACCACTCCTCCTCACCGTGCATGGTCATCATAACGCCAACGTTACAGTAGACCCAGACTGCTCCTCAGCTTCACTAGTCTTGGACCAGCTAATGCTTTCGTCAATAGGTCTGCTTCCATGTCTTCTGTAGACAGATACTGTACATCGATCAATTGCCTTTGGACACAGTCTCTTATAAAATGGATTTTCAAATCGATGTGTTTGGTCTTGCCTGTCACCATAGCATTTTTGCTTATCATAAGAGCTGCTTGGTTATCAGTTAGAACCACTAATCTGTCTTGGCGGATACCTAGTTCTTGGTATAATCCTTTCAAATGTTTCCCTGCATAAACCACTGCTGTTCTGAGCTTATTTTGTAAAGATACCATCCCCCAGACCCTGTTGTATTGAAGAATTTCAACAGCTTTGATGTCTCTGTTTCATCCTTGCATTGCCTCACCGCCATAGCCAAAAAGTTTAATGGTAAACACATTCTTGTGGCCTGTCTTGAAGTCGTTATCAGGAGTATCTCTGCAATCAGCCCAATTAACGTAGACAATTCAAAAGACATCATGAAATTCTTCGTAATTTCTATGATGTCGTCTATTGCTGGTACATGTGCCATAGCCCTCTTTACTGCTGCTGCATATTTATTCCTATAAACTCCCTCAGTACGGATCATACAAAGGAATGAGGTCATAGGCCCAATGCTCTGGACTATCGAAGAACGACGTTCTGGCGGAAAACTGCTCCCTTCAAAAAGAACATGGTGAGCACCAGTGAGTCCATATTTCGATACTTGAAAGGAGGTGTGTGTTACGTTCTTCTTTGTGATGGGCATAGTTCCGTGACCTAGACGTAGCTCTTCCATCCGGAGTTTAAAAGCTGCAAATATATCGAGATATGGACCGGACCTATTGTTCCATACCAATCGGCACTGTCGTCCATTGCAAAATTCTTGTAATCCATATTGTTCCTCTTCAATAGGTCCAACCACTTCTTGTCTATATCTGTGCGCAGCATTGAGTAATCCTTCCCCCTACGGTGAACATTATATTCGGTATTTTGAACTTTATTCTGCATGTTGGAGCTGGTTCCTTTGGACCTCTGCCTGTTCACATTATGCACCGTGAAGATTATGCTTGTTATTTGAGCAGCCAATATCACCTCTCTTGACTTCTCAACTTCCCTTTCTTGGTATGCCTGAGGGTTTGTTGCTTTCCTTTCCAAACCACTTGCTTGCAGAATAAGAAGATCAAGCATTATCTCATACATATCTGTGAGCACTGATAAGCATCTCACCTTTTTGTCTTCATCGAGCACCATCCTAGGTCTTTTGGGGTCTACAATCTCCTGTTTTGTATGCAGTTTGGTCTTGCTCACCTGCCTTCGGATCCAAGGTCTTTTCGCCGCTAACAATATCCCAATAATCATTTTTAATTAGGATCGCTTCAGCTTGCAGACACCATGTTTCATAATTACTTTAGTTTAATAATTCGATTCTACAATTGTTTATCGACATATCTCTATCTATCTATCTTCACGCCAAATCCCTTGCGGGGTAGGCAGAAAGAACCGAGCGCCACACGGCACGGTCCATACACACCTCACTTGCTTCTTCAACTTTCATTTTTCTTTTCATGCATGCACGTCGGTTCCTACGGCTCTTGACACCACCTTCAACTAACACACGATTAATTTGGTCGTGGTAGGTGTGTCGTGGCCTTCCCAGACTCCTACGTCCATCCACTTTCGCGTTGTATATCTGTTTTGTCATTCTTTCATCTCCCATTCGTTCCACATGCCCGAACCATCGTAGCATGCCCTTTCTTACTTTAACACCGACACTCTCTTTCAGACCAACTCTCTTTCTTACATCTTCATTCCGAACGCGATCTGCGAGCGTTACTCCGCAGATTTTGCGTAGCGCGCGCATCTCAACCGCGTTTATTCTACTTTCATGCGTTTCCTGCCATACCCAACTCTTGCTTCCATACGTTAGCGTAGGTATCAGCACCGCATTGTATACTGCGAGCTGGGCCTTTTGACTTAAGCCCTTGGTACCTAAAAGTTTGCCTAACGCTCCATTCACACTATTGCCCGCAGTTACCCTCTTTTCTACATCAGCGGTGTACCGTCCATCCCTGCTAAACGCACATCCAAGATATACAAACTCATCCACCTGTTCCAGCACTACATCATTTACAGTTATCCTGGCGTTCGTTCTGTCCTCTTCTCTTTCGAATACCATCACTTTCGTTTTAGTCGCGTTCAAATGTAAGTCTCTCATTAGACAATCATCTTTCATCGTTGTGACTAGTGACTGTAGTTCTCATGGCGATTCGGCTATGAGCACGGCATCATCTGCATACAGCAAACAGTTCAAAATTAAGTCATCCATTCGCAATACAACATTCATCGTTCTTACTCTCTTAAGACAATCGTCCAGGTACAGGACAAACAGCAGAGCCGACAGCACGCAGCCCTGTCTGACGCCAATGTTGACGTCAAACCAGGGAGACAGGCTGCCGCCCACCCGCACACATGCCGTACATCCCACATATGTAGACTGCACAGCACGAAGCAGCGCAGCATCAATCCCGTATCCTGGCAATATATCCCAGAGATCCTTCCGTACAACTCTGTCAAATGCTTTCTCCATGTCCACAAAACCGCAGATAACCTTCCGGCCTACAGCCAGCTGCTTCTCCACAATGTTGCGGAGCGAGAAAACTTGGTCCATACATCCCCTTCCATTTCGGAAACCACCCTGCGCCTCGATCGACATCTTACATATATTCCTATAACCACGCTCTGCTACCAATTTGTGAGGTTGATTATAAGATTTAATAAAGATTTTACTTATTTTATACGACAGTATATTACTCCACATTATAATCAACCTCACAAAATAAATTTTACGTGAACCTTCGTGTGAGTAATCTGTTAAAACAAAGTCTGAGCGAATATTTGGAATTTCCTCAGGACATGCGTCGGTGTAAAATAGCTTTTGGAGGCCTAAACTTTTTTATATATAAATTTATTGTTTTGTACACACAACTGAGAAAGATATTTTTTTCTTTTCTTAGTTACAAGGAGCATTGTACAAGGCACTTCTTATGTCTACAGAAATCTCTTCCAGTAGGCCTGATCTTCCTTGTGTTTCGTGCGTTGTACAAACCGTGCTATATTACTAAATTGTGGCAATTTGTTGGCTATATCATTTTTAGCTTCCAGTAGTTCTAAAACTTTTCCTTTATTATATTTGTTGTATTGATCGATTGCAGTTTTCTGCCTCACTTTTTACAAGTCTATGTACTATAAAATTGGCTTCATTTTGTGTATGGTTGAGTTCACATAAATGACTTTTTTGTTGCAATATTGTATCTCCCTGCAATTTGCCGATAAATTAGAAAAAAATTAAGATACTTATAAAATTTGTCAAAATTCATACAGACCGCGTGTATTCACAGATAGACGCAACCCATAACGTCTCCTACCTAGCAGACAAGGTAACAAGCCGATCAATTCAAGTGAGCAAACGGAGAAAACTACATTTAAATCCATTGCATGGTTTAGGAGAAGTTTTTTTTTATAATAGTAATACAACTACAGACGCTTGGTCCGTCGGCCGTCAGACCGGTCATGGAAGAGTGGCTGGAGAGGAGACACGGTGCTCTCTCCTACCGGTTGACACAGATGCTTGCCGGGCACGGGAGCTTCGGTAGGTATCTGTGGCGAAAACACCGGGAAACCACGGCCGAGTGTCAGCACTGCGAGGACCGCAGCGATGACACGGCGCTCCACACGCTGGTGGAGTGTACGGCGTGGGCGCAACAGCGCCAGGTCCTCGTAGTGGGTCTGGGCGTGGACACTCTCTCGCTCGAGACTATGGTGCGAGCCATGCTCTCCAGCGGGAGTAAGTGGGACTGCGCCGCCTTCTTCTGCGAGCAGGTTATGCTCGTGAAGGAGGCGGCGGTACGGGTACGGGAGAGAACTCTCCCACCCGAGTTCCGCAGTGGCGAGGCCGTAGCGGCGGCCGTAGGTCTGTTGTGAGTCCCGGGACATCCTTCCGAGGGCTTACCCGGGACTCCCAACCACAGGCTGTTAGGCGTTACGTGAGGTTTTTTAGTCGGTAAGAGTCCGGCATAACATCATCTGAGGATTTTTCCTCACGTAAAAAAAAAAAAAAGACGCTTGGTCCGCTTTGGTATTTTTTAGTGTTTAATTTATAAATGTTATTAAATTAATGTCCGTCTCCGCGTTAGACAAATTAATAATTATAAGCTATAATAATATTATAATTATAATAATAATCTATATAATATAAAATAAATAAGCTAGAAGCGGCCCCGACCATGTCGTTGCCGATCTAAGTCAACGTCAGGGTGACGAGTTTTTTAAAGGACAAAAGAATAGGTATCTCTCGCCTTATCGTCCCTTCGCCGGATTGCCATTTTAGGTTGTTATCCTAAAAATGGCAATCTGGCGAATTCAGGAGAATGTAGTAGTGTAGTGACCTTGTTTCATGCTATAGATACCTAGGTATAAAAATAAACTTTTAAATATTGTCAACGATCCGCAGCATTTTATGATTCGATTATTAAAGTATTTACAACGCCACAATAAATTTTTATTCTTATATTTTTTGTGGTAATAGTATGACCACCATTCAGTAATATTCTTCCACTTTTCTTCTTATGTAAGTACTTTATATTTTCTTCGCGCATAATAATAATAAGAAATAATTTATTATTTTATGACGAAAAATACTTTTAATTTTTATTTTGACATCTATAATTCTGACATTGCCCTTTAAAAACTAAAATACAAATAAAAGATGTTTTATCAATACATATAATAAAATCGTAACAGCAGGCCTAAAAAGGCAACATTGTATGTTTCATTATGTGAAACATAAAATTCATATAATTTGAAACAGATCATACAAAGCATACCAAACATTTTACTACTACTACAACTTAACCGAACTTTAAAGAGTTCATTCCAACTCTGTACGTTAAGTGTTTTGCGACTTATTGATGTTAAAAAATCAATATTTTGTCTGTCCCTATGTACATGAAAAGCTCCTGAAGAGATTTGCACGATAATAAGAGTGCTTGTGCTTGTGCAGGCTTTAGGACATTTATTTATCTCATTATAAATAAACAGACAGGCAGTTGTAGGGCACCGCGTGGTTTAAGGTGTGGCATCGTCAGCATCTAAACATTTAAAACTAAAATAGACTTAAATATTTATTTATTAAATTATATTATATTTTATTTATTAAATAAAATAGACATTAAGCTCTTTTATGATTAAGCAAACAGGGCAGTTTCAGACGCTGCTTGATGACTCTGATGAAGAAATACCTTTCCTTTCATACACCTTATGTGACGTAAACGAAGTTGCGGGCTCAGCTAGTCATGCATATAATTATTTATGTACCCATTTTTGAAGTGGTGCCCGCGATAGGAGAAAGTGGCACTCATGTGCATGCATCATAAATAATACCTGTAGTATAACACTCGAATACACTTTTAACATTTTGTGAAAATAATATGTTCTACTGTACCCCTGAAGGGAACCATGGAGCATACCAATTTTACCCGTTTTACCACCCGTGGTAAACTAGAGGTACAGCGGAGTAAATCCCGAATTAAAAGTAGCCTATGTTTTTTTTTTTTTTTTTTTATACTACTTAGGTGGCAGACAAGCTTACGGCCCACCGGAAGGTTGGTAACCGTAGCCTATAGACGTTTGCAACACCAGAGGCGCTACACACGCGCTGCCGACCCTGGCGCAGGTTGTGACGACCCACAGTTGAAATTTTTCAAGCCGCCCGTAAGGCCTTCAACTTGGCTTAACGACTGTCATTTTACTGACTGTAACCAACGGCTTATCGTGCCTTCCGAAGCACGGAAACGCTCGTAAATAAATGTCACAAAGTGGTCCACGTGGTGGTCACCCATCCATATCCGGCCATAGTAAATGTTGCTTACTGCAGTGATCGTTTACAGAACACTGAGTCCGCGGGGCCACGAGCGCTTAAAAATGTGTTATGTTTGTGTTATTTCAGACTATTTTTTTTTTTTAACGTGAGGGAAAATTCTCGTAGGATGCTATGCCGGACTCTTACCGACTAAAAAACCTCACGTAACGCCCAACAGCCTATGGTTGAGAGCCCCGGGTAAGCCCTCAGGAAGGATGTCCCGTGACTTATTTCAGACTATAGTCTACACTTGTAGGTACCAAATTTTATGCCAGATTCAATCAGCTGGTAGAGCGTGAACTTCTTTAATTAGCGCAGCTTACATTATTCCGTAAATATTGTCAAATTGATTAATGAAAAAAACTCACCTATCCCAAATTACAAAATCATCATCTTTCAATGTTGGGATCGTGTGTTGCGGATTCAACTGTAAATAATAAAAAAATACTTTGAATAAAATATTAAAATAGATTCTAAAGTCGTTAATCAATGTACCTATACTGATGAATCTTCATATTATACTCGTACTATGTACAAGTTAATTATTGAGTTGTTTTGTTAATCTCCAAAAAAAACTGGTTATGTAATGGGCCTTGACATTTTAAATATAATAATGATATACAATTATCTAATAACAAAACAAATAAATAACATAGATAATAAAGAAATTACAAAAAATAGATTAGATAATAATGGTTTAACTAATACCTTTAAATAGTCTTCTTTCATATGTCCACCGTTAAGCAGATCAACGTCGACATACTCCACATTAGGGATATTAAGCGCTTCAATTGTCATAAGAGCAGCTCTAACTGGAGGACTGGCATCTAGTTTATAAAGTGTCAGCACCATTTTGCACTGAAATTGAAAATTGACAAAACTAATATGCACTGGTAACAAAAAGATAAGAACATACGTGTATAATTTACCTACTTTAAAAATATCGAAACTGATAAAGGAACACTTACAAACGCGTGGTTCTCCTGCGACGCACTCGTTCTATGTAAACGAACGACCGCCGATGACTCTGTGCGCCGATGAATATGTGACTGGTTTTGTATAAGGGAAACTGGGGACACTTGATCCCCCCTTTTGTTTTTTATCCCTAATTTCTATATTGAGTATCCGTTTAAAAAACCGTTGGTACTAAAATACGTGAAATTTATTTGCTTATAATTGCTGTAAGAGCCAAAGATATGAATATCTAAATTTATTAGTTATTTGACTTAAATCAATAACAAGGAATCGTACCATGTGTCCCGTATATACGTAAGACTTGATCCCCCCGGTCTGGATGACCTGATCCTGGGGGATTAACAGGGGGATCCTACAGAGATGTGGCCAGCCCACTGCCATTTCAAGACGCATGCTTCTGCGAGCTATGTCGACCACTCTGGTTCTCTTACGGAGAACATAGTTCCGGATTTTATCCCTCAGAGGCATCCATAGCATAGCTCGTTCCATTGCTCGCTGTGCAACTTTAAGGGCATTGGACTAGCTCTATTTTCGTTCTGTGGCACCATTTTTCGGGCACCTTCTCTGGTTTTGCAGGCTCTTGGGATATTGTTCTGCCATGAATTGAAAAAAGAAAAGGTAGGGGACACTTGAATCAGGTGGATCAAATCTCCCATAATAAAGTGTACCAAGTGTACCCTGAGCTATTTGAGGTTATAAACGAAAACATTTTCAAATGTCTATAATATTACCACTTTATTACTTAAAGAATGGCTAATAATATAGATAATGGCTCGTATTAAATGCATACACACTTAAAAGTCCTATTTTAAATAAATGTTTAGTCAAAATAAAAACTCACCAAAATTTTCTTTCTGCCGCAACAATTACTTACTCGGCCGCCGTTTGCCAAAGTGTCAAATGTGATAGATGTACTATCTTTAGAAAGTTATCGGGTACCATATACAATCGATATTGCCGCTATAAAACTAAATACGGCTTATACAAGTTCTGTAAATCTTTTGTACCTAGTCTCCCGTAAGGATCAAGTATCCCCAGTTTCCCCTAAGCAGTTATGTGTATATACACTGCTATAATGTACAACTCATTGGACTCGACAGTTGGGCAGTTGCAAGGTCATGATCGAATAGTTATGATGAACAGTTTTGTTAGACTACAATTACAAAATACCCTGGCTTTGGTCTTTCGTATACCTGTTTTTTATTTTAGGCTTTGATCAATTTGATGGATTTTTTAAAGTCTGTTTATAAAATTAAGAATTGGGCTGTATTGCGTATTCATAGTTAAACACGTCATTTATCAAAAGTTAATAGCGTTGTAAACGCGCAATATTATCTTATCTGAGGATTGCAATAATTCAGGTCATTATTTATTTAGCTTGACACATATACCATATTGACACATATACCTTATTGACTTATTACCGGCAATCAACATTTGTCGCCGTCTGCCAGGGTAAATATGACATCAACGACATTGTAGAGTCATTAATGCATAATTGACAAGCTCAAACTAAAGTAAAAATTAACTATTTGCTATTTGACAAATGTGTAAAGTTTCAAATAAATACATTTGAAACTTTACACATTTGTCAAATAGCAAATACCTAGTAAATTTTTGCTTTTGTTTGAGCTTGTCCGTAAATGTTTTTTCTGGTATTTATTAAATATTGAAATTACTCAAATTAGTCGGTGGGTCGAACGTTATCCGTTACAGTTTTTATTTATAATATCAGTTCAGTTTTATTATCAATCACAGCTTGTTTTTACTGTCGCTTGTCAATAGGAAATAGCAAGCATATTTAGTTTTCAGTCAAGTTTATTTGACTCTCATGAATATTGGTAATTTGTTTTAAACTCAAAAACTCATTAACCAGTGAATAGTTCTGTTGCCCGTTTTAATTACATAAATTAAATCAATGTGTCACTTTCAAAACTGAAGTGCAATAAGCTATGGATAGATTCGACATGATAGTAGATTGGACGTAAATAATATAATTTGTTACAATACATGGTGTATAGGTATTCACTTCTATTGTTTATGCAAAACTGGTATGATAAAATGTTTATGGAGAATGTTATACATTTTTTTTCAGGCCTGCAACTATCGACATTTTATAACCCATGACGAAAACGACGGGACTTATATAACGTGTGTCCATGTATGTATATCTGTTCGTGGCAGCGTAACATCCCAACGGATGGATCGATTTTGATGAGGTTTACTTTTCGAAAGTCATCGAAAACTCTTATGAATCAATTCAATAAATTATTTAGAAGTACATCATTTTAAAAAAGAGCTGAATCTCCGTCAATAAGTTTTCCGTCTACCGATTTGTAAATCTCTTAAGAATTTTTGTTTTGTTTGTTTTGTAAGAAATTTTGAAGTGAAAGTGTGGGGTTGGTACATTTTTTAAATTTACCAACCCCACACTTTCGAAATAGTAAAATATTATGCGAATCTTCAAAACAATTACTATCTAAACTTTAATTTATTCATTTTTAAACGATATTTAGTATTTTTTCATCGTTTTTAGGGTTTCATAGCCAAATGGCAAAAACGGAACCCTTATAGATTCGTCATGTCTGTCTGTCTGTCTGTCTGTCCGTCCGTGTGTCACAGCCACTTTTCTCCGAAACTATAAGGCCTATGCTATTGAAACTTGGTAACTAGATGTATTCTGTGAACCGCATTAAGATTCTTATATAAAACTAGAAAAAAAGCAGTAAATTTTGGGGGTCCCCATACTCAGAACTGAAACTCAATTTTTTTTTCATCAAACCCATACGTGTGGGGTATTTATAGATAGGTCTTCAAAAATGCTTTTGAGGTTCCTAACATCATTTTTTTCTAAAGTGAATAGTTTGAGCAAGAGACACCTCCAAAGTGAAAAAATGTATATGTCCCCCCTCTAACTTCTAAACTAAGAGAATGATAAATCTAAAAAAAATATATGATGTACATTGCCATAAAAACTACCAACAAAAATTGGATTGAACGAGACAGAGCTGGCAGTTTTTTTTAATACGTCATAAACCGCAATTTTCGTTTATAAAAATCACTACCACTGCGAACGTCAACATCAATCAAAGTTACAACGAACTATAAGAACTTTTATATTATGTTACTTGCTGCTATGAAACCCTTCATGGGCGAGTCCAACTCGCACTTGGCCGGTTTTTGATGATATTTGCAGCACGCATTCTGTCAATTCTATGTCAAATGTCAACTCATAATGTTACAATAAAAAAATTCATAATTGTCCAAAGCGGTAAGGTTAGATTAGAAATAATATTGTATGGTGGTTAAGTATTCTTAAATTTTCAGCGCAGTTTTTTGTATAGAACCTTCTTCTGACAATAACAAACAGAACAAAAAAAGAATTAACGAAATCGGTCCAGCCGTTTACGCGTGATGCCATGACCAAATAAATATCTCAAATCATATATCTTCTTCTTACCACCTATATGCAGGTGATTTGCAAATATACTGCCAGACACCAATTCTACAGTTGAGTGATGCTGTGGAGTCTATAAATAAGGATTTGAGTCATATAAGCGAGTGGAGTAGATCGCATGGTCTCTAGGTAAACCCTAGCAAAACACAAGTCGCAATCTTGGGCAGTTCCCAAATGAAATCAAAAATTGTGTCGGCAAATATTCCCCCGGTTAGTGATAAGGTTAAGAACTTCGGAGTATACCTGGACTCTACGTTATCATGGGAGCCACAGATGCAGGAATTGAGCTGTAAGATGTTTGTATCGGTGGGCTCATTACGGAAGCTACAAAGCCTTCTGCCTATGACCACCAAAATTGCGCTTGCAAACGCGCTACTGTTGCCCATACTCGATTATGCAGATGACAGCTATCCTGATCTTGCCGAAAACCTGTTAGACAAACTTGAGCATCCTCTAAATGTTTGCATTAGGTTCATTTTTGGTTTACGCAAATATGACCATGTTTCTCAATTCAGAACGCAGCTCGGGTGGTTATCAATACGACTTCACCGGGATGCTCACGTTCTTTCACAACTGTATAGTATCTTATTTAACCCTACAACTCCTTCCTATCTAAAGGAACACTTCGAGTTCCTCCACAATACGCATTCGAAATGTCTGAGGTCATCGGAAAACTTAATATTAAAGATGCCGTCTCACTCTACGTTCTATGACAAATCTTTCATGGTTACGGCTATACGACTATGGAATAAACTTCCAATAGGGATAAGAGGAGCGCAGACGATAGTTAACTTTTGAAAATAAGGGAATGTTTCTTTTTAGCAAAACTTGGCTTTATCAATTTAAATGGTATTTTCCCTCCAACAACTGTCTTTCAATTCCATCCTGTATATAGATTACTGTTCAAAAAATGTACCTACCTATGTATTATTTAATTACTATTATTTAATTATTGTTATTTGACGATTGTTTTTTGTTATTTGGGAGAGGCCTACGTCCAGCAGTGGACTGATATAGGCTCATTTGATTGATTTTTGATGTACCTACTGTTCAAATTGTAGATACCTACATGAGATGGTGGGTATATGTATATTTTAATTTAATTCGTAGGAGCAAATTACATCGCTATTAGCCATTGACACAATCATGGCAATGAATCATAGAAAGCTTTAATTTACTGTTCATCGAAAATGTTTTGAATGGTATGTTATGTACATTGCAGACATAAAGTTTTTGATAGTGATATAAATAATGTCTGAGTAAAATAATGCCCTCTAGTATGCGAGTCCAGAAGTTGTTCGTTGATGTAGTCACGCTGTATAATAGCAGAATTATTTTCCGAACAATGATGAAGATGGCGCTGTCATAAGTTTTTAAAGTAATGACACTGAACACTTTTTGTAGCAATGATTATAAAATCTACCACATTGCTACACGGCAAGTTAAAAACAAATACCTATTTACCCCTAGTGCGAGTTGTACTCGCGCACTGAGGGTTCCGTGCCAAAAAACCGCAAAGCATCACGATTGTTGTATGGGAGCACCCCTTAGCCCCCCCCCCCATATTTTTTCTGATTATAGTATTTGTTGTCATAGCGGCAACAGAAATACATCATCTGTGAAAATTTCAGCTATCACGGTTCCTGAGATACAGCCACTTGACCGACAGACATTCAGCCGGACAGATATACGTACAGCGACGTCATGAATAGGGTCCCGTTTTTATCCTTTGGGTACGGAACCCTGAAAAAGGCTTCATTATGGGGACGTGTCGAATTATTAATATTTTTTATAATATTACTAGTGATTCGTTTGTTTTTGATACAGTTACTTATGAACGATTTTTAATCATTTATATTTTGTTCCCCTTGTAGGTAGGTATAGGAAATAGAAATAAAAAACAACAATGTTTATAACATCAATTTTTAAACTAAGTAAACTGTAAATAACAAAGTAAAAATATATTTTTTTATTTTTTTTCCAACTAGAACCTATTCTAAAACCCTTAAAAAAGAAATATTCTCATATGTATAGTTGATTTATTATCGCATTTGCAATGGTAATGTTCGTGCTACAGTTATGTAAATTTCATTAATGAATAACTACACTCGAGAGCAATGAATCCGGGTCACTTAAAGAATCCTAAAAATCTCGGAAACTAAAAATGCTAGGTTAATGCAATAAATTGTATTTAATAGACAATGTAATACTCCTTAAATGAAGGTATTAAAACTTCTTAGTTATTGTAAAGTTATATCATAAAAACATCAAATTTGAAAAAGGGCCACTTTCGAAGATGGAACTACGAAATTACAGCATTTGGTGTTGCTTTTGTTTGTAATCTGTCATTTATGTGGGTACATAAACCATGTTGATAGTGCTCTATATTCATTAATCAAGCTGAAATTATGTCGCTTACGCCTGAAGAATGCACCAGAATACTTACAATGCTGGAAACCGGCCGGAGTCAGCGCGATACAGCCAGGACTGTCGGTGTGTCGCTGTCAACAGTACAAAGAGTTCTCCGACGTTACGAAGAAACTGGTTGTAACCTACGCAGACCAGGAACGGGCAGAACCAGGTGTAC
Source organism: Miltochrista miniata (assembly GCA_933228765.1). Taxonomy (NCBI): domain Eukaryota; kingdom Metazoa; phylum Arthropoda; class Insecta; order Lepidoptera; family Erebidae; genus Miltochrista; species Miltochrista miniata. The sequence continues at coordinate 20,559,225 of OW121768.1, forward strand.
CACAGCACGAGAAGACCGATACTTGGTGAACACCATGCTTCGAAATCGCTTTCTCACAGGAACTGAACTCACCAATCAGTTTCGACGCCTCGGAGGAAGTAACCCAAGTGCATGGACAGTAAGACGTCGGCTTGCTGAATCTAACTTAAAACCCCTTAGACCTGCAAACGGCCCTAAACTGGAGCGTGGGCATCGTATTTCGAGACTAAGGTATGCCCAGAGCCACGTAAATTGGAGTATTGAAGATTGGTCAAAAGTTATGTTCTCCGACGAATCAAAATTTATGCTCTACAAGCACGATGGAAGACACAGAGTGTATCGAAGACCAGGGGAAAGATTCAAGCAAGCATGCATCGAAGAAAAAGTAGCCTACGGTGGTGGGTCTGTACTTGTGTGGGCCGGAATTTCTTCTGAAAGTCGCACAGAGCTGGTGATCATAGAAAACGGCTCTTTAACTAGCGTAAGATATGTGGAAGAAATCCTCAATGATCACGTTGGTCCATTTATGGTCAATTTAGGTGAGGATGCTATATTTATGCATGACAATGCCCGACCTCATACAGGTAGGATTGTGAATGACTACCTTCAAGAGATGAACATTACTCGTATGGAGTGGCCAGCGCGCAGCCCGGATATCAACCCGATCGAGCATGCTTGGGACGAGCTAGGCAGATGCGTAAAACAACGAAACCCTCCCCCAATCACGCTTCGTGAGCTCAAAATTGCTCTCACAGAGGAATGGGAGAATATTCCCCAAAATCGTATAAGGAACTTGGTGTACAGCATGCCAAACCGCGTAAACGCAGTAATGGAAGCACGAGGAGGCAATACGAAGTATTAAAATTCAAGAAAATCGTAATAAAGTTCAAAAATTTAATGTTTCCTATTTTTGTTTTAAGGAGAGATCAGCAGTTTTTTCTTTATGTAATTTTGTGTTAATAAAATGTATGGTGACTCATATTTTTTTTACTTTCATTTAAGGAGTTGACATTGTCTATTAAATACAATTTATTGCATTAACCTATAATTTTTAGTTTCCGAGATTTTTAACATTCTTTAAGTGACCCGGATTCATTGCTCTCGAGTGTATTTATTTATTTATTTTACATTTTATTGTACGCCAAGTAAATACAATTATGGTACACTGGCTAGTGCCCGCGGCTTCGCTCGCGTCATCGTCGGCTCATCACATCATTTTGTATTCTACCATACATACATACATTATTATGCATAGAAACCAGTATTCATAGATCCCATCTCCAGAGCCAGGGTTAGAAACCAGAGGCCTAAACACGGCGGTCGCTTACGCAGCACCGAGGTAGTCAGATATACAGTAAAGAACCTCTGAAATCCATTACAGCATTATCACGGTAGGGTGATATTAATTTGGCGACTCAAATCAAACAATCAAAGAAACAAACACATCTTTATTCATGTAGGTTCATAGTAATACAATGAACGTCTTTATGAATGATTCTACATTTACATTTACTGCCAGATTCGCAAACCAATAGGTAGAGCCTGTGAGTAAGAATCTGGCAAGAAATCTCACGGCCACTCTTTTCAAACTGCCAATAAGTACCTATAAACAAAATATAGCATGGAAAACACCCCCCCTCTGTTAAAATATAGTATACATACTTATGGAGTAGGGACAGGTTGTGATCACATAGTATACAATATGAAAATACGATAAAAAAAATGCACGACCAAATCAATAATTATGAGCCAAATTGAATTCTTGCCTCACGGCGCATTAACCTAATGGCGATGAATAGGAGCGGAATAGCATTATATTTTTTTATTTTAGACGCCTCCGTCATTTGCGCTGCGAAGTGGTTGAACTTACTTATCAATCGTGTAAGACAAAATAGTTACTCTAAAGTCTAAAGAATTTGCCAATAGGCTGCGCTCTGCGGGCACCCCGGTCCGGTCAAGTAGAAAGCAGACCGCAATATATATGAACAACATTAACTGCTGAACCGCGGACCGGTTGCCCGGGCCGACATTATTATCATTGACTAAATTTTAATAGTCTGAGACGGCATCAATACCATTTTAAACTAAACTAACTACTTACTTATCCATTTCAGTTACAACACTATTTTTTATTAGATATGCCACCCACTGATCTGTATTAATACCACACAAATGTCATTTAGTTTAAAATTAGAAATTAGAATTAAAAGTAAATCAGACCAAAAATAATTTAATACCTAATATCGTGAAACTGCCCAATAAAATCCTTACATAAATACTACGGCGGAAATATCTGCAAACCTGGCTTCCCCTCGCGCTTTCCCGCACGTCGTACACATACATATATAAATAGTCACGCCTTTATCCCCGAAAGGGTAGGCAGAGGTATAGTATACGCCCACATTTCACCTTTCAGTTTTATCTCTCACGTAATAGTTGGTGAGCCTATTGCCGTGTTAAAATGGACAGGCACAGGTCGCCGCTACCCGACAGTTGGGATATTTCAAGCCGCCCATAAGGTCTTCAACTTGGCTTAACGATTGTCATTTTACTGAAAACCGGGTTTTATTTCAGGTTTTCCTTCTCTTCGCAATGGATATTTTTGCGAAATGTTCCCTTAGTCGCCTCTACGACACTCTCGGGATAGATAGATAGAAGAAGCTATAATTCGTCCAATCCATAAGAAAGGTGACCGCAAGGATTTCTCTAATTACAGGCCTATAGCTATATTATCCAGTGTTGATAAGATTATCGAAAAGTGTATAGTAAATCAACTTAGTAAATTTTTAAATACAAATAAAATCATCAGTGCTTGTCAATTTATTTATTTTTTTATTTATTTAACAATTTATGTACACACATAATATATTACAGAGATACATAGTTAGGAAAAAAGAGTACAATGGCACTGCTTATTTCTATAAGAAATCTCTTCCAGCAGGCCAGCGAGAGGAGAACATGATATTGAACAATTCAGAGAGGTAGCATAGAAGTGTGTGAGATAACTAGGTGGAATCAACTATTTATACATACTATACAAATACAAAAATATTAATATATATATAAATATATACATATTTATAACAAAAAATAAATAAAAATACTTACATACGTGAGATTACATTTTATAGAAAAAAAAAGCATTATCTGTTAAGTGGTAGAGAGATAGTATTTGCGGACTTTCTTCTTAAAATTCGCAACTGTGTTAACGTCCCTGATATCAGGTGGCAGAGAATTCCACAGTCTAACCGCATGAACTGAAAAAGAGTAAGAATAGAAATCGGATTTATGGCGTGGGAGTTGAAGGATGGAACGAAGGTGTGTCCTGCAAGGAGCATAGGGAGAGCGTGCAAATGAGAACCGCTCCTTAAGGTAGGACGGGGATTTAGGATTGTACAGTATATTGAAGAGGAGACAGAGTATCCGAGTGTTCCTGTGAAGACGGATTGGGAGCCACTTGAGTTCTCGGCGAAAATGAGAAACATGAATGATCATGTTTCTGGAACTTAAAGTATGAACTTTCTGAGGTTAAAAATAAATCGAATGCACAAATTTTGTAGCCTCTCAAGTTTATCTAACAGCTCCTCTGTGGCATCTAAGTAGCAGGCATCAGCGTAGTCTATAATGGGCTGAATAAGAGTCTGCGCAAGAGTGATCTTAATGTTCAAGGGCAGGAAAGCCTGGAGACATTTCAAGGAGTGAAAAGTGAAGTGCACCTTCTTGCTAACCTCGCTGACTTGTGCGCTCCAAGATAAGTGAACATCCATTACCACTCCCAAGTTCTTAACTTTGTCGGAGAGGGGAATACAGATTCCATCCAATAAAACAGGCGGCAGAGACGGCTGATCTAGTTTGCCCACCATATATCTACTGCCTATAATTATGGCCTGTGATTTTTTCGGGTTTAAACGTAAACCGACTGAATTAGCCCAGTCGCTTATGCAGGCCAAGTCTTGATTCATGGTTGCTATGCCAGACGGGGCATCGTGCACTATGAAATGATGATATAGCTGTAAGTCGTCGGCGTAGAGATGGAAGTTACTACGAATAAAACTTGAGACAGAGTTAATGAAGATAGAGAATAAAAGAGGAGAGAGGACATCACCCTGAGGTACGCCCGCAACGAGTTGGCACCAGTCCGAAGGCTTTTGATCCAATTGGACGCATTGCGAGCGCCCTCGAAGATAGGAATCAAACCAGGACAAAGATAAGGGAGAGATGCCGATAGACTTCAGTGTACCCAGCAACATGTCGAAATCAACTGAATTAAAAGCGCTACTGAAGTCTAACAACGTTAACAGAGTAAGTTCTTTCTTTTCCATAGCCAAACGAATATCGTCTGTGACTTGGATGAGGGCTGTGGCTGTACTATGTCCCTTACGAAATCCCGATTGAGCTGGACAGAGAAGATTGTTAGCGGAAAGGAAGATGGAAAGCTGCCCATGTACAATATGCTCAAGAACTTTTGATAGGTACGGAAGAATGGAAATTGGACGAAAGTCGTTAAATAGAGAAGGTTTAGAGGTTTTAGGCAAACGGATAACATATGCTAGTTTCCAAGAATTCGGGAAGGAGCCGGAGGAAAGAGAGAAATTGAAAATATGCGTTAAGACCGGGATAATGGCTGGAAGAATGGGAAGGATCATTCTTGAGCAAATATTGTCATTGCCGGTAGCAGTGGAAGAAATGGACAGGAGAGAATTCTTGACCTCGGTTATAGATACGGGATTAAAGTGAAATGGAGATATCTATCAGGTTTAGCTGATAGTCTTGACAAAGATGGGTTTTTTGTAATAGTATTTAGGGAGACTGGCGTTTGAGCAAAATGAATGTTTAATGCACTTAAATCAATGTCACCAGCAACAAGCACAGGTACTTTACCTATCCCAACAGACTTCAGAAATCTCCAGGTATTAGAAGAGCTACGACTTGAGAGAGATTTATGGAAATGGTGCCTCTTTGCATCTCTACACATGCGACTACAGCAGTTTCGTAGATTTTTGAACAGGAGTAAGTTGTGCTCTGACGGACACTGCTTATAGCGCCTCTTAGCTTTGTCCCTACGTGCCATTAGGTGTTTAATCGAGTCATTCAGCCAAGGTGCAGGGTTATGTTTAATCTTGACTTTCTTGATTGGGGCATGTCGATCAAATAACTTAACTATATTAGAGCTAAAACTAGTCACCATTTCGTTGATGTCAGTTGAATTGAACACCGACGACCAGTCGATGCAGTCAACATCCCGTTTTAATGCCTCCAGATCCATGCCCTTGAAGTTGCGAAGGAGGCGCGTTTGCGCCACGCGTTTTGGAGGACGAATACGAACAGATAAGTAAATAAGATCGTGATAGGAAAAGGGTGCCGTAAGCTGACCATGAGCGTCAACATCATCAGGGGATGAAACGATGATGAGGTCAATTAGAGATGAAGTGCAGTTAGGGAAATGAGTGGCAGAAAGGGGTAAAGCAGTTAGATTATAAGAAGACAAAATAGACAGAAGCTTACGAGCAGGGGTTTCGGATTTTAGCAAGCAGTTGTTAAAGTCGCCCATTAAGACTACGTGATTGTAGGAGGGGGAAAGATTATGCAAAAGAGTGTGAAGGGAATTATGATAGGCAATATTTTCATTAGGGTTATAAAAAACTCCAAGAAGAACTTTGGAATGAAGTAGAGAAATTTCAAGAAATAAGTGTTCAGCAGATTCAGAGTAAGGAGAAGGGGATGCACTGAGAATCTTGTATGGAATATCTGCACGCAAGTATGGCTACACCTCCACATTTGTTTTCCGTTCGATCATTGCGAATCAGTACAAAGCCGGGAAGTGAGTATTGAGTAGACAATAAAGATGATTTAAAAAAGGACTCTGAAATAAGTACAGCATCAAGGGAGGAGTTGCTAAAAGATGCCAGAATATCTGAGTAATGATAAGGAACACTCTGAGCATTAATGTGAACTAGGTTTAGGTTTTTAGGGTAATGAAAAAATGTAGAGGAGAGGTTATCATGCAGGGTTAGAGCAGCAGAAGTATTACTATCGTCCGCGCTGAAAAAACCATCAGAATACGAAGAACAAGAAAAATAGCTTCTATTAAGGTCAATGTCCATTAATAATATATGGTTTTATACGGTAAGTAAGTATATAAAGTTTGGACAAATTACACAAATATAATTTATAAACTACTAATAGGTACCAATAATACTAATAATATTAAGCAATCAACTAAATTATTCCCTTGCTCGCTGCCTTAGTGCTAGAAATTTTAACATAGTTAAAAACAAGAAAAAGAACAAGACAGATAGGTGTATAATGTCGTGTCTACGATACGACAGAAAAAAAAATAGGAATGTTGTCATGAGTGCATAACATAAATAAAATGTACAAAAAAAAAATCCAGCTTGCAAACATTATCACCTACTGCACTACACAAACACACGCACACTTACACCATACCACACGAGCACAAACTCTCACACGAAAAATACCAAATTGCTTCTGCTGTTGATTATAGGCGTAACCTAATAAATCGTCCGCAGCGGTAACTATTTGGTATACTTAGTATAATTTTTAGTATAATATAGATATTACTTAGATAAGAATAAGTTCCCAAAATACAGGCTTGCCTATATTGGGAACTTGATAATACCTAAAGCTTGGGTACCGTTATAACCAACACCATCGGGTTGCAGGTACGGGGACGGGGCCATCTTCCTGCTACCGTAACACAGGTTAAGTCCTAGCACGGGGCTGGGGATTGGTCCTCGGTCCGCCCTGTAACTCGATACCTAGACAATTATTTGTAATACCTTAGGTCACTTAAGCCATACGTGTAATGTTTTATTTTGCTCAATAAAGATATTATTATTATTATGATAACCGCTGCCTGCATCAATCTACAGCACCTGCCTCAGCCGCACCCATCCAGCACTATTACCTACGCACCTGTTGTACTAAACGTAGTGTTACATTCTCTTAGTGTTGTACAACAGAGTAGAAAAATAATAAATAGACGCATTTTAGTTATTCGATTATTGCGATTAATATAAGCAATGGCAGTGTAGTATTTAATACCTTCGCCTGCTCTGAGCACGATTATAATAACAACAAACAATGACATGCATTACAGCTGACAGATCTATGATATATCTGTCAGTCAACGTGTTTACAAAATCACTATCGCTTTCATGAATTCGTATTATAATCGCAATGAGTAATAATTGTACATAGCCAACACAATCATAAAATGCAGGTATAGTCAAATCAGTGAAAGTGTGTGCGGTATGATGCAAATGCATAAATGCTGTGACTGTTTACATACTAGCGGCTACGGTGATCACACGACATAATCCAAATATATGGTCATTACCACAGACCTATAAGAATAAGCAGACGAAACATATTTTTCTAGCTATAGTTACGGAAGTATAGCTAAACTTTGTCCTTTTCATTTCTTCTAATTATTGCATAGCGCTATCTTTGTTTTCTGTGTAGCAACATCTAACTCACACTTTGACACAGAAAGTTGACTTGTAACAAGTTTTGAAAACAACATGGCGGTATCTGTTATTGATCAAAATGTACGACAAGTTCAAAAGTGAAAATATAATTCATATTTGTATTAAAAAGGGAAGTAAGGTTAAAAATAAAAGTGGTTAAGTGTTGTGTACACAATTGTGAAAGTTTTGGTCACAAGATATCACCGGGAATAACTTTTTACAGGTAATTTATGTTGTAGTACGAATACGATATATTACTCTGCGATATTTATTCAAAATGTTAAAAGTTCCTTGGTAAACACGTGAAAAAGTTGTTAATGAATGTTATCAACATTTTCCATTTATCGTTTGGTTACTGTCGTTACCCAGAACTAAGATTTCTTTAATTTACGTACACTTTGCACTGATAATGACATGCCAAGTACTATTGTTCTATACGGGGACGAACTCAGTTCGGAGGCCGTTTTATTTAAAAAATGTATTTTGTGTTTTACTATTCAACACTTTTATAGTCGGTTAGTTATCAAAACTGTGCCCAAATGTTTCGTCTAAAATGACTACGAATTCTATTTAACTTTTTTACTTAGACACAGGGTTTATTACTTGTTAACTAGGTATTATGTAGTAAGTACATTATTTACAAGCAAGTGTAATGGTCACTTTTGCACCGAGATGGGTCAGGGGCGGGTTTACTTTGTTTTCAGTTTATTTTATTTAAGTAAGTACATATTTCCATTTTTTTTAAAAGATCATAAATATTTAAGTCAATAAAAAGTTCGTGGTGATTTTAGGGCTTCGAACCCAAAGGGCAAAAACGGCACAGTATTACTCTGGTGTCAGTCTGCCCGTCACAAGACTGTGTCTCATGAACCGTGATAGCGAGAAATTTGAAATTTTCACAGATGATGTATTACTGTTGCCGCTCTATAACAACAAATACTTACTTACTTAAAACATGAAAAAATAGTAATCATTAAGGTCTCTGCAACAAACGTGATATTAGCCGTTGTTTGGTACGGAACCCTCCGTGCGCGAATCCGACTTGCACTTGGTTTATTTTAGACTATAATCTAATCCGTGTTCCAAATCTCATCTGTTCAGCCGCCTTTAGAGTGAAAAAGCAAAATACAGAAATACTTGATTCGGTGCCGACTTACTGTCTTTTGTGTGTGTTTTGGTTACGCTTTTTTCCCTGAATGTTGGGTATACTTTTATGTCTGTAGTAATATATCGGTCAAAAATCATCGCCTCGATGAGAAATGGAGCTGGATATGGGTGATTACTTCGATTAATACAAATAAAAAAATACATGAAAAATAGCGTTTAATTTTTTTCATACATAACGGCAATTTCATATGTAAAGACTATATAAAAATATAAAATATAAAATTAAACTTAAAAAAAAAACAATAATTTTAAAAAAATCACAAAATATGTTTGAGTGAAATAATTTCTACAAAGGAAGAGTCATATCCACAGACATTTTTACTTATATGTCTGTGGATTCGACCCTGGATTTGTTCTAATGTCTATGTGTGCGTAATGGTTACGATTTTTTCCGCCTATGCTTGGTCTGCTTATTCTTATGTGTCTGTGGGTCATTACACTCTGCGTCTGGTTGACTTGTTGGTTCTCAGAGTAGTCTTCAAAGCTGCGGCACTCGATGGTAATGCCGCATCCGGTGCTGGTGATTTGACAGGCTCAGAAACGCTGCGTGGAAATAGCTTAATAATGGCATCAAGCTCAGCTTTACTCTCGATGTTATGGCGAGCCTTGTCAGGTGTCAATATCACAATTCTTCCCTCGGTCGACCAGCAGCTTTTTACTCCGAAATGCTGCCTAGCAGTGATAAAGACTTGGTGGCGCGTCTTAGTAAGAAATTCAGATATTGTGACAGCGGTACTTTTGAGACAAGTCTTGTTATCCCATACTGTGTGTCGGTGATCCATATTGTGAAACCTAACCAGCACAGGCCTGGTCTTACCACGTGTGCTGCCCAACCGATGGCAAACTTTAATGTGCTGAGTACCAATTTCAGACACCTTCATATCATTTGAAATGACTTTGTGAACTAACTCATGCAGGTTCTTATTGGGATTCTCACTGAGGCCATGAAATAACAACACCTTCCTTCTCATGGCAGTTTCGTGTCGATCCAACCCCAGTGTAAGGAGCTCAAGTTGAGTCTTTATTTTGGTTAAAGACTGCCAAACAAAACTTTGAAAATTTTTGAACTCACTGGTTAGAGAAGCCAAATCGCTTGGTACAGCAACAGTTTCAGGTGAAATTTTCAGCAACTTATCATTGAACTCCTTCATCTGGGCAGCATAAAGATTCTGCAGATCCTCCAAGTTGACAGCTAATGTTGTGTCCATGATAATGAGTACACAAGCCAATCAATATTGTAATATATGGTGTTAAAAATATATTATGACAGCAAGCACAGGTGGTATGTATAGTACAACTACCCCCAAACTTGTCCCAACACGGTTTCCAGAAGGGGAAAAGTACAAATACATTATTATCAAAATTTACAAATGAAATTAATACATATTTAGAAGAAAAAAAGTTTGTTGTAGCGATCTTGTATGATTATAAAAAAGCTTTTGATACATTGGAAAGGGGTACACTTTTGAATGGAATGGACGAATGCGGAGTGGGGCAGCCGCTGAATCAATGGTTCTGCGACTATCTCTCGTCGCGTACGTATCGTGTGAGCGTTGGTGGAGCAAAAAGTGAGACTGTTGGGGATAGGCGGGGGGGGTAGCTCAGGGGTCAGGGTGTGCTCCGACCTGTTATCTGATGCATGTAAACAGCTTATGCGGCGTACTCAAACACTGTTCTGCATACATGTTTGCAGACGATCTGTGTACCCTACGGGGCGGAAACGACCTGGTGGCGACATGTAAATTAGTACAACGCGACATAAATGAAGTCGTAAAATGGTCTCATGATAATGGTATCATCTTAAATTCAGACAAAACCAAGCTATTGGTTATTCGTTCGCCATATTTGCATCCTGAGGATTGTCCTCCTAACCTATACGCGCACTCTTTTTCATGCCTTTATAAAGACCTTGTGGGTTGTCAGTGTATACCTATTGAAAAAGTCGACTGTGTCTTGGTGTTAAAATCGATGCTGACTTTTCTTGGTCATCTCATGTAGAATACTTATGTGGCAAGTTAAGATTAATTTAATATTAAGTAAATTCATTCATGATCATTATATGGTCGGAATTAGCATGAGAGGAGCGGGTAATGAAATTAAAAGTAATACTTGTAGTAGAATACAATACGTTTTAGATGAAAATCAAGTAAGTAAGTGTTTAGAAGCAATTAATTGGACATCGTTTAGTCAAATACAATGTCCTATTCTGTTATATGAGCAATTATGTAGCGTTTTTACTGATACATACGAGAAATGTAAAATACAGAAAAGTATTAAAAAAAAGAGAATTACACAGCCATGGGTAGATTGTGATTTGAGAAAAAAGTTAGATTATAGAGATTTACTTTTCAGAAATTGGAAATCTTCCCCCGGCAACATGAATAATAGACTAATATATACAAAATACAGAAATAAAGTTAATAAATTAATAAATATTGCAAAAAATAAGTATAGACAGAATGAAATAGAAAAATGTAATAATGATTTTAGAAAAATATGGTGTAATATTAATAAATGGATAGGTAACCCTAGGCTAAGTTTAGACAATGTTATAATGAAATATTTAGGCAAAACTGACACAGCCTATAATATATGTAATAAGTTTTCTCAAACCTTTACGGGAGAAATACAGAATTTAAAACATAAATGTAATGCCAATTTTCTAATTAGAAGTTCATATGTATCGCCCATGGATAGGTCGTTTTACTTTAGGAAAGTGAATGAACAAATGGTAGAAAAATATATAAATATGTTAAGCTGTAATAAGGCTCCAGGGTTAGACGGAATTAGAGTGCAAGATATAAAGAAAGTAAAAAAAGAAATAAGTCCTTTACTAGCCCATTTTATAAATATGTGTGTAAATCAAGGTGTATATCCGGACCTATTAAAGAAATCAATAATAAGACCGATTTATAAACAAGGTAGCCATTTAGACTACAGTAACTATAGGCCAATAGCCATTTTGTCTTCGATAAATAAAATAGTTGAAAAGGTGATCGTGAACCAGGTGAGTAAGTATCTTGAGCAACATAACATAATCTCAGACGCGCAGCATGGGTTCAGGAGTGGACGAAGCACCATTAGCGCGCTGGCGCACTTTACCGACTACGTAAACGACAGTCTCAATGAGGGTAAGTTTGTAGCTGCGCTCTTTATTGATAATAAAAAAGCTTTCGATACCCTGGATCATAGTGTGCTGCTGCGAGCAATGGAGGAGTGTGGTGTTACGGGAGCCATCAACCGCTGGTTTAAGTCATACTTAGAAAACAGATCTCTCTGTACATCGATTGACGGGACCACGGGCGACCAGGTGGGTGTCACTCTCGGCGTTCCGACTGGATCCGTATTCGGCCCGGTTGGGTATATCATGCATGTCAACAGTGTCGTAAATGTAATAAAACACTGTAAAGTAGTTATGTACGCGGATGACATGTGTGTGATGTACTCCTCCGACGACATTGAGGACGCGCAGTATCATGTACAGGAGGACTTTGAACACATCATTGAGTGGGCCCATGACAATGGCATTATTATTAATTTTTCCAAAACCAAGGTTATGTTGATATCTTCGCCGTATAATAAATATAATGACAAAAGACTTGATGTAACAGGGCACAACTACCAATGTATTCATAACAATAAAAACAGCTGTCAATGCTCAAATATAGAATTAGTAGATTCTTATAGATATTTAGGATTAGTCGTAGATAGCAACCTCAGCTGGAGGTTACATGTGGATGATGTATGTGTTAAATTGCAGGCAATACTTGGGAAATTCTTTTATCTTAACCGATTTGTGAACAGGAAGGTGTTGTCTGTCATTTATTATGCACTGGCTGACTCAGTAGTCAGCTATGGTCTCAGCAGTTATGGCCTAACTTTCAAGTCGTATTTAGATCGTATTAAGCAATTACAAATTAGATTAATTAAGTATTTGGTAAGTAAAAAAGTAAAATTACAGTGTAAATCAAATTATGATAAATTATTTAAGATTTGTAAAATTCTGCCAATACATAAAAAATTGCAATACTTAATTGTCTTGGAACAAAGCTTTGTTAGTAAATTTAAAGAGCCAATAATACATAAATACTATACTAGAAGGGTAAAGCGGGGAGAATATGTGATACCTTCTGTGAGAAACTATTATGGGAAAAGAACTAGGAGATACTTAACGCCGAAAATCTTTAACAGCATAGATTTTGTGAGGGATGAAACAATTAACAAAAAAGGCATTGTAAAACTAAAGAATAGACTTAGAGCTTTTTTACTGGAATTGGATGACTTGTGAGTGTGTTACTGGTGAGAACATTATTTAAGTAAAATAAGGTGATGCTCACGTACAGTGTGCATCTGTGTGCGCTTTGCGTGTACCTATATACCTATTATTCTAGTTATAAGAAAATAAAAATGTAATTTGGTAATAGAGCGTATTTATCGCCAACAAACTGCTCGACAGTTTGGCGATTGTTTGTGTTAATTTTAAGTTTTAGTGTACTAAAGTTTGAATAATAAAAAAAAAAATAAAAAATAAATAAAAGTTCTTGTAGTTCGTTTTAGCTTTGATTGGTGTTTTAACATGTTCGCTGTGGTAGTGATTTTTCTGGGCAAAATTTACGGTTTATGACGTTTCATAAAAAACTACTTACTAGATCTCGTTAGAACCAATTTTCGTTGGAAGTGTTTATAGCAATGTACATTATATTTTTTTTTAGATTTATCATTCTCTATTATACATTTATTGTTAAAAATTACAGAGAAACATAATTATTACATATCTATATTTACATTATTACTATCTAAACTAGACCTAAATAAGGCCCCCGTGGCATTGTGCCCAAAAGACTAGCAGCATTCCCCCTTTGAATAGCAATACCTATTCGTTGAGCGAGAAAACTGCCAGCCCTTGGGTCACTAATTGACTCCACAAGGCGCTATTTGAAATTCTGAAAAAATTTTTGCGCATGGGTACCCCATAGACCTAGGGTCTCGACACTGACTGGACAAAAACGATACGATAAGTCGAGACCCTTATATTTATTAATTTTAATATTTTCAGCCGCTTCCGCTGCTGCACTGGCTTTTAATTTTGTTTTAGGAAGATGGGACGGGGCCAGAGTGTCAACACAAGTTGCATCCCAGACCAGGACCCGACCCATCTCCCACGGTATCAAAGTTATACCATCCGGTCTCTTGCCCTCGTCCCAGAAAACGCCGTTTGGCGCAGGCACATTGGCGGTGGCAAGAGCACGGCGAATGATGTTATTCAGCGCAGCGTGGCGTGAGAAGCGGCCTGCGCTCTTTATCCGTTGAATGCCGCATGAAACCCGAGTTGCCAATCTCCCGAACAGTCGATTGCTTTGGCAACCATGGCGGCCAACTTTTTTCGTTTGGTTCTCCTCGCACATTTTTCGATATCTATGGCTGTATGGTCGCGGGTCTAAGTCTTTCTGTATGAATTAATGTGTAGAATTGGTTATGGTACTGAATGAGATAGCTTGCCGAGTGAATGTAATGAAAAAAAAAGTCGAAATCACGATTTGATCGCTGTCATTATTTATTGTTTGTTTGGCGCCGTTCATAGAAAGTATTAATACGATTAATTTTTGAATGTTTTCGTTTATTCTGTTTCAAATATTGTTGTTTTGCATTTAAAAGTATCCTGTCATGTTGTTTAACAGCTGTGATAAATATTGTCAGTGTAATTCGAAGTTATATTTGTAAAATTTGATAAAATAACACGCGAAGGTCACCATTATTTTTTGTTGTTGTTTTTGTTGTGCAGTGCTCGTATTTAACCGATATTTGTTGAGATTTTCTCAATAGAAACTATAATCTTTTGTCAAAATACCATTTAACATTTAACATATGAATAATTTATGTGAAAATCAATAATAAAAATGGGGGGTTTTTTTTTTAACAATTTAAGATTACATAGCCTCGATATCTCCAAAATAAACAAAAAAATAAACAAATAAATAGGCAGTAATATTTTATTTTATTTTCGGAGATTTTATATCTACAGATTATTATTTTTTTGGTGAAAGTGAATTGTTGATGTGTATATTTTGTAAATAAAATAATTTATGTCAGAAAACTGCTTTTTATTTTGAATTACATGGTAAAATCTGAGAGTACTCCTTCATTTTCCCCATCCTAATTTTCGGCCAAATATCATAAATCCATTACACATGGGGTGTTCTCGGATTTAGTGTAGTTATTTTCGTCAGTTATCCAGCATGATGAAACAGTAAGTATTTATGTAGTACGACTCCTGTAAAAGAAATAAGGATATATTGTGTGACGTCCGGCGTGCAGCCGCCGTTCCCGCCGGTGGCGTGGGCACCGCCTATGGATACGCCGGCGTGACCACGCCACCGGCGGGATTGAGCGGTTAAACATGAAAGACCATGATGCCCCAAAGTGCCAACGTTAAAATCGCAGGAGCATCGATGTGGAGCGCAAAGCGTGACGCCAAGTCTCAAACCAACTGAAATTCTTAGGACGTCCGGTTCCAAAAAAGTTCCGGTGTTGGCTGTAGGGAAAGCTTTCAGCCAATCACCGGATTCCTTTCTACTGAGCGCTAATAATCTGGCCCAATCCGGGCCTAAACTAGCATTTAACAATGAGTCAAAGGTTAATTTTGATATAGCGTCGTCCCAGCTCCGTTGTAAATTTGGATGGGTGGGTAAATTTTGTCCCGGACAAGCCATAAGCCAAGCATTCTTGGCATCTGTAAGGCCAGTCGTCTCATAGTCTGTAAGACAATTCGTCAGAATTTTACCTACGAGACTCGACGTGGCATGTACAGATGACAAAAAGGCTGGCAAAGCCACACTAGAAATTTTGCGGATCCCTAGCTCACTATATTTAATGGGAAGAGATGCCTGGGACCAAGATTGTTCGCTCAGTTGTATATTGAGAATTGATTCCAAAGAAGATTTGATTAGCGAATCAATAGAAAATAAATGACTTTGATGTTTCCAAAAAGGACAACAGCGAAGCAAATAAATAGATTTGGGAACAAACATACAAAATTTACAGAATTGTGATATGTGAACTAATAGTATGTAGCCGATCTACATTGGATTCAAATTTTGAATTTTTTTTTGCTATTAATTCGGGAATAGCATCTTCAAATATAGGGGACCCCAGGAGGTAAACGATTCTCTCTGCTAACAATTTTAATATTCGGACATAGGGAATTAATTTTTTCAACGAGTTCCGAATTGTTGTGATTATTATGAATATAGAATTCACACTTATTAAAATTAAATTCCAAACCAATTAAATGAAATTTATTTTTCATTTCTATAAGATCTGACAGAACAGAAACTGCATCACTTCCAAGAGTCCCGTCATCTAAATACCAGACGTTAAATTTTGAAAATGGCTGGTCCGAGGGGATCACCCTGCTGGCAACCGACTTCAGAAGAAAGTTCGTTGCATTTATACATTAATTTGGAAGGTTCGTGATAACAGTTAAGTAAATAGTTATAAATTTCAGGAACATTGCTTCTAATTTCTGACAGCAGGATGTCACGGTTTACCGAATTAAAAGCATTTTTTACATCAATTTTCAGCAAAACCTCACACTCACTCACCGCTTCACACCCACCTTACCAAACTCTTATTGAGTCGGTTCAAATTTTTAATGCAATTTTGACAAGATGTAACGGACAGTAATTTTGGAAGCCAAACGCCTAAAAGTGAACCCAACTGTAATAGGACGGACTCCTCCGTCTTTTTTAGTGAGGGCAATGAGATTAGTTCCATAGATAACAGGAGCGATCTCAGGGTTAATGTTACCAGAGAGCATGAGGTTTACTAATTTTGTTAAACAACCGATGAGGTGCTTACCTGCATCACCCACACAGTGAGAGGTTAGGTCTTTTAGGTGTTGTGGAGAAAGAACATCAAGACTAGCAGCTGATCCGACTTTAAAGCATTAATCGCACTCACTGTGTCCTTATCCTGTGCAAGTAAACACACATCGGGTGATGTAGGCGGGTCCAGAACGTACGAGACTGGAGCTGAGGGATGTTTTGTCTGTAAAGACGTAAGGGTATCTGTTGTATCTGGAGACAGTACATCACTTGAAAACAGGAGACGTGCGGCTCCTTTTAAATCTCCGTCACTAACTTTTGCTTCTACTAGCTTGTTAACATTATAAATCTTTTTGTTATAATTTCCTGTAAAACAGCAATTTTGAGTCGGAAGTGTGGAGCAATTTTGAGTCGGAAGTGTGGGGTTAGAATAATTATTTTTAATTTTTTGTGTGAGAGATGTAGTCTCTTCACAAAATTTAGCATGTAATACTTTATAAGGAAATAGCAAAAGATTTGCCCATTTTCAATGCTATTACTATCCAAACACTGCGTTATAAATTGAGACAAAAAAGTAGCGACATAGATCCTGGCACCACGAGGAATTCGTTTAAGTTTTCATTCTCTTAGTTTAGAAGTGGATACATTTTTCCACCTTTGAAGAGTGTCTTGTGCAAACTATTCAGTTTAGAAAAAAATATGTTATAAACCTCAATAGCATTTTTAAAGACCCGTGTATAGATACCCCACAGGGTATGGGTGTGATGAAAAAAAATTGAGTATACAAATACTTATTGTATACTCAATTTTTTTTCATGCAATTTTGACCTTTTAAGTCCCTACTTATTTCTATAAAATAAAATAAAAAAGGTGTGCAAACCTTTACGCGCAATTGAAGTAAATCTTCTTTGCCATTGACGGCATCAAATGTTATATTAATATCATTCATTCGAATTTTGAATAGCGGAAACTACGTTTGCGCTATTCAAAATTCAAATAGCGTTACTTCCGTCCGAAAAATATCTGAATTACTCCCTAGGTCGCGCCTAAAGAAGTTTTACTTAAAAAAAAGATTTTTGTAGACTGCTAAAAATACACGTGATTCGGCGCAGGGGGGGAGGGGTAGCCTTAAACCTCACCAAATCTCTGGCTATTGGCCTAGACATCGCAAAAGCCTTTGATAGGGTATGGCATGCGTCGCTTCTTTCCAAGCTGCCGTCATATGGTTTATCGCATCAGTTGTGCCGCTGGTTGGCCAGCTTCCTGAACGGGCGACGGATTCGGGTCCTCTGTGATGGTCAGGCTTCCAGTTTTTTTCAGGTAAATGCCGGAGTACCACAGGGATCGGTATTGTCCCCAACTCTCTTTCTTCTGCATATCAATGACATGCTGTCCCTTGGGTGCATGCGGATGACAGTACTCTTCATGGGAGCTATTCTGGCCGTCCAGCGGCAGGGCGAGGCGACGTGGATGAGAAGAGACGACAACTCGTGGCGGATCTCGATCTGGACCTGGGCCGCATTGCCCAATGGGGTTCAGACAACCTGGTCGAGTTCAATGCCAGAAAAACACAGGCGTGTGCGTTTACAGCTAAGAAGTTCCCATTCCTACCCCGGCCCTCTCTTCAGAGCATTACAATTCCACTAAAGGACAACCTGAGATCCTCGGTATAGACGTCCGGCGTGAGCTCAATCACAAAAACTACATAGAGAGCTGTATTGGTCTGGCCTCGCGGAAACTGGGAATCCTGAATAAGGTGAGACGGTATTTCACGCCACATCAGAGATGTTTACTGTACAAGACGCAGATTCGTCCCTGCGTCGAGTACTGTTCTCACCTTTGGGATGACTCCGCGAGGTACTTGTTAGAAGCGCTTGACGCTATGCAGAGACGTGCTATCCGAATAATTGGTTGTCCTGAGGTGACGGGAGGCCTCGAACCTTTGTCGCAGCGAAGAACCATAGCGTCCTTGGCTGCCTTCTATCGAATGTATCACGGCGAATGTTCTGAAGAGCTCTTCAACCTGATCGCACCATCTCCTTTCCGATCCCGAACAACGCGTGCCGGGCAGAGATGCCACTCATACACAGTGGAGAGAATCTTCGCCAGAACCGAGCGTTTCAAAAGATCGTTCCTCTGTCGAACTATAAAAACATGGAACGACCTGCCCGCACACGTCTTTCCCTCATCTTACAATCCCGGGTTCTTCAAGAGGAGCGTGAAGAGGCACATCACAGGGCCGCCAACTTGAGGACCACTGTAAGAAGTGGCCCCCAATCGCTAGATGCGCCACTGCTTTCTTACCATCAGGCTGGTGGCGACGTCAATTTGGCGAGCTGAATATAAAAAAAAAAAAAAAATGTAATAAACCCTCCTAAAGTGGAACCAATCCTTGTCCATTGAATGCCACGATAATTAACAAGGTTTCACAAATTTAATTATGTACTTACGTTATTATTAACAGTGCTCTTAATATTAAATTGTATTAAAGACTTTCAGAGAGTTTTTTAAAGTCTACTAATTTCCAATTAAGTTTCTCAGTTGTTAGTTTAACTTTTTTTCCATTAATCCCTAGAACCCAGTTAGCTTACTAGATTTCTTGTTTTATATTGATTTGATTAACAATGTAACTTATATTGTTTTTAAATTGACAATGTAAGTTATATCACAGTATAAAGAGAACTACTATGATCTGAAAAAGCTAGTCCGAGCCCTTAAAGTTGCGCAGCGAGCAATGGAACGAGCTACGCTTGGGGTGTCTCTGAGGGATAAATCCGGAACGATGTTATCCGTCGGAGAACTAGAGTTGTCGCGTTACTTCCGTCCGAAAAATATCTGAATTACTCCCTAGGTCGCGCCTAAAGAAGTTTTACTTAAAAAAAAAAAGATTTTTGTAGACTGCTAAAAATACACGTGATTCGGCGCAGGGGGGGAGGGGTAGCCTTAAACCTCACCAAATATCACCAAGGGGGAGGGGGGGTCAAAAATTGCCCAAAAAAACATCACTTGATTAATGGACGACCCCTAGGTATGGGTGTGATGAAAAAAAAAATTTTGAGTTTCAGTTATGAGTATGGGGACCCACAAAATTTATCGCTTTTTTCTAATTTTATTTTTAATGTGGTTCACAGAATACATCTACTTACCAAGTTTCAATAGCATATTATAGTTTCGGAGAAAAGTGGCTGTGACATACGGATGGACAGACATGACGAATCTATAAGGGTTCCGTTTTTGCCATTGGCTACGGAACCCTAAAAAGCATCTAACTGACTAAAAAAGTACGAAAATCAGATTATTATTTCCTGGATTTTCATAGGTATTTGTTGTGGTCACATTTAAGAGCGCTACCATTTAGAAAACGTTAATGGTTAGTACTCGTAGCCCTCGATTTAGGGAATGTCAATGAGAGAAGATGTTAGTTTTTTTCAAAGTTCTATAACAATCATATGGTTAGATGAATTCAGGTTGGTACGAGTGCTCAGAGTGGGCGCAACAGCGCCAGATTCTCGTGACAAGTCTAGACGTAGACATTCTCTTAATGAAGACCATGGCGCGAGCCACGATCTTCAGCAGGGTAAGTGGTGGCAAGCATAGCATCCACGAGGATTTCCAGATGTAAATAATACAAACATATGGTCACGCCTTTATCCCCGAAGGGGTAGGCAGAGGCATATAATATGCCCACATTTCACCTTTGTATAATTTGTCACACGTAATAGGTGGTGAGCCGTATTGCCGTGTTTTAAATGGACAGGCGCAGGTTGTGACTGCCTGCTGTTGAAATAAAGCCTTTAACTTAGCTTAACGACTTCCATTTTGCTGGCAACTGGGACCAGCGGCTTAACGTGCCTTCCGAAGCACGGAAACGCTCAAATAAATGTCACAAAGTGATCACATGGATGGTCACCCATCCATGGACCGGCCATAGTGAAAGTTGCTTACTGCAGTGATCGTTTACAGAACACTGAGTTCGCGGGGCCACGAGCGCTTCCATGTAAATAAAAACTATAAAATTATAATTTTACTACTTTGGTACAATATAATCACAGCCGACAGATCATAGTAGTAGATCAGTTCATAGTCATCATCAAATCAGCCTATATCAATCCACTGCTGGTTGTAGGCCTCTCCCAAATCACGCCACAACACACGGTCCTGCGGCTTCCGCCTCCAGTCAGTCCCTGAGACCTTTTTCAGGTCATCGGTCCATCTGGCGGGGGGTCGTCCTACCCCACGTGTACCAAGTCGCGGTCTCCACTCCAGAACTCGTTTGCACCACCGACCATCGGTTCTGCTACAGATATGACCAGCTCACTGCCACTTCAAACTGACTTTTGAAAATTTTAATTGTAGGGGTTTCTTTGAATGTGAGTGAACTGGCGTGTTGGCTTAATCATAAAAGAGCTTAATGATTAAGACTGGACTGGATTGTTTTAAAATAGACTTAATCATTAAGCTCTTTTATGATTAAGCAAACAGGGCAGTTTCAGACGCTGCTTGATGACTCTGATGAAGAAATACCTTTCCTTTCATACACCTTATGTGACGTAAACGAAGTTGCGGGCTCAGCTAGTTTATAATATTAGTAGGATATCAGATAAGGGCCAGAATTATATAGAAAACCGGCCAAGTGCCAGTCGGAGTCTTGCCCAGAGAATTCCGTACAAAAAAAAACGAAAAAAAAAAACACATTTTTGTATAGGAGCCCCCTTTGACTTACTCTTTTTTCTGATTTTGGTATTTGTTGTTATAGTGGCAACAAAAATACATTAACTGTGAAAATTTCAGCTTTCTAGCTGTCACGGTTCTTGAGAAACAGCCTCGTGATGGACAGACGAATAGATAGATAGATGGCGCACTCTCATGAATAGGGCCGTCTTTACCCTTTGGGTACCGAACCCTAAAAATGTATTTTGTGCTGAACTTTTAATCATAAGATATAAAAAAATACAGGAAACTTACACACTTGTGTGTAAGTTTCCTGTATTTTTTTAAAAAGCGTAAGTCAAAGGGGGCTCCTATACAAAAATGTGTTTTTTTTTTCGTTTTTTTTTTGTACGGAGTTCTCTGGGTTTTTCAATTCTAGGTTCTTCTTTAAAAATATGGTAGTAATTAAAGAATAAAAGTTTTAAAATCGGGTTTTTTTATCGGTATAATTTTCCCTGTGCAAGTTGGTATATTTCATTGCTTTAATGGAAACCGATCGCGAACTGTGTCTATTGCAAAAAGCGAGAGCGGTCGGTCGGCGGGTGGACAGCTGGCCGCCTGCTAGCTGTCGCCGGGTGGATTGCTGGGTGCGTGCTAGCTGTCGTCGCGTAGACTGCAGGCAGTAGTCTTAGTTTAGGGCGGTGTTGGAGCAGAGTCGTTTAAGTGGGCTATGACCTTAAAAGTGCTTAATTATTTTAAAACAATTCAGTCGGCGCCGACGGCGTTTTATAATAGACTTACCCCCAGTTTCCGAAAGGTTGATCAACACTTAAATTAACTAATCGGCTGTTAATAGCGAATCCTCACAGAAGATCCAAATGGATCGCCAATTCCTGCGATCCACGAACAAAACTTTACTTGCGATCCCGCCGCGTTCCACCGACACGCTCCAACCGATCCACACTGATCCGCCTAAGTATAGTACAGTTGAACTTTCGGTCGCTATGGAGTCACATGTGCAGCAACGACGTCGAATCGCTTTGGTAGCAACAACCTACATTCTTCTTAAATATTTACGAAGCATTTATGTTCCTTGTAAATGGATTTTCATTTTGGATCTTCTGCGAGAATCCGCCTTTAACAGCCGATTAGTTAATTTTAGCGTTGATCAGCCTTTCGGAAACTGGGGGTTAATCTTTAAGCTCTTTTATGATTAAGCAAACAGGGCAGTTTCACACCTACCTATCCTTTCATACACTATGTGACGTAAACGAAGTTGCGGGGTCAGCTAGTAAATATAATATAAAACCAAAAACTCCTGTCCCATTATGTATGCCAAATAGTCGGTAGTAAATAGTCGGTGTAGTTTTATCACGTCGGCAGTAATAATCAACACGTGCCTTGTTTTTCCCGCGTAATAATGTTAGTCCAGTTCGCATCGAGGTGATAAAAATTAGAATAACTATAGTACTCTTCAATGTAAACCATTGGTGTCGGTGAGTAAGTAGACATTGTGAAATGATGAGGATGGAAAGTCATGTGGTATTTTTCATGTGGTATCTTTCCAGATTTGCTTCTGTGCATATGGAGCACTTAATTGTAAACTGTAAAAGTACTAGTAACACTCGGCACTCGTTCATGGCTACTAAGGTACTGATGATCTATTATCTCATCGCTACTCAAACCTTCCAATGCATCATTTTCAAATTAATCTTAGAGTGGCAAATTTACTGTATAAACCGCGCGCAACAAGTAGAATGCGGAACCTTAGCAATTAGGTTCGAAAATCGGTCGGAAAATCTGTCATTTCCGCATTCTACTCGTTGCGTGCGTATTATACACACCTGTTTGCTTCTGAATATGAATGAATGCTGGCATATTATTATAGACATCCACAGATGATTCAACACTTTCTAAGTATTCCTTGATAATTCCGTATGATCTCCCACCTTGATCATTTTTATTGGAAATCGGCCAGTTCACCCTTTAAAATCACCCCAGTAAAAAAACTTCCAATTAGTCTCTTTCTCTTTTTTTTAACTTCTTTGTAGATGGGCCGACTGACGGATGAATTGAATTTTTCATATCAAGATCGAAAAACGAAAAAAATAAATATTTTTTTTTTTAGATTTCTAAATAAAATAAATAAATAAATATTCACAGACATTTCACACAACGCTGTCTGATCCCAAAGTAAGCTAGGAATAACCTGCTTGTGTTGTGGGTATCAGACCGCGGATATTAATACTTATATACTTTTAAATACATACATATTTTACATAGAAACACCCAGACTCTTGAGACAAACATTTATGGGTCACACAAATATTTGTCTCCGGTGGGAATCGAACCCACGACCTCCAGCGCCGCAGGCGGTATCACTACCGACTGCGCCACAGAGGCAGTCAACTCAAAAAAAAGTTTCTATTTCAATGCTTCAAAATATTATACTTAATTAAAACTTTTGGTTCTGCATAATGTTATACTGGCAATAGCCAAATAGTTCTTGACTACTAAATAAAGTACCTACCTAAATTAGAATATTTGAAACACGTACTTACATTATATATTTTTCTCTTTCTCTTATTAGCATGTCGATTTCGTTGTTAGTGGTGCCGTAAAAGAAGCACAGAAATCATATACACATATCATTCCAATATACCAAATTTGAATTACTCTCTACCTTACCTTCAGGGCAAAGTATTTATCCACATGGTGGATCCCCTTGGTAGGGTATACGGTACCCATGAAGCAGGCAGCATTCCCACGCTGAATAGTAATGAAAAATCTACCTGCCAAGTGGCATTCCACTCCAGAGCACGTCCCATTCTCCAGGATACTAAAGACATCCCGTCTGGTAACTTAACATCATTCCGTATGATTTGGGATTCTAAAACCGCTGGGACACTAACGCTGACAAGGGCCAGCCTCAGGATATCATTTAGAGCAGCGTGTCGGGAAAGACGGCCAGCGGAAGAAGAAGTTAAATGATGCCAGAGCACTAATAATATCTCTTTGACTTGAAATACGTACCTTCAGTGTGCGAGACTGGTGTATATGTAAGACTCTGAGTGAAGAAAAATTCCTACTGCACACTATGCAGTTCATTAATATTAACACTGATATCAAACTAATAAAAATACATATTGGCCTGGTTGAGGGTGCGGCGAATAGTTCCTCTGACAGAATCTACATCCGCGACTCGAGTCACACCACCTGGTCCAGGGAATAATTTCAACATCTCTCGCAGGTGCCAATGAAGGGGAGAGGTGATGGGTATCATTTTCGAATAATCTGGATTATTCGAAATAGGATCATTCAACACTTAAGCAACATGCCCCCATTAATTGGTTGTATTTGTTTTCTGCTACAACTTAGCCATTCTAATCCAATATACTTATTTAAAACATTGAGAGTGCGCGTGCGGTTAAAATTAACTGTAGTTTTATTTATGCCCTTTATAAATTTGGAATGCAATCCTTTTGCGACATTGTCTGTGCAGTGTCTTTCGCCAAATACGCTTAAAATGTCGGAAAATGCATTTACAGGAAATACTTTTCCATGTACTTCTTAATTTCCATGTACTTCATAAATTTCCCCATGTCAATTGTATTGTATAAGTCAATTTGCGGCTTTGATGTACTTCTATCCTTCTGAAGTGCGCTGTTGTGGAAAAATTGGCCTGCCGATAAAAAACACTGCCGATAAAGAATCATTCTTCTCTCGGGTTTTGTTTGAATATTTTAAAATTCTTTTGCTTTTTTTTTCAAATAGTCATTCAAATAGTCTGCCTTATTCAGTATTAGAAGCAACTTTTAAATTGGGTCTTTACAAATTCTTCACTGGTAGCACTCCTGGCCGCGTATTCATAATAATTGCAGTGTATTTTTAGATTTTTTAGTGGATTAAAGCTGGAAAGCATTTTAATCATTTTAAATAGCATTTTATAAGTATCCTTCTTTTTGTTTGACATAAATGCGCTTCGCAGTTAAGCAATTGTAGTACTTTTCTATTCGCAATTATAGTACTTCCATAGTCGCCAAAAATGCTGTATATTTGGCTGAAGCGAGCTGGACCAACCGCAAAATTTTTTTATACTACTTAGGTGGCAGACAAGCTTACGGCCCACCGGAAGGTTGGTAACCGTAGCCTATAGACGTTTGCAACACCAGAGGCGCTACACACGCGCTGCCTACCCGGGCGCAGGTTGTGACGACCCACAGTTTTCAAGCCGCCCATAAGGCCTTCAACTTGGCTTAACGACTGTCATTTTACTGACAACCGGGACCAACGGCTTATCGTGCCTTCCGAAGCACGGAAACGCTCGTAAATAAATGTCACAAAGTGGTCCACGTGGTGGTCACCCATCCATATCCGGCCATAGTAAATGTTGCTTACTGCAGTGATCGTTTACAGAACACTGAGTCCGCGGGGCCACGAGCGCTTCAAAAGTTCGAAAGCACTATATTTCGAATTGCCGCTAAAATAATAGAAAAAGCCTAGAAAGATGTTTTATTCTCCAATTTCAAAAAAAGAACGACCTATGAACTCCTACATGTGTAAGCTTCTCTTTACACGTCTGCGTGTAAGGTGTGTATCATTTTTAAATGAAAAGTAAGATAGAAGAGATCTTTATATTTTATGCATTAGTGAGTTTTTTATTTAGGTGGCTATATTATTGCGCGATTATTAATTAATGAATGTGTATATTTTTAACGAACATCTACTTTCTTTATTCATAAGAAGTGTTTCTAAATATCTGACCACCACTGTATATACATTTACATCTTATCCATGAAAACTTTATAAATTTTCTATCGACAGAACAATAAAACTGTTTCATACATTTTTAATCTATGCACTTGGCAGGAAATAAGCCTACCCCTAACTACTACTGTCGTACTTAATGGTCTGT
Source organism: Miltochrista miniata (assembly GCA_933228765.1). Lineage (NCBI taxonomy): Eukaryota > Metazoa > Arthropoda > Insecta > Lepidoptera > Erebidae > Miltochrista > Miltochrista miniata. The sequence goes on from OW121768.1 coordinate 20,585,252, forward strand.
AAATAGATATGCCACGAGCGAATCAGGTTCCGTAGACGTAATTAATTCTTTGAATAAATGTGAATTATATATGTATTTCTTTTAATTTTTTTAAATAGGTGACTGGGTAATATTTAACATTCGCTAAAACAAAAACCTAATACTAGAAATTGTTGATGACCCCCATATCATAGTATTCGATGAGTCTACAATTTTTTCAGTCTCTTGTTTTATTATTTGAAACATGTTTGTACTTTAGAACCATTGAACCCTGATCTTTGCACTCGGTAATTTCAAGAACAATTTAAACCTTTTATTTTACAAGAAATAATAAATGAAATCAAACTTCCATCTACTAATTGGCTATTTCACCTTCATTATAAAGGGGGTGTATTTTTTTTCTTTCTGTAGTGTTTAAATAACTGTCGGCGTAAAATGATTTTTAAAAAAGTAAACGCTTTAGCTAGAAGCTTGGAGGATCCAGAAAACCCTTTGTTGGGCCCTACTTTGAAGGCATTAATTTTTTTTGGCCTTTGGCAAATTAGAAGTCGTATTTTATTGTATACTTTAGTACATACTTCATCGGTACTGTTTACTCTTAGTCAATTTATTGATCTTTATTCTGTTAGACATGATATTAACAAAGTATTAAATAACATGTCTTTAACAGTTTTGAGTGTAATTTGCATTGCAAAATGTTTTTCCTACTTATTATGTCAAAAAACTTGGATACATCTTGTTAAAAGCATTGCAGAAGAGGAAATCTTTCAAAGTAAAAAAGAAGATGTTGTGATTCAAAAGCGTGCACATGAATATATGAACTACACAAGACGTTTGACATATTTTTATTGGTTATTGGTCTTCGGGACTAATTTCTTTTTGATTGCAACCCCTTTCCTGAAGTACCTAACATCACCAAACTATCAACAGCAAATAAAAAACGGTGAAAGCCCCTTGCCTCAAATATTTTTCAGTTGGTTTCCCTTTGATAATAACAAAATGCCTGGATATTTGATAGGTATTACTGTCCATATTTTGATGGCTAATCAAGGTTCAGGAGTTATAGCTGCCTATGACATGAACGCAGTGGCAATTATGTGTTACCTTAAAGGACAAATGATAATTTTGGAACAGAAATGTAATAATATATTTGAAGAAGTACCTTCAATCAAGGCCATTTTAGATAGGATCAAAGAGTGTCATAGACATCATACTGCCTTGATAATGTAAGTTTGAGATGGTTTAAAATTTTATATGTAACACAAAAAAGTAATCAGAATGTCAATAACAATACATGAACCTCATTTACAGTCTATGGGATTCAAAATTAAAGTATAATTATGTGTATTCCATTCCAGGCACTACAACATATTTAACTCGCTTCTTTCACCAGTTATGTTTCTGTACGTGTTATTATGTTCAATCACCATTTGCGGTAGCGTCGTGCAGTTTACTTCGGTAAATACTTAACAATTATTATTCTCTTTGCTTTGGGGATTGAGATCTGGGATTTGTTAGTTAGTTAGTCTTACAATACAGAGGAAAATCATATCTTTTAAAATTATTTAATGCCGAGTAAGACACTAAGCATAAAACAAGCCCATTCTCCAAATTTTAAGTTGTTGTTAAGTTACGTTTCATAAGTAGCGTATATTCTTTACTAAAATTTTCTACTTTCATTTTGGTTTTTAGAAAGAAGTCTCAACTTCACAAAAGATATGGATTGCGGAATACACTGGAGGCCTAGTTACTCAGTTGTTTCTGTACTGTTGGTTTAGTAACGAGGTGGCTATTCAGGTGATAGATTTTTTTTATTTCATGTCGCTGAATATCAGATTTGACCATATTTCTTAGACACGCTTCGGTTATTTTTTTCAATCCTGCAATTTTCTTTGCACTGCATACAGCTGTATTTTTTCTAGCCAACCAATTATGCTATAATCCTTATAATGAACTCTTGCCTTTGGTTAGTGGGTTTATTCTTTTACTCGTATTCTATTATGTAAGCTCGCACCGTTGATGAAAGCGCTTGAATCCATACGCCCGATTCCCACTCTTGGGCGCCACATTGGAAGAAGTATTGATAACACTAGCTCTTACCAATTTACAAAACACTTACGGACAACGGTAGGCCATCTTCGAAGCAGTTATGGCGACGGTCTTACTCGGCACATGCCATCAGAATTATCCTGAGTGTAATCGAGAAACGTCATAGAGAGGGATACTGACTTAAAATTATATTTACAAAAGGAAAGGATAATGACATACAAAAACAAAGATTAAGAAAAAACGAAAAATATGAAGGTAAAATAAAAGACAATAAGAATTAAATAAAGGTAGAAGTATGAAAAGGTCAATCTTGCCGGCGAGTACATCTCCCAGGAGCTACAGACGCGATAAGCTAGTAAAAGACCGCTAAATTCTTACTGCCAATCGTACGAACTGTTTTAGGGACTCAACTCAAAATTCCACAGCGAGACAGCGCAGTGGCTGAACTGCATCGGTGAATGACTTTTTCTGGTTTTTTGATATCTAAGTTTGGGTGGGTAGCAGTATAAAATAAAATAGTGTAAGGTCTGTTGTGGTATTTTGGATTCTATGCACTCATAGAATTATATGTTATAAGTCTATGTATGCACTCTTCATTTTAAATTATGTACTAAATAGCGTAGTTGAAATGGGGTTGCAATTGTTTTTTTGGTATGTTTTCTTTGGAAAACTTAAATATTGTGCATAAGTGGAGAATATTTTTTTGTTAATTGTGGGTCTCTACCTTTGTTTTTTCTTTCTTTCAAAAAATAAAACTTTCAAAAGAAGGTTGGTAATAATCGCAGTTGCAATGCACTTTTCTCTCACGGGTTATTTGTATTATAAGACGGCGCTCTTGAAACATTTCTTGTTAGGAAGCTTTTTTTCTCTCGGGTTTGTGATGGATGACGCCATTTACACGATTTTTAAGTTATAGATGAAAATCACCTCTTGGTGTGGAAAATCGCTGCATTCCAGCATTATGCTGAGAAACGACCTACTTTCACCAGTTGCAGTGGCTATCGACTTGTTTTGTTGTAAAGTATGATACTGTATTTACGCCTATTATTGTTCTTGGAAGAATATTTAATTTAGGTGGTAAGATTTAAAACTTATATATTATGTACTTAACTCTACAATTTTCTCTAAATTTTGAGTGATGTATGTTGACAATTGACAACTTATGATGTGACAATGACAAGATATGTAACACTGTTGACAGTCACAGTCAGTCGTACTTTTTTTTGATGTACACTTTTGTTACTGCAGCTGGCAGAAATCAATTGATAATTCTCTCTTTCTTTCAAATTATCATCACGTTAAGAGCAAACCGTACTCTTTAAACCTGACCAGAAATTATTATCCAGCGGATTAAGATCGCGGAGCGGAGAAAAGAGGAATGTTGCTAAAATGTTTTAGTCAATTTTCAGCAGATTTTGCTGAGCCATATCAACAATGTTTCGCTATGGCTACAACGGCACTGATTCATTAATCATGGCACATCAAATGCCATTGATTTTAACAATTTCGATGTTGATCATGTGGTGCTCTGTGTATATACTCGTACTTACTATCGACTTTGTCTAGATAGAGCAATTACATCTGCGCAATTCTATGATTGTTCAGCTATGCTCTGACGACCTGCTCCCACGCTTTTTATGGAAAGTGAGGGTAGGCCACAGCGATATTTTAGGGGGAATCCTCCAATTTTGATAGTTACAATGAGGTTTGGAGGCTTTAATTAAAAAGGCTTTCAATCGTTGTGAGGCGGAGGGGCTACACTTTCACTATGCAAGGAATGAGCATGGATGTTTGAAAGCAGGCAGACTACTTATATCTATTCGATTACCACAGCGTCAATAATGTGACCGGGTCCTATACAGATATGCGGCACATTATAATAGGTGCCTTACAGAATGTTTGATTTGGTTTCTGGTAGCTCGCAAGGTCTACTCTTCGCAGAAGTACTAGTTTTAGACAAACCTTCAATTATCTTGGAATCAACGTTGAGGTACTATACTACGGGTCTTTTCTCTTATGATGGCAGGATAGCATTTGTGACTTTTGAGACAACATTTAGAACGACAAAACGAAGGTTTATACCGATTTACAGCTTATTTATTAGATATCCTTCATTCCGAGGTTGGCCCCTTTTGTTAACTTATATGACTTTGCTATCTTAGCTTTGTAAAATAATAAAAACTTTATAATATAGAGGTTGTCTCTATTTCTTTACAGAGTTTTAAACTAGATGGCGGTATTTACAATAGCGATTGGTGGCAAGGAGATGTAAGAATAAGAAAACAACTGCTGTTATTGGCTGGCAAGCTAAATCACCCATTTATTTTAGCTGCTGGACCTTATACCACCTTGTCTGTACCTACTTTCATCACTGTAAGTTATAAAGACTATATTGGTGGGTGCGACGGTTTATAACACAATGATGTTACTCACCAACTAGCGCGAGGTAGCTATGCAGAGAACTCTTTCCCAGGGCGCCTTGTTACAGAGTTTCTAGTGGGTGCGCAAGGGAGGCCAGGGCTCTGACGAAAACAGCCAATAGGGTGTACACACATATATTTATATAGTACACAGTACACTACAGAGACAATGAGATTACATAGATACAGAAAGCACAGACATACATAAGAATATTACAGGTTTAGGTATTATTAGTACAGCACTACACTAAATCAGCGTGAGGAAGTAACGTAGGCGGCTAGTTTACATGTAAAAGTATGCTGACTAGTACTGGCCTGCAGTGTGAGCGTAGAGTGGCAGTGGCTGGTGGTAATGCCAGGTGTAGACGGCGAGCTTCTCACACATGCACCCTGCTCGCGCAGTCCACGTATGATTGGGGTGTGGCTGTACAACTTTTCCCCGTACTAAAAAACCCTGTCATGAAAGAAACGACAAATTAAGATCTTGGCTGCGCGACAGACGACAATCGACCCGCTTTGCAAATAGTTAATTGAAACTTACCAGAATCTGGGTATTGGTCGTCACAGAGTCCACTTCCTTCTGATAAGAATAGGTGAAACGCAGGAAATTCTCCTTAACAAGTCCTCAGGTTAGAACTTACAACCTCTAAAACGAAATTGAGGTGTGCTACTCAGAGTTGCTTCAAAATTCACTCCTGATTAGCGGATGGTAAAAGTAAAAGGCCAAAAAAAACCACTTGGAACCAAGGCAGGGCTTTTTATATCCCCTCTCACGTGGAATAGTCCAGAATTCTCCTAAAACCTGTTTTCCTTTAATGCAAAAACGACTCGTCACCGATCTTATGACATCCTGTCATTCTGACAGCAGAAATGTCACCACAGACAACCGATTAAAAAAACGATAGATCGATTAGGGTGCTTCTACACTCCCAATGCTGCATCTACAGAAAATAAATGCTACAGGTTTTGTTACCTTTCTTTACGTCCTTCCGAAACGATGAAGAAATTAACGAGTTATAATTCTGCTGTATTGTGTCTATTCTTATCCAATAAAGACGGCTTAGTCTGGAGTCAAATGGAAAATAAATGATATTTACTAAAATAAACTTACATACACGTTTCATAAAGGATTATAATGAAAACTAAATTCCAAACTTTCCTTAAATCTGCCGTATATTATTACTTCCCAGAATAAGATCCTTAATAGCAACACTATCGTATGGTGTAATAATATAGGCTGTGTTTTTTTCAAAATCAATGGGTTCGATACCCAACTAGGATTATTGGTTTTTCAAAAATCTAATGATGAGGTTTTAAGTTTCATCAAAATCGGGCTCGTGACTCCTTTGAGCATTTTTCGCTATTCCTTATAGTTTCGAATTTGGCCATCCAATCCCTTTTGAAAAATTCACCTGTATATACAGGGCGTTGTAGATGGAACAATTTACTGAAAGAAGACATTATTTTAATTTAAAAAAAAAATTGAACTGCATTCATAGATTTTTAAATACTTACATGGTTGAGCCGGGAATCGAACCCGCTACACGAGAAAAAATAATTACCCCCTACGCTTATCATACCGATCGAAAGGCTTCATCATAAGGATTATTTTTTGTTAAGTAACATAGTGTCAAAAATAAAAGGAAGACCATGTATTTTAACATTTGATTTGAAATTTTGTTCAGAAAAATGAAAAGCTGGCATCGCTGGTGATCTCAATGAAGACTTTCGTCCCTGGATCGGAACAAATAAGATGGCCGCCGAGATCCACAGATCTAACAACGTTAGATTTTTTTATGGCGTGATGACATGTAATTTTCTTTTATACCACCAAGGTGGCAAACAAGCATACGGCCGACCAGAAGGACCGGTGGTCACCGCAGCCTATATTATAAATATCCACCACAGCAAGATCAAAAGATCGACAAGAAGTAAAATAATCAAAAGTGTGCGACTTCGTATTCAAGAATATGGGACTTTTGTGTTAAAAATGTTAAAATTCGTGGTCTTCCTTTTATTTCTGACACTATATTACTTAGCAAAAAATAATCCTTATGATGAAGCCTTTTGATCCGTATGATAAAGCTACAGGTAATTATATTTTCTCGTGTAGCGAGTTCGATTCCCGGCTCAACCATGTAATTATTCAAAAATCTATGAATACAGTTTAAGTTGTTTTTTAAATTAAAAGAATGTCTTCTTTCAGTAAAATGTTCCATCTACAATATTTAAGGTACTTTTCCTCCATGTGGCACAGCCGTGGGACACCCTGTATATATTTATATACAGGTTGTGGCGTAAATAGTGGTTCAAGCGTCAGGGTGTGATAGAACAGGTGCCCCACTATAACATGCTACTATTTCATCCAAATCTACCCGTGGGTTACAGAAAAATGGAACTTTTTTAAAATCTCGTCCCTTTTTTGGAAAGTTGGCTGTAGATTATTGGAAAACCAATATTTCTGATTTCTGTTTTTCTATCTTAAAGCTAAATACAAACATAATCTATCAAAAAATAATCAATCAATCAAATTAGCATAAAGCAGTCCACTGCTGGACATAGGACTCTCCCAAACCTCGCCACAACACACGATCCTGCGCTTTGCGCATCCAATCAATCCCTGCAACCTGCTTTAGGTCGTCGCTCCATCTGGCAGGGGGTCGTCCTACCCCACGTTTACCAAGACGCGGTATCCACTCCAGAACTCGCTTGCTCCATCGGCCATCAGTTCTTCTACAAATGTGGCCAGCCCACTGCCACTTCAAAACGCATACTCTGCGAGCTTTGTCGACCACTCTTATTCTCGTTTCGGATCCTATCCCTCGAGACACCCCAAGGAAAAAATTATATAATTTATTAAATGCCACCACAAACTTTCCAAATAAAAATAAGTTCATATCAATTTTCTCTCTAATTTTAAGGTATCATTACAATTGTTCCTAATTTTTTACCCTTTACCCTGACGTTTGGACCACTATTTACGCCACACCTTGTATATAAAAATCAATGCCACTTTTCGTTGTAATTTTATAACTCAAGAACGGGTGGACCGATTTCGCTAAATCTTTTGTGTTAGTTATAGCCCAGGCAAGGTTTGTATCCAAAGAAAATACTAAAAAAAATTATATCGGGTCAGCTTGATATGGCGGAACAAAGTTCGCCAGGTCAGCTAGTATTTTTATAATCATAATAATATTCTTTCAACTGCAGCAGAAAGAGAAAAAAGAAAGAAACTTCATAATCTCATGTTTGTTACAGATAATGAAAGGATCTTACAGTTTCTATACGCTATTCGCAACAATGGAAGATGATAAGAATATTTAACTATAACACGTTTTTAGAACATAAATTAGAAGATTGCGATATTTAAATAAACAGATTGTGGATGCTTATTATTATTGTAATATTATGCATTATTTAGCAGCTGAATTTGTGTTAATTTATGTGAATTCAATCAGTAGTACCCTAATTAAAATATATTTCTGATACTTATCAAATCCTTTTTATATACCCAGATACCCATACATATCTCTGCCCATAGCATAAATAAAATAATAGGTCTTTACCTATGTAATTGCCGTTCTGCAGTATTAGCCATTTCAAATCAAAATATTTTTTGTTTGGCTAAAGAATTCTAATTTCAAATTAATATTATTTTAAAAACATGGAATTCATTTTTTTTTCAAAAGAAGTCATTTGTTTATTGATTAGTGTGACGTTTTTATCGCATTTCAATCTTTTTCGTTATTATGGATACGTTAAATATTCACGTAATTATGGAATATGATTATCGTCGTGGCAGCAACGCGGCAAATGCACAAGCAGCGCGCAATATCAACGACGTTAACACTACAAACCAAAAGAAAAAAAATAAAACACTTTAAACCAACGCACCGCCTGTTATTGGTCAACTCGCTTCCGTTCTGGATATTCGACCTGAAAATGAACCTCCTGGTCGTTCGAAGACTTTGATCGACAATAACGAATTAAAGGCGATTGTTGAAACCGATAATACACAATCTACCGCTGAATTAGCAGCAGCTTTCGACGTTAGCGTCAAAAAATATGGGTCAAATTGCGCCATTTGCGTCAAATTGGCAAGGTAAAAAAGCTTGGCAAATGGGTACCCCACGAACTCAATGACCGCCAGCGCGAAGTACGCGTCGAGACATATCATGTCTTGCACTGCTCAACAGACACACAAATGAAGGAATTTTGAACCGTATTGTTACTTGCGATGAAAAATGGATTCTGTTTGATAACTGCAAGCGCTCAGCAAGTTGGTTGAATCTTGATTCAGCTTCTAAGCGATGCCCTAAACTAAAACTTACCCCTAGAAAAGTGATGGTCACTGTTTAGTGGTCACAACTTTTTACCAAATGGGGTGAGAATTACTGCAGATGTGTACTGTGAAGAACTGAACACAATGATGGAGAAGCTGGCACATCTCCAACCAGCATTGGTCAATCGCTCGTCTCCGCTGCCCCTGCACGACCACACGCGACCTCATACTGCACAGCAGACGGACTCCAAGTTGCAAAAACTAGGCTTGGAAGCTCTCCGTCATCCGCCATACTCACCAGACCTTGCGCCTACAGACTACTACTTTTCCCAGAATTTGGATAACTTCTTGGCGGGAAAGAAATTCGATACCCGAGAGGCAGTACAAAATGCCTTTGAAGAATTTGTTGCCTCCCATTCAGCTGATTTCTTAAAGAAGGGCATCAATAAACTGGCGCTGCGTTGGCAAATATGCTTTGATCGCATGGGCGATTACTTCGATTAATACAAATAAAACATACTTACACGAAAAAAATCTTTTTTATGCATTAATTTCATAGATAAAGACATAATAATATATGTAGACCGCGGGTCTCAGTGTTCTATAAACAGACTCTGTAGTAAGCAACATTCACTATACGGTCATGGATGGGAGACTAACGCATGACCTCTTTGTGACATTATTTGCGAGGGTTTCAGGCTCGTTAAGTCGTTTGTCTCGGTTGCCAGTAAAACGGAAGCCGTTAAGCCAAGTTGAAGGCCACTATGGGTGGCTTGAAAATTTTCAACAGAGGTAATCGCAACCTGCGCCTGTCCATATCAGCACGGCAATACGTCTCACCATCTATTACGTGAAACAAATTCAAAAAAGGTGAAAAATGGCTGCCTACCCCTTACGGCATAAAAGGCGTGACCATATTTTTCATACATACATGTAAAAATAAAGAAGAGTACAGTAAAGCATAGTCGGTATTTATTTACTGAATTTAATTTAAATGTGGCGCATTTGACATAAGACCTGGTTTATGTTATGTTTTCCTTTCGCTGGTCTCCTGGAAGATATTTCTTATAGAAATAAGGCGTACCACTGTACCTATCTTTCTTTATATCGTTCTTATACGAGGGCGGGTCAATAAGTCCGTGACTTTTTCAATAAAATATAGGTTTTTAGATATAAGGTTATTTCATTTTTCAACACAGTCTCCTTTGAGTTTTATGCACTTAGTCCAAAATTTCTACAGCTTTTTTATACCTTTCGAAAAAAAAAGATTTGTCAAGGACATAAAAATATGCATTTGATTTAGAGATGATTTCGTCGTTAGAGTGAAATCTCTTTCCGTCAAGCCATTGCTTTAAGTTCGGGAACAAGAAATAGTCACTCGGGGCTAAATCTGGAGATAAGAGTGGGTAAAGGAGCAATTCGTAGCTGAATTCATGTATTTTTGCCATAGAAACTTGCATTATCCTGATGGAATAGAATTTTCGCCTAGGCCAAATGCGGCCGATCTTTTTTTTCTCTTGTAATAATTAAGTTTACTTTGTACGGTCCGAGGGGGGGACCTTGTCGGCATCCAACGGCAGATTTGATTTCAAAACGTTGTCCTGGTATAATAATTTTGTGGGGTACCTGTTTCCCTGAACACTGAGTTAAAAGCATTCTTCACGTAAACCTTGAGGATCACCTCACATTTTCTACGGCCAAGGTATGTAGATAGTGCATGTATGGCAGCCTCATAGCCCCCTTTCGAACCAAGTTTGATTTGGAGGGGCTAAAACTGCTCCGCTAAGTGCTACTTGTTGTTGTACAACACAATTTGGCTGCCATACGTCATAAGTACACCCTACCGCAATGGGGCGAATACTAGAAAGAAAGAAAGAAAGAAGAAAGAAAGAAAAAGCTTTTTATTCTACTTTTAAAACACACAGCAATAGTACAATTAAAGGTATACCCAACACAGAAAGTAGAATAACGGCCACCTCTCAGCGTAATGCTGTCCACCTGTACTAACAGGCAGACAGCGCTGATTTTCAGAGGTAGCCGGACCCCACTTGACAGAGGCATTCATACAATACAATACAATACAATACAAATACTCTTTATTGCACACCAGGAAATACATCAGACAAATTAATAGTAAAGTGGTTGGTATAACAATTGGCGGCCTTATCGCACAAGGCAATCTTTTAGAGGCAACCTTTGGATGGAAACCGGAGGGTGGGAAATATTTAGGGCAGTTTGGGGTGCAGTATAAATAAATTACATCTAAATTAAAATAATTGAGTACATACATACATACACATGTACATACATACGTACACGAACATACAAATACATAGATACGTATTTTAACTACAAGGTATAAATTATAATAATACATATCAATACAAATAAATACAAGAATATTTATTATAACATACTTATGATAATAGAGGAGATGTACTTATAAGTTATATGCAGTCATTGACACGTAGATAGTAGCTCCTAACTAATGTTTTGAATGTGTGCAGCGACTTTGCATGTCGAATTGTCACTGGCAGCGAATTCCACAAGCGAACAGCCTGTACAGTGAACGAGTTGTTCACAAAATTGGTGGAGTGACCTGGCATCTTCAATCTCAAATTTCTCGATGAACGCAAGCTTGTAGAGTGGGAGACATTTAGAAAATTAAAGCGTCTCTTAAGGTATGGCGGAGTGACAGGGTTGAAAAGAATACTATACAATATGAATAGGATATGAGCATTCCGGCGAAGGCGGATAGGTAACCACTTGAGTTTTCTGCGATATTCGGAAATGTGATCATATTTGCGTAGTCCAAATATAAATCTAATACAGAAATTCTGGAGTCTCTCAAGTTTATTTAGTTGGTCTTGAGTGAGATCTAAATAGCTGGCATCGGCATAATCAAGGATAGGAAAAAGAAGTGATTGTACAAGCGCAATCTTAGTAGAAATTGGCAGAAAATTTCTCAGTCTGCGCAAGGACCCCGAAGCAGCAAATATTTTGCGTCTCAGCTCCTGCAATTTTATAATAAACATATTTTATAATAATTATCAAAAACAAAAACAATCTTCTCCCCTCCTCTCTATCACGCGAACACATGACAACCCCTTTAAACTATTTTTACCACTGTAAACCATATCAGCGTTTTAACAAAAATAACAAAAATTTAAAAACAAACAAACAACACATGACAAATAAAAAACTAAATAAAAATTAAAAAATATATATATATAATGGGCACACCGGACACGACCATGCCTTGCAATCGCCAATCACGCCAAATATGAATGGAAGTTGCTTCAGTGTGCATCGACGTATATGTACAGACATTTAACGTGTTCGACATTCGCCAATTGATCGTGTCGGGACCCCTTAAAACATATCCATACAAATTTATATTTGAGCTGGCAACATTAATTACTTCCGTCTCCGATCCGAGAGACGTCAGAGACGCCACCAAGCCATTCCTTTTTTTTTCCTTCTTGACACAAAAACAAATCACAGATCACAGATATATTTACAATAAGTACATGTTTAATTATTTATTAAATCGTGAATTGTAAAAAATTAAACAGAAATGCATGGTGCTGTGCTGTAATGTGGAGTGCTGCTATTCATATTAAATGTGTTTACTCAAATGCCAAGCATGCTATCCTCCAAGAGGCGTCGCTTCTGATAGCAAGAAATAACTATTATGCTGATACCAACAAACAAATATTGCCGCTGCCAGTCGTAAGTAAATCATTAATCTAGAAGCATTGTAACATATTCTACTATGCAAAGAAAATAATCAACATGTACACAAAAAATGTGAGAATAAGAGGTTATAATTTACAATGTGATAAAAATCTAACTCAGATAAACAATGCAGTTAATACCTACTAAATAAATAATTACTACATACATTTAAGAGTAAAATTAGTACATTATATTTAACTCCTCAAATCTTCATAGCAACAGAAAACAATAATTTTGGACTAATGGACTTATGGACTATTACCCTTTACATTTTTTTTTCTTTTAATACATATATACTATTATAAAATATTATAAAATTATAGGCAAGTAACGCAGGCTTCACCTTGCTCACCCACATCACCCTGGCACTTCAGCTGCACGTCATGCTTCAGCCCACCACACATGCCAGCCAAAGAAAGACGGTATGTTAGTTAAAAATCATTTATACTCCTCACAGGATAACAATATAAAAGAGAGAGAGACTTTAGACATCCATCAAAATATATACAAATCTATACATGCAACAACATACATACACACATACATATAGTCACGCCTCCATACCCGAAGGGGCAGGCAGAGGCACATTATATGCCCACATTTCACCTTTGTATAATTTGTCCCCCGTAATAGGTGGTGAGTCGTATTGCCGTGTTTAAATAGACAAGCGCAGGTTGTGACTGCCTGCTGTTGAAATAAAGCCTTCAACTTAGCTTAACGACTACCATTTTACTGGCAACCGGGACCAACGGCTTAACGTGCCTTCCGAAGCACAGAAATGCTCAAATAAATGTCACAAAGTGATCACATGGATGGTCACCCATCCATGGACCGGCCATAGTGAAAGTTGCTTACTGCAGTGATCGTTTACAGAACACTGAGTCCGCAGGGCCACGAGCGCTTCCATGCATCAACACAAAACCAAAACTAATAATATATGGACATAAATATATAAATAGTGTTGAATAGTATAAATATTACTTGAATTATGTTATTTCAACAAAGTGATATTGGTTAATGTTGTAACAAAAAAAAAATTATAACATTACCTTAAAGACTGACATTGTTCCATCATGTATAAGGTCCTGAGACGGCGTACAAATGTCTGCCTTGCTTTCAGGCTGCGGACCGGTGGGGACAGAACATTCCAGCAGTGTGCGGCTGAGTGCTTAAATGTGCCTCTAAAGGCTGCCGTTCTATGAGCAGGAATTGACAAGGGAGGTACTTTTGATCTTCTACTGTAACGCTGCTTGTCATATCTCCAACTAAGTTTCTCGAAGAGATAAATAGGTCTTTGTGTTTTAACAACACCAAACAGTAGGCTAGCCAAATGGAGCTTCCTTCTGGCTGCCATCTTGAGAATGTTTAACTTGTTTATGTAGGGAGTTACATGGCTTATCCGGGGAATATTCATACAGAAACGTGCGCAAGCATTTTAAACTCGTTGTATAAGATTTTCTGTCCTCCCAAGCAGACACGGCCCATACACTATGTCACAGTAATTAAACTTTGATAGCACAAGGCTATCAACTAGGGTCTTTCGTATTGGCTCACTCAGAAACTATCGTATTCCATAAAGGACCTTCAACCTGTAGAAACAGTTGCTGGCAACTTTGGCTATATGTGCTTCAAATCGCAACTCCGAGTCCAGAACTAGTCCAAGGCTGGTAGCAGTACTAACTCTCTCAATATTCTCGCCCTTCATAGTTATAACTGGGTTCAGTGCCACAATATCCTGAAACTGTTTCCTGGACCCTAACACCAGGAACTTGGACTTGGTAGGGTTCAGCATCAAGGAATTTTACTCTGCCCATATAAGCACACTTTCTAAGTCATCATTGATTTCCGCCACCGCCGTTGCTGTTTCAGCAGGCTTGAAGGACTTGTATAGCTGTACATCGTCTGCATATATATGATATTTACACTTCTTGATTGACTTTATTATATCTGCGCTATACAATATGTACAAAAGAGGCCCCAAAATAGACCCCTGAGGTACACCCCTGGTTACTGGGCTAGGAGAGGAGATAATGTGGTCACCACCCTCCCTTAATATCTCCACACATTGTGTCCTATTTTCCAGGTAACTATGGAACCATTGTACTGTTTCTCTGGCAAATCCGTAGTATGACAGCTTTGAGAGTAGGAGTGTTATATTTATCGCATCAAATGCGCGCGAAAAGTCCAAGAGCACCAGGATAGAACCCTCCCCCTCATCCCTAGCCTCGAGTATATTTCCCACTACATCCGCCAATGCGGTAGCAGTACTACGGCCCTTGCGGAAGCCCGACTGTAGCTCAGGCAAGAGATTGTTCACCTCCAAGTACTCCGACAATTGTGTATGTACTACTCGTTCCAGGACCTTAGACAAACAAGGCAGAATACTTATTGGCCTTAAGTCCTTGTACTGCTGAGGGTTACTAACTTTCGCTATCGGGCGAACAATTGCACAGCGCCACAGTTCGGGGAACTTATGAGACAAAATTGATGTGTTTACAATATTGGTCACAGCCTGTAGAGCTGACGGGAGGACCATAGAGATCATTTCCTGGCTGATCCCATCCACGCCCTGGGCATTTGTTTTAATACTGCCAATTATTTTACGCACCTCATCCTCACTGACCGGCCTCAGATTGAATTGTGTGGGAGTGCACCTATCAAACTCAAAGAATGTCAATTGTGAGATTGACAGTCCCGACTCCCCAGGCACATTCAGGAAAGCCTTATTAACTGCTTCGGCATTATCAAAATGAGCAGGCAGTAGAGTCTCCTTATGTTTCGCCAAAATGTCTGTCTTTACTACCATCCTTCTTATATAGAGCACACAAATTTGCTCCATACAAGATGTCGGTGATGTCATTTACCACACTGCCGGAGACCATAAGGTTCAACAAAGCCGTTCATTCTCCCAGAAGCAACTCGCCAGCGTCCCCGGCGCTTGGGCCCACAAGATCTTTTAGATGCTACGGGGACACGCCATCGAGACCACCAGCGAAGCCACTTCGGAAATAATAAACAGCAGTTAATACATCCTTGGCCGTTACCCTGAGGCAATCAGCGCTCCAGTCTGGTGCCTCAGGGAAAAGAAGGTTATCCACAGGCACTGGGTGCTTATTCCGCAGGGCCGCGAGTGTTTGTGTGCATGACGCGACCACATCACTACTAAGAAGCTGTCTCGATGCCCCACTTATGTCACCATCCCGTAATTTTGATTCAACTAAATTCTAAATATTATTATTGCACCCTATTGAAAATTTTGAATCGAAAATGTTAGCCGAAATATTGCAATTTGTTTTTATTTGTGCTGTTAATGACTTTGCAGAAGTTTTTTTGTCCGTATTAATGTGAAGAATTTTGAATGGGAAGTTGAGTAACTGCTCCCAAGCCGATTTAGAATTTTCTCGGACTGCAAAACCCAAGTAACTAGCTAAACATTCGGCTACTGTAGGTAGGGCACCCGAGGAATTCTCTTTAAAACAGGAACCATTTTTTTTAATTTAACAAGTGTTTAAGGGAATTTCGGCACTATCATCACCAACAATAATGGGAGAAACAGGTAGAGGAGGATTCGGAAATACATGTTTGAGTTTGTGTACTTTCTTAACATGTATTTTCAAGCCCCGCTCACCCCCAAAAAATCGGGCTTGGGAACTATGAGGCCAGCAAACTAAATCAAAATGCGATGAAGTAGGTTGACTTTCTTCCACATTGCTGCAACTTAACATAAAAACACAAAAACAATAAACACAATAGAAATTGTAAAAACCTTATAAATAAACGTCTGACAGAGTAAGTGACGCTAATAGCGCCTCGGCTTCACCGCACTGTGGTCTATTCTTGTTGAAGATGAAGGAAAAGGCTTGGTTTGTGGAAGATGAAGAAAGTGCGCCACTTTTTGCTTTAAAAATAATCCGGATTCAGGATGCACTTTTGAAGAATCACTTTTTTTCTTTCGTAAACTCGCAAATATCGTAATTATAAAAATAAGTAAAAATGTCAACACTTGATAATGACGGAACCAGAATAAATATGAGACAAGAAAGGACTTTTAATGCTAAAGAATTTGGACATATGATTCGAAGTCAATACTGTAGAGCAATATTGTGAGTAACATGATGTTTCGTTTTATATTAATAATTTCATTTTATTTCTTGTGAAAAATCGTGACGGCCATGTTCAACGATTCTACTTTGAATCAACCTAATAAGTTAGCATAATATTCGCCGTTATTTGTTTTCTCTTTTTGAAGGTGTCAATGTGAATTATACCGCGTGCACCCCAAAAAATGGTCGCCATGACTTGATTGGCTGACAAACACACCTTTGCCTTCTTTGGCGCCGATTCCCTCCGAGAAACCCACTGTTTTGACTGCTGTTTGGTCTCTGGTGTGTTGTTGTGAATCCATGTTTTGTCCACGGTTACGAATCAGTGTAAAAACTCGTCCATATTGCGGTTAAATAACGTCAAACATTTCTGCGAAATTGTTACTTACACGTCTGCGTTTGTGGTCGATTGTGAGCAAACGTGGCACCCATCTTGCGGAAAGCTTTCTCTTACCCAATTGTTTATTCAAAATTTAAACCACTGAGCCATGTGAGATGCCTATGACTTTCACAATCTCTCTCCGATTAGCCAAAACCATATCCTGGACGTTTTTCAATGGTTTTGGATGTAAAGACCTCAACTGAGCGTCCAGACGAAAACTTATTTTTCTCTATTTTATAATATCTTTTTGTCTTATTATTTCGTAAAATATTTTTAAGTCGGTATGTTTGTGTCATCTCATCATCGGTGTACTGACAGTTGAGAAAATAAAAAAAAAAACATTTTCTTCTTTCTTCTTTCTTTCACTGGGTATTGGTGTAAACCAAGGCAGCTGAAGCTACCCAAGACAATTGAGTTAGATGCTATTAATCGTCATTTCTCCACCTCTCTTGTAATTTATAGCCTAACCAAGTGTCAAACGGTTGACTTCATAGCCGGACTGACCAGTCCCAGTCATGCACCCTTTCAGTTTTCTCCAGCCTCGTTGGTTTAGATCAAAAAGATTATCTTGTCCATTAAATCAAAGGCAGAGTAGGCTGTGACAACGTTAGTTGACGTATGATTACGCTTATCCTTGACCTACTTCTTCCTGCTATTTTACACATATTCAATTTTTCACTTGAATCTTTTCAATTTCCAATCTTGTGGCGAAAAGCCTATATTCGCCCCCTTGCTAAACTCTCCAATCCATCTCTTCCAAAACATTGTATTAGAGGCATGCGTGCATAAGCAGTTGTCTGGTTTTGTACAGCATTATTTCATACTTACTCCTATGCAATCGGAATTCAGGCCAGGCCATAGTACGACTACTGCACTCCTCAAGATTACGGGTGATATCAGGGATGGGATGGAAAAAGCTTAGGCCACCGTAGTGGTCTTAGTTGACTTCTCAAATGCATTTAATTGTGTTAACGACGACATTCTTTTGTCAATCCTTGCCCATATTAAGATCTCTTCTAAAGAGCTGGATTGGTTTTTTCAAATCTTCAGGGGAGATGAACTCATCTCAAAATCCAGGTATTGACTGTCAAATAAAATTTTTACATATCAAAAACAGACAAATCTTAAAATTTGGAATAAGTAAGAGATACCACAAATTTTTTATTTTTTACAAATTCATTTATTCACGTGAAATGTGGTACAGTTTGAGATGTTACAAAAATTTTGACACCAACACATTTCGCCAGATCAGGCATGCAAATATCATTATACAATAGTATAATAATTATTGTCTAAATTTATAATCCCTATTCAACACAAATGTAGGTACAATTCCATGCATTACATTACGTTTTCTACAGTACAGATCATTTAGGAAGTGTTACCAATTCTAAACCCTTAGAGCTCCTCGCGGCGACCGGTCGCCGCGCATAATAATCAAACTTTTCCGTAAAGCCCCGCGCGGCGACCGGTCGCCGCACCTACCCAGACGACTTTAAACTTAAATTTAGCCTTCTTACGTTCTACTTTTCTATGAACAGGTTTATTGCATGTGTAGTTTATAACATTTTCTTGTTTTTGGAATCTTATAAAATGACGTCAATGGGCCAGAATTTTTTACAAAAATCGAACAGTTGAAGTTGAGAGTCGATTGCGCATGGATGGCGTGCGTTTGTGTAGTACGTGTGTGTTTCGTGTTTTTATTATAAATAATGAGTTTGCATTATTATTTATTATTATACACAGTAAAATAAACAATATATCAATAATCCGGTTGGTGTTTACAGGATCGTAAAATATGGTGTGGTGCTAGAGTAATCAATGTTTTTTTTGTTGAGTGCGTGTGTACCAAGTGCGAGTGTGCGTGTGTGTTTTGTTTTTTTTTTATAAATAATGTGTTTTCATTATTGTTTATTATTATACACAGTAAAATAAACAATTTATCAATGATCCGGTTGCTGTTTGCAGAATCGAAAAATTTGATCTGGTAAGTGAGAAAAAATTTTTTTTTTGGGAAATGGGAAATCTTTTTTCATTTTTAGGGTGGTGGAGCTAGGTCCGTGCGATTACCGATTTTCGATATATACTTTTTAGTGTGTTGAAGGGTTAATAATGTCAAAATCATTCATTTTTGTTTTAACCAGTTTAGATAGATAGATAGATAGATAATATACTTTATTGTACACAGAAATCACAAAAAATACAGATATTAAGCATTTACTTCAGTACAATGGGCGGCCTTATCGCAAACAGCGATCTCTCCCAGGCAACCTTTAGATGGATAGGATTGTATTGAAATTAAGCGTGGGAAGTTTACATGGTGACTTATTTTTGTGAAGAAAAAAGAAACCAATATTAAATAAGTCAATACCTATTTAAAGAAAAAACATAGTAATAATTATAATAATAATGTATAGATACATCTAATAAACTTACACAAATACCTACTGCACATTTTACCTATCCAAACATGTAAAAATAAATATACATACATATACATACATACGCAAATACATATATAGGGAAAAAATACATACTTTGATCTACATGCATAAATAATACTGTTACTGTACTGTAATAAATGCATAAATAAATAGTACAGTTTAGGTACCTTTATTTAATGTATTCAATGTCTAGTACTATTACAATGTCGAGATAAAATACTAATTACATATATTTATTTATACTTAGTCAATACATTTTACAAATTCAATGTCAGAAAGAAAACAGAATTAATAACTATGTCAGAAACATTCTTCATATGTTACCAAATTATATTTTATTGTATTCAATGTCAAGTATTACTATGTCAAGATCAGTACATATTACATACTTATTAATTTGTACCCACTTAGTCCATGCATTTTACAAATTCTATGTCAAAATAAATGTCAAAAATAATATATTCATCATTACAATGTTAAATATTAAAATTCCATGAATTTCTGTACAGAGTAAAAACATCTGTCCAGCAGCCAGGCTTTAAGTTTAGCCTTGAAAAGAGTAGTAGGGTACTTCTTTAAATAATTTGGTAAAGCATTATAAACATAACCACACATTGCAAAACAGTTTCTTTGGTATAACCTAGTTCTCGGGACCCTTCGCAAGACTATCCTATCGGGGTTTCTGGTATTCCTTAGGAACACTTCTTTTGCTTTTGTAAATAATGTAGGGTGTTCTTTTACAAAAGTTGCTGTTTGGTAGATGTACATGCCAGGAAGTGTCAACAAATTAAATTTCTTAAATAATGGTCTGCAGGAGTGCCACGGCGCAGCACCACATATAGCTCTGACAGCTCTTTTTTGGGCGATAAAAGCTCGACTAACATGCGTCGAGTTTCCCCAAAGAATTAAGCCGTAGTTCAAAATAGACGCAATGTAACCATGATATGCCATAAGCACTGTGTTAGGATTTGACGTTTTTCGAAGTTTAGCCAACACATATACAAATCTATTTACCCTGCCACAAACTCTATCTACCTGTGCCTTCCAGTTCATATTCTTATCAATAACTATACCCAAGAAACACGTTTCATCAACCTCTATCAAGTTTTGGGTCGTATATTTAATATCTAAGGGTTGCAAATTACCCGGGCAAGTACTAAATTGCATGTAATGAGTTTTGGTCAGATTTACTTCTAGGTGGTTATTTTGAAGCCATTGAATTATAGATGTAATTGTATTGTTAATGTCATCTATATAATTACTATTAGAATTGTTGGATGTCATGAGAAGTGAAATATCGTCAGCGAATAAGGTACAGGGATATGGAGTAACACCAGGTAAGTCATTTATATATATCAAGAATAAGAGCGGCCCAAGTATACTCCCTTGGGGCACCCCGGAACAATTGACTCTGAATGAAGATCTATGTGCTCTTAACTCCTGTTTATTGTTAATGTTCAGGACCTCGACACACTGTATTCTATCCTTCAAGTATGTATCAAGCCAGCTGTGGGCAGGACCACGGATACCATACTTTTCCAGTTTACATAATAATAATTCATGGGAAACTAAATCGAAGGCACTTTTCATATCAAAGAACACAGCAGTAGTTTTGGTATTACCTGTATCTAAACTCTCTAAGATCTTGGTAACCATGTTAAAGCAAGCCAGGGTAGTAGACTTGCCCTTTTGGAACCCAAATTGTTCCTCTTTCAGAATTTTGTGCTTAGTAATAAACTTGACTATTCTTCTATGCATATACCTTTAATAACGGCCAGAAAAGTTTAATGCCAAATGAGTTTAGTAGTAAGAAGTTATAAATAAACTAAATATTATAGAAATTAGAAGTAACTAATAAAACAGATATATTGAAGATAGATAAAGAGACCTTATTCTTAGCATTCCATGGGGTCTTCGTGCGGGTGCACGGTCCATAGCGTGGCACAGGGGGAAACACCCCGACGGCGTCTCGGACTTGCGACACAATTGAGTAGCTTTAGGGTGGCCACCTTACTATGCATATAAACGATCACCTTACGAATTTTATGCCCAAACTATCTGAAAGTCAATAAAGAGTGAATCATTGACACGAAAGAAGAAGAAGTAAAGAGCTTACTGAAGCTCTTGGCAATCCAAGGTCTTTAAATAAATTATACAGGGATTTAGCTGGAATTCCCCTTGCTCCTACTTCTACGGCATAGAGTTTAACCACAGCCATTTTTCGTTAACTCATTGGTCAAGTCAAAGTATTTATTTATCTTTATGGCGTGGTCCTTCGGTATGTTGGTCTCCCACTGCACCGTAAGCTCCTTAAAGCTCGCTGCGAGGACCGCAGCGATGACACAGCGCACTAGTGGAGTGCACGGCGTGGGCCCAACAGCGCCAGGTCCACGAGGACCTGGCGCTGTTGGGCCCACGCCGTCCAGACCCACTACGAAGTGGGTCTGGACGTTGACACTCTCTCGCTCGAGACCATGGTGCGAACCATGATCTCCAGCGGGAGTAAGTGGGACTGCGTGGCCTGTTTCTGCGAGCAGGTCATGCTCGTGAAGGAGGCGGCGGGACGGGTACGGCAGAGAACTCTCCCACCCGAGTTCCGCATTCGGCGATCTGGGCGCCGCCGACGTGTCTTCGCCGAGGACTATCGGCCTCCATGACCATGGTTCTGAGGACGGTGAGAGGGTCGCCCATCGTCCTTACAGAAGCAGGCCCATGACGGCAGCGCAGCGTGAAGTGAGAAACTCACGCACGCCTTCCCCCCTTAGAAGCGGGATCACACCCGAACCCCCCCAAAGACGCGGGATAGCACCCAAACCACCCCCTGGGCGAGGTCGCAGCGGCGGCCGTAGGTCTGTTGGGAGTCCTGGGACATCCTTCCGAGGGCTTACCCGGGGCTCCAAACCATAGGCTGTTGGGCGTTACGCGAGGTATTTTACAAAAAAAAGAGCTCCATAAAGCTAATAAACATACAAACTGGCTGAAATAAGATACAGAACCCTACACAATAGAGCATGAACACAATGATAATAGAAAGAAGTCTCAGACGTGAAACAGTTTCCTTGGCAACTGTACAGTGTCCGATATTGTCACAAATGAATTGATAATAATGTTCATTGGCAAACAAACAGGTAAGATTTCCAGCAAGACAACTAAATAGTTGCCGCAACTTGCGACGGCCACAACGCTTTGGTAATACAAAAAAAGCCACAAAACGTAGTCAGATACAATAATGTTGAATTTTATTTCTCGGAGCCGGACGATGTGTTTTTTTTATATTATTCTTGTTTTACAAAAAGAACATGTCCCTACTAATATTAATGCGAAAGTAACTCTGTCTGTCTGTCTGTCTGTTACGCTCTTACGCCTAAACGGCTAGAGCGATTGAGATGAAATTTGGTATATGGATACTTCGAGACTCTGGGAAAGACATAAGCTACTTTTTAACCGACTGCGCAAAAGGAGAGTTATGATTTTACGCGATAACGACTTCTTCGCGGTCAAAGCCGCGGGGAACAGCTAGTATGTAATAATTATGATGAACATACGATATGGCTGGAGGAATAAAACACTTCATTTTTGTGCTCTATTGGTGTTTTTATATCGCCCCCACTACATTTTTTAATCAATTGTACACACGATTTCTACTCTCTTATTATATGCAGGATTCTATGGACCTAAACAACGTCCTATCAAATAACGTAAGACATGCTTGGTGAAAGCTTATGAACCCTTCGAGATTAATCGAAATTGCTATGAGATGTATGGGTCTGTAGCAAACGTTTCAAAACTACTAAATTTAGTGCTAAATGTACAGACAGTACATCGTTTTTTTTCCATTACAGCTGTAGTAATAGTTCAACTAATTATGAATACACTTTGCATATCCATTTCTTTGACACAAATTGCCCTGAACGGACCTACCTGTTTGGCAAAACTTAGTAATTTGGGACATGTCATTCTGACACCGTATTTACAGACTGCCAAACAAAAAACCTCTGTTCAAATAATAAACAGTATTATTTTACTTTCTGTAGTAAACACTAAATTACTTGAGAGAGGCGAGGAGACAGCTGTCCACCTTCTAGGTTTTATAACTTCATGATAATACAAAAGCGCAGATTGGTTTGTTTATTGTAATGAGTTACAAAATCTATTTATCGACCTACAGTTATAATTTGATTGAATCTGAAATCTAATGCAATGATGGATATTAATATAAATTTTAATTAACAAAATATTTATAATTTGCTGATAAACCTTAAGACTGTAAAAGATTTTGACTTTGTCTAATACATGAATTAAAATCGACGACGTAAACATAATCGTGTTACTTTTATGTACACAGTAAAGACAGGTTGAAACTGTTATGCTTTCGTGAATAAATGATGGAGTGTCTGGTATAAAATCCCAGTACGTATGCTGAGTATTGCACACAGCACGTTTCCCATTGAGTAAAGAGGTTCCGCCCTGTGCTGGAACAAAATTTCAACAAGAATGTTGAGAGTATTCAAATATTTGGGAAATTCACGTGATTCTTCATTTGGGCCTACCTATAACAGTTTACAATTTTGGGGACTCATTAACAAAAATCACCAGATCTTATACAATATAATGCATGTTTGTGCATTTATCTTTGTTATCACTCAATACATTGAATTATATATTATTAAAGGAAATCTCGAACATGCTATGCGAAACCTCTCTGTAACCATGCTGAGTACGGTTTGTGTTGTTAAGGCTGCTACGTTCCTTCTTTGGCAAAAACACTGGTGGAAAATTTTTCATTTTACGTCTAATTTGGAAAACAAGCAATTGTCTAAAAATGACTCTGATACAAAATCGATAATAATAAGATACGTTACATACTCAAGAAATGTCACATATTTTTATGGAGTTCTCATAATTGCAACAGTATTATTAGTTATCTGTGCACCTTTGTTGAGCTTTTTAGCCTCATCTGATCAAGCCATGATTAAAAATGGTAGCATTCCATATCCTGAAATATTAAGTTCTTGGGTTCCATTTGACAAGACTAAGGGTATCGGATATATAGCCGCTGCCGTAGAACACACGATTATCTGTTTCTATGGAGGTGGTGTGGTAGCCAATTTTGATTGTAATGCCGTCGTTGTTATGTCATTTTTTTCTGGGCAGTTTAATCTTTTAAAATATAATTGCGAACATTTATTTGATGTCAAGGACGATGAAAGGATTTGTTACGATAAAGCTGTGAAAAGGATTAAGGAGTGTCATTTTCATCATTTACAACTTGTTAAGTAAGTTATCAAAACCTTTATTATTAAAATTTATTTGCTATCGGCAAGTAAGTATGACACCCATTTCCATTATGTACTTATATTATTTATCACAGTACGACGGTAGACCGCTAACCGAACGCGCGTGTACACCTGTTCGAAGATTGTTAACCGAACACTGTCAACGTTTCTCAAACATTTTTCGCAAAATGTTCACCTGCAGACATTGTAAAACTGTGGCTCGGGATGGGGTCACTTGTTCCATGTGTGGGGGGCAGTTCGACTTTGCTTGCGCGGGCATAACTGAGACTGGCTGGAGAAAGCTTGGAGAACGTAGAACAACCTGGAAGTGCCCTTACTGCAAATCTTCATCAATTGCTAGTCCCAACACCGGGACCTCTAAAGTTTCGCCCACTGAATCAGAAACTATTCTTAATGAACTGAAAAGGGTATCGACTCAAATGGAAGCTCTTCCGGGTCTTGTGGCGAGTGTCAGAGCAATTCAAGCAGAACTAACCGAAATTAAGGCGATGAGAACTGAGTTATCGGAGTTGAAGTCCTCTATGGAGTTTGTTCATAGTGCCGTGGAAACTCTGACAGCTAAGGTAAATACGTTGGAACAAGAAATGAACTCCTTGAAGAGGGCTAAAGATGAGGTGTCGATTTTGGGTGCCCGTATTCAAAAGATCGAGAGTTTGCACCGTGAGAGAGAGCAGAGGGAGAGGATGAATAATATAGAAATTAAAGGAGTACCAGTGTCTAAATCAGAAGATCTCTTTGATATTGTTGCCAAGATTGGTGATATAATTAATTGTGCTGTCCCTAAGGACCAGATCAATTACATAGCGAGGGTGCCTATGCGGAACGATAATAGTACTAAGAACATTATCTGTTCAGTGCACAATAGCTATATAAAAGGTGACTTTGTAGCGGCTGCGAGGAAGTGTAAAGCTCTGAAACCTGCTGACTTGGGACTATCGGGACAGAATAAAATATATGTAAACGACCACTTAACATTGGATAATAAATTACTCCTAAATAAGACCAAAGCAGCAGCCAAGGAACGGGGCTACGAACATGTGTGGGTCTCAAGTTGTAAAATACTCCTTCGCAAGAATTCTACTTCTCCAACGCACCATATCAAGACAGAACAAGACTTAAAAAAGTTTTTATTTTAAACGTGTCGATTCAGCATTCTGGTATGTCATGGGGTCATTATAACTTTAAAACTTTGAGATTCGCAGGTAACATTCCTTTCTATTCATTTACTAACGGTAGGTCTATTGTTCTCTTATCTCTGGGTGTCGGCCGCTTCGATTTGGTGAGTAATAGTGATTTAGAACGCTACCTGTTATGTTATAGGATTGCAATTTGCTTGTCTGTAGACATAGTATTTGTAAATGATTTTTATTTTAACGTCATTGACTGCTTTTTAACTTATGAACTTAATTCTTATGATCGTAGGAGCGTAATTTGTTAGTTTACCTTCATTTTATAATATTATTTTTTCGTTTTAAATTGTACATGCATTTGGTAACAACATTCTATTTATATGCTAATCACAACGATTTAAGATGACTCCTATTAACATTTATTATCAAAATGTGCGTGGACTGCGAACCAAGACAGATATTTTCTTTAGAAGTGTTTGCTTAAATGATTTTGACGTAATTTGCTTGTGTGAATCATGGCTTTTGGACGGCATACATGACACTGAATTGTTTGACAATAGGTATTTAATATGGAGACGGGACCGGGACCTGTCTGCTACAGGTCAAAAAAAGGGAGGAGGCGTTTTAATTGCCATTAGACGGGAGTTCGCGGCGGACGCTCGCCATGAGTGGTGTTTTTCTGCCGAGGATTTGTGGGTTACACTGAAACTGAGTCGTAAAAATCCCAGCGTGACATACAGAATACACATAGGCGTAGTATATATTTGTGATCAAAAGGGCGGCAATTCGTTATTACTTCAGTTGCGTAGTTTCTCAGACAGTTTGACGGACATAGTACTCAAAAATCCCGCAGATAAATTTATTATTTTAGGTGATTTTAATCAACCTAACATTGTGTGGCACCCCGGCAATGAGTATGGTTCATTGTCACCTAGTAACGTGCAGGGTGACATACAAAGGGCTTTGTTAGATAGCTTTAATATTTGTAACCTGAACCAATACAATTATCATACTAACATTAATAATAGGTTATTAGATCTGATACTGTCTAACGATTCTGTTTCGGTAGCACACTGTGAGGATCCACTGGTTCGAGAGGATCCTCAGCATAAAGCCTTGTATATCACAGCTGAATTTGTTCAACTGCACACCCTTTCAATACGTCCATATACCAAGTTCCTATATTCCTCAGCCAATTTCGAGGGTATAAATAGTAATATTACAAATATTAACTGGCAGCGGGAATTGAATAGTAGGGCACTAGAAGATGCAGTTACGTACTTCTATGACACAATTGACCGATTACGTACTGAATTCATACCCACTAAAACTTTTGGCCCCCCCTCCCACTATCCTCCGTGGTACAAAAGCCCACTAGTAAAGATAATTAAAGAAAAATCAAAATATCATACCAAATATAGAAAGTATCATAACCTCTCAGACCACCAATCCTTCGTTATCCTGCGACAGAGGGCCAAAGATTTAGAAAAACAATTTTTTCAGGACTATATGAATAAAATAGAAATGGACATTTGTAAGAATCCCAGGGCGTTCTGGCGGTATGTGAAATCTAAAAGACATTCTACCTCCTATCCTTCCGTACTAAAGTTTGGACACTTATCGTCCAGCAATGGTGAAGAGATTGCTAACATGTTTAGTGACTACTTCTTTTCAAATTTTTTGATGGACACAGACGCTTCTCCTGAATGTTTTACAAATAGTCAAGCTTTCTCTGAGCACTTGCAATGCGTGGCAGCAGACATACATACCATCGAAATATGGGAGGATGAGGTTCTCCACTTACTCAAGCAGGTAGATCTGAACAAATCAGCAGGGCCGGACAATGTTCCGCCTGTTTTTATTGCCCGTTGTGCTGAGAGTCTTGTGGTACCTCTTGCAATATTGTTTAAGCGATCACTAGATTGCGGCGAGTTGCCCTCTATCTGGAAGTCGGCATATATAACACCAATTCACAAAAAGGGACCGAAAAATTCCATAGAAAATTATAGGCCAATCTCGAAACTATGCGTATTTGCAAAAATACTGGAACGTATTATTCATAAACAACTTTACTCGGTTCTTAAATACAGTTTTAGCGAACAGCAGCATGGGTTTTTGAGAGGACGTTCTACCTTGTCGAATCTAGTCACTTGCAGCGACTTCTTAAGTGAAGTAATGGCTCAACCATCCCAAGTTGATGTTATATATACCGACTACAGCAAGTGTTTCGATAGAATACATCATGCAACATTAATGCGTAAAATACAGTACATGGGTATCAGGGGTAATTTGTACAGATGGTTCACGTCTTATGTAGAAAACAGGTGTCAAACTGTGGTGTTAAATGGATACTCTTCGAGAGTGGCTTACATTCCATCAGGGGTCCCACAAGGATCATTGCTTGGACCTCTCCTGTTTAATATTTTCATCAATGACGTCAGTTCATGTTTCTTAAACTCCAAAATACTACTTTATGCTGACGACATGAAAATTATTAAACAGGTATCGACCACCACAGATGCCGTACTATTGCAGGACGACTTGGAGCGTTTTCAGCGGTACTGTAATGTAAACAAGCTAGATCTAAATGTGAGTAAATGCTTTGTGTGTTCCTTTACCCGTAAACCAAACATCATTGCTCATGACTATAAGTTGTTGGGTGTATCTTTGTCAAGAGTGGATTCTATCAGAGACCTTTTTTTTTTTTTTTTTTTTTTACGTGTGGTAATCCTACATGGATGCTATGCCGGACTCCTACCGACTAAAACCACACGATGCTCTACAACTGTCTACGGCCGGGAGTCCCGGGTAAGCCCTCGGAAGGATGTCCCAGGGCTCTCGGCAGACTTTGGCGAACACTTCAACCTCGCCTATGGGGTTCGGGTGCTATCCCGCTTCTGGAGAGTCGGTTCGGGTGTTAACCCGCTACTTGGGGAAGGGGGGGGGGAGTTGGGTACTGTCCCACCACTATCACCACTATGAGGGGCAAAGAGATATACGCCATCGTCTTGGCCTGCTTCTGTAAGAACGGCGAGCAGCCAGCTCACCGTTCTCAGGCCCCCGGTCATGGAGGTCGGTAGTCTTGGGCGTATAGCAGCCTGCGACGACCTCGCCGCCGACTGCGGAACTCGGGAGGGAGATTTCTCTCCCGGTCCCCGCCCGCCACCTCTTTTTGAAGCATAACTTGCTCGCAAAAAGATGCAGCGGCATCCCACTTGCTTCCGCTAGAGACCATAGCTTTTACCATGGTCTCCAGTGTGAGAACGTCAACGCCCAGGCCTGCAACGAGGTCTCGGCGCTGTAGCGCCCATGCTGAGCACTCCACCAGAGTATGCAGCGCCGTGTCCTCGCTGCAGTCACCGCAGTGCTGACACTCGGGTGTTACCTCCCTATGTATGCGCCACAGATACTTACCGAAACACCCGTGTCCGGTAAGTATCTGTGACACCCGATAAGTGAGGCTACCATGGCGTCTCTCCAGCCACTGATCCATGACCGGCTTCACCGCCACAATAGTGGAGAGCCCCCATTTTGGTTGCTCAAGTCGTACCTTCCATGTTTCCATGAGCTCCTGGTGGAGCAGGGACCGCTGGGCCTCGATTTCCCGAGACTCAGGCCTGTGGTTCCGCTCCAGCGCCTCCTTGCGCCACTGATAAAGCGACGCAAGGGCTTTCGCTTCCAGGTCCCATGGAGGGGTCCCAGCTAGGAGACATGCCGCCTCGACAGAGATCGTGCGGTACCCTCTAATGACCCTGATGGCCATTGCCTTCAGCGGGCTATGTAGTCTAGCCACATTGCGGGCCGTCAGGGTCTCCGCCCATATAGGCGCCCCGTATAGGGCCATACTCCGCACGATCCCGAGGTATAGTCTTCTGCAGGGAGCGTTGGGTCCCCTTATGTTGGGCAACAACCGCGAAAGTGCAGCTGTTGCCCCTCTCAGCTTTGGGACCAAACTTCGGAAGTGGTGTCCGAAGTTCCATCGGCTATCGAGTACAAGCCCCAGGTACTTCATTGAGGGCTCGATGCCGATGCTAACGCCCCCTACATGTATGCTGGATCCTGTCGGCGGACCCTTCCGAGGCCCGTGGAAGCACAGGGCTTCGGATTTGTAAAGGGCCACCTCTAGACCCAGCCGTCGTATTCGCCCCACGACTTGAGCAACCCCTGCCGTGGCCTTTAGGGCTGCTTCTCGGTGTGTTGCTCCACGCGCCGTAACGAGGGTATCGTCGGCGTAGCACGTTACGTCGACACCTCTGAGCAACGAACCGCGAAGTACCCAATCGTAGCCGATGTTCCACAAGAGCGGTCCTAAGACCGACCCCTGTGGAACACCGCACGACACGTCTCGCCGCCCCGGCCCTAGCCAACTCGGGTAAGCTATGGCTCTCTCGGACAAATAAGCCCCGACAATGCGACGGAGGTAGAGAGGCACTCTGTGATAAATGAGCGCCTCCCTAACGCAGCTCCAGGGCAAGGTGTTGAAGGCGTTGGCGATGTCAAGAGACACCGCCATCACCACCTCGCCCCGCGATGTCGCTTCCACCGCCAGGCTCCTGACACGCATGATCGCGTCCACAGTGGAGCGCCCCCGACGGAAACCGAATTGGTTATCCGCCAGATCTGGCCCCACGTGTGTGAGATGCCCGACGAGGCGCTCAGCAATGATACGCTCAAAGAGCTTACACACCTCGTCGAGCAACACGATCGGCCGGTACCCAGATGGTGAGTTCGCCGGCCGCCCCGCCTTTCGGATCAGGACCAGTTTTCCCGTTTTCCATACCTTGGGAAACTGGCCTTTTTCGAGGCATGCACTAAAGAGCCTTATTAGTCGGGGCCCAAGTTCTTCGAGAGCCAGGACCCACGCTCGGCCTGGAATGCCGTCGGGTCCGGGGGCTGTGCTCTTGCGGGATTTAAGTCGCAGCACAGCTGCCCCTAGCTCACCCTCGGTGACTTCGGGCACGTCGTTCTCGCCGCTATCCGCGTCAGGCGCCAGAGACGGAGCCATGTGCGGAGGAATATGTTCCTCCGCTCTCAATGGAAACAAGGTGCCCAGAACCCTCTCCAGCTGCTCTGGTTGGAGGCTCTGGGTCAGTGGGGGCGCCCTAGGGCGAAGCTTACCTCTAACCATGAGGTACGGACGCCCCCATGGGTTCTGTTCCAGAGTCTCCAGGAGCTCTTCTCGGGCCGATTTTTTGGCCTCTTTTATGGCTCTCTGGAGGGTCCTCTTGGCCCCCTTGTAAGAATCGTATAGCTCCGTCTCTCGGGCTGTCGCATTATCTGGGCGGCGACGCCTCCGGCGGAATCTGGTGTATCGACGGCGCGCGGACACGCAAGTGGCACGCAACTGTGCGATCTCCGGCGACCACCAACACACCTGCCTCCTTGCCGGTCCGGGCCTTACCCTAGGCATCGCATCGTCGCAGATTTGCGACATGGCTCTCCTGAACCACTCCGCCTCTGCATCAACATCGACAGGCGTGTTTTCTGCCGGAATCCAGGCCTGCACGACGGCTGCCTCCAGGAGAGCCTCCCGATTGAGGTGTTTAAGCGCCCAACGCGGTTCCGGGGGATTTGCGATAGCCGGCGGTAGGTCGGGTGGAGAGGCGAGGTCGAACCGAATATATCTGTGATCGGATAACGACTCCTCCTCCTCCACCACACGCCAGCCCTGGACGCGGCGGGCGAGATCAGGGGTCGCAAACGATACGTCTACGACCGAACTGAGCCCTCCCCGCACCCAGGTTGCGACGTTCCCCCGGTTTAGAATTTCTAGGCCACGTGTAGTGACCCAGTCTTCCAAACTTCGTCCTCTGCCAATGGTTTCCCGGGAGCCCCAAGCCTGAGACCAGGCGTTGAAGTCTCCCAGGACCAGGACAGGGCGAGGACGGCAAGCGGCAAGAACGACGTCCAGCTCGGGGAGCCAAAGCTCAAACTGATGCTGGTCGAGGTTCGGCGAGATATAAACGGCCACGACAGCTACTCCATTATAATCCACCGCGACGCAACCTCGGCCCCTTGCAATTATTACAAGGCGCGCAGTGTCCTCGGCGGTTCCCCCAAAGAAAGTCGCCTTTCCGTCCAGGTCCACTGGGTTCCCTGGGTGGACCCAGTACGGTTCAGCGATAACGGCCACATTTATGGACCACTGCGCGATGCTCTGGTACAGAAGATCCTGAGCAGCGGCGCAGTGGTTCAGATTTACCTGCAGGATGCGGATATGTGGATCCATTAATGGACGTCCATCTCCGCATCCCGCTGCGAACGTGGCCGTTCCTGGATAGCACCCTTGTCACTACCCCGTGCAGGATAACGGGGCCTTGGTTTTGAGGCGGCGCAGTCCTTGCTGCCCGCCCGATGGTCCGCCGTTTTAGCCTCCGCTACGCACTTGAAGCAGTGCGGCGGGGCAACACAGGAACTGGCCTTGTGACCGGGCTGACTACAGCGGAAGCACCGGTCTCCCACGGTAACTTCCGCTGTGCACTGCACCCCCACATGACCTTCAACCAGGCACCGGTAGCACCTGGTTTCGCGGGGTTGCAGGAGCTTCACCTGCGCCCTCAAGAAACCTCCAATCAGAAGGTTTCGTCCATCAGCTAGTTTTTGGGCCGCTATGACGGGGCAGCTGACGATCGCTGTCCCTTGACCGGTGCGGCCGAAGCGGATTTCTCCAGCTCTCACCTGGTCACGGGGGCAGCCGCTCGCCTCCACTACGGCGGTGATTAACTCCTCCGTCGAGGCCGCGTCATCTAGTCCCGAGATGCGCATGCTAGCGCATTTATTAGGTCTCGTGATGCGGACGTCAGCTGCATTCAGCGTCTCCCTTAGTTTGGCCGCCAGGGCGTCGGCCTTGGGGGCGCTGGAGGAGCCGGAAACCTCAAGCAGGCGAGCTCCGGTGCGAGTTGTTTTGCACCGGAGTCCACCTGTAATTTCGAGGGCTTTAAGGTCGACAGAGGCTTTCACCTTCTTAAGAACCTCGGCGTACTCCACGCCTCTCCCCACGCCCTCCGTCGTGACCGTTAGCACAACGGCTGTAGATCTCGGGGCGCGGAATTTCTTTGACGACGCTTTCGCCGCGGCAGCTTTGGCCGCCATTTTAGCCACTTTTTTGGCGGCTTTTGCCTTTTTCTTTGCTCCCGCTACCTGCCAGCCCTCTTCTACGGAGGGATATCCGGAGGTAATGGGAGCGGTGCCTGTAGTAGAGGGGGCAACACTTTTTCCCCTCGTCTCAGTCAGCCTCGTTGTGGGAGACGTGGATGTCTTTCCGTTGGGGACGGGAGCACCCCCAACCACGTTCGCATAATCCGACGTGTGTTTTAGCGGTGGACGGTACGCTCGATTCTCCAGAACAGCGAGACGTCTTTCTATTGCCGCCAATACTTGCGCCACACTAGGCGTGGGTTTAGCTGCCGTCTTGGGAAATGTAGACGGTGCTGATTTAGGCGGCGCAGAAGTCCCAGGATGGGAGACCTGAATCTCAGAAGCCGTCTGAGTCTTCCGGGGGACTTGCGAACCCTGACCCACCGCTATTTTATCAACCTGCTCTCGAAGGGTCCGAATCTGTTCGCGAGAGTCGGCGAGCTCTGTTTCCAGACTCGTCACCCGGCTCCTGAGCTTCGCTTCCTCTTCGGAGACGCTTCTGGCAAGAAGCTCGTCTAGTGCCCTCGTGGCTCCAGTGACGCATTCCGCTACAACCTTCTTCTTTCCGGCGACATTTTTGGCACCCTTCATGGCGTCGGAAATCCGAGCAAGAGCTGCGAGGAGCTCCCGCGCCGCTGGGACCTCCTTGTCTCTGCCACTGGGTAGTGGCGGGACATTCACCGGTGGCTTTGTTGCCCGCCCTCTCAAACACTGGTCGGATTCTCGACCTCTGCTCGCCGTAGTAGCCGGTACTTTCGCCGGTAGGTCATCCTCACTGGAGGAGACCGTTCCTGGTCGTCGGAACAGGCTTTTTCCGGATCCGGTCGATCGCGGCCTCTTTCTCTTATGGATACCGAGACCCTCATTTTCGGTATCCAGGCTAAGAACTGACTCCACGTCAGTTTCTTTGTGATTCCTCGCATCAATATCTTGTTCGCTAGGCAGCTCAGTGTCCGTTAGGAGTATGCTAATGTCGTTGTTGACAGTTATCATATTTTGGTTATTTTCTTCCATGTTGATCCCACGAGTAGAGACGATTTATATCACTCCCTGGGTGACGCTCATTCCAGGAAGCGGGATATATACTGTAGGGTGCTCCAGGTGCCCTACAGGCCTATACGACTTTGCTCTCGGGTTTTATAGACTATCCTTGTCGTGGGCCAGCCAGCAAAGGCAAGCCCTCCGGCCTCTAGGCTCATAGCGTACCAACTGGTGCCATCAGTTGGATGGTTGCGATGACCCTAGTGGTTACAGAACGCGAGGAGGATGGCTGGTCCTCCCCAACTCCGACGGTGGCACGAATGCCTTTAAGTCACTGCGCGAGCAGAAGACCTTCACGTCCTGCGGCTTCTCCACTCAATACATTCTGCTTTGCTGAGCGTAGGTGGAGCAGCCCGAAGCGGCCTGTACGGCCCCTCTATGGAGGACTATTGGCCATGGGCGACGACGTGCGCCTTGCATGAAGCGCACATCGTCGTCCACGTTACCAGGGTGTACCACGTGGAGGTTGTCCTACCCCACACCCCTCTATCAGAGACCTAGGGGTCGTGTTTGACTCAAAGCTTCTCTTTGATGTCCACATTGATACAATAGTCAATAAAGCTGCTAAGGCATTGGGTTTTATTTTGAGAATGTCGTCCGAATTCACAAACAAAAAAACTATAAAAATTTTATACTGTTCCTTGGTTCGCAGTCACCTTGAATATAATTCTCAGGTATGGAATCCTATTTATAACACATACATTGATAGAATAGAGAACATACAGAGGAAGTTTCTTAGGTATGTACAATTTAGATCGCAATGCTATTTATCTAACTACTTTTGTCGGTGTAGGAAGTTTCACCTCCTACCACTACACGAGCGAAGACGAATAGCCGAATTATCATTCCTGTTCAAAATAGTGAATGGTTCTGTCGACACCCCAGAGTTAGTTAGCAAAATAAGTTTGTGGGTTCCAACTGTGTCGTTACGGACGATTATTCCCAGTTGTTCCGTTGAAGTAGTTCCGTGGCGGAACTAGTGAGACTTTTTTTCCCAGTTGTCCCGCGGAACAAAGCATCAATAATTCAGTTCCCATTAGTTCCGCGGAACAAAGTAGAAATGAAATAATAATAAATTCATTCCCAGTAGTTCCGCGGAACAAAGCATAAATTAAAAACGAATTAATCAAGTCCCAGTAGTCCCGCGGGAGAAAGCATTTCTTACATACGAATATTTTATGTTCCCATTAGTTACCTACGGTGTCTTACGGCTATTTTCTCATACAATTAAAAAAAATGAAGATCGACAAAACAAATGAAGATCGGTACAACAAATGAAGACTGACAAAACAAATGAAGATCGACAAAACAAATGAAGATTGACGAAACAAACGAAGATCGATGAAACAAATGAAGATCAATGAAACAAATGAAGATCAACAAAACAAATGACGGTTGGAAAAACAAATGACGATTGAAAAAAAAATTATGCAGATCAATAAAACAAAAGACTATAACCAAGTCGATAAGGTCGAAAGTTTCTTGCAGCCATATTTTGTAAGTGCGATTACTATTCAAAAAATAGGTGCAAGCAATTCTCGACCTTAAGAATATGCATAATATTTTTTTTTTATATATATATTCGTGATCTGTGATGTCTATAAACGCCTAAAAGCACATTTTTAGTGAAGTGTCATTAAGGTCGAGAATTGCTTGCAGCTATTTTTTGAATGGTTATCGCATCTAGATTACAAAATAGGTCCATGCCAATTTCGACCTTATGAGCATGCATAATATCTATTTATTTTTTATATATTCGTGATCAGTGATGTCTATAAACGCCTAAAAGCACATTTTTAAATAAGTGTCGTTAAGGTCGAGAATTGCTTGCACCTATTTTTTTTAATGCTAATCGCATTTTGATTACAAAACATGGCTGCAAGTAACTTTTGACCTTATCAATTTGCTTATAGTCTTTTGTTTTATTGATCTGCATGATGTTTTTCGATCGTTATTTGTTTTTCCAACTGTCATTTGTTTTGCTGATCTTCATTTGTTTCGGCGATCTTCATTTTCTTTTGTTGATCTTCATTTGTTTTTGTAGATCTTTATTTGTTTTGAAAATTACTTATCTACTTTATACTTTTAAACTAGATGTTCTTCGTATAATGGATCTTTTTCCACTCGCATGTCCTAAAAGATCCATATTCATAAAAAATAAAATACTTTAAGGCTATAAGATATTAAAGTGGACATAATATAATGTCCATAAAGATCCATGATAGTTCCGCTACGGAACTATTGGGAATAGAAAAGTCTCACTAGTTCCGCTACGTAACTACTGAGAATAGAAAAGTCTCACTAGTTCCGCCACGGAACTACTGGGAATAAAAATGTCCCAGTAGTTCCGTGGTGCGGAACTACTGGGAAAAAAAAGTCTCACTAGTTCCGCCACGGAACTATTGGGACAAAAAGTCTCACTAGTTCCGTCGCGGAACAACTGCCGCGGAACTACTGGGAATGAAGGGTTACGGACATGAGACCTATTGTATACTCCCATAGTAAAGACTACCTATCGACAGAACTCGTACATAATCAGAGCTTGTCGCATGTACAACGAGACGTGCCGGAGTGTTGATCTCGACATATTTAATAACAGTGTGTATTCGGTTAGAAAGATCCTATGTAACTCATTCTTCGGGGACCTGAATCTTTGACATCTTTTTTGGACGCCTATACTACCTATATATATCTCATTGTTTTGGTTTGTTTAAATTTTGTTTTTATCTGCTGTTCGTAACTTGTTGTCATAAACTCATATTATATGTGAAAACTTGTAACTGGCCATCACCTACTAATTAACACATGTTAAATTGTTAAGACTAGCTGTAAGTTTTCTGTAAATTTAAAATAAAATAAAATAAAATAAAATTTTTATTTCCAGTATTACTTTCAATCTAAAAGTACCTATATTAAAAAATTGATAGTTAGACACTGGCTAAACTTTCACAAATGTCCTCATGCTGCCAACACTGGCTAAACTTTCACAAATGTCCTCATGCTGCCAAAAAACTATCTTCCCATTTGGCTATACCAACAAAGTTTTAGTTGATCTTCTCTAATTTCTTTATTACTTTTTACAGATACTCCTCAATTTTCAATTCAATACTATCTCCCGTCATGTTTCTATACGTAATTATTTGTTCGTTGATGATCTGTGCGAGTGCAATACAGTTAACTAGGGTAAGTTAATGTTCTGTAAAAACATTTACTTTTGTCATGGTGCTTATATTCATTGAAATTATTTATAGATATGTGATGTAATGAAATATTATTGCCATAAAAATGTTAAAAAAGCAAATAAGATCGACGTATCAAAATTTGAAATCCTTCTGCAATATGTTTTTTTTTTCTTTCGATTTAGTTAGTAAAGATTAACTTAACTTAAATACATGTTTAATCGAATTATTTACAAGGTTATTAAATATTACATTGATTTTATACAGAGTAAAATTAATATAGAACAGAAAAAGGTTAATTACAACAAATAAAAAAAATTAAAAAAAAAAAATTAATACAAAACTAACAATGCACCGTCTAGGCGTCGAAGAATTCCTCCCCATCAAAGTCAACTGGTAAGGTTCCCATAAGGCTGGTCGCATTACTGCGTTGTACCTATAGCTATACTTATTCGCTGAGCTTTTGACGCATATCATGCTTAGCTGTCATGGCTGACCTGCAGACAATAGAAAAGCCGCCTAGCTGGCTTTTAAATTGATTCCGGTTCTATGCCACAACTAGTTGGAGGCACTTTTTTTTTTTTTTAATACTACTTCGGTGGCAGACAAGCTTACG
The DNA here is from genome assembly GCA_933228765.1 of Miltochrista miniata. Lineage (NCBI taxonomy): Eukaryota > Metazoa > Arthropoda > Insecta > Lepidoptera > Erebidae > Miltochrista > Miltochrista miniata. The sequence goes on from OW121768.1 coordinate 20,623,049, forward strand.
GCCCATCGGAAGGTTGGTAACCGTAGCCTATAGACGTTTAATATTACTAATAAAATATCAATAAATTGATTTATTAATATAATAATAACTTAGAATAAAATTTTATCCTATCTTTTTTTTCGTAAATAATTCTAAGGTAATTTTTTTTATTACTTTACTTAAATAATATTTTTGACATAATTAATACTTTGTAAGAAAGAAAGAAAGAAAGAAAGAAAGAAAAAACATTTATTTCTACGACAAATATGCGGCGTGTACATAGGTAATAATTATCCTAAGTATTAAACTATAGCCCGTTCCCCCAATAAGCTATTAACGCCACACATTGCCCAGAAAACGGTCACATCTCAGCGTATGCTGGAACGCAGCCGGTTAAGCTACGCTGACCAGCGCTGATTTTCAGACGTGGCCAGTAAGTCCGTGTAGATAGCGCGCCTATTTGTATTAAATAATATGTGTTTGTGTTTGGTAAATACCTTATTCCATTAAATAGTACATATAATAATACGAGATATACATACCTATATAAACTACAAATATATAATTCTGTTTAACAACCCGCAATGCATGTATGCACATATGCACGTTTGACCACGTGAGTCCACCGATAGCCAAGGCTGCAAAGTAAGTCGAAGCTGAGTATCCAAGATACACAGATAATATTTGCGACTTATAAAATTATAGTAATAAATTGCATATACCAATAAATAATAATGAATTAATTTGTTGAATTGATTACTTAAATAATGGGGTATTCAAATATTAACAATAAGGAGATTAAGAAATATAAGATTTTATTTGGTCCTCTATACAAATTTTCTTTATTAACCTTTTAAATGTATTTTGAGTTTTTATGCTGCGAAACGGAGGTGACAGAGTATTCCAGCAATGTGTTGCCGCGTGTTTGAAACAACCCCGAAAAGCCGCTGTCTTATACCTGGGCAGTTTGTAAAATTGTTTCGGGTACTTTGTAAAAGAGTCTGTTTCTTTTTTAACACGCCAGGAATGTCCGAGTACGTGACGAGGTCATCATCTTCAACTGAAGATTATATTCTTGAATAAAATAGACCAAAAGTCTCCCCCATGGACTAGCTACGCTTCAGTGAGTTTTTCTGGGTCCCAATGTGTTTGTCCGTGCCATAATACTCGTGAAATTATTATTTGACCCGGCCATAAAGGTACAAAGCAATTTTTCTTCAGTATTTATCATTGCGGGGGATCGCTGACGGTCTAATTTTGGTTTTTCGCCTTTTTCGGTCCGTTACCTCACCATCCGCCACCTTGATTATTATTTTTTTATTGATTTTACTTACAGGAAAAGTAATGATTACAAATGTTATTATAAATTTTATTTTTAACTAGCGGACGTCACGCGGTTTCACCCGCGTAGTTCAACTTCCCGTGGGAATACGGGAATAAAATATAGCCTATGATCACCGCAAAGAGTGTAGCTTACCTACAGTGAAAGAATTTTTCAAATTGGTCCGGTAGTTCCGGAGCCTATCCGATCCGACAAACAAATAAACAATCAAATCTTTTCTCTTTAAAATATTAGGGTAGAAAACATTTGTAATCATCACTTTTCCTTTCCCTATAAAGAAAATTTATGAAAATCAAAATTGGCATCACATAGAAAAAAAAATCCAATATACCACAACTCAACCTATAGCAGTCCACTGCTGGACGTAGACGTCTCCCAGATGGGAGGGTATTTGGCCTTACTGTGCCACGCTGGTCAGACGGGTTGGTACAGGGTTTTTGTTTCGAGTTTTCCATCTCTGTGCGCCATGACCTCGTCCGTCAATCATCAGTTGCACCACTCGTAGGTGAGGCTGGCTTTAGCTTTAGCCTTTAAGGTTGTTAATAGGGCCCCATTTGCAACCAATATACCACGTTCCATTACAATAAATTTTAATCAAAAAGCCATTTCTGCTATATTATGTCTTTTATTGATGTTATTAAATTGATGCAGATTCGTGTATAATATTATATTAAAAATATTATAAAAACCCCAGATATACTCATGCCCAAATACTTGATTGGCTTATGTAATTTAATATAACTTACGTACTTACATTTGACTTATACTTTTAGGATAATACAGGCAATATGCAGCGAATATGGATCACGGAATATATGATAGCTCTTATAGCTCAACTATTTCTATATTGCTGGCATAGCAATGAAATTTTGTACACGGTGAGTGGTTTTATTCTCTATTATCAGTGTTTTTAGGGTTTCGTAGCCAAATTATGCTTTCTTCCGCGCACGCTTAGGTTGTGGAATGATCTCCCTGCCTCGGTTTTCCCAAACGCCTATAGTATGGGGTCCTTCGAAAGGTGTCTTAGAAGGTTTTTACAGGGTCGGCAGCGCGAGAGTGGCGCCTCTGGTGTTGCAAACGTTCATAAGCTGCGGTGACCGGTCCTTCCGGTGGGCCGTATGCTTCTCTGCCACCTTAGTGGTATAAAAAAATGGCAAAAAATTGAATATATATTCGTCTTCCCTTATAGATTCGTCATGTCTGTCTGTCCGTATGTCACAGTCACTTTTCTCCAAAACTATAGGGCCTATGTTGTTAACTATAGGGCCTATGTTGTAGAAACTTGGTAAGTAGATGTATTCTGTGGATCGCATTAAGAATTTTACATAAAAACAGAAAAAAGCAATAAACTTTGGGGGTCCCAATACTTGGAACTAAAACTCTCAATTTATTTTTTCATTAGACCCATACGTGATCTATAGATAGGTCTTCAAAAATGCTATTGAAGTTTCGAACATCATTTTTTTGAGAGACACCATCAAAGTGAAATAAATGTGTCCCCGCCCCCTCCGACTTCTAAAATAAGAGAATGATAAATCATAAAAAAATATATAACATATATGATATACATTGCCATGCAAACTTTTACCAAAAATTGGTTAGAACGACATCTAGTAAGTAGTTTTTTTTAATCCTTCTATCCTACTAATATTATAAATGTTAAAGTTTGTGAAGATGTTTAGATGTTTGGATGTTTGTTAATCAATCACGCTCTAACGGCTGAACGGATTAGGCTGAAATTGGTACAGAGTAGCTTATAATTGTATATGTAATTAAGTATAGTATGTAGTGAGTGATAACTATTATTAGTATTTAAGAAAACATATTCTACACAAATGTATTTTGTTTCGAATAAATTACTTATGACTTATAGTCTGGAATAACACATAGGTTACTTTTCATCAGTACAGAATTTCACGCGGGCAAAGCCGCATCTTCTAGTACGTCATATACCGCAATTTTCGCCTAGAAAAATAACTGTCACAGCGGACGTGTTAAAACATCAATTAAAGTTACAACGAACTACAAGAACTTCTACATTATGTTATTTCCTGCTCGCACTTGGCCGGTTTTTTCTTTCTACTGGGAAAGCTATTGTATAGTGAATGTCTTTTGGAAGATCTTAACTCTACAGTCGTTGTGCATGCAAAAGTTACCTAAGCGATCGCGCGGATTCATAATTCATACTTAATATGTTAACGTAATATATTTAAAAAAGCTGCTCACAACAAAGTAACATACAGTTCTATCAATACTGTATTTCAATAGCTTTGCGCAAAAATGTAAACAAACACATTTGATCCTATATTATATCCATAGTTACTTGCAATTGAGTATTCACCCTGATTATATTTCAGTATCCAGGAGTCATACAGTGTTCTTACAATCATTTCGACACCAAATAACTTCTTTAGGATAGTTTATTTTCATTTAAAATACCTACTCAGGATAGTAAAAAATTCAATGATTTGTCATACTATATTTTTCTACTCATCTGTCTCAGACAACGATTGTCAAAACATGACATGTTTACATTATTGCCAGATCGGGCAGGAGTGGACTATACAATATTTACTAATACAAAATAAAGCCGGAACAAGGAATATATCGCCCCGTGTGACGATGGGGCCCTGGCCCTGTGTGGCGACGGGAAAGAGTACAAAATGTCCCCACCCCAATTCATCCCGAGGTTATCATAAGAGGCGACTATGGAAACATTTTCGAATAACAATTTTTTGCGTAGAGAAGGTAAACTCGAAATCAAACCCAGTCTTCAATAAAATGACAAGTCGAAGGCTTTATGGGCGGTCTGAAATTTTTCAACTGCGGATTTTAATTTTATTTTTTTTTATTTTTTTTATCACGTGGGACAAAACTATAAGGTGGAAATGTGGGCGTATACTATGCCTCTGCCTACCTCTTTGGAGATAAAGGTGTGACTATATGTATATTATATATGTACTAGCTGTGGCCCGCAGCTACGCCCGCGTAAAATTCCGTTTTCCGTGGGAACTTATTCCCGGGATGAAAAGTAGCCTATGTGTTATTCTAGTATACAATGTATCCCTGAACCAAATTTCAGCCAGATCCGTTCAGCCGTTCAAGCGTGGAAGAGTAACAAACATCCACACTCACAAACTTTCGCATTTATAATATTAGTACGAAGTAAGATTAGTAAGATTGTACAGATTCTCGACCCTGTACAGTTCTATTATAATGTTTAAATTGAATTATTAACATGTTTGAAATTGTCAATAGAGCAACAAGGCCAGTGATGGGATATACTCCAGTGTCTGGTATACACAGAGCCCGCGTGTACGTCGCAGTCTATTGTTACTTGGTGAGCGACTCCGTAAATCAATCGTATTCAACGCTGGACCATTTACAAAACTCGATGTAGCTTCTTTTGTTGCGGTATGTATACCTCATTTCAATCCCTTCAAATAATGTAGTAAACAAACCAATTGGATCTTGATAACTCCATAATTACTTACATTTTTAAATATCAATCCTAATCGACTGACGTTTCAAGGATCCATACTTTTCGACACCAATTAACTTTTGATCTAAAGAATAACTTCATGTAAAATACTCGGATGATAAAAATTTAAAACTGTCATTTTTGCTTGTTAATAATTATTTTATGTCAGTCTTGTTTGTCTTTGGCATAGTGCTATATAACGACTGTGCTGCTAATTAATTATAAAAAGAGGATATTGTTTTATCAATGAGTAAGGTCATAAAAATATTATAATTCTTTTTTTCCTTTTACATCTGCAATCCGGCTATAAATCCATAATCAGATATTTTCTGAGGTTAATGTGTGTTGGGTGCGATTCCATTGAATGGCACCGCATGTAGTAGGAACTACTAAATTCGGTTAGTTTCTCTGATCTAGGTCTAATATTTGCCATCTTTTTAGGCGGGTTACATCATCTCCTGGAGCTCACAGATTCGAAGCTGACCCCGAATAACGAAGAAACTACAGAAGAAACTACACTACAGAAGAAACTACAGAAACAGCTCAATAAGGTTATTGAGCTGTTTCTGTAGTTTCTGTGATGCGTTATTCGGGTTCACGTCGCTTGCAAGACATGCAGTGTCGTCAGCATATATGTAATGTTGCTGTTACAACATTTTTTGTTTCAGGCAGGTCTGAAGTACATATTGAATAAAGGATTGGCCCAAGCACTGATCCTTGTGGAACTAAGGCACTGATGTAGTGCAGCCTAGAAAGTTCTTCCTCATACTTAACTTTTCAGCTTGTATAACAATCTCTTGTGCCATACTCTATCGAATGTCTGCTGAAGGTCTATAAATACTGCTGAACAATGCTCCTTTCTTTCTAGCGATTATATAAATTAAATAAAAAAAGAATTTCAACTTTAAATAATTATGATGGGGTCCATCCAATTCTTTGTGTGATCTAGAAATCAATGATCAAAAATGAATGTTTTTTTCTTCCTACGTAAGACTTTACCTTTGCCTGTCCCCAAATGAGTTCAATTCGATTAAGCCAAGGCCCTGATGATTCCTTTCGGAACGGCATCGTCGACACATTACTATTTTGTTTTATAACTTTCTTTATCAAATTTTGTGAGCTACTGCTGTGCATTTATTGAGCTTGTTCAAAAAGCTATATTTTAGATTTCTTTGCTTCGAATATCCATGTCGTGATTCAATTATCTATGTCATGATAATGAGCCCTTTCATTAAATTTTTTTACCACATTAGACATCTCTCAAGGTGCCCGCATGGTCTCCTTCTGAACGGCGAGCAGTCAACCAGGCGTCGAAACTTATTAACCTACCTACCGTACATTATTGTAAATATGTTTTTTTTAATAAATGTTCCACAAGATTCATTTTTTTTGGGTCTTCTCACACAACATCAGCCCAATCTTTTGGGGATCTAGATAACGAATGGACATAATATTTCTAAATATTTACATACATATCATAGAAAATACCTAAACTCCGAAACAAACATTGGTAGGTCTCACAAGTATTTCGTCCGACCCGGGAATCGAACCCCGGACCCCAGCGCGACTGACGGTTATATTACCGGATGCCACCAAGGCAGGCAAATAACAGTGTGGAGGGTACAGGTATTTTTCTTACCCTTACTTCAATGTTCCTCCCCTGCGGAGATCGATACGTCAATCCTATCCTGGTTATTCCTAACTGTTGTTCGTTAGGATTGAAAAATCGAGGGAGTGGGGTGGGTTCCTCTGAAGGAAGCCGATAACATCAGGATATTTTATAATAATTTTATAGTTTTTTGGGTTTATTCGCTACATACAGAAAGAAATATCATATTAATACTTATAATTATTTATAAATAAATCGAATGGTTCACAAAAAGTACCATAATATTATACCATATTAAAATATAAAGGGTCCACTTGATTGAATTACTTTCTTATTATTTTGGATTAATTAAAGTGCCTAGGCAAGTGAGTGAACTAGTTATTTCTCAATGATTATTCACTTAGCATCAGTATAGTTATTATGTTGTATCTATGATCATAGCATAGACAACTTCTGTCAAAACATGACATGTTTACGTGATTGCCGGGTCGTAAGTACAGGATTATACTATATCTGCTTATTTTAAAGTTTATTAAGGATATCTAAAAGAATAAACTACCGGATTCGAAAAGCATTTTGTGAATTATAGCAATACACGCACAATTTGAAATAGTTTCTAGCTATTTCCAGGGTTACTTATTTTAGTATGTAATTCCATTATAATATGAAACAATGTCAAAGATGTGCTCACAGACAAACAATAAAATTATCTAGAGCTATGATCGAATTTAAGTAGCTTTAAGATGAAGTTAGACTATGTATTATGTAGCATAGACCCTATTGTAATTGTAGAGCTAATTGATTTTTGAAATTATTGTCGCGTCTTCAGACGAGGCTCCCACTACACTGAAAATAACGACAATTTTTATTTCTACAGATACTCAAAGGTGCCTATAGTTACTACACATTTTTAGAGAAGAAAGAAGATTGAAATGTAGCTAACTTTTGTTCTGTGTGTTGCTAATCGAATGTTGTTACAATGCTGTTATTATTCTGTATTGTGTCATTGGTAAATCATAAAATAGTTTATTGAATAATTATTACAAAAATATTTACAGTATCGAAATTTGTGTTACAATGAAATAGATATGCACTATGCTTTGCCATTACAGTGTTACAATGAAATAGATATGCACTATGCTTTGCCATTACAGTGTTACAATGAAATAGATATGCACTATACTTTGCCATTACAAGTTTTAATACGAGTATTATCTATGTTTTACTCATAATTATAATTCGAAATAATAATTATAGCATTGTCAAGTCATACAAATTTATCACATTATTTAATTTATTATCATTTATACATAATCTGCAATTGAATTTTTTACTCTAAATATTATTTGATGTAACCAAGTTGTACAATATAATATTTTGAGATTCATTTGTTTATTTTCTTTGAAAAGAATAAAAAACTGATCAACTTGTGCTGTTATTAAAAATATTCTAAATTGACATTCGAATATTTTCAGTATAAAATGCAACCAAAATGGAATTAGTGCTTTATTTAGTTCTCAGTGATTATGGTATTATGATTATATATGATATAGGTTGGTAGATATTCCTTACATAAAATCGTTTTGAATCAATTTCGTCTATTTATTTTGATAACTGACAATTCCAATCGTTAAGAGTTTTCGGTTAAAATTAACTTACCTACATGACAAACTGTCGCAGAAGTAAAAAAACGGCCTGAGTCGAGTCGGACTCGCACACGGTTCCTTTGGGTACGGCCTCCGTAAAAGGTAGATCAAAAATAAGAAAATACGCTTAGCCTCTGTCAAAAGTAACAGAGTTTTATCATTTATAACGTGCTCTATTTGAATTTGACCGAACAAGCTCTCTCGACTTGGAAGCTTCCACAACTTGTTGATTAGAGGACATATTAAGCTGAACGATATGCGATATTATGAATTCTGTATTTGTATGACCAGCGATTATTCGTTCGTGGTGCCACTTCAGAGAAGGCAAATTATTTACAAGACTAAAAATACTTACACATGGAGCATGATTTGACAACTGGCTGGCTGATTACCCGTGTTCGCGCGTATTTGACAAAATTTTATTGAATAAAAGTGAATTTTCACTTAATTATGAATATAGTATCTCAGCGGTATCGGGTACAGTGATCAAGCTACCGGTACTCAGTACTTCATACTAGTAGTCACTGTATTCCTGTGGTGGTGGGGGGGGGGGGGGGTGGAAACTTGTATGAAACTGTTCTAGTACTCCCTTTCTGTCACCAAAGAGTAGTATGACAGACAGATAGACGGAAAACAAAGTGATCCTACACGTTTTTTAGGAACGTTACTCTAAAACGGAAAATAAATATAGGCACGTCTGATTATTTATCAAAAGCACTTTCAAAACTTATTGCTACTGATTTGCGCCCTAACTTATAAGAAATTATCATGTAGAGAAAGAAAGTGTTGCCCTTCTGCTTATAAGGATGAAAAAGCCTTATGCGAACGAGGCTAAAGAATAATGCAGTCATATGGCACAAAATAATATGGGGAGTGCGGACAAAACTGGAACTTTGGATTTAATTTGATATTTACAGATAATGTAGGTTGTCAATGGTTTTTTGAATTCCAATACTGGTACAGGATCCCTTTAAGAACGACCTTCACCAAGATGGTTAATGGATGAAAAGTGTTTTATATACGTGTTATATATAACGCCCATAGAATATGCAAATGTTAGGTTGACGATTTTTTTCTCGTCACAACTGTTGTTAGGCAGGTATAAACAGGTAAATCGATACTAGTAATTGCAACGCCCTGGTTGATGAATTGAAGTAATGAAAATGTAAAGATTATTTCATTACAAACACGGTAGTAGTGTTGTCGCGAATTTGTCTGACAAAAAATGACAACCTAACATTTGCATAATCTATGAGCGTTATACTTTCAATTGGTATGGAATGTATCTATTAAGCAAACCAATAAATAGTATTTTTTTTTTCTTATCATATTCTGGACTGAAATTTTTTAGGCAACCCTATTGCAATTTAATTATTGACATAGGTATTTAGTTGAATAAAAAACACTTTTCATCCATTAACCAGCTCGGTGAAGGTCGTTCTTAAAGGGATCTCAGACCATACGAAAATGTCTCGCGTCCATAGTTTAACTTCAAAAAGGTATCCATATTCAAAAGGTATATACTTCAACATGAATAAAAATATAAAAATCATGATGAAAGCATATGAAACAAACTAGTTTTGCAACTTCAAACGGCTGAAAGCGACGAGTACGTATAAGCATAATTATGAGAGGCACGAATGTAGACATAAAAGACTTTCTGTTAAGTCAGCGTCACTTTGTTCAGTTCGTGCCCTTAAAGTATGTTATAAGCTTTTTTGAAGTTAGAGTTAATGAACACGCGGTTTGGTTGTTTTTATAGTTTTTATTCTGTTTTTGTTGTTTTCAGTTAAATGTAAGATTAAGATCTTTACTCTCTGTGTTAAGTGATGGCCATATTATGTCTTTAAATTGTTGTAGTCGCAAAATAGACAGAAGCAACCTTCTCAACAAATCCACAGTAATCAGTAACCTGGAGTGCCCAAGTCTGAAGTCAACTGAAGCTGAAAATGTAATTTGTTCCGTGGAGGCGCGGTTTCGCGCAAAATAAGACACGCCGTCGTTTGACTTGAGAATTTTTTTTTTGTAATAAATAATTGGCGATGTAATCTTAGAATATTATTTAAGCATCGAATTGACAAAAAAATTAGGGAACAAACTGCACTTCAGACTGGTCTAGTTTCTTCGTTCGGTCTTTGCAAACGCCACTCATAGAACGACGACACTTTTTCTTTCCCGGCCGGATTTCGTACTACACACAATTTCTTTCAGCAGGCACTTCGGTTTGACAATGAGCCTAATGACGATGAAGCCACCCGCTGGCGTTCACTTAAAACACGCAGCAGAAGCGCCTAGTGTAGTTTGTTGCAAGACCTATTTTACGCAATAGGTTCATACAGCCTACTGTGCCTAGCTGCAAAGATCCATTACTCGCTAGCTTTGTTCAAAATATATAGGTACTACGAAGTCGTGTCTGGCATTCACGAACACACTAGTGCCAATAATATTGGTAAGTTTACATGCCAATGCGTGTTTGCGCGTACTATCGCCCCCGCAATTTTATGCTGACAGCTGTTCTACACAAATAACATATGTCACCAATTCTATAAACTTCGAGCTGACATTGAGAAAATGATACAATGTATTTGGCTATCATTTTTAGTAGATTGGGTTGAAACGCTGATGCTTCAGGTATTGGTAGCGAGAAAGATAAATAAAAAGAAGTAAGATGGTTAAATTAAAAAAAAACAGGATATTCTCAAGTTCAGGATCGCGGGCGAATCAAGCAGCAAGTATTTGGCGAGGACCGATTGGTTTCGAGGGGAGCCGACTTATCTGGGGTTTTTCTTCACTGGTAGGCCGGGGGTGAGTTCCTCCAGAAGGTTCGATGATTTTCATTGGACGGTGGGTTCGCCCTAAATCCTGGCGCCCGGTGCCTTAGAACGGACGTCCTGAAGGAAATGCTCTTCGGTGACGAATTGCCAGTCCCAACAGTGAATCCTGGAATGTTCCATGGTAAAATCCTTTTTTCTCGATGAAGTCCCCAAAGACCCGCCGACTCCATTTCTGCCATTCGCAGGGCAAGGAGTCGAGAGGTCCTACAACTGTTGAGGGTCGAGAGGCTGTACATGGAAGATATTTAGAAAATTTTGATTGTAGGGCGTTCTCTAATCGATACTGAAGCCAAAAATGTAATTTAAATTTTTCATGTCTGTCTGTCTGTCTGTCTATCGGTCTGTATCCCGAATAAGTATCACGCTGAAACTACTGAATTGATTTGAATGAAACTTGGTACAATGAGAGCTTATAACCCGAGGAAGGTTCAAGGATAATTTTGATCCCGATATTTTGCGCGGTTCTTCTGGGAAAGGGAATAAAAAACAAAATGGTTTTTTAGTTATAACATCTCAATGCGAGGTACGATTTGAAAAAAAAATTCAGTGTTCTAAAGGGAGCTTTAAGGAATGTTTCAGACAAGTTCCAATGTTAAGAGTTTTGTAGTTCAGGAATTAGAGACATCTCAACTTTTGCAAACCTAGAATTCAAGGATTCCTTTGCATGTTAGGGTAAATCGATACTGGTGTGTTGGTTGGCTTTATCATAAAAGAGCTTAATTATTAAGGCTATTGTAAAATAATACCGAAGGGGTGGACTGAATTGTTTTAGAATGGACTTAATCTTTAAGCTCTTTTATGATTAAGCAAACAGGGCAGTTTCATACGCTCCCATGAGTCTGTTAAAAAAATATCTGTCCTTTCATACACCTTATGTGGCGTAAACAAAGTTGCTAGGGTCAGCTAGATTTTTATATAAATACTAGCTGTTGCCCGCGACTTCGTACGCGTGAAAATTATGTTATTTGCCAATTTATTGCTCTCTGCTTAGGCCCTAGGATATGCAGCGTGATAATATATAGCCTATTTTAAGACCCTACCCCTAGTTAATGTTTGTGCAAAATTTGAATCAAATCTATTGAGTACTTTTCGAGATCCTTCCGGACAAAGCAAAGCAAACAGACAAACAGACAAACCGACAAACAGACAAAAAAAATTCTAACTACATTTTTGGCTTCGGTATCTTATATAGAACACCCAGCGAGTATTTTTTTTTAAATATATCTAATGTACAGTTTTCACTTTTTTATCATTTTATTATATGTATAGATAGTATCGCACATGCAAAGCTTACATTTCAAGGAATCGAACAAAACAAAAAAGTTGAGAATATTTCTATTACTTTCAGAGAAACAACAGAAAAAGCAAAAAAAAAGTTTAAACGCAATTTACTCGAAAGTTACTAAGCTAGTGCGTTGTTTGTGATTACGACGGCAGTATCGGCCTCCATGACCGGGGACCTGAGGCCGGTGAAACGGCTGCTCACCGTCCTTACAGAAGCAGGCCCATGACGGCAGTGTGACGTGAGGAGTTCACGCGCGCCCCTCCTTATAAGCGGGATCACACCCGAAACCCCCAAAGACGCGGGTCAGCACCCGAACCACCCCCTAGACGAGACCACAGTGTCATGCGACCTATGATGATAGCTAAGGGCTCGTTTAAGGAGACGCGGCGCGTCGTGCGGTACGGTCCGCGAAGCGGGCCTCGAGAAACACAAACATACGGCAATGTTTGAAGCGATCAAGGAAAAGCGTTTTTGCAAGCGTTTGTTGAGTTGTAGCTGCCCAAGCTACGAGCGGCGCGCACTGGATTCACCAGAGGTCAAAAGTATGAAAATAAAAGTTGAACTATCCACACTTTTTGACGTCTATTCAATTATTCGATAACTGCTCTTCATAATGGTAAATTACCCTCAACCTTTAATAAACCGGATCATAGGTAAACTGAGCCGATAAATTGATAGTTTTGTTGCTATATTTTTAAGAAAAATTGTGTGAATTACTATTAGACTTCAAACAGATTTTTTATATTTTAAAAGTATAATTGAAAGGTTTATATATATGAATTTAAAAGAACAAGGTATGCAGATTATTTTATGATATCAATTTACTCTGTAGGTAGATTTAAGCCCCCTAATTATCGCACCTATTTCAAGTGACAAAATAAAAAAAATATTAATACTTGCATAATTATGAAGACTCATAAGTTTTGCCTCATGTAGTTTTATTTTATATAATTTAGCTAGTTGAATAGCTCTAATCTTGCTTCATAATGCCATATATGTCGTTGTTTTGCGCAAACTTGCGCAACCTTAGGATAAATTGACAAATAGACGCTTCTTACAGGGTGAACACTAAAAGTCAGTCGTCTTGATACATTAAACATTTTGCATATATTAAAAAGCATTTTAATAGTTCTTCTAAGCTCCAATAAACGCACGAAGCATATAAAAGTGTCTTTAATATACATAATCCAATATATTTAAGGATAAAATATATTCTTTCTAGCTAATGCAAGATCTTTGAATAAATTTTAAAAATCTGCCCTAAAAAGGATATTTTGTCTTCTATTATAATTTTAAACTTTAAAAAATAATAATACTTGCATAATTCAAAATGAAAAATTCTAAAAAGGTGAAATGTGGGCATATTATATGCCTCTGTTCTTCGAGGATAAAGGCGTGACCATATGTACATATGTATGTATTTTGTCAATAAATAATCACATAAGTCGTTTGATTTTCATAAATTAAGTAAAAAGAGCAGTTATCTAATATTGACCACCATCAAACGGATCCACTGTGCGGTGCCGCGTCGGACGTGGCAAATGAAGCAACAGGCGACGCTGCGGAGGACGCGGCGTGTAAACCAGCAAGTTTCGCAATGGGGGAACGCGGCGGATGAAGCGGCGGGTGACGCCGCAGGGAAGGGGTGGGAATGTCGTTTGCTCCCTGTAACTAGTCCAACAAGCTCGACGCCACGCGTCTCCTTAAACGAGCCCTAAGTCCTGTACGTACCGGGGGTCATAAACACATATGCGGCATATAATTATGTAAGTGTCTCGCAGGATATTTTTGTTATGTTCCTGGTTGCCCGCGAGGTCTACTCTTCGCAGAAGTACGTTTAGTAAAGTAAGTTTTTAATACCTATCTATGTAAAGTTTTCGGCGAAAAAATTGTTAACGCGAACGCAAATTACTGCATGGACTATAACGCGGTTTTTTTTACAAAGATCTTAGTCAAATTTATCTTACGTTTGTTTCAGTTTAGAAGAAGCGAAATTGTGAATAAAAATAAAATACCTAATCAAGGGTGGATTTTCTTGCGATTATTATTCTTTAAAACGGATGGAGTCGTGGGCTCCGGCTAATAATATTAAAGAAATGGTACAAGATAGATCTCTGTCAACTAGGTCAGAGTAATAACATGAAGTCCGAAGACTTCACACGAACTGGCTTCATTGTGCGAGATTACAGCCGTGAAACAAGTTTTTAGTACGTTTTATATGACTGTATTTTGACCACGAAACTACCATTTTATATGCTGCTGGTGCTGTGATTACTTGTTTATAGGTTAGTTTTGTAAGAACATAATTTATGCGGTATGTGTATAGAAAAATACCGATATTTGGCAAGTACGTAATTTTATTCAACCACATATTGAAAAACGTCACTTGTACTGCTCCACAATTTTTATTATTGTAATACCTAACCGGTTTCGCTTTACGGCATTCTCAAAGGATTATTGATCATAATTATTATTCGATCGATATGATATTTTAAGACAATAATAAATATTGTGGAACGGTACAAGTGAAGTTTTTCAATGTGTAGGAAGTTCTATTAATCAACATTATCAATATTCTTTATTCAACCAGTTTCCACTTGTCTTTTCCAGATAAAATCAGCCCCAACAAAAACACTCTTTTATTTTAATTCAAAATACCAATAAAATAATGTAAAAATAACAATAACAAGTAACACGCCACAGGCATGGAACAGATTGTGTGGTAGTTTTCTTCTTCAATAATAGTGATAGAGCTTTATTGAAGAATTAGAGACCTATCCCACTTCTGAGCCATGTTTATAAAGATAATATAATACATTATGTTAATTTATGGGATTCATTTAAATTGCCCTATAAAATCAATAAAGTTGCATTGAGAGTTGTGGAAATGAACATTTTAGAGTGCTTTTCATGTTCGAAATATAATTGAAATTCTGAGAGTTTGCTACACAGAATAGTTTCTAATAGTCGATACTTCCATTTATACATTAGTTATACAACTGGCGTCTCGAAGGCCACAACATCGATCATAATTTTAATGATACATACTATTTGATCGTGAAAAGAATACTAATGTATTTTAAGGCGCTATCCTAAGCGAATAACATAGGAAAGTCGTACATTGTTTCATAATTTCCGAAAAGATTATGAAATAAAGTACGACTACGTTAACCTAAAGAATATACTTACTCGTATCCATAGCATACTATATATACATAGCTAGCCGTTTTAAATTGCGAATAATGTATCTGTATCTACTCTGATACTATAATACAAAGATTATAAAAATGAAATCAAAACTCTTATGACAAACATTGCGCACAGGCCAAAAATAAAGTTTTATTACGATACAGGGCTTGTATGGACACCTATATCATTAAATAACTTTTTAATCATAACGATACATCTATACAACCTCCAGCTGGACCAAGAAGGCTTAACCTCTACTTTAAAAAAAAGGTAGTGCCTCCGCAGCCAGCGCCAGCCGCCGATTCGGAAGGAAAAAAAAGTACCACGCATGCACAATCGATGTTTGCACCTTGGCGCCTACATTTGACATTTAAATTAAACAAAGTTTGGTTTTGTTTGAACATGTCTGAAAGCGAGGAAAGTGGTAATCCACCTGTATTCCAATATGTTCTACGATCTTTGTTCAACTAATAGAACAAATTGGTTTTTTTTTCTCCTCAGTTCTACTAAAAAAATTAATAGAAAAAAATGGAATTGAAATTCCTTACTGTCTATCAATAATTGTATCAATAGAACAAACTGGATTTATAATTCTGCAATGTTCTAGAAAAATGAAAGTTGAAGAAGCAAGTGAGGTGTGTATGGACCGTGCCGTGTGGCGCTCGGTTATTTCTGCCTACCCCGCAAGGGATATGGCGTGAACAGTGGCGGCGTAAGGCGTGGGCGACGTGGGCCACCGCCCACGGCTTCGCGGTACAAGGGGCCTCGCGCCTCAAATATTTTTACGCATTGCTTCAAAGCGAGAATAAAATAAAAAAAGATATTAATTAATTTTGTTGTGAAAATTATGTTTTTTTAGTCTGGGAACATTTGCTTACGTTGCGTAACTATTATATCGAGTAATCCTTGCCGCCGCACAGTGGATCGATTCATACAAATCGGCGGACATAGAAATCTTAAAAAACTTTTTTAACTGATTTTACAAAAACTAATGATGCCAATGTGTTTATCTTAATAATTGTAGTCGAAAACATAGAGACATAATTTTGATTACCCTTCAATTTAAAAAAAAATATTCGACAAAAACTGATTTCAATGTATGGAAAAGTTCATTAAAAAAACCGGCCAAGTGCGAGTTGGACTCGCCCATGAAGGGTTCCGTAGCAGCAAGTAACATAATATAAAAGTTCTTGTAGTTCGTTGTAAGTGTAACTTTGACTGATGTTTTAACACTTTCGCAGTAGTAGTGATTTTTCTAAGCCAATCTTGCGGTTTTTGACGTATTAAAAAAAACTACCAACTCGATTTCGTTCAAACCAATTTTCGTTGGTAGTTTTTATGGCAATGAACATCATATATTTTTTTTAGATTTATTATTCTCTTAGTTTAGAAGTTAAAGGGGGGGGGGGACACATTTTTCCACTTTGGAAACGTCTCTGCAAACTATTACTACACATATACTTTAGAAAAAAAATGATCTTAGCAACCTTAATAGCATTTTGGAAGACCTATCTATAAATACCCCACACGTATGGGTTTGATGAAAAAATAATTTTTGAGTTTCAGTTCTGAGTATGGGGACCCCTAAAATTTACTGCTTTTTTCTAGTGTTATATGAAAATCTTAATGCGGTTCACAGAATACATCTACTTACCAAGTTTCAATAGCTTAAGCAATAGCTAGCAAAAAGTGACTGTGACATACGGACGGACAGACAGACAGACATGACGAATCTATAAGGGTTCCGTTTTTGCCATTTGGCTACGAAACTCTAAAAAGGGATAGCTTGTGATTTTCTCGTGTTTTCCTATTTTAACGCTTATAGTGACTTCTAATGGGTTGTTAGCAAAATATCTGCCAAACATTTTAGGTACCCCTAGGCACCGCTTTGGGAGCTATATAACAAAATATCATTTTTCTTATTTCCTTTAAGAAAATATGTCTAATTCGTTTTTTTACAGTTATTGTAACTGTAAAAAAAAGAATAAGTAATGTTAATTAACTACATTTTAGCTTAGTACTGTCCTACCCAAATCAAAAATAATATGATTAGCATACGGGATTGGACGTTTTTGAGAGATACTTATAAGCAGGCAACTATAATTTTTTCCTACGTTTTTAGCAACATTTTGTATGGTATAGTGATTTTTCATTAAGATTTGAAGAAAATATTGTATTAATTAAATAAAACAATAACGCATTTTATAACACATATATCATAGTTATAAAAATACAAAAACTTACTTATAAAAACAAAAGTGGTAAAAATAATATCTTAATATAAATAAAAATATAGAACAGAAACGATTCAATTAACATGTATGTACAGTACATTAAATAATCAAAAAGAAAAGTATTACATAAACTTAAAAAAAAGTTGTATTGTAAAATAAACAAAAATATTTAACAAAGACAATTAAATTTAAACTATGTACATTCAATAATCAAACAAAATTAGAAATATGTAGCCAAAAAATAAGCGTTAAAATAAGAAAACACGAGAAAATCGCAAGCTTTCCCTTTTTTAATGTACTTTTCCATGAAATCAATTTTTGTCGAATATTTTTTTAAAATTGAAGTCTAATCAAAATTGTATGCTTGTGTTTTCGACTACAATATTAAGATAAACACATTGGCATCATTAGTTTTTGTAAAAACAATAAAAAGTTTTTCAAGATTCCTGTCTGCCGATTTGTATGAATCGTTCCACTGTGCGCCGCCGACCAGTGCGGGGAATCCCTTGTTTTAGTCCTTCTGGACTGTTGGTTTCACTGCTAAGTTCCACTAAGGGGTCCAACAGAATTTACAAATACTCATGGACCCATTTAGGTAGTGGAACCAACAATATATGTTTTATCCAGGATTTTTTGGGACGAGTGACCCCACTAACCACATTTGACATAAACCTCTGTGATTTAATTTATTTTTTCCTTATGGCGATACTATTATTATTGGCGCCACAGAACCGGGCCTCGCGAAATCTGTCTTGCCCACACCAAATTTTGGTCTTGCCCCGCTGCTGGGCGTGAAAATAGTTAGTTAGTTAGTTTCTACTATTTCTATCAGTTGAACAAACTGGAATTATATTTGAGTCCGTTGTTGACGCCGGGCATCGCATCGTGGTAAAAAGTATTCTATGCAATTATGGCGAGTCCACCTTTTCTGTATGTGATCAACCACATAACAAGGGACGTGGTACTGGACTTTCCACACAAGCCGCAGGGCAGCAAAACGCGACGCTCACGCAGCGCACTCGCGGCTCGCACGCGGCGCCCGCGCTACTCACACGCCCGAGGAACGCGCACGCCAAATGTGGGGTCAGCCTTTATTTTATTTTTTTATTTATTTATGTGACCTAGCGTGGGAACTACTGAGAACACAACACATCGAAAAACTCGGTAGGAATTCTTACAAATTAAAATAAGATTTTAAAACAAAATTTATTTATATTGTATTATTTATATGTATATAAATTGTAAGTATATAAAATATTACATTGTATTATTAAAAACAAACAGAGGGTAAAGAAAAAAACATATCCTAAGTATATATTTAGTACAAATTAATTTGTACAATTAACTTGCTATAATTTCTAAAAACAAATTCACTGTTATGTGACCACATAGCAGTTGCAGTTGTGTTTTCTTTATTATATTATCGATTGATGCTATTCGTTAGCCTTTTCTTTACAAGTTGGTATTTTTTTATTTTTTGAACTTTTAACGCAAACGTTTTTGCATCTAGTTGCAATGCGTGTAGTAATCGCAACAAATTTATATTCTTTTTATTACATTTATTGTTTAATGAAAAGTGCCATCCCTCCAGACTGTTTGTTGTTCTATGCCTTACATCAGAAATACACCATGTATCTATAAAATTCTCATCTTTGAGCCAATAGTGGTCCATGAATTTAATGAAACGCTTTAAGCACTGTTTATTTTCCTCTGGTAGTAAAGATACTCTCCATTTTATGTAGGTCCAAGCATCAGTAACATATCGATCCCTCCTACGTAGACTATGGTAACCCCAAAATGACAGCTTTACAGGAGAGCTGTTTGAATGTACAAAGTTGTATAAAATTTTAAATTACGCAGTTATTTACTTTAAAATGACTATGATGCCTAGATAAATAAAGTACTTTATTATGATATCAAACTATATGAGAATACCTATTTAATCCGTTTTTAAGATATAGTTGTTACTACATTTTACACCGTATTCTAAAATAGTTAATTTATCGTAAGTATTACATGCTATTTTATACGCCGAAAAATAAACTACTTTTAGTATTGTACGTAACACTTAATATATTCTTCATCGTAACTTCACATTTGATTTCAATTGTATGTAGTACAATACCATAATTTACGTTGGCATACTTGAGTCTTTTAAACGTATGTGGGCTGAAATATGGTACAGGTCTGGAAGAATATAAGGCAAAAAACACATGAAAACACTGCCATTAAACAAACTTATTTCAGCTTTAGATAATCGGTTAGTGGAAGTAGTCATCAATAGAGTAATATACCCTTATTACTCCATTGATGACTATCTGATTTATAATAATTAAAATATTGGAACGAAGTTCCTTATCGCGCGTTGTGAAGGGGGCTAGACGGAAAAAATTCTCACGAAAAGTTGTAACGACACTTTTGGTAGTGATAGTGGTAGTGGTAGTGATAGTGGTAGTGATAGTGGTAGTGATAGTGGTAGTGATAGTGGTAGTGATAGTGGTAGTGATAGTGGTAGTGATAGTGGTAGTGATAGTGGTAGTGATAGTGGTAGTGATAGTGATAGTGGTAGTGATAGTGGTAGTGATAGTGGTAGTGATAGTGGTAGTGATAGTGGTAGTGATAGTGGTAGTGATAGTGGTAGTGATAGTGGTAGTGATAGTGGTAGTGATAGTGGTAGTGATAGTGGTAGTGATAGTGGTAGTAATAGTAGTAATGATAGTGGTAGTGGTAGTGATAGTGATAGTGGTAGTGATAGTGGTAGTGCTAGTGCTAGCCAGGGGATGAACATGAACTCTACGAGCAATACCAATGCAAATAGGAGTTTCGCTCTGTTCAGTTTCAGTCGCGCGTAAAGGTTACACGCACTCACTTTTTTTTATATTTGTTTTCTTTTTGTTTTTGTTTCTGTTTTTGTTTTTGCTTACAATAACATTTTAAAATTAAAATAAAATTTTATTACAATTCCTTCACTTTAATCGAAAGGAACTTCGTTCCATCCGGGTGTCCCTTGACACCTCTCAAGTTTTTTCATTGTTAAAAATTACAGAGAAACATAATTATTACATATCTATATATTTACATTTTTACTATTTAAACTAAACCTAAATAAGGCCCCGTGGCATTGTGCCCAAAAGACTAGCAGCATTCCCCCTTTGAATAGCAATACCACCTATTCGTTGAGCGAGAAAACTGCCAGCCCTTGGGACACCAGTCGACTCCACAAGGCGTTTTTTCACCCCATGGACTAGGTCCAGGTCTCGACATCGACTGGACGAAAACAATACGATGAGTCGAGACCCTTATATTTATTAATTTTTATATTCTTCATCGTAACTTAACATTTGATTTCAATTGTATGTAGTACAATACCATAATTTACGTTGGCATACTTGAGTCTTTTAAACGTATGTGGGCTGAAATATGGTACAGGTCTGGAAGAATATTAGGCAAAAAACACATGAAAACACTGCCATAAAACAAACTTATTTCAGCTTTAGATAATCGGTTAGTGGAAGTAGTCATCAATAGAGTAATATACCCTTATTACTCCATTGATGACTATCTGATTTATAATAATTAAAATATTCATTGTTAAAAATTACAGAGAAACATAATTATTACATATCTATATTTTTACATTTTTACTATTTAAACTAAACCTAAATAAGGCCCCGTGGCATTGTGCCCAAAAGACTAGCAGCATTCCCTCTTTGAATAGCAATACCACCTATTCGTTGAGCGAGAAAACTGCCAGCCCTTGGGACACCAGTCGACTCCACAAGGCGTTTTTTCACCCCATGGACTAGGTCCAGGTCTCGACATCGACTGGACGAAAACAATACGATGAGTCGAGACCCTTATATTTATTAATTTTTATATTTTCAGCCGCTTCCGCTGCTTGCTGCGCTGGCTTTTAATTTTGTTTTAGGAAAGATGGGACGGGGTCAGAGTGTTAACTTATAAATTGCATCCCAGACCAGCACCCGACCCATCTCCCACGGTATTAAAGTTATACCATCCGGTCTCTCGCCATCGTCCCCAAAAACGCCATTTGGCTCTAGGAGGGCAGGCACATTGGCGGTGGCAAGAGCACGGCGAATGATGTCATTCACGCAGGCAGCGTGGCGTGCCTGCGCTTTTTAAACATGAAAGACCATGATGCCCCAAAGTGTCAATGTTAATACCGCAGGGGCATCGATGTGGAGCGCAAAGCATGACGCCAGGTGGAAACCTGGCGTTACGCAACCAACTGAAATTCATCCGCTCCACATCGATGCCCCTGCGGTATTAACATTGACACTTTGGGGCATCATGGTCTTTCATGTTTAAAAAGCGCAGGCACGCCACGCTGCCTGCGCTGAATGACATCATTCGCCGTGCTCTTGCCACCGCCAATGTGCCTGCCCTCCTAGAGCCAAATGGCGTTTTTGGGGACGATGGCGAGAGACCGGATGGTATAACTTTAATACCGTGGGAGATGGGTCGGGTGCTGGTCTGGGATGCAATTTATAAGTTAACACTCTGACCCCGTCCCATCTTTCCTAAAACAAAATTAAAAGCCAGCGCAGCAAGCAGCGGAAGCGGCTGAAAATATAAAAATTAATAAATATAAGGGTCTCGACTCATCGTATTGTTTTCGTCCAGTCGATGTCGAGACCTGGACCTAGTCCATGGGGTGAAAAAACGCCTTGTGGAGTCGACTGGTGTCCCAAGGGCTGGCAGTTTTCTCGCTCAACGAATAGGTGGTATTGCTATTCAAAGAGGGAATGCTGCTAGTCTTTTGGGCACAATGCCACGGGGCCTTATTTAGGTTTAGTTTAAATAGTAAAAATGTAAAAATATAGATATGTAATAATTATGTTTCTCTGTAATTTTTAACAATAAATAATGTTAATTATTATAAATCAGATAGTCATCAATGGAGTAATAAGGGTATATTACTCTATTGATGACTACTTCCACTAACCGATTATCTAAAGCTGAAATAAGTTTGTTTTATGGCAGTGTTTTCATGTGTTTTTTGCCTAATATTCTTCCAGACCTGTACCATATTTCAGCCCACATACGTTTAAAAGACTCAAGTATGCCAACGTAAATTATGGTATTGTACTACATACAATTGAAATCAAATGTTAAGTTACGATGAAGAATATAAAAATTAATAAATATAAGGGTCTCGACTCATCGTATTGTTTTCGTCCAGTCGATGTCGAGACCTGGACCTAGTCCATGGGGTGAAAAAACGCCTTGTGGAGTCGACTGGTGTCCCAAGGGCTGGCAGTTTTCTCGCTCAACGAATAGGTGGTATTGCTATTCAAAGGGGGAATGCTGCTAGTCTTTTGGGCACAATGCCACGGGGCCTTATTTAGGTTTAGTTTAAATAGTAAAAATGTAAATATATAGATATGTAATAATTATGTTTCTCTGTAATTTTTAACAATGAATATTTTAATTATTATAAATCAGATAGTCATCAATGGAGTAATAAGGGTATATTACTCAGGGCGTCTTCGGTGCTTTTCTGGGGCATAAAGCCGTACTGGCGAGTGCTCATACGCGGCAATAGGTGGTACTTGAGTCGAGTAATCACCATCCTCTCGTACACCTTTCCCAAAACCGGTAACAGGCCTATAGGCCTGTACGATTTGGGAACGGTGTACGAGTCCTTGCCTGGCTTCTTCAGCACCACCACCACGGCTTCCTTCCATATCTTAGGAAAGTAGCCGTGATGGAGGCACTGATTCAGCAGCTTCAAGAAGAGTGACGGATCGGTCTCGATGGCTCGGGAACAGATGTCGGCTGTAAAGCCGTCCACTCCCGGCGCTTTCTTCGGGTTGAATCTCTGGAGCGCATCGATCAGTTCGCCCACCGTAAAAGGTGGGTCATCATCATTATGACCATCTATGTCTTTTACGGCGGTTTCGCGTATCTGTCGATGCGCTTCAGTGTCTTCCTCGACTCGATCCTCCGGGTAGAAGGTTCGAGCGAGGAGTTGTGCTGAGCCCCTAGCGTCCAAAAAGGTCCCCTCGTGGGTTAGCAGTCGATCTTCTTCCCTCACTGTGGCCCTCCCGATTACCCTGTATATCCCCTCCCAGACGCCCTCCCTGTCCTGCTTTCCACAGAAATTCTTCCAACTTTCGACCTGTGCCTTTTTTACTTCTGATTCATACATCTCCTTGCATTCTAGGTATTCCACAACTACTAGTTGCCGTCGATCCGGCGCTGCGTTCCTGATCCGACGCCTTTTGGTGTTGACTTCCCTTTTCAGGGTGGCGAGCCTCTCCGACCACCACGGCACAGTGATTTTTTGACTGTTGCGCTTTTTTGGGATGGCTTCCCCGCAGGCCCCCCCTACTGAGCATGAGTACTCGACGGCTGCGCTTTCCAGATCTTCTGTACTTGCGAGCCGCCGAGCAGCCAGGCCCCGCAGCGAGAGTTCCTGTGCCAGCTTCGTCTTAAAGCCATCCCAATCAGCCTTTTTGGTGTTATAGAGCCTAGTGGTACGCTGTATCTGCGTACCACTGGCTCGCTCTAAGTGGACATTAAACACTATGCAGTTGTGGTCGGAGTTGACTAGCCCTGTGTCAACCCTCCAGCCGTCGGTCAGGGGGAGCATGTCTCCCGTGCAAGATGTTACGTCTATGTAGCTGTGGAACCTCCTTCCGCCCCTATACGTGTCGAAAGTTGGAATACTTCCACTATTCAGAACATGGAGGTCCATCTGTTCGAGGACGTCCATCAGTAACCCTCCCCTCTCATCTTGAAACGGATGCCCCCACCAGGTACTTTTTGCATTGGCGTCTCCTCCAAGAAGAAGGCGCCGGCCTCCGAGCTCGTGCTTCACCTTCAGCAGTTGCTCCAGGCAGGGCTCCAGGGGTGCCCTCGGTTCGCAGTAATAGGACACCAGGGTGATCTCCCAGGCACTGGTCGGATCCCCACCACACACACATGGTCTGTGGTGAGTTGCGGGTACTGCAAGACGTCCAGCGTCGCGTCAAACACGACGATGGCCGCCTTAACAGTCCCTTCTCCTTGCCCAGTGTTCTGGAAGACCCTGGCGCCCTGGTATGCTCCCATTCCCCTCATCGAGCCCACGTAAGGCTCCTGCACTAGAGCAACCGCGGCCCTAAGCCTGGTGGCCTCGATCATGAGGTCCTTTGTAGCCTGCGCCTTCTTCTGGAGGTTAGCCTGCAAAAACCTGTATGGGGGCCTATTTGCCGGGGTGCCCTCAGCAGTACTGGATGGACGCCCTCGCTATCTGATCCCACTTTCCTTTCACTGGGCACGAGCCATCGAAGACACTATGTCTCGTGTTGCTCAGTCTCTCCCTTCTGCAGTTGCAGCAAGACGGCTGCGACCCGACGGCATATTCAGGGCATTGTGCCCTCAAAAGTTCCGGTGTTGGCTGTAGAGAAAGCTTTCAGCCAATCACCGGATTCCTTTCTACTGAGCGCTAATAATCTGGCCTGACCTGGGTCTAAGCTGGTGTTTAACAAGAAGTCAAAGGTTAATTTTGATATAGCGTCGTCCCAGCTCCGTTGTAAATTAGGATGGGCGGGAAAATTTTGGCCCGGACAAGCCATAAGCCAAGCATTCCCGGCATCTGTAAGGCCAGTCGTCCCATAGTCTGTAAGACAATTGGTCAGAATTTTACCTACGAGACTCGACGTGGCGTGTACAGATGACAAAAAGGCTGGCAAAGCCACACTAGAAATTATGCGGATCCCTAGCCCACTATATTACCAAGATTGTTCGCTCAGTTGTATATTGAGAATCGATTTCAAAGAAAATTTGATAAGCGAATCAATAGAAAATAAATCATTTTGATGTTTCCAAAAAGGACAACAGCGAAGGAAATAATAGATTTGGTAAAAAACATACAAAATTTTAGAATTGTGACTGCGTAATGTGAACGAATATTAAGAAGCCGATCTACATTGGATTCAAAATTTGAATTTTTTGTGCTAATTATTATGGAATAGCATCTTCAAATATAGGGGACCCTAGGAGGTAAAGATTCTGTCTTTTAACAATTTTGATATTCCGACATAAGGAATTGAATTTTCAAATGAGTTCCGAATTGTTGTGATTGTTATGAATATATAATTCACACTTATTAAAATTTTATTCCAAACCAATCAAATAAAATTCGTTTTTAATTTCTATAAGATTCGACAGAACAGAAACTGCATCACCTCCAAGAGTCCCGTCATCTAAATATCAGACGTTAAATTTAAAGTGAAAACTTTATATTTGGATGATGGGTTAATATCTAGGCTGAAAATGGCTGGTGAGAGGGGATCTCCCTGCTGGCAACCGACTTCAGAAGAAAGTTCGTTGCATTTATACATTAATTTTGATATTATACATTTCAGGAACATTGCTTCTAATGTCTGACAGCAAGGTGTCACGGTTTACCGAATTAAAAACATTTTTGACATCAATTTTTAGCAAAAGTTCAGGGATTGATTCGTCACAAGATTGGACGAAAGTGTTAATTATTATCGTATCAGCGTAGACTTGGGCTGTACTGTTGGTCCTTCAAAGTCACGAGCAGTGGGTGAACTGGCAAAGGCATCAAATATGTCCATTAAATTATTTATGGCCTCTACATCAGCAACTCTATATCAGCACGGGGTAACTGAGATTCTGAAACCAACAAAAAATTATGTATTATACAAAGAATCTAAAAAAATAAATAAAGAATCTACGATGTAACGTCACGTAATGTATCGAATGTTTTTATCGATGCAACGTAAAATATGGTAAGTATTACATACTTTTTTTATGTATGTTTCACGGAGTAAAATAAAGTAAGTATTTTTACAATATAAATATTACTTAACTATTCCCATGTAAAATGTAGCAAGTATCACTTCTGACAAAATAAACACACTGACTCCCGATGCATATTATTGTAAGTATTCCTTACGATAAAACACACCGGAGAAAATAAAATTAACAATTTATATAAGTAAATGTAGTTCTCTGTTCCTCATAAGAATAAAATAATGAAAAAATGTATTCACTAATCTAGTAATAAGGAAGAATTTACATAAATACATATTATTTACCTGGATTTTCTTCTTTTTCTTCATTGAGATCAGAACTTTTGATGGTTAAATTATATATTGTTTTAAACCTTGATGATTTTTTTCTGAAATATTTCGAATTACTACCACTATTAATTGTTACCACAGAATTTTAAATCGGAAGTAAATATTGTGCTTAAGTGGAGAATATTTTTTTGTTAATTGTGGGTCTCTACCTCTGTTTTTTCTTTCTTGCAAAAAATAAAACTTTCAAAAGTAGGTAGGTAATAATCACTGTTGCAATGCACTTTATTGTATTCTCTCACGGGTTATTTGTATTATAAGACGCCGCTCTTGAAACATTTCATGTAAGGAAGCATGTATTTTTAGAAGAAGAAGTATGTATTTTTGAAATAAAACAAAAATCGACTTTTTGTGGATTACCACAATATACGTAGGAGGGATCGATATGTTCTTGGAACCAGTGGTAGAACACTGCATAACTTAACAATTCTTTTCATCCATTTATTTTTAGGTATTGCAAAGTATTTTGCCTTTCGCCATATAGATCGATTATAATGAAAATAACAACCGTTAGTTATTATATCAGGAAATAAGCTCACAATTGCACTTCTCGGGGCTCCCTCAAAGTCGGAAGTAAATTTTTTTGGGCACTAACAACCAATTTGAGCTTTTATCATCTCAAATAAAATGATATATGATGTTTTAGACATACCAGACATAAGTGCATAAAAAACCGGAAAAATGTTTGTTTGTTGATCGGTACTGTTAAAATCCGCATGAATGGCATATAACTGTTGAAATGGTTTTGGACAGGACTTGAATGTCCCATCGCCGAAATAGTGTGTTAGTGAGTCGACGTGTTGTATCATTTCTTTTAGACCAAATACAATTATTTTTACTTCTTTAGAATTGTAATCTCCAATTAAAAATGAATAATATCGAGGTGATATTATCATATCACCTCGATATAATAATATCGAGGTGATATTATCATTTTTCATCATTCATTTTTTTTCATTATAAGGCTTTTCAAAGCAGATCTTAGGAATTTTAGCGGCTTTGTTCCTGGTGTTATATAGCGTACTTTTGATTGAACTAAAACTTGAACTTTGCATATCAAGTCAATTCCACTGTCTTTAATAGTCTGTACAGATTCCTCATAAAATTTAGGTATAGGTTGAGTACAATCTGAATTAAAGAGTTTTTGCTTGCATTCCTCAAGTTTTTCAGTCAGAGCATTTTTTTCGTGGTCGGGTAGACAGATATTGTGTGATTTGGATTTTAAAATAACACCATCCTGCAGATAAAAGTTTAGAATAAGAAAAAACACATACATATATGGTCACGCCTTTATCACTGAAGGGGCAGCACGAGTGTAGTGCACCTCTGGTGTTGCAAACGTTCATAGGCTACGGTGACCAATTACCATTTGGTAAACTTGTCTGAAACCTTAGTGATAAAAAAAAAACCAGACTTTGTTTTATTTTACTAATAATGTAAATGTGGAAGTTTTGTGAATATGTTAGAATGTTTATTATTCAATGACGAAATAACGATCGAACGGATTTGGTTTTGGCACACAAACAGTTTACATACAGCCTGGAATAATATAGACTACAATTTTTTATCCCAGGAATACAACTCGATAGAGTATGGGAACATGAACAGAGTTCTAAATGGACGGATCCGCAGGCGAGAGCTAGCCGATAGTAAAGTAAGTATAAAATATAGAATGAAGGTATAAAATATTTATGTAATTCTACCTATTTCAAATCAAAAATCTGCCCATACCTTAATTTTTAAACTTCCAATACAATTAAAGGACTTATTGTTAGATCTAGATGACAATCGCCATATTACAGACCCATCTACATATTTTCTATTTACATAGTACTGGTATCCAGCATGAATAAGAATCTGTCCCCTGCCTTTTTTATTATAAAAAATCCTTCCATCGTTGCACTTCTTGCACGTATAGATACAGCAAATAAAAGAGAACAAGAAACAAAAATGAAGTGACATTTGAATTGCTTTTTACTGGAAAATTATGTTTTACTTCCAGCCAGTGTATAAAAAGTGGAAACACAAATTTAACCTCTTTATGCCGTTAAGAGTAGAACAAATCGTATAACATTATTGAATATAATTCCCATTTGTTCAACTGATAGAAATACTAGAACATTGAAGAATTATAAATCCAGTTTGTTCTATTGATACAATTGATAGTAGAACAGTGAGGAATTTTAATACCATTTTGTTTCATTTTTTTTTAGTAGAACTTCGGAGAATAAAAGTCCAATTTGTTCTATTAGTTGAACAAAAATCGTAGAACATATTGGAATACACGGTAATCGTCCAGATATTCTGGAAGCTGCGTCAAACATAACCATCAACCTGTTACCGACGAAATCTAGGAGCAACTATAATAAATGTTAGCACGAATTCATGGTAAATTTTAAATTTAGTTGTTATATTCAGCGTTTTATTTGCAATTTTATGTATTACTAGCTGATGCCCGCAGCTTCGCCCGCGTAAATTTTCACTTCCCGTGGGAACTTATTCCCGGGATAAAAGTAGCCTATGTGTTATTCCGGACTATAATGTATCCCTGTACCAAATTTCAGCCATATCCGTTCAGCGGTTCGAGCGTGAAAGAGTAACAAACATCCACACTCACAAACATTCACATTTATAATATTAGTAGGAAGTAGGATAGTATGGTATGTATTATGTATATATGTATTATAGTATGGTATGTATTATATATATGTGTATTATAGTATGGTATGTATTATGTATATAGTAGATAAAGTAGTGTATGACACTGTACATAACTTGGTCTTATAATTACTCGTGTGATACTATAAAAAAAGAACCGTGTTATAAGAACCCTGAAAAGCTGATGGCTTTCAGGAAATATGAGAGAAATAAAAAAGTTGAATTTAAAGTATAAAACGATGGTTTATTATTGAAACACTCGGGGTCGTGGTTCGTGTTCGGGGAGCAAAGGTTTCAGCGATTCCCGAAGGTCCCTCAGGGTTCGACTTATCTCAGTATTGGTCTTCCTGTAGCCCGCTGCAGTTCGCCAGGTAGCCGTGCCGTCCACAAATTCGGCTGGCACGGTGTTTTCAAACCGCAGGGTGGACGAATGCTTGTCGCCCGTAGGGTGAACGTTCCTTCTTGGAACCCGAAGGGTGGACGAATGCTTGTTGGAACCCGAAGGGTGGACGTTCGCAACCCGTAGGGTGGATGTTCCTTCTCGGAACCCGAAGGGTGGACCCTGGAATGTTCCAGATGACGGGTTAGCTGGAACCCTTTTTCCCGCCCATTGCTAAGACAGCCGATCCCTGTTAAACATTTCAGGAGTCGGTTGCCTTACAATGTTTGGTTATATACTAATTTTACAGAGACCTTTTTTTCACACCCCTGTAATCTACCCTCCCATAACAGGGTTGACCAACAGCCGTTAATTTTCACTGTTTTAAAATCTAGATTCATTATAATTAATTTGACTCACCCAATGATGGGGTTATTGACGCTCGCAGCTAAATCACTGATCACTTTCGGAGTACTTCGCTCCCTATAATATTTCTTCACTTTGAATGGATTTATATTCTGATACACCTACGCCTTCGCGACTAGTATATTTAGATTATTTGAATAATGGCCTTTGAAATTCGCGCGCGGTTGTTTTTATATGTTTGTACAGCGCCTCTAGCGGCACCACTCGAAACTACTCAATCGTCAAGACCGCTTTTTAAATACGAATCAAGGCTTCCGTCGTTGCGACACTTACTCGGTAGATGGCGCTTTCATATGTTGACCCAAATTTTAATT
Organism: Miltochrista miniata; assembly: GCA_933228765.1. Classification (NCBI taxonomy): domain Eukaryota; kingdom Metazoa; phylum Arthropoda; class Insecta; order Lepidoptera; family Erebidae; genus Miltochrista; species Miltochrista miniata. The sequence goes on from OW121768.1 coordinate 20,653,541, forward strand.
CTAAACCCCTAATGTTAATCAATATTTGCACCCGTTGTTTCACAACGTTACAACCCTTATTATGCAACAGTATCATAAACTACAATTTTGACCCAGACTGCCTCGGTCGGCGCAGTGGTAAGTAAAGCTATTGCCGTGCTGGGTCCCGGGTTTCGGGATATAATATTATGTTCCGATACACTCAAAGGTATCGCATAAAATACTCGTCTACAATTTCAAATACCTACACAAAATGTTATAATTTAATTTCTGCACTGTTATTTCCTATTTTCATTCGCAAATTGACGCATATTTACAAACAAGAAGTTCAGGAATTGAATCTCGCGGTTTTGATAACGTACTTCAAAGTAGGCTCCGTACCCAAACCGTAAAAAAATCGGTCTAGCGTGAGGTAAAAAAATCGGTCTAGCGTGAGGTAAAAAAATCGGTCTAGCGTGAGGTAAAAAAATCGGTCTAGCGTGAGGTAAAAAAATCGGTCTAGCGTGAGTCGAACTCGCGCACAGAGGATTCCGTATCAAAAAGCGGCAAAGATGACAACTTTTTGTGTGAGCCCTTATTTATTTTCTAATTTTAGTATTTTGGTATTGTTCGTGTTTACTTTGAAGTTTGATTTTTTCACAGCTTCAATGGACTGTAGACCTGAATAAAATTATGGTATTAATTTCAAGGTAATACCTCCACGCATTCACGAGATATAGGGGTTCGACAAATAGACGGAGGGACTGACTTCTTGACGGAAGGATGTGCGGAGCTCTTAGTGGGCAAGGCCGACTCGCATTTTTATTTAAAAACAGAATAATATATATTCCTTTATTACTATGTTTTGTTCGTGGAATATGTAAAACTTAATGATTTACAAAACATACAATCGCCAACCTTTATTGAAAGGTGTAACACTATTTAGCCTTTTTTTTAACGTGAAAGAAAATCCTCATGAATGTTATGCAGGACTCCTACCGACTAAAAAACCTCACGTTACGTCCAACAGCCTATGATTGGGAGTCTCGGGTAAGCCCTCGGAAGGATGTCCCAGGACTCCCAACAGACCCACGGCCGCCACCGCGGCCTTGCCTAGGGGGTGGTTCGGGTGCTATCCCGCGTCTTTGGGGGGGATTCGGGTGTGATCCCGCTTCTAAGGGGGGGGGGGGGGCGTGCGTTAATTCCTCACGTCACGCTGCCGTCATAAGCCTGCTTCTGTAAGGACGCCAGTCATGGAGGCCGATAGTCCTCGGCGAAGACACGACTGCGGAACTCGGGTGGGAGAGTTCTCTCCCGATCCCGCCCCGCCGTCTCTTTCACGAGCATGACCTGCTCGCTCAGTCCCACTTACTCCCGCTGGAGAGCATGGCTCGAGCGAGAGAGTGTCCACGTTCAGACCCACCACGAAGACCTGGCGCTATTGCGCCCACGCCGTGCACTCCACCAGCGTGTGGAGCGCCGTGTCATCGCTGCGGTCCTCGCAGTTTTGACACTCAGCCGTGGTTTCCCGGTGTCTTCGCCACAGATACCTACCGAAGCTACCATGCCCGGCAAGTATCAGTGTCAACCGGTACACTATCTAGCTTATAAATTCTTAAAAAGTAACATCTTTCAAAAGTCACAGAACTACGTGACAAAAATAAACTATAGGAAAAAAATATACGAATCTTATAGACCTCGGCTCCGTGAAACACTTACACACTGAGAGTCTTTTAGTGCGTCAACGGCTTTAAATTTTCACATTAATAGGTATTCATAGGTACGACAAATCAATCTGTATTTCCCTTAAATGATTCAATATCTCTCTTGATCATAAGTTCAAAACATACTTAACTTAATGGCTGCACCAAATGAGGAAAATTTTATTTTCATTAGAAGCGAGGAGGCTTTTCGGGATAATGCGACACACTTCAGCCTTACGTACGTACGCATTGCTCTTGAAATAGTAAGAGGCGATAATGTCAATATTATTTAAGTGAACGGTACAATGGAACTTCCTTAGTGGAAGTGGCAATACTGTTTGTCAAAAATTTCAGTGTTCCAAAGTTAACATTTCTGTAATCTATAATTATATATCTGGAGTAAACTACACATTGTTGTTTTCTATTGAAGGCGTCTTGTAGGTTTTATGCTCAGGCATCCCAAAATTTATATATCGTTTAAATGACCTAAGAAAAAACGTACCAGAGGGTCGCGTTCTCTGTACGCGAGGCAACATAGTCACGAGCTATCACTACAGGGAAGATGCAGGCTGTAACTCAATAAATCACAGTACAAATGGTTCATAGATAGGCTTTTCGCTCTGTATGTTTTGATGTATATATTTTTCACAATAGTTGTTGAATATCGAAATATAATTTACTATCAAACTATTCTGACAACAAAATAGTAGTATAAATGCTAGGAACACGGTAACAATAATCCGGATGTATGCTAATTTGTTAGTGTTGGAGCATATGATGATGAGGATGTGATGATGGTTATTTTCGTGTCGGTAAAGAGTTTGTAATATCGGAATCATGTTTACCTATACACTGAATTCTTATATAGCGCTTGTAGCCACGCGGACTCCATGTTCTATAACGCCCTTAGCACACCTCCGCCGCGAAACCAGAATAGCGGAACCGCTAGATGGATTGCGCTGTGTTTAAGTGTAGATTGAGCAGCGGAACTGGGCAACCGAATTTGACGCGAGTTAGTCGATGTGACGCCATTGCAATTTTTTCATATTATTTTTATAATCTGGATGCCTTAATAGTAGGTCTATTTCGGATAGCTTGAAGTAGTTTTTCCGTAAACTCCACGTCCATTTTATGAAAAAATTGTAGTTTCGCTGTTTCGTTTTGTATTTTTGTCAATTTTGACAAACCCGCGTATAGACAACGCGGCACCGCAACAAAAAGGTGGCCTAAGCGCGGAGGTTTGACTCGCGTAGGAGCAGATTGGCGAAACCGCGCGGGGAAAAAGATAGAAGATAGTTAAATCTATGCATTAGAACAGGCGGTTTCGCTAGTCTTCCGCCCCTCCTACATGGGACAGAACTTGGCGAAATTACTGCGGTTCCGCTATTATCGATTCGCGGCGGAGGTGTGCTACGGGCGTAAACGATAACTATAGTAAGGATCTTTCGCTATGAGTGGTCGTTTTGTGAGCGTTTTCGTGTTTCAGAAGACATGTTCAGCCGTCGGTCTCTGGTTGGCAGTAACAAGGTAATAGTAACACGTTAACCCAAGTCTTATGGGCTAGGTGAGTCGTTAAATATTAAACTCGCGTAAGTCCATCCACATCCTAAACTGACCTATGAATGGCGCCAAATTCAAAAATTAAAAATTATTCATTTCATTTCTTTCAACTTAAGGTAAGTCAGTCATATCTCGTACAAAATACGGGTCAAACTCTATCTATATCTAACAAGTTTCAATGTGGAGGGTTTTGTAGTTCAGGAATTATTATTATTATTATTATTTATTTAGCAGGCAGGCAGTTGTATACAACTGATAGTGCCTGTATCCTTTTTTCCTTCATTGGTTTCATCGCTACTTGTTCTTTAAATGTTTATCAAGCCTGTTCTTGAATTGTATGGTATTTTCGGCGGACACCACAAATTCCGGCAGCCTGTTCCATGCTCTGACAACCCTGTTGCTTAAGAAATGCCGATGTGGATTGTTGTTGGACAAACTTGTGCTCAATTTCAAGTGATGACCTCTGAGACGAACATTATCGTTGCGTGTAAATAAGTTGTCCAAATCTTTAACGTCATAGTGCCCATTCAGTATCTTAAATGTTTCAATTAGGTCGCCACGTTCCCTGCGGTCCTTCAAAGTTGTGAGCCTCAATATCGTCAAACGCTCCTCATAGGGTTTTTGTTTGAGTATTCTAGGTACTTTAGTAAAACGTCTCTGTACCCTCTCCAGGAGTTCAATATCTTTAACAAAATAGGGGCTACATATCTGAAATGCGTATTCCAATATCGGTCTTATGAAGGACTTGTGAATCTTTATCATCATCTCTGGAGTTAGGGTTCCGAATGCCTTCCTAATGAGGTAGATCAAGCTATTCGCCTTCTTCGTAACAGATGATATATGAGCCTCCCACTTTAAATCCTCGGTGATCTTCACCCCTAGATCTGTCTGTACTTGGACCTCTGCTACTCTTGTGTTGTTCAATATGTATGTATGATGAGGATTGCGGTTTCCTATGTGCAGTACTGAGCATTTCGAGGCATTTAAATTAAGGAGCCACTTCTTGGACCAGTCTGCTATTCTGTCCAGATCATCTTGAAGACGCTCATAATTCATCAGTGGGTTAGCAAATATCTTTGTGTCGTCCGCGAAGACGCTGACGCTACATTTCAAGCTGTGGGGTAGGTCAAAGGTGTAAATAATGTATAGTACTGGCCCCAAAACGGAGCCCTGCGGTACTCCACTGGTTATGGTGCGATGGTCCGACAGTGTTTCACCCACTCTCACCCGAAAAGATCTCTGTTCCAAAAATGCTTTGATCCAGCTCAGTAGTCTTCCACGAATTCCCACAAATTCTAGTTTATGTAAAAGTCTCTTAATTGGTACTTTGTCAAAAGCCTTCTCGTAATCCAAATATATTACATCTATGGGCTCTCTGCAATTGAAATCTTTGGTCCATGATGACAAACATGACAACAAATTGGATATGGTGGACCGATGTGGGCAAAAGCCATGCTGCTGCACCGGAATCACAGGATGCGCAGCTAAGAACTCTCTAATATGCTTTACTACAATTTTTTCCATAATCTTACAGACTACACTGGTCAGGCTAATAGGTCTGTAGTTAGAGGGCTCCAATTTACTTCCCTTTTTAAATATAGGTGTTACAATGGCATTTTTCCACATATCTGGCAGCACTCCTGTGTTGTATGAGGTCTGCATTATTATACTTAAGTAGTCCGCGAGGTCACATTTCTTCAGAATGATCACTGGTAGTTGGTCTGGGCCAGGCGAAGAGTCTGTTTTCAGATCCTTAATGGCATGTTCGATTTTGTCTCTTGAGAACTCAATATCTCCAATGGATTCTCCTACCCGTAGCATTGGATCCAAGTAAGGTAATTTATCAAGTGGTTCCTTTTGGTAGACGCTTAGGAACTGATCTGCAAATACATTAGCTATTTCGTCTGGTGTAGTTACAGTTTCGCCCTGCCCATTACGCAGAACGGTAGGGATGCTTATCTTTGATGCAACTTGCTGTCGTAAGTATGAATAAAATTTTTTTGGTCCCGCTTGTAATATGTCCATCTCGTAAGATATACGTGAAGCTCTGTTAAGATTTGTAAGCTTATTGTTCAATCTCCTATATTCCTGGTAAGTCTCATCAAGCCCAGTCAAGGTGTATCTGCTCCATAGTGACACTTTTTGTTTAATCAGTTGTTTCGTTTCATTTGATACCCAGGGCTTATTCTTGGTATTATATCTGCAATTCATACGAGGTACGTACAGATTGATAGATTCATTTAGGGCCTTATGGAAAATGTCATATTGTGTTCTTGCACAGCTGTTGTTAGCTAAACTTTCAGGTGGTATGGTATGTAATTTTTCTCTGATTTTATTGAAGTCAGCTTTGTTATAATTTAGTCTGGAAGTTGGAGTGCTGATCTGATTTTGTGCTTGAATGTGTATGGTTGTGACTAGACAAGTATGATCACTCTTTCCAATAGGCGCTTGATGGTAGATATCTGCTATTAATGGTGGATCATTCGTTAAAATTAAATCCAGAGTTGAAGGTCTATTTCCCTGTCGAAACCTGGTGTGTCTATCCACTAACTGCTCAAGATTATTGTCTTTGTACCATTGTAGAAAGTTATGTTCTATTGGAGTTAGGTATCCATTATCATCAAGGGGCCAGTTGACCCCACTATAATTGAAGTCACCCATTATAATAACCGTATTAGTCTCCGACACATGGCTTAGGGAACTCAGTAGGGTGTTGTCTTGGTCTAGTGTTGAGTTTTGTCCACGGTATAATCCACATAAATGAAGCACCTTGCCTCCTACTTTCAAATCAAGCCATAGGCATTCTGTGGCTTCGTGTTTGGTGTTGTATTTAGTGTTTAGTGCTGTTTTCATAAAGTTTACCCTGTTTGAAGAGTAAATTGCAACTCCACCGCTACGTCTGCCAAGCCTGTCATCTCTATACAAGTCATATCCTGATATTCTGATCATAGAGTCAGGTATGTCTGGTTTAAGCCATGTTTCTGATAATATAATTATGTCCGGTTTAACCGTTTCAACTCTTGCAATGAATAAATCCAGTTTAGCAGTGACTGATTGAATATTTGTGTACATTATAGTAATTGTGACCAATGCTGTTTGAGGCTGAGATTTAACAATAGTGTGTTTGATATTATCATCTGTATGTGGGACATTCGTGTAGTTATGGCTTTTGCTACTTAGTTTTTTTGGTGGTGATTTTTTACTATGGTTGGATACCCTCGAATATATTTTATAGTAATGTCTGTCGCCCCATCATTAATTCGCTTGCCAAGTTCTTCTCTTAGGTACTTCATATATTCTCTCTGCATAGGAGTAAGATCAGCCGTGACAGACTTGGGCTTCCTCAGTTTACCTCTATTACGCAGTATCTCAACGGCATCAAATTTGCTACGCAGGGTAACTTTCAGTGGTCTTGGTCTTGCTTTATCCCCTCTCTTAGGCGCACCAAGGCGGAAGAGCTTTACACCATCGAGGTTTACCTTATATGTTATACTTTCAACCACAGCCACAATTAGAGACATCTCAACTTTCGTTTGAATGTGCGGGTAAATCTAAACTGGCGTGTTGGCTTAATCATAAAAGAGCTTAATAATTAAGGCTATTTTAAAATAATTTAGTTCAGGACTGAATTGTTTTAGAATAGACTTCATCTTTATGCTCTTTTTTGATTAAGCAAACAGGGCGGTTTCACACGCTGCTTGATGAGTTTGATGAAGAAAAACCGCTCAAAGGAGCGGTTTTTCTTTCTCTATGAAAGCATAGAGCTTATGTGACGTAAACGAAGTTGTGAGGGTCAAACTAGTCTATCTATAGGTACATATAATAAAAGTGTTGAGGGTCGAGAGTCTGTACATGGACAATATTTAAAAAAAAAAAATTGTAGGGCGTTCTCTAATCGATACTGAAGCCAGAAATGTAATTTAATATTTTCATGTCTGTCTGTCTGTATCCCGAAAACGTATCACGCCGAAACTACTGCATCGATTTAAATGAAACTTGGTACAATATAAGCTTATGGTCCGAGGTAGGTTCTAGGATACTTTTAATTCCTAAATTTTGCGCAGTTCCTTTGGGAGAGGGGATGAAAGACAAAATGTTTTTTTTTGTTGTAACTTCTCGATGCGAAGTCCGATTTCAAAATTTTTTTCTGTGTCATAAAGTAGTACTTTAAGGATTGTTTCACACAAGTTTTAATGTTGAGGGTTTTGTAGTTCAGGAATTAGAGACTTCTCAACTTTCCTTTGAATGTGATAGTAAATCTAAACTGGCCTGTTGCCTTAATCCTATAAGAGCTTAATAATTAAGGCTATTCTAAAATAATTTAGTTCACGCCTGCGGCGTGAACGGTAGTAGTTTTACACGCTGCTTGATGAGTTTGGTGAAGAAATACCGCTCCTTTCATAAATCTTATGTGACGTAAACGAAGTTGCGAGGGTCAACTAGTCTATCTATTCTAAACATATAATAAAACTGTTGAGGGTCGAGACTCTGTACATGGAAGATATTTTAAAAAAATAATTGCAGGGCGTTCTCTAATCGATACTGAAGCCAGAAATGTAATTTAAAATTTTCATGTCTGTCTGTCTGTATCCCGAATAAGTATTCTAACTACTGAATCGATTTAAATGAAATTTGGTACAATCAGAGCTTATAATCCAAAGAAGGTTCTAGGATACTTTTTGATACCGATATTTTGCGCGGTTCCTTTGGGAGAGGGGATGAAAGACAAAATGGTTATTTAGTTGTAACTTCTCAATGCGTGGTCCGATTCCAATTTTATTTCAGTGTTATGAAGGGAGTACTTTAAGTATAGTTTCAACATTGAGGGTTTAGTAGTTCAGAAATTAAAGACATCACAACTTTCGCCAAATTTAGAATTTAAGGGTTACTTTGAATGTGAGGGTCCATCTAAACTGGCGTGTTGGCTTGATCATAAAAGAGCTTAATGATTAAGGCTATTGTAAAACAATTCAGTCCACGTCTTCAGCGCGGACTGAATTGTTTTAGAATGGACTATAAAGTCAAAAGATATAAGTCAATTTTTTGACTTAAATGTTATGACTATTCATGAAATTATCGAAATATAATTTTTACTGTACCTAAATCGATATGCAAAAAAGAAAACTGCAATTTATTGACAGAAAAAAAGTCAGTTCATACTGTATTTCTGGCAAACTGCCTTATAGTTAAATTAAATTTAGGCAATGTGCTTCTTAGTCGACTTCACATTTCAGACATGCTGCTTCATCGGCATTTCTCACTTAAGGTAAACAGCTTTTTAGGCGAATCTTATTTTTAGGCAGAACACCTTCATTGGCATCTCGCGTTTAAGGTAACTCGATCAAAAGGGCTTTAAACGTGCAAAAGTTTAAGTTAACCATAAAGTAACAGCAATGATTAAGGTCAGAGAATAAAATTAAATCTAATATATAAAATTCTCGTGTCACAGTTTTCGTTGCCATACTCCTCCGAAACGGCTTGACCGATTCTCATGAAATTTTGTGAGCATATTGAGTAGGTCTGAGAATCGGCCAACATCTATTTTTCATACCCCTGTGACCGGGAATAACATTCCACGCGGGCGGAGCCGCGGGCATCAGCTAGTAATAAATAAATAAATAAATATTCACGGACATTTCACACAACGCTATCCGATCCCAAAGTAAGCTAGGAATAACCTGCTTGTGTTATGGGTATCAGACCACAGATATTAATACTTATATACTTTTAAATACATACAATATTATACATAGAAACACCCAGACTCTTGAGACAAACATTTATGGGTCACACAAATATTAATTAATATCAATATTTGTCTGCGGCCACGTAACAGCCATTGCTGAGGCCCTTTCTTTGATCCCTGTTGTGATATTTGCTGAGGCCCCACGCTGGGCGCCAATCGGGAAACGACGTTAAAAAGCGGGTTAGGCAAATAAAACAACTTACTAAAAAAAGTAAATAGTATATAGACAATACTATATAAAACAACTTACGATCAAAAAAAAAACAATAAAATAAACAAACGTGCGGGCCACAGCACGGGCTGCAGCTAGAACCACAGCAAAATTACATGACAGACAGTCAGTATCAAAACCTACTATACACTCGATTTGAAATCTCGTTACGTAGCATAATATAAGCGCATTAGCCTTTAACTATGGAGGTGAAATTTTTGTAACACAAATGTGGACGTGCGGTCTCATAGACCGCTATCTTTAAATGATGTATTCTATGTAGTTAAGAAGGTATTGTACCAGTTCTTATTTTGAATACCTTTAGGTGTTACTGAGTGCAAATAAAATTTAAATTTAAAAACGGTATGTATCTATTTTGAACTAAAATGTAACCATGTAACAATTAAAGGCACTTTTCTGACATTTTTATAAGCGATTACTTTATGAAAAAATTATTTAAGGAAAATTTCATTTTCTATTAGTTTGACTACTTTTATAAAAAAATATAAAGAATGTAAAATAGTTAAATATTACTTCTCATAACAAAACATCAAAATTTTGACAACTCTTAACTAGTGCATATTTATTGCCAGTTTTTGCACAATGTCTTGGAGTATTGCATTTCGTCATCGAGAAGTTATTCCAAATATCAACCGATAGGATCTTTCTTTTCATCCTGAGTAAGAAGCTGAATAGATGTGCTCAACAATTTATTATGGTGTGAAGTGCGTTCTCGTCTGGAAGCTAGTTTTGCAGTCCATTTATAGCGATTTTTACCATTGTAATACTTCTAGGACCGTAACTATGAAATAGGTATGTTTCGTAATCAGAACCTTCAGTGTCCAAATCACCACCAACTTTGCTAGTACCACTTTTTACTACATTTTTCCTTTATCGCATCTTCATAAAATAAACAACCATCCACATTCCCATTGTTGTCGCACTGATCTGATCCTAAAAGCAATCGTTGAAGCTGGTCTTCAAAAAATAGTTCATATAACGCAATATTTTACTCGAACTAGATGGAATTGATGATTTCAAAGTTCGTTTGAATGTAGATGTACTGAGGTTATTGATATCTAACATTTTATATTAAAAAATGTAGCACAAAAAAATCACCATCAGCTCAAATTATCACACAATCGTGGACGTGCGGTCCCACGGACCGCTCCCAAAACTTAAAGCTTAATTACTTCCAAAATATGCATCCTGCGATGCAACCTTCTTCCTCTACAGTCGATTCGCCACTTAAACCGAAGCTACTGAGTGCGTGTATGGATTAAAAATGAATGAGCTAACCGTCAAATGCCTCCTTTATGCTGATGATCAGGTAATACTGGCATCATCGGCGGAGGAGTTGCAGTTGATGGTTAATATTATGAACGATGCGCTTAAAAGTAGAGGAATGAATGTAAATGTAAGCAAGACAAAAGTAATGGTTTTTGAAAGAGAGAAATGTATGACTGATTGCTCGATATCGATCGAAGGAAAGAGCGTGGAACAGGTGAAAGAGTTTGTATATTTGGGTTCAAAATTTGCAAGAGATGGAAAGTGTGACAATGATATTGAAAAAAAATAGGTAAAAAACTTTTTAAGTTAAACGGTTTTATGTTAAACATACATTGCAATGTTTAAGATAAATGTACTAAAAACCAAAAAATAATAAAATAGATACAGTCGTGGGAATTATAAACATATGCATAGACTAGACTAAAATAAAACCGTGGGGCACGTCAATTGTCTACAATCGTTGATTAAAATGTTTATTTTGTAATGTTACACTATAATTAGGCAGTTGTTCAACCGATAACGATGGGCGTGTGATAAGTACGGCTAGAATGTGGAAACAAGCTAGCAAGCTCGATTATAAGCGAGTTTTCGCGGTTTCATAGTGGTGAGCGAGTAGTACTTTTATCATATGTTTTGTCGATTAAAGACAAACTACGAGCAGTGAAACGATTCCTCGCCAGCCAGCAGTGTGAATGTCCAACGATAAACTAGTTGAAACATTTCTTTTATTTACATGGAGTGTATAACTATTGAAATTTCCATGAGCAAGAAAATAGTGAGTAATTTCCTCACCGTCTGCGGGCCAACTGCCTAACGACGATTTAAACGATTCTTCTATCGCACATTAAGTCGATAATTTGTAGACAATTGACGTGCCCCACGGTTTTATTTTAGTCTAGTCTATGCATATGTTTATAATTCCCACGACTGTATCTATTTTATTATTTTTTGGTTTTTAGTACATTTATCTTAAACATTGCAATGTATGTTTAACATAAAACCGTTTAACTTAAAAAGTTTTTTTACCTATTTTTATTTTCTAGTTTTTAGTTTTTATTTCGCATTCTGTTTAATTTATTTAGTGCTTCATTATTGCAAGGTTTCTTGCCCGTTAGTTTATTGCAGTCCAACTTCTCTATACGTAGTCCCTGCAAAGATCTTACTCTACTAAGAGCCACGTAGGCTTGACCTTCTTCAAACAGTTTCGCACCTAAGTATACGACTGCGTGATCCACAGTGCTGCCCTGCATTTTATGTATTGTAGAAGCCTTAGAAGCCCATGATAGTATTAAAGGCAACATTCTTCTTTCAGCCGTCCCGTAATTGTACTTAGCTGGAAACTGTATAGCTTTCGGTTGTATAAGATGTACTCCGTCTCTTGCGAAATCAATTCGGATGGAAGGTACATCTGTTGCATACATCTGAGTTCGACGAAATTGAGGCCAAACGATTTCGTTGATGTAGCCTATAGCGCCATTTACTAATCCCTTTGAAACGTCAATATTGGACCGTAGCATGACTTTTGCCCCCACAAATATTTCCAGTTCCGCTGGTAGACCCCCAGTTTTGTTGATATCAGCTGGTATTATAGTAGGCTATATCCATATTGTCTGCATGTCGTGTGGCGTGTACTAGCTGATCCTGAGCTTTTATTTTGTAAATGCGAGCACCATTATTTCTGTACAAATTCAATACAGCGGAGTTGTGGTCGTTAACTTGTTGATTTGTGGGGTATACCCTTAACGCTTTGTCTATTGCAAACTCATCACTCGTGTCTTGAAGAAGTCTTCCCATTAAAATACTAAAATGTTGGGTTGTTAGCTCACCGACTCTCAAAGCATTCAAAATAAAATTTAGTGTATTAAAATAAAATTTTTAAATAAAATAAAATTTTAATTTTAATCATTAAAATTTTTAAATTTTTAAATTTTTAAATTTTTTTTTTAAATTTTAAAATTTTAAAATTTTAATCATTCAAAATAAAATTTTTAAATAAAATTTATTTATAAATAAAATTTAGTGGCTGCGCCCATCTTAAATATTGAGGTTGTATGGTGCACTGTATTCTTCTTGTCAAGTCCTTTTATTTGATACCCATATTGGTGGGATTGTTAAAAAATTGTTATCAGCCATTTGGTAGCGGCAGCCATTTTAGATTTCAATTTTGCATAGTAAATTGTATTCTACTTGTTGAGACCTTTCATTTGATACCCATGTTGATGGGATTGATAAAACCTAAGTTATCCGCCATTTTTTAGAGGCCGCCATCTTGGATTTCAATTTTTATAGTATATTGTATTCTGCTTGTTGAGACCTTTCATTTGATACCCATATTGATAAAACCTACGTTAGCCGCCATTTTGTAGCGGCCGCCATCTTGGATTTAATTATTTTATAGTATATTGTATTCTGCTTGTTGAGCCCTTTCATTTGATACCCATATTGATGTGATTAATAATAAATAAATTATCCGCCATTTTGTAGCGGCGGCCATCTTGAATTTATAAAGGTAATGAATAAACATAATTGTATTGTCATCAAAATCCAAAGTTTATACAAAATTTCAGATTAATCGGTTGACAGGAAGAGGGTGAAATTTGAATTACTAAATTTGACCCAAGAATAAATAATAAATAAAACAAACGGGGTGAGCTAAATAAAACCGTTTAAAAAGAGTTTTGGCAGGGAACCAAGTGAATGGAGCCATTCACACCTTTATGAGCAGTCAGAACGTGTCTAAAAAGGCAAGGATGGCTGTACACAGAGGAGTGCTTGTCCCTACACTTATGCATGGTAGTGAAAGTTGGGTGTGGCAGGAGAAGCATGAAAGTAAAATTAATGCAGTGGAAATTAGAAGTTTGCGAAGTATAGCTGGAGTGACATTGAGGGATAAAGTAAAGAATAGTGTGATAAGGGAACATTGCGGTATGACAGAAGATGTAGTGACTAAGATAGAGAAAGGGATGCTCAGATGGTTTGGACATGTGGAGAGAATGGATGGAAATAGGCTGACGAAACAGATTTATGAAGCGAGAGTGAATGAGCAAACTGGTAGGGGTCGACCTCGGCATACTCATGTCGATCAAATCAATAATCTTCTGAGAAAAGGCCAGGTCAAGAGTACCCTTAACCGAAGAGCATGTATGAAGACACTTATGAAAGTTGAAGAAGCGAAAGTTGTTTGCCAGAATCGTAGCAAGTGGAAAGTCATAGTCTCTGCCTACCCCGTTGGGAGACAGGCGTGATGTTATGTATGTATGTATGTACTGAGACAGACAGACGTGTGGGGTACACGGAAAGAGAGGGGCACGTGATTCACAAACTGCTTGCGGCCTGTGAGACCGCACGTCCACAGTTAAAGGTTAAGTTCCTATAACGACAGATGACATATCTTTAATCGAATCTGAAAGCTATGTATCGTACCTATTTATACTCGTAACATACGATTAAATATGAGTCGAGTTTTGTATTCCTTGCGGAATTCATTGCAATAAAAACATTTTAGTGGAAATGTGTACAACATTGCAACAGTAAAATGTTTTTTGAAAACGAAATTATAAAATTGGAATTGTCTTTACTCAAAGAGTTTCTTTAACACATTGAGATGCGTTTTAGCTACTTCACTACCCCGCTGTAGGTGCATATAATTAGGTGGCGGACTAACAGTGGGGTGGAAGGGGCGGCCCGCCCCGGGCCTCCGGTCTTGGGGGCCCCCAAATGCCTCCACGTACCCCTGATCAAATTCTAAACAAGACTTCAAAAATGAGCTTAGTGCGAAATAAACACAAACACTTATTTATACTCTAACTAGTGATGTTTCTTGTCATTCGCATTCGAATTGGCAAGAAACAATGTGAATTTATAGCGACTCTATTTCACAAACAAAAAAGAATAATTGTAAATGCATTCCATATTCAATTTTTCTTTTTTGTTTGTGTGAAATACATTCGCCAAAAATTGCAGAATAGTTAAAGAATGTTAATACGATTGATAAGATTCATATTTTTTTATTTACTTTACGTATCTAATCCTACTCTGGAGGAGCTCTTCGTGAGCGTGCGGCTCGTGGGAACTCTCCGACCTGTTCTTTGACCTTGGGTGGAGAGGGCACACGGTGCGCCGGCGTATCACCTCACTCAGCTCCTCACAGGACATGGCTGTTTCACCAAGCAGGTACCTGTGTGAGCACCACCTCACACAGGTGTGGTGTCGGACCCAGTATACCATCACTGCTCAAGTGGCGTCGTAGGACGGGTCTTTTACCGTGACGGGTGAGCACCACACACCGTACCAGCTACCGTTGTTGGGATGATGGCGCACAAACGCATTTCCCGCGTCAGTAAAAAGAAAACCTAGTCCTGCCTGCTTATATTTTTATATAAAAAAGTTATTGTATTATGGATCAAATTAAGTGTCTCACTAAATTGGAAAATTTTTCTTAATTTTTGTGAGTCTAATGAAAGTATTAACGTAATAACAAATGAACTCAATATCTAATCCAATTCTGATAAATCTTAAATTATAAAAATCACTCATTTGTACTATTCCACAACTTTTACTTTAATTTTAAAAATATCTGACCGGTTTCGGTTTATAGCTTTCTCAAAAGTGTTTTCTACTTTTCGACGTTTGACATCCAAAATTTCAGTCCGTTACATTTTATCAAAATTACAACAGCAATTTGAACCTACTCAATTAGGTTTTGGTACCAAAGGTGGGTGTGAAGCGGCGGTTCACGCCTTGCGCACGTACCTTAATAAAGATGAGTGTGAGGTTTTATTAAAAATTGACGTCAAAAATGTCTTAATTCGGTAAATAGGGACACCCTGCTTTCAGAAATTAGAAACAATATTCCGGAAATTTACAACTATTTACTAAATTGTTATCATGAACCATCAAAATTAATGTATAAATGCAACGAAATCTCTTCTGAAGTCGGTTGCCAGCAGGGTGATCCCCTTGGGCCAGCCATATTCAGCCTATCTATTAACCCTATCATTCAAAATTTAAAATCAAAATTTAACGTGTGGTATTTAGATGATGGGACTCTTGGAGGTGATGCCGCTAATGTTCTCTCAGATCTTTTGGAAATAAAAAACAAATTTAAGTTGATTGGTTTGGAATTAAATTTTAATAAGTGTGAATTATATATTCATAACGCACACAACCGTTCCGAACTCATAGAAAATTTCGATTTCTTATGTCCAAATATCAAAATTATTAATAGAGAGAATCTTAACCTATTAGGGTCTCCGATTTTTGAAGATGCTATTCCAGAAATAATAGCACAGAAAATTTTAAAATTTGAATCAAATGTGGATCGACTTCTTAATATTAATTCACATTATGCAATCACAATTTTAAAATTTTGTCTATTTGTTCCTAAATCTATGTATCTGCTTCGTTGTTGTCCTTTTTGGAAACATCAGAATTGTTTATTTGCGATTGATTCCCTCATAAAAACGTCTTTAGAACGTATTTTGAACATACATCTTAATGAATAATCTTGGACTCAAGCTTCCCTTCCCATTAAATACAGTGGGTTAGGGATACGCAAAGTCTCCAGTGTGGCTTTGCCAGCCTTTTTGTCATCTGTACATGCCACGTCACCACTCGTAGGTAAAATCCTAAGCAATTGTCTTACTAACTACGAGATGGCTGGCTGTACAGATGCCAAGGATGCTTGGCTTATGGCTTGCCCAGGTCAAAATTTTCCTATTCATCCAAATTCACAACGGAGCTGGGACGACGCAATTTCAAAATTAACTTTTGACTCGTTTTTAAACGCCAGCTTAGGCCCAGATCGTGCTAGACTATTAGCGCTCAGCAGAAAGGAATCCGGTGATTGGTTGAATGCTTTTCCGACTGCTAACACCGGAACCTTTCTTGAACCGGACACTTTAAGAATGGCAGTTGGCTTGAGACTTGGCGTCCCGCTCTGCGCACCACACTGTTGCCCCTGTGGTGTTACCGTTGACTCTATGGGACACCATGGACTATCTTGCTTGAAGAGCGCAGGCCGCTTCTCTCGCCACGCTGCGCTTAATGATATCATTCGCCGTGCTCTTGCCACCGTCGGTGTGCCCGCTCTATTAGAGCCAAATGGCATTTTTAGGGACGATGGCAAGAGACCGGATGGGATGACCTTAATTCCGTGGGAGATGGGTCGGGTGCTAGTTTGGGATGCCACTTGTGTAGACACTTTGGCCCCGTCCCATCTTCCTAGAACAAAAGAAAAAGCCAGCGCGGCAGCGGAAGCGGCAGAATATAAAAAAAATATTAAGTATAAGGGTCTCGGCTCGTCGTACAATTTTATTCCAGTCGGTGTCGAGACCCTAGGTCCATGGGGTCCCAACGCTCATAATTTTTTTAAAATTTTGAAGAAGCGTCTTGTGGAGTCAACTGGTGACCTTTTTTTTTTTTTTTTTTTGTTTAACGTGAGGGAAAATCCTCATGGATGCTATGCCGGACTCCTACCGACTAAAAAACCTCACGTCACGCCCAACAGCCTGTGGTTGGGAGCCCCGGGGAAGCCCTCGGAAGGATGTCCCAGAACTCCCAACAGACCCACGGCCGCCGCGGCGGCCTCGCCCAGGGGGTGGTTCGGGTGCTATCCCGCGTCTTTGGGGGGTTTCGGGTGTGATCCCGCTTCTAAGGGGGGGCGTGTGTGAATTGCTCACGTCACGCTGCCGTCTTGGGCCTGCTTCTGTAAGGACGGTGGGCCGCCCTCTCACCGTCCTCAGGCCCCCGGTCATGGTGGCCGATAGTCTTCGGCGAAGACACGTCGGCGGCGCCCAGGCCGCCGACTGCGTAACTCGGGTGGGAGAGTTCTCTCGCGTACCCGTCCCGCCGCCTCCTTCACGAGCATGATCTGCTCGCAGAAGGAGGCGGCGCAGTCCCACTTACTCCCGCTGGAGAGCATGGCTCGCACCATGGTCTCGAGCGAGAGAGTGTCCACGTCCAGACCCACTACGAGGTCCTGGCGCTGTTGCGCCCACGCCGTGCACTCCACCAGCGTGTGGAACGCTGTGTCATCGCTGCGGTCCTCGCAGTGCTGACACTCGGCCGTGGTTTCCCGGTGTTTCCGCCACAGATACCTACCGAAGCTACCGTGCCCGGCAAGCATCTGTGTCAACCGGTAGGAGAGAGCACCGTGTCTCCTCTCCAGCCACTCGTCCATGACCGGTCTGACGGCCGCGATTGTGGCGAATCCCCCCTTTGGTTGCTCAAGTCGCACCTTCCATGTCTCCACGGTTTCCTGTTGGAGTAGGGACCGCTGGGCCTCGATTTCTCGATTAGCGGGCCTTTGGCCCCGCTCCAGCGCCTCCTTGCGCCATCTGAACAGTGACGCAAGGGCTCTCGCTTCCAGGTCCCATGGAGGGGTCCCGGCTAGGAGACATGCCGCCTCACCGGAGATCGTGCGGTATCCCCTTATCACCCTGATGGCCATCACTCTCTGCGGGCTCAGCAATCTAGCCACATTGCTGGCCGTCAGGGTTTCCGCCCATACAGGAGCTCCGTATAGAGCCATGCTTCGCACGATCCCCAGGTACAGTCTCCTGTAGGGAGCGTTGGGTCCCCTGATGTTGGGCATCAGCCGCGCCAGTGCAGCTGATGCTCCCCTCAGTTTTGGGACCAAACTTCGGAAGTGATGTCCGAAGTTCCACCGGCCATCGAGTACGAGCCCCAGATACTTCATCGAGGACTCGATGCCGATGCTGACGCCCCCTACCTGTAGGCTGGATCCCGCAGGTGGCCCCATCCGAGGTCCGTGGAAGCACAGAGCCTCGGATTTGTGAAGGGCGACCTCGAGACCCAGCCGCCGAATCCGATCCACGACTTGAGCAACCCTTGCCGTGGCCTTTAGTGCTGCGTCACGGTGCGTTGCTCCCCGCGCTGTAACGAGGGTGTCGTCGGCGTAACACGTTACGCCGACCCCTCTGAGCAACGGACCACGCAGCACCCAGTCGTAACCGATGTTCCACAGGAGCGGCCCTAACACCGATCCCTGTGGAACACCGCACGACACATCTCGCCGACCAGGCCCTAGCCAGCTCGGGTAAGTTATGGCTCTCTCGGAGAGATAAGCCCCGACAATTCGACGGAGGTAGGGAGGCACTCCATGATAGATAAGCGCCTCCCTGACGCAGCTCCAGGGCAAGGTGTTAAATGCGTTGGCGATGTCGAGAGACACCGCCACCACCACCTCACCCCGTGAGACTGCTTCCTCCGTCAGGCCTCTAATGCGCATGATCGCGTCCACAGTGGAGCGTCCCTGACGGAAGCCAAACTGACTATCCGCCAGATCAGGCCCCACTCGTGTGAGGTGCCCGACGAGGCGTTGTGCAATAATGCGCTCAAAGAGCTTGCACACCTCGTCGAGCAACACGATCGGCCGGTACCCTGATGGGGAGTTTGCCGGCCGCCCCGCCTTTCGGATCAAGACCAGTTTCCCTGTCTTCCAGACCTTGGGAAACTGGCCTTTTTCGAGGCATGCGCTATAAAGACCTATAAGTCGAGGCCCAAGCTCCTCGAGAGCCAGGACCCATGCTCGGCCTGGAATGCCGTCGGGTCCAGGGGCGGTGTTTCTGCGGGATTTAAGCCGCAGAACAGCCGCCCCTAACTCACCCTCGGTGACTACGGGCACGTCGTTCTCGCTGCCTTCCGCGTTGGGCGCCTGAGACGGAGCCATGCGCGGAGGAATGTGTTCCTCCGCTCTCGACGGGAACAAGGAGTCCAGGACCCTCTCCAGCCGCTCCGGCTGGAGACTCTGGGTCAGTGGGGGCGCCTTAGGGCGTAATTTGCCTCTTACCATGAGGTACGGGCGCCCCCACGGGTTCCGCTCCAGAGTCTCCATCAGCTCTTCGCGGCCCAACTTTTTGGACCGCTTGATGGCGGTCTGGAGGGCCCTCTTGGCCTCCCTGTAGCCATCGTAGAGCTCCGTCTCTCGGGCTGCCGCATCGTCTGGGCGGCGACGCCTCCGGCGAAACCTGGTGTACCGGCGGCGCGCGGTAACGCAATCTGCGCGCAACTGCGCGATTTCCGGCGTCCACCAGTACACCTGTTTCCTCGCCGGTCTGGGCCTAGCCCTGGGCATCGCCGCATCGCAGATGTGCGACATGGCTCTCCCGAACCACTCCACCTCGGTATCAACATCGGCAGGCCTGTCCGCTTTCGGAATCCAGGCCTGCACGATGGCCGCCTCCAGGAGAGCCTCCGGATCAAGGCGATGGAGTGCCCAACGCGGTTCCGGGGGATTCGCGATTGCTGGCGGCAGGTTAGGTGGAGGAGAGACGTCAAACCGAATATATCGGTGATCTGACGACGTCTCCTCCTCCTCCACCACACGCCATCCCTGGACACGGCGGGCGAGCTCAGGGGTCGCAAACGAAACGTCTATGACCGAGCTGAGCCCCCGCCGCGTCCAGGTTGCGACATTCCCCCGGTTCAGGATGACTAGGCCTCGTGTAGTGACCCAGTCCTCCAGTATCCTCCCTCTGCCTCTGGTTTCCCGGGAGCCCCAAGCCTGCGACCAGGCATTGAAGTCTCCCAGGACCAGGACAGGGCGAGGCCGGCATGCAGCGAGAACGACGTCCAGCTCAGGGAGCCATAGCTCAAACTGATGCTGGTCTAGGCTCGGCGAGATGTAAACGGCCACGACAGCCACACCCTCATATTCCGCCGCGACGCAACCCGGGCCCCTAGCAATAAGCGCTAGGCGCGAGTCGTCCGCGCCGGTCCCCCCAAAGATGGTCGCCATGCCGTCCAGATCCACCGGGCTTCCCGGGTGAACCCAGTACGGCTCGGCGACGACAACAATATTAATGGACCACTGCCTGATGCTCTGGTACAGAAGGTCCTGAGCACCAGTGCAGTGGTTCAAATTCACCTGCAGGATGCGGATATGGGTGTCCATTAATGGACATCCATTTCCGCCCCCTGCCGCGAACGTGCACCCACTCCCTCACCCCCCCGTGCGGACGGACGGGGCTTCGGCCTTGAGGCAGCGCAGGTCTTACTGCCCGCCCGGTGGTCGGCCTCCTTGCCCTCCGCCACGCATTTGAAACAGCGTGGCGGAGCGTCACAGGCAAGAGCCGTGTGACCGGGCTGACTACAGCGGAAGCACCGGTCTCCCACTGTGACTTCCGCCGTACACTGCACTCCTACATGCCCCACGACCAGGCACCTAAAGCACCTTGCTTCGCGGGGCTGCAGGAGATGCACCTGCGCCCTCAGGAAGCCCCCAATAAGGAGGCTCCGTCCGTCCGCCACTTTCTGGGCCGCCGCGACGGGGCAGCTCACGACTGCCGACCCGTGACCGGTGGGGCCAAAGCGAATTTCGCCTGACCTCACCTGGTCGGGAGGACAGCCGCTCGCCTCCACGACGGCGGAGATTATCTCCTCCGTCGTGGCCGCGTCATCCAGACCCGAAATGCGCAGACTCGCGCATTTGTTGGGTCTGGTGACGCCCAAAAACTTTTCAAGAATTTGAAAAAGCGCCTTGTGGAGTCGACTGGTGACCTAAGGGCTGGCAGTTATTTCTCCCAACGAATAGGCATCGCCGTTCAAAGGGGGAATGCTGCCAGTCTTTTGGGCACAATGCCACGGGGGCCCTATTTAGATTTAGTTTAGTTTTATTTATTCATATTGTAAATAGTTATTAATTTATTTTAACATTTGTCTAATATTTTATTGTATAAATTTATATTGTTTTTCTAAAAAAAACAGGAACTGTGTGTAACAACTTCGTTCATTCAACATAATTATGTTCGGTTTAAGTCCCGTTCACACTTATTGGACGTCTGCGAATAGACATTATATACTTGCGAACTCTCATTGGAGGATCGCCAAGTCAACCTGTCTAATAATTTGAGCGCGTTTATTTGAACACCAACATTCGCATTCGCTTTCGCGAATGTGTAAAATAAGTATTCGCTTTCGCGAATCGGAAAATCTAACATTCGTTACATCACTAATTTATACATACAAATGTGAACTGAATAAAAAGCTTGTAAAACTACATTTTTTTTCAAAGCTGAGGGGCCTCATTCGGTTTTGCCGCCTCGGGCCTTTCGGGAACTTAGTCCGCCACTAATTAGGGCACCCCAGTCCACGTGGATTCTAGACTACCTTTACAGTCAGAGGATGTTATTCTGATCCGACAAAAGGATGCGACGGAATGATGCTTTCCTCGGGTCGCCAAATGGACGGTCTCCACGAGCTCCTGGAAAAAGCACTTCTGCTCGCATAAATCTTCTTTGGGAATATGATAAAAAGAGTAGTGCGCGTCTTTACGGATGACACGATATTTCATGCGTACATTTCTATTTAAATCAACTCTTTATATTTAGATAAAAACAATTCTGTAGTTCTCACTCATTTAATTTGCATTAACGTTTATGAAACATTTAGGTTCTTAATTAACCATCTATATTTATATAAATATTATTTAATACCTCTCTAAGATCACAACAATTTATAAGTAAGACATTATATTTACAATTAAATAAAAAAAATTAAGTACACGTATTTACAAACTAGTCTCACCATTTGCAATAAATAGAAATGTTGCATAACTATCCCAAATTGGATAATCAGAACTACACATTGAGCGTTGCACATGATTTTGCAGAGTAGGTCATAATAATAAATACTACATAGTCCTATTCTTACTTTGGTCTAGTAAGTTCATTTACTCGTACATAGTTCAATGAGCAGAAAATTGCATTTACCTATTTGAAATACAGGACCTAATGAAAGAGGTATGTTATAAATTTATACTCTTCATTATTCCAATATTTTTTAAATCCTTATAAACGGTTTGGTCAAAAAATTATTACATATTACATTATCAATCTTTTGTGAATAAATAATATTACAAACGTTCTCATCTCCTGTTCTTGATCATTCTATTAAAGGAAAACAATGGGATTGAGCATAATTAATATATTTGTTTAACAATCAAACCTTTCTAGACCTCTTCACATTATAATTATAATATTAGGACTATCTTTAATATTACAACCAATTATTTCTCTCGAAAGTTTTATGCAAAAATATTGCAACATAAAGCTATTTAATTACACGGTATAATTCAGTAGGTACTGAATATTCTACTGAAATAAATATTTTGAACACTCATACAACATCATCTATTTTAATTTAAGTAAACTACAAGCTTATGCTGTAGGACCCAAACAGCTGATAATAAGCATACTTATTATATTTCTAAATACATAGAAATACCCAAACTTCGAAACAAATAATGCTCAATGTGTAACATGATTTTTTCAAAAGGAAATTTTTAAAAGATACACAGAAGTATAGTTAAGTAGTACTTACTCCTGTCGCTTTTATATCATAAACGAAAAAATAAAAGGGTTTTTCTCTGTTTTCCAATTTTTACAATACACGTTGTAAAACCTACACAACGTTACGTAGAAAGGAATTAACTATCAAGACATTAAGTACATGTAACATATTCTTGACATAAAATTTACACAATTTTATTTTTAATTTGCATCTTACAAAGAGACGTGGTAATATAACAATTTCAATGTTTTTAACGTATTAAATGTTAGACCGAACATTTTTTACATAAATTTATATTTATCATAAGTCTGAAAGACACAAAATGAAATCATTCGGTCTAACTAATATGAAGACTGTTTACAGCTCTTAATATCTGAGGAAGGAACATTACACAAAAGTGGAGTTTCAAAAAATATTTTGGCACAAGACACAAATTATCTGTAGGATTAATTTCTATGTAAAGTCTAAACACATTACATTGAAACATTCAAGATTTCTCCATTACTGGTACATTTAAAAGTTATACCTACTATCTTATCAGCTTATTTAACACCATAAAATAAGCCCTTGAAAATTACAGTACCGATGTCTATAGGATTTTCTGTGTCAAACCTTGGAGTTTTTTATAATTATTTTTCTAAATAAAATATTTAAACTTTGGAATACCCCGCAGATACTTTCTAAAAACGTTCTACACGATAGAATCATTTGGTGCATCAGCTTTAGATAGTAATGGCACACTACTGTAGTCCTTTAACCTTTCACTGCCTTTTTTGGTACCATTATCAAAGGAACTGGCTGTAGGCAATTTAGAAATCCAATTGTTATTACCAACTTTGTTCGATTTATGATTAACGACTGAGTTTTGACAGTCTTTCAACTTTACTCTTGGTTGGCTACTTGAAACCGAATTATGATTTAATGAGTTGACATTCAGTGATATTGAATTGGAAACACTTTGTTTGTCAAAGTCATCGTTATTATCAATAGTGCCATTTGTTGTTGGTTCAATGGGATCAGATTGCTGTCGGTGCATATTGAGATTTTGGAGTAAATGTTGAGCCTCCTTTTCTAACTTCATGGCATCAGTGATTCTTTGTAAATGAACTCCGGAACCTCTTCTACTAGAAGATCTCGAACCATGATCCATACGTTGTCTGAATGGCGTTAAGTGTGACAAAGAACCACTTTCTGTAGACAGTGTTTGTGTTTTCACTAGTGATGGCTTTTCCTTTGGAGCATTTGGATCGACTTTTTCGCCTAACAACCAATATGTGACTAGAACTCCTTTGCCCTGTAAAAAATTAAAAACGTGGTCTTATGTCAATTTCAAATGCATTGCATACCCTTACATGGTGGGTATTGAACTGAGCTATAACACTGTCTAAAAATTTGCTGATTTAGGTAAAACTGAACGTACTAATAATATAAAAAAATCTGGAAGTGCTGAGTTTAACATTGATAATAATGGTTGCTTCTTAAATTAGTTAGTCGACTGGGGAGATACGGTAGTAAACACATCACTGCAACAGAGTGTTCAGATGCTTACCTTCATAGCAACTTCTCCTCTACATTCTAACTGGAATGTGCCATATAAATCGAGTAACGCTTTCGTGTCAGGCGATACGTGAATCTTTAGAGCTTCTCCATTTGACTCCATTCTTGAGGCTGTATTCACGGTATCACCAAATAAACAGTATCGAGGCATTTTTAGACCTACGACACCGGCGACACAAGGACCTGTAGACGAAACAAAGAGTAAATTGAAAAACACTTCCATCAAAACATGCAAAAAGAAAAATAAAATTCAAAGTCTATAGTACTAAACAATTACACAGAGTCCTTTAAAGGAGCTTGGATACGTACATCAATGGGCCGCCAACTTATGAGCCATTGTCAGTAGTCTAGTCATCTAGTGGACTATGCGATAGTGACACTCAACCGCTAGTTGTCACAAAAGCTATCGATCAGGCGGACGATCTTATTTTGGCGAGGTAAATATTTTTTTTTAATACCGGCCAGCTTCAAGTCGAATCGCGCACGGATGGTACCAAAAAGCGGTAATAAAATCATGTTTATTATATGGGAGCACCCGTTATTTAATATTATTGTCCATTTTTAGTATTTGTTCATATAGCGGCAACAGAAATACATTATCTGTGAGAATTTCAGCTGTTTAACTATCACGGTTCCTGAGATACCACCTGGTGATAGCCAGACAATCAGAAGGTCAGATGGACAGAAAGTCAGACGGGTAGAAGGTTAGACAGACAGAGGGTCACGCGGGTAGACAACGGAGTCTCAGTAATAGGGTTACGTTATTATGATTTGGATACGGAACCCTAAAAATGAAACAGTTTTAAAAACAAACTTTCATACTACTTGCTATTATAAATTCATAACATCTAACCGACCTTTGATTTTGTAAGCTAAGAAAGTAAAAATACTGAACGAATTTATTTGTCTATAAAATAGCTGGCTCGTATTTTATTCATATTCCATGTACGTATTACCACAAAGCTCATTACTTTGAAAGAAAGCTGAATGTGGCAGGCATTTCGTTTTGTAACTGAATACGAAAATGTTTCAATTTTGTAATATATTACAAAGTAAGAAGAATCTGTTACAATAGGAAAAATCCGTACGCCACATTCAAGAGATGAAAGTTCTTTTGAGATGTTGTACAAGAAATAAAATATGAGTTTTATACGTACACGCCTGAAAACCAACATCAATAGTTTGATTCGTGAAAATAATTTATGTGAATAATAATGCACCACCGTCTACTAGTATGATTAATTTTGTGGTTTTATTGTGTTTTCGCTTTATAATGTGGACATTCTCACACAAAATCATCTAACCTAAATTAAGTTAATATAAGCTTTGTGCTATAGGATCTAGACGACTGATAGACATGCTTATACAGGGTGTCTAATGGCAAATTTCAAAGTTTGAAAAAAATAGTCTCTGAACCCAACCTGAGTGAGGGGCGCGTAGGGCATCGTTGAAGGAGTGGGATTTTCGGATTTTCTAGTAGCCATGAAACAGTGGACTCGAGAGCACCGTGATTTTGCCATCGAGGCATACATTTCAGGTGAATTTTCACTTTCTAAAGCACGCCGTCGCGCGTCGATTTAATAATCGATATGGAATTCATCAATTACGTGATACACCCTCTATTAACCTTATCCAATCTCTACTACTGGGATGTCAGCAACCCAAAACCAATGCATCAAGAACCTTTACATAAGCCAAAAGTCAGTCTGGTGTGCAATGTCTGCATCTGTCATCATAGGGTCTTATTTCTTTGAAAATGAAAGTGGTCAAACTGTAACTGTGAATTCGGAGAGATATGCCGAGAAGATCAATTACTTTTTTGCTCTAGAATTATAGAATAGTCCATATTTTGGCCGAAACACTTGTTCCAACAGAATGGGGCTACAGCTCATAATGCTAATGTGTCCAATGTGTCCATTTATGCAGTAAAACAGTTATTTTTAGAAAAAAATATATCCCGAAATGGTACCATTTTATGGCCACCTGGGTCACCAGATTTAAACCCTTCTGACGTTTTCTTGTGGGGACACTATAAAAACGGTAGTATACAAAACCAATCCGAGCGCTGTAACTGAACTTAAAGACAATATCCGAGCCGAAGTCACCAGGACTCGCCAGTCGCTTTGTAAACGCGTCTACGATAATATGCGTGCGAGATTCAAAGAGTGTCTCATTTTGGACAACGTGGTTTTTATATGATGAAATCCGCAATTTTTATAAATAAACTGTAATAAACATTTTTTGAGTCTAATCTGCCACTGGACACCCTGTATATTCCTAAATACATTCTTAGAAAACACCCAAATTCCGAAATTAATTTATATTATACAAGAAAAATATTGCTAAAAAGTAAGGAATCACCAAGTTAAATTGAAATCTTTTATTCAAGAACTTTGTAACTGTAAATATTTTGATGTTTACACAGTTACTATAAAAAGATTATGAGAAAGAAAGCGTAATTTTGGTCAGATGTTAATCTATACATACAATAAAATGATAAAAACTCAAAACTGTACATTGAAAATGTTAAAAATAAATACTCGCTAGGTGTTTTACGTAAGATACCGAACCAGAATATATAGTTAGAATTTTTTTTGTCTGTTTGCTTTGCTTGGTCCGGAAGGATCTCGAAAAGTATATGTATTTGATTTGATTCAAATTTTGCACAAATATTAACTAGGGGTAGGCTCTTCAAAAAGGCTATAAATTATCATGCTACATATCCTAGGGGCTAAGAAGAGAGAAATCAAATTGGCAAAATACCATAATTTACACGCGTACGAAGTCGCGGGCAACAGCTAGTATTGTAACAAACAAAGAGACTTACCAGAATGCAATCCAATCCTTAATTTTAACTGATCATGGGGCCGGTGCCTAATGCGGAATCGCTTGACAGCGTCCAGTAGAGCCAGTGCCAGTCGCGCCACTTCACAAGCATGTCGAGTACCATTCCGTTCTGGCAGACCCGACACCACCATGTAAGCATCTCCGATCGTTTCGACCTGTTAAAATATTTTTATTATAAACAAGCGGACGTCACGCGGTTTTACGTCCCCGTTCCCGTGGGAATACGGGAATCAAATTTAGCTTATGTTCACCGGAGATAGTGTAGCTTTCTAACAGTGATAGAATTTTTCAAATTGGTCCAGTAGTTTCGGAGCCTATTTGATGCAAACAAATACCTCTTTATGTTTTTATAATTATTATAAATATCAGCTTTGTATTTTTCTTAGATTTATTGACAGGTATACTTCCATTTATCTAAATTGTTTGATGAAGGGTTAAACTAATAATGGTAAAGTTTTAGTATCTATCTTTTTTATCATCACCACGAAAATGTACTATTACAGTATCGTATATTATATATTCTACAAGCTGACCAGCGCAACTTTGTTTACGTTATAACCTAGATACCGACTGCAGCGCCATCTGCCGGGCTGATTTGTGAATCTAAACCATCCAGGGCGTCACCCAAAGACTTAGAAAGAATTTCCATCAAATATGTCCACTTGTCCAGCCGTTTGGGACGAAGCTCAGTGACATACACACGTACAGTAGAATTATATTTAAATAGATATTATTTCTGATGACAGAAGCACTAACTCACCTTATAAACGTCGTAGTTTTCGACGATAGAATCAAAACAGGTATACAAGTCGTTTAGTAAGTCTACAACTTGCATAGGCGTGGAGGTAGCTGATAGTGCCGTAAAACCAACGATATCCGAAAAGTAAATCGTGACTTGTTCAAAAATCTCGGCGACTACTGACTGGCCATTGATCAGTTGTAATGTTACCGACCTGTTCATAAAAAAAAAAACAATTTAAGAAATTAGTTTTCTACTAGGTATTCAAAAGAAACCATACATACATACACAATATGATCATAATTATGTCTAATTACAGTGGTTTGAGGTACATAAGGTCACACATTTATCCGCAAAAGAATACGCCGAGGCATATTGCATGTCCACATTTCCCACTTTTAAAGATTTAAAGATTTTGTCCCACTTAATAAGCGCTGAGCCATGTTAAAATGGACATACGCAGGTCGTGACTGTCGGCTGTTTAACGACTACAATGTTACTGAAAACCGGAACCAATGGCTAAACGTGTCTTCCGAAGCACGGAAACGCTCGCAAATAAATGTCGCAAAGTGGTCACGTGTTGGTCACCCATCCAGAAACCGGGTTTACAGAAAACTGCCACGAGCGCTTCTCTTTATTAGAAGATGGTAATGACGTGTAAAAATTCGTAGAAACAGTCGGCTTGAGTGAGAGGAGTAATGAGCGCAAAAATCGGTCAATTAACTCCTGTTTCCATGAGTAGGGGTCTCGAATTAATATAAGACCACGCTATCTGTCATCCTCATTATGCCTGGGCTGATGATGCATCTTATTTCTACACAATTTTCTGTTCTAGTTGTGCGTTCTGCTCTAAGCCTTCGATTGCTTGAAGATATTGAAGTCGGTTAGCATAATACTAACTCCTTTATACTTATTCCCTTAGAGTTTTAAAGATAATCTCCTGTGTTGAACTTTTTTAAATTTTGATATTGGTGACTATGGTGTTGTAAATGCCTATTGACGACGGAGATTTCTTTCGATAACATAGACAGTATGCTTAACTACCAGATAAGATAAGATAATCGTTTATTTGTCAGAATATTGTACATAAAGGTGTTACAAACATTGAGATGATCATAATATTCCACCGTTTACGGCGTACAAACATTAGACCACCTTACTAGTATTAGACAAATTAGTTAGGAAATCATTTTATCAATGGTAAGAGAAATTAAATCTGTATAAGCTTAGGTTATATAACGTAGGTTGTATAACTCTCTGTTGATCTTTTGTTCCTGAGATATGCCTTAAATAGATAAAACTTACTTGGGTAAAAGCTGATACAACAGTTCTTCGCATTTCTTTTTCTCTTCTAAATAATCTTGCGTTCTTTCACTAACTAAAGCTTCTAAATTATTGGCGTACTGCTCCATACGGGAAAGTAAATTGTCTAATATATTGCTACTTTCTTGAGTTCTGTTGAAGATTATATAAATTTATATTAATTTTAACACATTTATATTAAATACAAATTAAGAAGTATTAGGAAACTAAATGACAAAGATAGTGTCAGTAGGTACACCTGATAAATTATTCTGTAAAAATAAAACTTACATAGTTTAAAATGTTAGTTTATAGTACTAGATTACGAAGTAAATTTTAAGACATATAAAATACTAGCTGTTCCCCGCGGCTTCGACCGCGTAGAAGTCGTTATCACGTAAAATCATAACCCTCCTTTTGCGCAGCCGGTTAAAAAGTAGCCCATATCCTTCCCAGGATCTCTTTACTACATTTCATCTCAATCGGTCCAGCCGTTTAGGCGTGAAAGCGTAACAGACAGACAGACAGATAGACAGACAGACAGAGTAAAGTTCGCTATTATAATATTAGTAGGGAAGTAGTGATGCAATGGTTTTAAGCCATACATAGCTAAAACCTGCCCTCTATCATAATTTACTTTCAGTTAAAATCAAACCGATCGTAGTAAAAGGACACATTTTCATAATAGTAGAATTTAGTTTTATTGAGTTTTGATTGAGTTAAGAAAGACTTAATCTACACTCAAAAGATAAAGACGTTATGTACATAAATATTACTTATTGAGGCGTCGGATTGCTCCTTTCAGATAAGCGAAGTCTGGTCTTTCTGCAGGGTCCTCGGCCCAGCACCTTCGCATCAGTTCTGTCGCGTCGTCGACCTCACAGGACCGGTGGTGAGAAGTGTTGGGTCTGAGACCACTGGCTGCGACTGTGTCTATAATTTCTAGGAAATAAGATAATCTGTGAATTTTTAGTCAAACTCAATGATAGAACATACATATGATCACGCCTTTTATAGAGGGGTAAGCAGAGGCATATTGCCAAATTTCGCTTTTAGGTTTTGTACCACGTAATAGTTGGTGAGCCGTATTGCCGTGTTGATATGGACAGATGCAAGTTGTGAGTGCCCGCTGTTGAAATTTTCAAACTGCCATTTTACTGGCAACCGGGACCAACGGCTTACGTGCCATCCGAAGTACGGAGACGCTCGCAAATAAATGTTACAAAGTGGTTAAGTTGTGGTCACCCATCCGTGAGGACCGGCCACAGTAAATGTTCTTTACTACAGTGATTGTTTATAGAACACCGAGTCCGCGGGGTTACAAGCGCTTCCAATTCGTTCAACGATAGAACGAATAAAAATAATAGTCGATCCTAAACGATACTCGATGGATTTTTGTTATCCCTATCCCCGAAGTAGTAAGCATAGATAGGCATACCATTCGCCTGAAATTTTACCATTTACATTTTATCCCACGTATCTGGGGTGAGCTTATTGTTAATAAAACGTACAGGTGCAGATATTATAGGCCGTCAACTTGGTTTAACGGCAACCATGTTCCTGTCAACTGTGACCAACGGCATAAGGTACTTTTGGAAGCTATTGGTTAGTAAATATTTACGATCCTATCATTGAAAATGATGGCAAAACCTCCCACTCTAAAATGATAACAAATTCATCATGTTAGTATGATTTTAAACTTATAGAAGAAACCTACTCGTTTCGGAGCATGAGTAGTGTTTGAAATAGTGTACATACTATGATTATAGCGAATCTTTTTCCAGAAGATATACGTTATGATCCAGAAAATTAGTTCATTTTATTACCCGTAAAATATCTGCTGCGTACACGTATGTAGTCTATGTTACTGCGGCTGTGTGATATTCCAATCTACACTATATCCACTCAAACACTAACCTCTATTATATTATACCTACTTCATATCGTCGATGCTAACCCAAACCTGTTAGTTTTCACAATAGCGGTGTTAAAACGCACAAAATACGCATAGTGAGAATGTTTCTTAAATAATCACAAAACATAGAACAGAGATAATAGATTATTTCTTTTACGAGATTAATTTCATTAAGAATAAAATACAGTGATCGTCTCCCAAACAAAAACAAAATTTAGTGCCTATGCCGACGATTTCAGAGCGCTCTTCTAAGAAATGTGCTGACTAGGTAGCATAATTAGTGCACACCAACGTCCGGGCGACTATGAATTTACAGTTCAGCGAACTAGAGCAACTAGCGAGTACCTTACATGCATGCATGTGGTTTTGCGCAAGTGTATCAGATCGACCATCAAAGCAACATAAGAAGCCAAATTTAACTAGAAATAGCAACTTCAGGTACGCCAGATACGAGATATGAACGTTAAATTCATGCAAACGGAATTTAGTTTTTTAAACATTGCATCAACAAGACAATTTGATAAACAGAATGCCAAAACATTGGAATAAAACAAATCGTGATTAAAGTTTAAAGATAAATTAGTTTAGTAACATTTGATTAGATGTGAAGATTTCAGCGGATACCAGCAGTACGAATTCATAATAAACACTGCGGTTAGAAATAAATCAACGAAATTGTTTGTTTCTTACTGTTTTACTATGCATGAAATGTAACATATTTAAGTAGTACAATTTCTTATATCCATTAAACTTTGAACTGTAAGTATAAAGATGCGATAGATACAATACACGTAATATTTTAATAAAAAAAAATAAAAATATAGATTAGGTTAGTTGTCTATAATTGAACATACCTTTGGGAGACATTTCAATTCCTGGCCCAAGCCAAAATGCGCCTTGTCTATTGACAATCTCGTGCATAATGATTCCAAAAGAGTAAACGTCTCCTTTCTGAGTTCCCTCTGGTGGTGGCTCTGCTACTCTGAGCAATTCTGGCGATGTCCACAGCAGACCTATATTTTAAAATGGTATTAATCATTCATGCTTTCTTTTTAGAAATTGGCATAGGTAGGCTGTCTACACCGGCAAATTTTCACGACAATCTGTTTCCGCGAACCAATATTATTTTCTCGCGAGTTTATCGTTACCAGAGCGGATAGCCTTAGGTACATGACATGTACCTAAGGCTATCCGCTCTGGTAACGATAAACTCGTATTATACCATGTGTCCTATTGTGCTTTTCTAACACCAGATTAGTAGAAAACTACTTGGATGTCACAAGGTTTTAACCACGTAGCTCCTGTTCCCGTGGGAATTTGGGAATAAAATATAGCCTGTCACACATATTTTCTACTTCTGTATTTCTAAAGATGCATATGCTACAGTATCAAATTACTTAACGACGAGAAAATCGTAGGTATATAATAATATTAAATTAAAAAAATTAAAAATATTAACATTTAACTTTACCACAGGCATCTAGTTTAGAACTTTAAAAGTCAATTATAAAGAGAGAACAAACTTAAAAGTTCCTCAGATCAACGTTCATGGAGAGGTTAATAATAATATTACGATATGTTAGAAATTTGACTTGGTAATTAGTTTCCTCTACTATATTCTGAAACATAATTCTAAAGTTACTTTTAGTAGTTTATTGTTTTGGAGCGTAAACTCAATGTTCATCGTCTTCACCATCGCCTAATAATCATCAATAAAAAGTCAGTTGAAAGTATATGTTTAAAAAACGAAGGATATCAGGATTCAAATCTGAAGATCCATTCACTCGTGTACTCGTAATGGGCTATAGTGATACAGGAGTTCTTGAAAATTGGTGGTTCAGAGGTTTGGCATAGCAGGCGAGCGCAATTCTCATAGAAATTTTGTTCATTGTGCACCTTGTAAGTGCATGAGTCAGCTGACTATTCAGTAGCAGCGTGTAACGACATTGGTAGTAGTAGTACAGCTGGGCTCTACATTAATAAAAACTTATTTTATTCTGTCAACTTCTTTAGAGAATAAGTGATAATAAAAGGAGGGGAGGGGGGAAGGGAAGGTTTCGCCTACACACGAGGCGTCTTCAGGACTGCTTGTCACACATGTGTTGACAAATTAGTCACATTGTTAAGCGGAGTAGTGCTAATTACCAACAATCTGGAGGGTACAGGTAATTTCTCCTATCCCACATCCAAAATTCCTTTCCTGAGGAGTTCGGTTCGTCATTCCTCCCATACAATTAGTTGGGGTTATCCTAAACGGTTGTAAGTTAGGATTGACGAATCGAGGGTATGAGGCGGGTTCCTCTTCCCCCCTCCCCTCCTTTTATTATCATTTAGGATGGATTTCCGCCATGTAACGCCTGATTCCATTATTTAGAGAATAAGTCCTGGTAAAGGGGAAACCATAATGATATAGTTTTATTTATATTTATATACTTACGAGTCCAGTAACTATGTGCTCTAGAATCTTTTTCAGGAGTCCTCAAGGCATGCAGACCGAAGTCGGTGATCTTCAGCACAAAACGAGAATCCACTACGCAATTACTTGATTTAAGTGCTCCATGAGACCTGACATCAGAACCGTGCAGATAATGCATTCCCTAAAAAAAATACAGACGAATTGAGAACCTCCTCCTTTTTTGGAAGTCGGTTAAAAAATAATAATGAGATCATTAAGGGGACGCGTCCGTAAAAAATGCACTTAGGATTTTGGAAATATTCAAGAACTAACTTCATTAAATGACACTAAAATGGAACCTTAAATTCTTAATATATATGAGACTACGTTAACACCGTGTGCTTTTTACAAAATAATTATTTAAAAGGTAAATCATTATCGTCTTCAAAATCGAATAACAATAAATCTATTTTGAATAGATCCCAGAATTGTTTCATAAAAGGGTAACTCAATATGAACCTTTTAGTAATTGATTACGGATGCCTACCGACACCTGCTTCCGGAATATTGAAACTCAGTGAAACCTTTTTCCATAAATTTAGTTAACAACGTCAATTGCTTT
The DNA here is from genome assembly GCA_933228765.1 of Miltochrista miniata. Taxonomy (NCBI): domain Eukaryota; kingdom Metazoa; phylum Arthropoda; class Insecta; order Lepidoptera; family Erebidae; genus Miltochrista; species Miltochrista miniata. The sequence goes on from OW121768.1 coordinate 20,687,698, forward strand.
ATGAAATGCGTCAATCCAGTTTGCTTGCAAAAGATTTACTTTAGCATTATTATTTATTGTAAGGTTTACTTTTTTTTTACTAAATTGCATTTCAACTTCTTCTAATAATGGTAGTAAACAAATCAATTGGATCTCAATCACTCCATAGTTACTTACATTTAAATATTAATCCTGATCATAATCACGTTTCAAGGAACCATACTTTGCTTTATACAAACATTTCGACACCAATTTACCTTTAGATTAAAGAATAATTCCGATTCCGATGATAAAAAATTAGAACTGACAATTTAGCTTGTCATTAAATTCTTTTTGCTTAGTCTTGTTTGTCTTTGGCAGAGTTTTTTTTTATACCACTAAAGTGGCAGGCAAGCATACGGCCACACCAGATGTGCCGGTGGTCACCGTAGCGTTTACAACACCAGAGGCGTCACACTCGCGCTGCCTACCCTTTAAAAACCTTCTAAGACCCCTTTTGAAGAACCCCATACTGTAGGCGTTTGGGAAAACTGAGGCAGGGACATCATTCCACAACCTAAATAAGAAATAGTGTTGTATATCGGTTGTACTCGTCAATTTATTTTAAAAAGTGATCATCGTTTTAATCAGTCACTTCGAATATAATTACTTTAGTTTCTGTACAACTAACCAAATATGCTAGATCACTTACCTTGACAATATCATGCATCAAACTGACTTTGAACATCCAGTCCAGCTTGATAGCTTCATTTTCCAAAATATCTTGCAAGGAACCTTTAGGGCAGTATTCCGTTAAGAAGCAGCAATGAGGGGGATCCACACATGCTCCATAGAATCTTGCCACATGATCATGCTCAAGATCTTTCATTTTCTTTAGCTCAAGTAGGAGGGGCCGAGTGAGATCTATCCGTTGTTTGTCCACTCTCTTGATAGCAACTCTACAGCCTTTGTAGAAACCACACGGTGCATACACTTGTCTGTCTCCAGCTAGTGAAGCACCCTCATCAGAGTAATTTGTCTAAAAAAAGTAATAATCAGTTTAGGATTTAGAAATAAAAAAGAGACAACGGATACGAGTACAGTGTGGGGCAGAATGCCTACTTCAAAGGGCCATTGTTAAGTCCAAAGAGTTATGAAGGTCCTACTGTAAAACTAAATTCTTTCTAAGCTAAATTACCTTTACATCGTCAAAATTTTCACTTCATAGCATTTATTAAAGCTTACTCAATTTAAACGTTGAAAATTTACAACTGAACAAATCTTAAACGTTTGAAACTTACAACGATGGAAAAGTGAATTGGAACAGAATTAAAGATCAATTGAAAGTAATTAATTAAGCGATGAGCATATAAAGATAAACTTTGTTGTTTAATAAACAGAGTTTAATTTCGATTGCTGCGTGTATTTTAAGAAATTTTTTTTTTTTATTTTGATCAAAGTTGTTAATGATAAATTATTCAACTATAAATAAATAAATAAATATTCACGGACATCTCACACAACGCTATCTGATCCCAAAGTAAGCTAGGAATAACCTGCTTGTGTTATGGGTATCAGACCACGGATATTAATACTTATATACTTTTAAATACATACATATTATACATAGAAACACCCAGACTCTTGAGACAAACATTTATGGGTCACACAAATATTTGTCTCCGGTGGGAATCGAACCCACGACCTCCAGCGCCGCAGGCGGTATCACTACCGACTGCGCCACAGAGGCAGTCGTACTATATCTCAATACATCCTGTGGGTGTCGTAAGAGGCGACTAAGAGAACACTTTTACAATAAGATTCATTGCGAACGTAAACTCGAAATGAAACCCGGTAGAAAATGTCAAAATGACAATCGTTAAGCCAATTTAAAGGCCTTATGGGCGGGCGGCTTGAAAATGTTCAACTGCGGGTCGCGGCGACCTGCGCCTGTCCATTTCAACACGGCAATAGACTCACCACCTATTACGTGGGACATAAAACTTTAAGGTGAAATGAGAGCGTATACTATGCCTCTGCCTAGCGCCTACCCCATCGGGGAAAAAGGCTTGACTATAATGTGTGTATGTATGTAATATGTCCTCATAATAATTGATTCCTACATTTTAACCCTAATATTCAATAACTACCGTTATCAGTTTCCATAAAAATATCTTAGTTATCATAGATCATCATCATCATAGTCATTATTTTAGTTCTAAAACTTTCTGCAGCTGGATATTTTTTCTCAAACTGTTTAGCTCGAGGTCAAGTCATCAAAAAGTTCGTATTTTGATTTGAATATAAACGGGGAAAACTGCCGATCTAAGTATAATTTATTCCCACATTGGTACTTTCATTCCTACTTTTGTTGTGATAATTTATTTTTTTATACATTTTTCTTAGATTTCTTAGATTTATATCTTAAATAAAGGAATTTATAGACCGTAACCAAGGGTGAAATGAAGCGGAATAAAAAATCGGATATTTAATTTTATATAACAGAGAAGGGACTTTTTGAAATTCACTCACTCAGATCCATCCAGTCAGATATTAATTTAAATTTGATATAATTATTTATTTTTTAATAATTGCGCTTAATTAAGTTACTTATTAATAAGAAATAATTTACACCGTTGTATACATTGTATTATGGTTCCTACATAATGTAATAAAAATATATTAGTAATGAAAACAACACAATGTTATATCGTTTCTACTCAAATGTGAAAATAATATCAAGATAAGCTTGAAATGGATGCCTATCAAATCCATTATGCACACATCCCTTGAGCCGAGCTTTAAAAGGGATAGCAGAAGGATAGCTAAGTCATTTCTAATGACTCGTATACTCGATTTTAAGGGAATCATTTTTTACTATAAAAAATTACTTTCGATTTACAATATTGCATTTTGGAGACGTTTTTATCATTATATCGCTGCTTTAGAACACATCAAAATTACTTTTCTTTTCAGAAGAGCTCATTAAAAATTTTTATCAATTTTTTTCTGTTTTTTTGACACCCATACTTTCAATGCTTAGTTGTCATTATATCATTCGATACGTATTTAATTTCATTAGCTTTTGATAATTTTATTTTTATTGTAACTATAACCGAAAGACAACTAGCAGCACATAAGTTAGTTTAGCTTATTAAATATTCCTCACACTTTTTGCGTTGTATCCCTTTCTTATAAAACTTGCGCTGTCTTAAGGGGTAGCCACAAATGCGGCTAGATTGCTGAGTCCACAAAGGGCGATGGCCGTTAGGGTGATAAGGGGATACCGCACGATCTCAGGTGAGGCGGCATGTCTCCTAGCCGGGACTCCTCCATGGGACCTGGAAGCGAGAGCCCTTGCTTCACTGTTCAGATGGCGCAAGGAGGCACTGGAGCGGGGCCAAAGGCCTTCGTCTCCACACGCTGGTGGAGTGCACGGTGTGAACGCAACAGCGCCAGGTCTTTGTAGTGGGTCTGGACGTGGACACTCTCTCGCTCGAGACCATGGTGCGAGCCATGACCTCCAGCGGGAGTAAGTGGGACTGCGCCGCATCTTTCTGCGAGCAGGTCATGCTCGTGAAGGAGACGGCGGGGCGGGAACAGGAGAGAACACAGTGCCCAAGCCGCCGACGTGTCTTCGCCGAGGACTATCGGCCTCCATGACCGGGGGCCAGAGGACGGTGAGAGGGTCGCTCACCGTCCTTACAGAAGCACGCCCATGACGGCAGCGTGACGTGAGGAATTCACGTACGCCCCGCCCTTAGAAGCGGGATCACACCCAAAACCCCCTAAGGACGCGGGGTAGCACCCGAACCACCCCCTAGGGCCTAGGCGAGGCCGCATAGGCGGCCGTGGCTCGTTTGGGAGTCCTGGGACATCCTTCCGAGGGCTTTCCCGGGACTCCCAACTCGTAACGTGAGGTTTTTTAGTCGGTAGGAGTTCGGCATAACATCCGTTAGGATTGTCCCTCACGTTAAAAAAAAAGGGTAGCCACAAAAATATGGCCACTTTGCTCTAAAGTTAGTCATCAAAATGTTAAAAGGGCGTATGCGTTTGAATGTTCGTTGTCAAGGGACTGATTTTAGCGGGTGTTTTAGTAAAATATGAAAATAAGGGTCTTTTTGATGATTTTTTAAATTAAGTTGTTCAGGTTCATCATCACGCCTTTATCCCCGAAGGGGTAGGCAGAGGCATATTATATACCCACATTTCACCTTTTTTTTATAATTTGTCCCACGTAATACGTTGTGAGCCGTGTTTAAATGGACAGGCGCAGGTTGTGACTGCCTGCTGTTGAAATAAAGCCTTCAACTTGGCTTAACGACTGCCATTTAATTTAAATTAAGTGATTTTGGAAATATTTGATTTGTAGCTGCTTCGTTTAAAAGCAGCGATTAATCAAATATTTAATTCTAAAATAAAACTTCTCTGAAATCTAATAACGTAAATTAAAAGTCAAGTGCTTGGAATGATTGGAATATAGACGTCTACGAGTACTCTATGAAACGCTAATTCGGAATATATTTAATTTTACTGATGTTAAAATAGAAAATAATAAATATTGATGACTGATGATGACGATGTCTAGTCTAAGTACGAAATAGTTTTGTAGAGTGTCTTACCCCGGTGCTATAACGTCGTACAAGCGAATGCAAGCTTCCACGAAGTCGACCACCTGGTTGCAGTACATCAGTCCAACTGACTCGCCATGTCATCATTGCTATTTCTGCTTCTAGCTTGTAGTGTCTGATACAAAGTAACATGACATGTTTTAACAATAATATCTAGAAAAAAAATTAGGCTATGAAGCAGTAGTAGTAAGCCCTGTTGCGCTATTAGGGGTGACCTGTGTTCAAAAGTGGAATGTTATGTGTGGTTGCTCAGTGTTTTGTAAACGAGTATTATACGTCAAGCATCTTATTTTACGGTTGATCCTGAAATGGTAGTATGGCAATTCCATTTAAGAGCTTTTACGTGTTTCGGAAAACGCGTTAACCTATTAGTTCCGACTGCCTGTAAAATGGTAATCGTAAAACCAAGTTGAAGGTCTTATGAAAGGCTTGACAAACAACATCAGGTAGTCACCGCAACCTAAGCCTTTTAGTTTTATCATTATCATCATTTCATCAGGAGCGCGGCTTATTTTATGGGACTAAACAAGTAAAAAGTGGATGTATATTAAATCTCTGGCAAATCTTTCAGGGAAAATGTGGGTAAATTTATGTAAGTTTGTACGTATGCATAATGTTATAAAATACAGTGAAGCAATTATAATAGATAATATACATACCTGTATATGAATACTGACAGAATAGCAAGCACGACGACGACTGAGCTCAGAATAATGCTCAAAATTGCATAAACGGGCAACGCTTAAACAAAAAAATAATAGTCAAGATAAATGTTAATGGAAAACGGTATATTATTCATTACTACTAGTCGGGGTATTCTGAAATAAAACTGCAAAAATAAATAATCAAAATGAAAACTACAAAGTCAAGCGTTTCAAAATTTTAACACAATGTTATTTTTTTAGGAAACGTTTTAACTTCATACCTATGACTACTGAAAATTTATTTATTTCAATTTATGCATACAAAAAACTTGTTTTAGAAATTACAGAAATAAAGAGAAGAAGATAACAATGGTACTGCTTATTTATTAAACAGAAATTTCTTTCAGCAAACCGACGAAAGGAAAACTTGAAGAATTACATGAAAATTAAACATAAATAATAATAATTTACATTTATTAATACCACAGATTTTTTTATGTTTAATTATATTTTAAAGCAATTTGGTTTATATTACAGAATGAAACTTCCACTCTTCGGCGTTCCGGCTATCTTGAACTTTAATTAAAAGCATCTGAAAGGTACTTCTAGTAAGCACTAAAAATGTCAAGTGCCTCTTTGTTGGTAAACCACACCTTCGTAAGTACTTTGGGAGTTTTTGAATGTGTTTTGTGAAAAGTGCTTTTAAGCAACCCTCTGTTTGTGTAGATAATGTAGAGAAATAAAGCCAAGAAATACCGTGGCTGTGAAGTTACTAGGGCAACATAAAATTATAATTGATTTTGAGAAACATTTGTAGCTGATTATATTACTAGCTATTGTTACTTCTGAAAATAGAGAAGTAAAACTATTCTCAAAACTATTATTATAAATTTACTTACAATTATCAGGACACAAAGATCCATCAAATCCGCACTCTGGTGTATCAGGCGGGGGACTAGTCCTGCCTCCCGCCCAGTGGATTGGTCGATTTTCTATAAACTGGAGTGAAGAGTTTGCTGCCACATACGTAGCTACCACCTAAAAAATAATGTATCAAATCATTACAAGAGAAGTAACAATTTATTTTCAGATACACTGACTAAATTCGAATGTACCTACTCCTACAGGGATCAAGATGTGAGAACAATTTCGTGACTCTTAACCAAACCGTGACACTGCAATTATAAATATTGATGACATCCTATGGGCTATTGTCAACGCCTTTGTTATTGTAGTGACTTGAGAGATGACTATGTTAGATCTAACATCAACTTAATTGAAATCGCTGAGCCGCTAGTCGCAAGCATTGTGGAAGCCGCGAAATTAATTACTGAAAAGCGTCTTTATAATTGGTTAATTTACGCAACGGTTGGTTTCCTCTGGTTTGCGAGTCAAGCAACTCATAAATTATTTATGAAGTAAACTTAAAATGGCATAGATCGTTTACTATTCCTTGTATAAACTGGAGAACTGTGAACGTTATATTTTAGGTAACTTCGCTTTTGTGCTGGATGACATTGATGAATTGGATTTAAGAGTTCAGAAGGGTGCTGCGTTATAAACTGAGAGATCAACTTTTAATTTAATCTTCGTATTTGAGACAGTGTTATTATGTACTTACAAAGGCAATTCTAATGAAACTAAATAAACCAAATAGATACAAAAATACCCTTTCCTAAAATTTAAATAACACGCCCCGTCTTCACACGGGTTTTTTGCAGAAAATATAAAATAGTCTATGGTACTCCGAGGAGATGACGCTTTCAGTACATTGGTTGCGTAGTTTTTAAGTAAAGAAACAAAAAATAAATCACCTATTCCTCGCTATACATTATTAATATTAATTTAGAATAGTTTTTGAATGGCAATTATTATGATACTAGCTGATGCCCGCAGCTTCACTCGCGTGAGATTTTGTTCCCGTTCGTGTTTCCAATTCGCATGGGAACTTATCTTGTGTTAAAAATATGTGTTATTTCAGACTATAATCTAGTCTTGTGCCGAGTTTCAATCAAATCCGTTCCACTTTTAGAGCGTGCAAGAGTAACAAACGCCCAAACTCACAAACTTTCGCATAGTCTATACTAATATTATAAAGAGGAAAGATTTGATTGCTTGTTTGTATCGAATAGGCTCTGTAACAACTGGACCGATTTGAAAATACTTTCACTGTTGGAAAACTACACTCTTTGCGGTGAACATAGGATATACATATTTTATTCCCATATTCCCACCGGAACGGTAACTATGCAAGTGAAACCGCGTGGCGTCCGCTAGTATAGTATAATAGTCGACTGCCCTGGCGCGGTCTTAATGATACCGCCTGTGGCGCTGGTGGAGGTCCTGGGTTCGATTCCTGGGTCGGTTCAAATATTTGAGTGATCCACAAATGTTTGTTTCGGAGTTTGGATGTTTTATATGTATTTGTAAATACACATATTATATGTGTACTCGTATTTCCAAATTTTAGTGGATTCGCGTAAAAAAGTTCAAGCCTTTTAAACAGCGATTCACTTATGGCTGCTTCCTCTGGGTAGAATTCCAATGTTTGTTGTTTTTTAGCAAGCCAAGTTTTATGAAAGCTAATTGAAAAGTGGTTGGATGGGACATTGATAAGTCTTAAAATCTTCAAAGAATCATTAAATAGTATTAGGCGAAGATGGAAGGTAACACTGAGTGTTATTCACATGAACCGTGTACATTCTATTTAAAGCATATTCTGTCATTGGGTCCAGGTTAGCCAACAACGGATTTTTCTCTTTACCTTCAAACAAATTTTATCTTTTTAACATACAAAATATTTGGATTTTTACCATTGAATTTTTCGCTATTTTAACAATAATACATACATGTTTGACATAAAACTAAAAATGACGTCAATCGAAAATCTTTCAGAATTGAGTCAACATTAAAAGTACATAGTCCATTGAAATGTTACATGAGCTTTGCATTTATTAGAGGACGCAATTTTATTTTCGGGACATGTGTGGGGGGTCAATAGAAGCTTAACCTCAAGTTTGTGGGGTCGCCACCATTGTCCCCCGGCCGCCATCTTGAAAAGAGGGGGAAAAAAAACACTTTTTCCGCAATATATCGGAAACTATGAGTCTTACAAAAAAATTGTAGAGGCATAATTTGTAGCATATTGTTTTGCCTACAAATGTGTATATAACTTAACAAAAAATATTACAAAATTTTTAGAATTTTTTTATAAAAATTTTTATATTTTTTGCTCTTTAACTTTTTTTATACATTTAAAAAAAAATACCTCAGACTAATCTTGTAGATGATCTTTTAAGATAAATTAAAAAATAATTTTTTTATTATTTTATTTTCAATTTTTTGTTTATAACTTCTTTAATTTTTAATTTAGGGCAAAAATTTGTTTTACATATTTGTAGGCAAAACAATTTGCTACAAATCATGATTTCTCAAATTTTTTGTAAGACTCATAGTTTCCGAGATATTGGGAAAAAAGTGTTATCACCCCTTTTTAAGTTTGCGGCCGGGGGACAAGGGTGGCGACCCCACAAACTTGAGGTTAAGCTTCTATTGACCCCCCAACACATGTCCCAAAAATAAAATTGCGTCCTCTACGAAATGCAATATTCGGTCCTTAAATTGTAACATTTTAATGGACTAACATTAAACCCAAAAATATGACTACTAATAAGTATTGATATCAACATCGAAGCAAATCTCCCTCAGAAATAACATGCTACCCAGTTTTTAATCATTTAAAAAAATACAGACGGAATTTTAATAAAATACGACGTGTGTCTTCCATCAATTCTAGTAAAAATGCTGTATTCCAAATTTCAAGTATTTCAAACTAAGGAAGCACGTTGTCCCGTACAAACTTTGCCCTCCTTTTTTACCCCCTTACAGGTGCAATTTTCAAAAATTATGAAATTCCTTTTTTAAATTGTAACCAAACAATGCTCATGCTGAATTTCATCATCGTAGTACTTAGTGTTTAAGCAATAACTAATGATAACTTAAGACGACGATAACTCTTTTTTCTGCTATTCAATTTTAATAAAAATAGCATATAGCCTGCTCCAAGTTGAGTTTGATCTATTGGTGAAAATCGCAAGAGCATCCGTTCTGTATCTTCTGAGATCCTTTCGTACATACAGACAGACAGACAGACAAAATTTACCAACTACATTTTTGCCTTAGGTATCATATGTAGAACATCCAGCAAGCTTCTTTTTTAAATATTTAATGTACAGTTTTGTCTTTTCTATCATTTTATTAATATGTAAAGATAGATGGATAGATAAGACAAAAATAAATGAAATTGATGAATTTTTATAGTTTATTATACATCCAAGCAATCGTATAAATAAATAATATTTTTTGTTACATGCTTGTGTACAATAATACATAATTGATCATGAATATAAAAAAAATAATTTTAATATTTCAGTACAAAAAGTGATCAAGAGATGACGCTTATCGATTTAAATTCGAGCTAGCGTTTGTTTACCTGAAGAATTATATATGAATGTCCTCAAGTCTTCACTTTACGGTGTTATTATAGGTATAGATGAATGAACAAAATTAAATAAGGCACAAAACAAACAAAACAGAAATCACTTAGATTTGTTTCGAAAATTGCCTATTATCTTCGCTGGGCTGATTTTATTTGTTCTAAGTTTACTTTTCGTTACATGTGGTTAAAGATGAGATCTTTGAGCCATGTATTGACTTTATCTGCTCTCGTGCCTCTTTAGTTATAACTGGCAAAATTTTACGGAAATCTCCAGAGAATAAAACAGTACAAAACTGTCCATTGAAGCAGTTACTGCTGCGCAGGTCTCGCATTGTTCTGTCCTGTCTAGTGCCTCAACTGAAGCTTTAGGAGACATTGCCTCATTGCAAATAATCAAACTGCAATCTCTCGTTATTTTCCCACATATTTTTAATGGCAGGTTAAATGCGGTAATCTTCGCTGGGCTGATTTTATTTGTTTTAAGTTTACTTTTCGTTACATGTGGTCAAAGATGAGATCTTTTGAGCGATGCATTGACTTTATCCTGCTCTCGTACCTCTTTAGTTATAACTGGCAAAATTTGACGGAAATCTCCAGAGAATGAAATAGTACAACTACCCATTGAGCAGTTACTGCTGCGCAGGTCTCGCATTGTGCTGTCTAATGCCTTAATTGAAGCGTTAGGAGCCTCATCCCAAATAATCAAACTGCAATCTCTCATTATTTTCCCACATATTTTTAATGACAGTTTAAATGCGGAATGGGTGGTTCGCCCAGTACAGTTCAGAAGAATCGAAAATCAAAATATCTTTTAATCAGAATGAGATTAGAAACAGATTTCAAAATAAATAAGTCCCAAAATGCCTGAATTACAAAATTACTGATTTTTACTCTGACTAAGTATCTAACTTAAATGTTTATCTCAAGAGTCTGGGTGTTTCTATGTATAATATGTATGTATTTAAAAAGTATATAAGTATTAATGTCCGTGGTCTGATACCCATAACAAAACAGCTTACTTTGGGATCAGATAGCGTTGTGTGAGATGTCCATGAATATTTATTTATTTATTTATTTATTTAGATAGATTTCTGATTAACAAATTCATAATGCATATTAATATGAGCTAAGTAAATTTATTTATTAAATATATTTCTTATTTCAATGGCTAAACTACTACTTGACACAACTTCTCTTCTAAGCAATTGCCATCGTAACTTAGTTCCTTCTTCAGGTAGTCCCAGCCTACGACTTTTAAACAAACCGAACTACTGTAGGCTTTGTCCTCCGTTATACAGATGGTCCAACCAAGACCTGGTAACGTAATAACAATGTAAATTTCATCAGCTGAGCGTTCATGTTCATTGTAATGGCTCTTTTCAGTCCTGTCGAATTTAGTCTTTGTAGAGGCCATTCCCGTATTTTACAAAGACTTAGTGAATGTGTTTCCTGACAGAATGCAGTCAGCACTATAATGTAGAATAAAGTTCATGCGTTCCATGATCAGTCTGCTGACAATATTTGTCGTAAGGATTGAGCGTAGATGGTAACATGCGGTGTTATTTAATTGACCAGTGGATACTACCTCAAGCGTGCTCTTTCATTTTTTCTGGCTAGCCATCTAAGAATTTTCTTCTTCTTGTCACAAATGTATTTTTGTCACACAAAATTTGAATAAATTAGCAATAATACTTCCGTATAGCATATTTAGTTAATATTATACCAAAATAGCGCTTTTTATTTAACTTTATGGCTTTGTAGTAAAATCATCTCTTTGAAGTCTAAAGTAAAACCATAACATAAATGACAACGCTTTAACAAATCATGTGTCAAAATAAAAGGTAATTTAAGTATAAAATAAGAGTATTGGAGGAGTATTGATATCAACTCCGGAGAAAATCAGCCCCAAAATAATTTACATTCCCTTTTTAACTCGTTATAGTATAAATTTCAATAAAATACGAAACACGTCTTCCATCAAGTATGTTAATATTGCTATATGCCAAATTTTATGTAGATCGGACCAAGGAATGACGTTGTCTCATACAAACTTTACCCTCCTTTTTTATACCTTAGGAGGTGGAATTTGCAAAAATGTTAAAATTACTTTTTTCAAATTGTAACAAACAACGCTCATGCTTAGTTTCATTATCGTACCATTAACCGTTTAAGCAATAATTGATAATAACTTTGGGTCTAGGGACCGAACCGCAAAATTAAGTTTGCTTTGAATTGTATATACTTTTCCGGGATAAAAGTACCTAGTGTGGTGCCCAGGCTATTAAAGAATAATTATACCAAGTTTCTTCGTAATCGAACCGGTAGTTTTTGCGTGATGCCTAAACAAACAGACACACAGACAAATTTTTTACATTTTTGGGTTCGGTGTCGGTCTAGTAACACGCGGAGGGTGTTACTAGACCGACACCGAATTTATTTTTTTGATATTTTGAATGTACAGAATTTTCACTTCTACAGATTTATTATAAGTATAGATGTTGTTTCTTATTAGTATTTCGCGTTCTAGATACTACAATTTATTTTCTAAATTGTCTGTGCCCAACTCGATACTTACTGAAACGAATTTCTGTTTCTCTTTTAAGCATTATACCTACATATCACATGCGATGTCTCAATCTCTTTTTTTTATGTATATTTGCCTAATAATATTCACGTATATTCACGGAAATTTCACACAACGTTATTTTTATTTCAAGAATTAATTACGAAGCTTTTCAAATGCACTTTTTACTGTAATGTCCTTATTAATTATCTTTATTTGTACACTGTGGATACTCGTGTATAAAGAGAAGTATTTATCGATAATTTTCAATAAATTATTTTCTTCTTTTACTGGGAATTTAATGCGCTTGTAAAATTGAATCACTGTTTTCTAAAAAGTTTAAAAGCCTTAACAACGTAATCGTATTTTCATTTAAAGCTCGATCTAATTTGGAATTGAATCCTTCGACGACATTATTAATATGGTGCCGTTGTCCACATACACATAAAGTTTTCATGCAATTATTCAGAAATCAAAACCGTTCTATATCATATTTCATAAATTGTAACTTCGGAATATTGTGCTGGTTGCATACAGAAACTATATATTTCCAGCCTAAGTGGCTGAGATAAATTCTTACGGCAATAAATGAAGAACTGCTGTTTAAGCCACAATTCGTCTCTGTGGGTTTAATTTCATTATCCACAATTAGATCTTTTTAGTTTTAGATTTTTTCACTTTTTTTAGAAGAAATAATAGGTGGCCATTATCTATTTATGCAAAAAGAAGGAAATTATAACAAAAACAGTGTCAGTGCCCATGGAACACTTAGGTCGACCACGAGTACAAAAAGTTAATCATGGACCCCTTCCCTTAGGTGGATGAAATAGGTGTACCACTGGTCAGTCACCACTTAATCAGTACAATTTTTATAACTTTTCAAGTCCTAAACTAAGATAAAAGTAACGCTATCTTATCATAATTAAAATTTTCAAAAAAATGCCATTATTGTGCCGTTCTTCGTAGTTTTTAATAAATTTCTTATTTTTGCTTCACTAAACAATCTGTTTATGAGTTGGCGGTATCTTGGTATAACGCTTATTTTTTAAATTTTGAAAACGTATTATGGCCAGTTTATGTGGCATACGCATGTTTAGATTTATGTGCAAGCCTTTTATGGCATTGTTACTGCGATGGCACTTTTCAAAAGTGAGTATAATCTTGGCCATGAAGAGGAACATTATCCATGGCAGTTTGAAGCGACTGCATTATACCTATAATATGAAGGCAAAATGTCTTGTAATGGCCTGACTATTAGAGCTGTTAAGTGTTGATCTTGTATTATCATTTTCATATTACATCTAGTAGATGTTTGAATTTCTGGATCCGCAATAAAATATATCTGAAAAAATTTATGATCATAAGTTTGATAGGGAAGAAGACTACCTGCGGGGAGGTATGCCTGTCTCTGCTGCTGGTTGGGGAACATATTATCTTTCATTGTCCAAAGATTAACGAACTGAGCGATCCACAGACGATTCTCTTTCTCTTTGACATTCTTCGTTCTAACATTCCTCTCTTGATCATTTTCGTAACTTCAAGTCAAACGAACGCTTTTGACGCATGAAAGATTGTGTCCTAAGTTGGATCTTTGCCTAGACATTCTAATATTAACGTAAATGAATTTTAATTAAAATACTTAACATTAACAATGACATCGACGATTCTCGTTTTTGTTGGGAAACGCCTTTTACAAGGATCCAATGATAAACTAACATTCCTCTTCAGATCATTTTCGTTACTTCGACTTACGCCCTTAGCACACCTCCGCCGCGAAACCAGAACAGTGGAACCGCTATTTGAATTCCGCTGTGTTCAAGTGTAGATTGAACAGCGGAACTGGGCAACGGAATCTGACGCTGTCGAAGTCGATGTGACGCTATCGCAATTTTTTCATATTATTTTATAATCTGGATGACTTAATAAATATATAATAGGTCTATTTCTCTGATGGCTTGAAGTAGTTTTTCTGTAAACTTCACGTCCATTTACTGAAAAAATATTAGTTTCGCTGTTTTGCTCCGTATTTCTGTCAATTTTGACAAACCGGCGCGTAGACAACGCGGCACCGCAACAACAAGGCGGTCGAAGCGCGGAGGTTTGACTGTCGTAGGAGCAGATTGGCGAAACCGTGCGGTGAAAGAGATAAAAGATAGTCAAATCTGTGTATTAGAACAGGCGGTTTCGCTAGTATTCCGCTCCTCCTACATGTGACAGAACTACAGGCGTCAAACAAGTCTTTTGGCACCTGACAGATTGTGTCCTTAGTTGGATTTTTGTCTAGGCATTCTTATATTACATGGATGAATTTCATTAAAATACTTATACTCTGATTTTTCATTATTTGTACCAAAGTTACAGTTACTTTGACAGTTTTTTTTATTAAAGAAAGGCTTAACAGCACATATTGATCTACCCTCCTTCGCAATTAGTGATGCAAGAACTCGAGTCATTTGAGTCTTTTAAAAGAAACTCGACTCGTTACAACGACTTATGACGCTTCACAACTTGATTGAGTCTTTAAGCCTTGTGTCCTAAGTCTTTTAAGAGTCTTCGACTACGATTCAACTTTTATTTTAAACTGACTCTTTTAAAAAGACTTGAGTCTTTTTAAACGACTCAGTCGTGACGAAAAGACTTCTACATTTTAAAAGGACTCGACTCATTGGACTCGTGAGTCGTGCTATACTATACAATACAACATGTAATCGTTAAGTGTGCACAGGCGATTATTCCGTATAGCCTAGTAAACGAATAACTTGTGGATGTAAAAGTCGAAAGCAGAAACTTTGATTTAGGAACTTTGTTTGGACTAGTTAGGAGATAAACATACTAAAGGTCCTGACCCCTCCGAGGTGAGCCCGAGGGGGGAGACACAAGAAAGTCCCGTTTTTTGGTTTTTGCTAACTTCTCGAAAACGGTGCTTTGTACGAAATTGTGTTGTAGGTATGACATAATAAAAGCTAATGAAATCCTCTACAACTTTGTGCTATGCACTTTGTATCTATCTCCAAGCATTGCCTAGCTATGAGTTTCTAAAGGTGGTCGATTTTCAAAGCGCGCATTGTAACAGTAGATACAAATTTACCAAAATCATTTCTTATTTCGTATGGATGAGCACCCACAGTATTACGAGTAAAAAAACCTACACAATATTTCAATATTTAAAAATAATATAAGCTGGGAGTACCTCCACTCTCCACGCGGTGAAGGCGGAAACAGTTTGAAACTGGCTAAAACTCCCAATAATATTATCTATCAATGATGATGCCTTCGGGCTTATGTTGTTGTTTCGTTCGTGACCTATCGAGTATTGTGACTGTGCACCCGACCCAGTAACGCAGGGAAGCAGTCACAAAACACATTTTCAAGTTGACAGACAAGTGTTTCGTTCGCGATGAGCTGCTGGAAGAAGGTGGAGAGAATGTTTCCATGGTCGGTGAAAAGGCATAAAATCTCTAATTTCTGTTGTGTTTTGTTTTTTGATGATCTTAAAGTATGAACAGTGGAGGGCCCAGCGGACGGAACACGTTTTGTCAGATCAGCTTTGATACTGTCGGGTCTAGTGCAGTCTATACGACAAGATGGTGTGAACCCCCAGTTACTTCAAATCCTTAAGTTGGGAGCTCTTTCGAGGTATTAAAGGATAGGGCAAGATTAAATGATGACTAAGCCACAGGTAATTGATTAATAAACATGGAAAATTGATTAAACTAATAAAGCTTTGACTTGAATTAAAAACGCCTATTTGTACTAATTTAGAATTACAATACAATTTTTTATTTATTTATTACACTTTATGATTATAATTTTAAACAGCTTATCGTATGCTAAACAACTCGAGTCCTTTAATAAAAAACTCGCGACTAAGTTGTGAGTCTTTTAATAAAAGACTCGAGTCCATTTATATCCGAGTCGTATTATAACAACTGGAGTCCCTCAGATTATTAAAAAGACTTGAGTCGTATTTTTGGAGTCGAGTCTTGAAAATCGAGTCTAGTCTTAACTTAAGTGACTTAAAAGACTTGAGTTCTGACATCACTATTCGCAATTGTTTGTGTCGTGCAACACCACTACTTTTGGTTTCACTGAGAACTCGCACTGGACCTCGGTGGCGACTTACAACGCTTACCGTGTCTACACCCGGTTTTAGGTTGGATACTATGTTTACTGGTATTTAATAGAACCCGTCCTCACGATTAAAATTTTTATATCTTTTTATTTCAATCGCTTTCCCTTCCGCTTCTTTGGGTTATGTAGCTCGATGATTTGCTATTGCGGATTTTGTGGCTCGTTATTTTTGACTGCCCTGACGTATTCTTTAATTCGGTACGTAACTGCTCATTTGATTGGCCATAGAACTACAGCAACTGCAGTTAAATCTTGTACACTTCCGGCCTGTCTAGTGAAAACTATCTTTAGGTGTGCGTAGATGTTGCGACAGTCGTTTATAAGGGGTGAAAATAATTTTACGGATACTTTTTAAAGAATATTGGCAACCTTATCCGCCACACCCTTTATTTACTGTAAAAATGCTGGATGTCTATCCAGCCCATAGTTCACAGACTTTACTCGAGTGTCTTGGTAGTCTGATACGTCCAGTATACCCATTCTTTTGTAGCACGCCAATTATGTGGTTAAATTCATCTTTTAAATGCTCCTCGTCACTTAAATTATATGCACGGTCCGTAGGCGACGTTGCTACTGAGTTCAAATGGCGCGGCTGATTATGCGAGTTGGCATGTACGTTTCTGTCAGAGTGAGTGGGTTTCTTGTACAAGGAGTGGCTCAAAGAACCGTCTTTTCTTACACTGATCTTCACGTCAAGGAAAGCAAGGGTTCTGTACTATTCCATTTCGTACGTAAAACCCTCATGCTAAAGCCAACTTTACGTATTAAAATAATTAAGATTAACTCCGTATTAATTGCGTAAATGGCTTTTCAATTACCGCTTTAAAATTGTGAATTTTGAAAGTATTGAATTTTATGTTATTCTTAAGAGATTCTTATTGTAAATACTTATGCTGTCGTGGACTTTTCCGTATACTTATATAAAATAGATATATACAATTTTATCATACATTTTTGCCAGCGTTTTGGTTCAAAACTCCTAGGCAGTTTATTCTTTCTGACACCTCAAACAAACATCGTTATATTTCAGCAATCAAAAATAAAAAAGCTTAACAAATTATATAGTCACTGATAATACCTTTTTAGATGCTCGGAGCAGTAGTCGGTTCGCGATAAACTAAAACAGTTTATCGCGAACAGACTGCGTACGCAGTGGGCAAGTTCGTTTACTAATTTGTAGTGATATTGCTTTCTAAAGATTTCAGTGCATGACTATTAATGGTTATATATTAAAATACCCCAATTGAAAATAACTTAATATCAAAAAAATACCTTAATCCAGTAAACCTTACCGTACAATGTCTAAATTTAAAATACAGTTTCGGTAATTCGACCGTAAGGCAATTTAAATAATTAATAATTATTATAAATACTTGGCCTTTTGAATATTGATATTTCTATTTCGGGTATTTTGGTCTTATGCATTTTAAGTAAAGGCATTATGATTTCTGGTATTGTGATGGTATACCCTATTAATACCAACACTTTTTAAATATTTCATAAAAAAATGCTAAATTAAAAAAAAACTGTTTATTATTTAACACACTACTATCTGCGAACGAATTCGTTATTTTTTAATAAATTGTAGAATTGTATGATATTAAGCGACGGCAGCCCAGCACTGCTGCTGGCCGGCAGCAACACGCACTCCCGCCTCGGCCGGAATTAGCCAGTGTAGCACAACTCCCCCACAGAGGAAGGTGAGTGGTCGCCACTTCGATGCCTAGGATGCACCACGAGCAGGATCCTACCCATTGGGTCCTTAAGATGTTTGTAGGACCTCGCATCCCATCGTCACATCAGTAATACAGAACCTTCCAGAATTCTGTGATGGACTAAATTCTATGTTATTTTATGAAAAGAATTTGAAGAGAACTCTAATTGTTTTAAATATTAATAATATTTAAAACAATTAGATTAAATAAAAAAGAATTATAATCAACCATATTATACCAGATAAAAGAATTTGAAGAGAACTCTAATTGTTTTAAATATTATTAATATTTAAAACAATTAGAGTTCTCTTCAAATTCTTTTATCTGGTATAATATGGTTGATTATAAAACTCTTATTATTAAACTTAAAGAACTCTAATTGTTTTAAATATTATTAATATTTAAAACAATTAGAGTTCTCTTCAAATTCTTTTATCTGGTATAATATGGTTGATTATAATTCTTTTTTATTTAAACATCACTCGTAGAATTTGTGGTTCCCATTTAGGTTCTAATAAATCTATCATAGTGCTTTGTGTTCTTAAAACAAAACTAATCAGAATTGATAAAGGAATAACGAGAAATCCTTTTAAATAACGTTTTATTTAAGTTAATGTCTGTAATTTATTTCGTAAATTCCCGACTTTTGAGTTACAAAGGTTTGAAATTTGTATGAGTCACTGAAATAAATTATTATTTTATTATTTCATCATGGAGACCAATGAAAATAAGAGAGCTTTCTTATTAGGTAGGTTTACTGGTTTTAAATTTTTTGAACGACAACCTTCCTAGGAGTTGCACAGCTAGACGTACGAGTATAAGTTGGGTACCGTGTGATTTCAGTAGGTTTGAGTTCGCCATGACATTCGTGGAAACTTCCACACGTGAAAAGGAGTAAAAAAACCTGGACCTAAGCGCTCGCAGCCTATGAACTCATCCCGGGCATTGATGGCTATTTGTGGCATTTCCACTTGAAAGTAATAAAAGAAAGGAAAAGAAAATCTCATGCCATAATAAAGAAGATATCCATTGGAATTAATTTTTAAGAAAGATTATGTATCCAGAATTTTATTACGTTTTTTTTTTCAATCTTGTCTGATAGTCCTCTAAACACTGCTAAAAATTGGTAATTTTTTGCCTTTTTTTTGACACCATTCACTTGAATTTCACACAATGATATTTTTTTACCTCTAACCTGCCTTAATATCGTAAATTTCAATTTTAATAAAGGTATCGTTAAGATTTAATGACACTTCTTTGTTAAGCAAATCACTTTATCAAAGTCGTTAAAGGTGTGAAGAGAATTTTAAACACCATCCAGTACCTACGGAAGCTATCGAGAAATGTAATCGAAGAGTATCAAGTAGTATATTTCCTCGACGTATTTTTTCCTTATTTACTCTTTTTATATCCTGCTATTACGAGAAATAATGCTCTTGATCTTTATTCGACTCAAATATTTATGAAGTACTTAATAATATATTTTAAAAACTTAAATATTATTTAACTTTTCTTTTATTTCTAGAAATGTATCTATTATGTTATTATCTACAATAATCTACATGAATACAGTTTTTAACATTTTTTTTTTTCAAATGTTATGAGAGATTTCGAACCCACTGCACCAGAGACATGACATGTCATGACGGTAAACAAAGTGTCTTTATAATGATTTACGCCAACCACATGGTTAGGTCTACTGAGGTAGAACCTGTGTTACCCCACAAGTAGATTTATGATAATGAATTATTTTCCAGCTTAACTACTACTAATGAATATCTATTGATTGGTCAGCAAAACATTATTATCAGAGTAAACGGCGTTTGATTTGCTTATTCGTGTACTATAAATTCTCCCAGAATAACCAAACGCAATCAAATAACACAAATGATTCATTCTGCAAATATTAGTAATATCTGACTCAGTATTAGCTGTTTGATTTGTTTACTTCTGTGTGTAGAACCTTTATGTTACGAATAGTGATGATGAGATAAAATTATGTTTACCTATTTGGACTGCTGTGGTAGCGTTGTTAGTTGATATTGTTTACTTGCTGAGCTAAGCCTTCAACTTATAAATAGAAAAGTAACTTTGTTTCTTTGTTACATTTTCATGACGAGCGAATCGTTATGAGATTTTGGTGGTTTCGTTTGATATCAATTTTGCCAATGTAGGTACGTCGATAACATGTACGTACATTGGCAGAATTTATGTTAAAGCTAGTCTAGATTATTATATTCTAGATCATATGTTTAGCGCTTTTTCTTCGAATTGTTTGTAGTGACAGGATGTTAGATTTATTGTCATCTTAACATTATTAGGCAAACTATAATAATTATAGTTTGTTTCATTCCTAAAATATATGAGTAGTTATTGCTTAAACATACATAATGCTGGTCTATAGGTACCTATAAATTTAATGCTTTCTTACTTTTCCCACATATAGTACAACTTCACAGTCATCATAACAAATTGGAAAATTTATATTTAAGATCTAGTTTTATTTCTCTTCGAATGTGCCATATCGACCAAAACAGAACGAACTCGACACAATACGACATAGTTATTTTTTATGATCTTGAGTTATCTTCGCATCATTTATATCGGAAATAAGGTGACCCAATTAACACATATCTATAATTTTGTATTTTGGTCCTACAAAATTGGAACCCCAA
Source organism: Miltochrista miniata (assembly GCA_933228765.1). Classification (NCBI taxonomy): domain Eukaryota; kingdom Metazoa; phylum Arthropoda; class Insecta; order Lepidoptera; family Erebidae; genus Miltochrista; species Miltochrista miniata. Next base: position 20,708,513 of record OW121768.1, read on the forward strand.
TTTCACGCCCTTCAAGTATTTTACGATTCACTCAACCATGATCAACAAACACTAACAAACGGAGACCTATTATTTTTAATATTTAGTATATTTGTATGGAAATGCTGCAGTACTATTACACCGACATCCCCGATAGAGTAGGCAAAGATGTAATAACGACACAGCGGTAAGTCAGAACGGCAGTAGTATACACTTACAACCGCCCCGAGGCATTATAATAATAAATTATAACGCTCAAATGTAGGCAACAGATTTTAAAACAATTTTGAAATCATATTCTGCCGCAAACAGGCACAAAGCGTACCCAGAGGCGTGTTCATTAGCTCTACTTTTACAAAGGTTGTAACACTTAAAAGTCGCAAATAGAACAAAGGACCACTGAGCTAGCAGAAAGGGTTTGACGTTTACAATCGTACCTCCAGGTATGCTTGTGATCTCGTCCAGTTACAGACTCGTTTGAAGTAAGAACTAGAGATACGGTTACATTTGTATGTACTGTATACTACGTTTTTGTTTATTAGAATGAGACAGACTGTCTAAATTACAAATGAAGTAAAAATATACAACGATAACAGACTGAGGGACATTTTAAAATTATATTCCATGAGAACTGTGGTACGTTTACACACTACAAAAAGTGTTGTAAAATTAGTAAATGGAAATCCTTACGAGTAGCTTAATCTTCCCATCTCTATTTATTATTAACATGTTATTAAAATATAAATGGTAAGTATAGACATTTCATGTGCATTTGTTTACAACTGTCACTGTGTCATTTGTTTACAACTGTCACAAAGGTTGTAAGAGATTGCTTTTTAGCGATAAGGCCGCCTTCTGTACATTTTTACTCCTATAATCTCGCTACATAAATGTTTTTGTATTGGTGTGCAATAAAGATTATTCTATTCTATTCTATTCTCTATTTCTATTACCACTGGGACATTTCATTATTGTGAATCAAAATTTTGGACAGCGTACACTTTTTTTTTAATGGTTTTATCATCTTTACTAAACAAATTTTTAGAATAGATTTTTCATTGCCTTAGAAGTCTAGAAGTATGTGATTTACTAACCTCAAACTTGCTGGTGGCTGGATTCATATCAAGCAGCGAGTATGAAGCAACGCGATCACCATTGGAGTCTATAATCACCTCTCCTGTTATACCTACAGAATAAAAGACATACATGTAGGTTTATAAAATACTAGCTGATCCACGCAACTTCGTTTGAGTCACATAATAGAGAAAATATCACCCGTTCCAGTCGCATTTTTGAATTCATTTGTTACAAAAATGTGATAAATGAAGAACCGCTCGACTGATTTTGTGCAAACTTCTCATAAACCATCTACTTAATTGTCCAAACAAAGCCTAAACATTTGGTTTGGATAGGTGAGCCCGATCTTGAGTTATAAAATTACAACGAAAAGTGGCATTAATTTTTATACATAGATTAATATGTTGTGGCGTAAATCATAGATTTGCTATATTAGTTTATTAGGCGCTATTAAGCGTAGGTATAATGATTATACTTAGGTCGGTATAATGGGTGTGTCCTTAATAGTGTCAAAGTAGGGATATTTGATGGAAGGAGATATGGTGGGATGTAAGCTATATATAGGCGTGCGCAATGGTAAAAAGAAAAATCAGGAACTAACTAAAATTAATTTATTTTACTTCATACTATCGAAGAAAATTTACATCAAAGTAAATTATTCTGTAAAATATATTTCACTAAAATACCAGTGGGTGGCGTACATAGCCCGAGATTTTAAATAAATTTATATTTGTGAAAACGGAAGCTCTGGTAAGCATCAATCGCATTAAGTTTATTTAGTAATTTAAGTGTGGGTAATTTTCATGTAAAAAAGAATATTTTAAGTAAATTTATTTTTATCAGGCAGGCGTTTGTGAAATTTAGAAAAGGGGGTAATGTTCTTTTGTATATTAAATGTTTTAAAATGGGGAGTAAAAATTAGTAATAAGGGAAAGCTTAGGGATATCTATGGTTGAAGAGGGTGTATATAAAATATATTGTTTGTTCTTTTCAGAATGAGCTTCCAAGTTAAGATTTAAAAAAAAAACCCTGCCTATACCTACCCTTAAGCAGCTAGTTATTGAAGATATAGGCGTATAGCCGTATTTTACATATCCTGGATAAAGGAAGTGCCAGCCCAGAATCCGGATGAGTACATAGAGTTTTAAGTTAGATATACGTTTAGTTTATTACTGGTGAATTGTAATAAAAGTATTATTACCTACTCTGAATTCTTGCATTTATTGACTCCAGGACAAATTACCTTACCTAAACTACTAAACCGCCTGGGAACTCTTGGCATCACTCTGGACTTCCCAGAAGCGTGTCATGGCGCCCGAACTTAAGTAATTGTCCTGGTAGTTGATAACGTGTGATTAATATCTACAGATTTGTTAGGTCTAGTGACCCGTAATTAAAATTTACAGTTTAATTTGTTGCCCGCTAGCAGGTAGCCTCCCCCGAAATTCGTGCTACTTCAAGGATTAGACGCCCTTGGCCTATGCTAGTCTGGATGCCCGAAATTTGAACATTTTTTTGCATTTACATAAATTTTTGGCTAAACGGGTATTCCGAAATTGGAAAATTCTCTAACATCAATTTTATTAACGTAGCTTGTCCCCAAATTTAATTGCAGTTTTTTTATTTTATTTCAAACTGTAATAGTAGAATATCTTTTATTATATAAATGTTGGCTTATAGTCATATTCATATTTTGTATTGTTCATCATAAGGAAAAAATTCTACCCTCATTGTTTTTAATATTCCTTGTAATAAATTTAACGCAAAAAATATACCCACATTAATAAAATTGTTACGAACCTTCTTGTAGAAGTAAAATTGTTGTTAATGTTTTAAAGAATACATGAATGCAAAACATTCACGGTAGGTTTTGTTTTGTATAATTTGTGTATTGTTTCAGGAAAATCTGAATGATATTGTAGTTCTATGTGAATAGAGAAAGTGATTTGTGTATTAAAAATTGTGAGTGATTCGGTGCTTACCAGAGCCGTTTAATATGGATATCAATAAAATTAGGTATTTCTTGCTCAATAAAAATGAATTAACTTATGAAGTAGTTATTCGCGGTGGTGAGCCGGCTTCTACGGTTATTGGGTTAAGAAAACAGATAAATTCAGTAATATTGTCGGTACCAGCTTCAGATATTGAGTTTTCGGGGATTGATGCAGAAGAGGATTTGGGAGGGGTTCTGATATCGCTTAAGGAACTTAAATCTAGAGTAAATTTGATGGAAGACAAGTCGGATACTGTTACTTTTGATCGTTCATGGGCATTGTACAGTCATTTGTTTTTACGAGTTCAGCGTTTGGATAAGTCAAATTCAAAACTTAAAGATAAGATTGCTGCTGTATCTAGTAATTTAGCCGAGATTTTTGGCAAATTAAAGTGTATGTATAGTGGAAAGGAAGGTAGTAGTTCTGAGAATGAAAAGACGGATGTATGTGAGCGTAATGTTCCTGCACCGGTACATTGTGATAGATCCCATTTCAGTGACTTGCAACGCATTAAATATAATGGTAGAACTAATGTTCAAGCTTTTCTGCAAAGAATTGAGGAATTTAGGTCGGCTAGGAACATATCGCAGGCTAAGATTTTGCAATATGCCACCGAGATCTTTACGGACGAAGCGCTTCATTGGTTTAGGAACATAAGGCAATCTGTGACTTCATGGGAGGAATTATCAGAGTTGTTAGTAGAGGATTTTACTCATTCTGATTATGATTATCGGTTATTGGCTGAAATTAGGGCTAGATTACAGGGGGATAACGAAAGCATTACAATATTTTTTGCAAAGATGTCAGGAATGTTCGCTAGATTGACGGAGAAGGTCTCAGAACAAGAACAGCTTAAAATATTGCTTCGTAATATGAAACCATGTTATGCTAGTACCTTAGCCGCGAACAAAGATGCTTTGAAGTCTATAATAGCATTAAAAGATGCCTGTAAAAGTTACGAAAGGATTCACTCGTTTACAGCCCATTCGCGGGATCCTTCAAAGTTGTCGTCTGATTTGTTAGCACCGGATTTAGCTTACAATAATTGTGAAAATGTTAACAGTAAAACTTCAAAATTCAATAATAAAAATCAATTTAATGGATCTAGTTTTTCAAAAAATTCAAATATTAATTTTCATAAATTCCACTCCAATGTTCCAAATAATTTTAACAAGAATAGGTCTGAGTCTTACGTTACGGCAGTAGGTTCACCAATGCAAAGAGATAATTTAAAATTTTGTCCGCGATGTAAATCCTCGAGTCACTCGCTTAAGGAATGTAGGCGTTCAGATGTACTATGTTTTAGATGTGGTAGAAAAGGAGTTAAGTTTCCACAGTGTTCTAATTGTCAATCACAGATTATGTCAGGTTCAAAAAACTAACTACAAAGGATTGCTGTGTAGTAGAAAAGTCGAAGGAAATTATTAGTCATTATAAATTTGATAGGCTAGATTGGGAGGATTGGCTTTCCACAATTCGTACTTTTTTCTCAAGTTATCATATCACAGCAATCCATGATAAAATACCGTCTAATGATGTGCGACCTTATGCTAAGGTGAAGATTAGCGATATGTTTTATTGCGGGTTATTGGACTCTGGTAGTACGGCTACTATTTTAGGAAATAACTCGCATATTAAGTTATTAGAATCAGGTCAAATAATGTACACCGATGATTTGATAAATTTTTCTGCAGCTGGGGGTCAGTTGTTGAAAGCCATTGGTTATTTTAATTTGAGTATACATTTTGAAAATCAATGTCACATTCTAAAAGCATTCATTGTACCTTCTATTACTGACACATTAATTCTAGGTATAGATTTTTGGAAAAAATTCAATTTATTTCCAAAATTTTGTAAGTCCATTACTTGGTCGAGCTGTCAACAACAAGATAATAAGTTATGTACAGTCGCGACCGAAAGTGGCAATTTATTATCGTATAGTAATTTAACATCGGATCAGCGCGTGGCGGCCGATAACATAATACAGCAATTTCGATTGATTTCTACAGAGGTCCGTGGTTTGGGCTGTACCTCGTTAATAGAACACCGAATTGATACGGGCGACGCGTTACCAATAAGACAAAGATATTATCGTATGTCGCCAGAAAAACAACGTATTTTATCCGAACAGTTAGACGAAATGTTAGAATTAGGAGTGGTGGAAAAATGTGACAGTCCTTGGTCATCTCCGGTTCTACTGATTCCGAAAAAGGATGGATCCCTTAGGTTTTGTTTAGATAGCCGTAAATTAAATTCTGTAACTAAAAAGGATGCGTACAAGCTTCCCTATGTGTCAGAAATACTTGATAATTTAAAAAATGCTAGATATTTAAGTAGTATTGATTTATCGAAGGCATTTTGGCAGATAAAAATTGCTGAATGTGACAAGAATAAAACAGCCTTTTATATCCCTCAACGAGGAACCTATTGCTTCAAAAAACTTCCTTTTGGACTCACTTCCGGTTCTGCGTCATGTCAAAGGCTGGTAGACAGCTTATTTTATAGTCCTGAGTTTGAAAATTCAGTTTTTGCATATATAGATGACATAGTCATTTGTTCTGAGTCATTTGAAGGCCATATTTCATTATTGTTAAAAGTGCTTAATAAATTGAAAATCGCAAATTTATCTATTAATTTTGAGAAGTCTGTGTTTTTTAGGGATCAACTTAAATACTTAGGTTATATAGTTAATAAAAAGGGGTTACATGTCGACCCAGATAAAGTTCAAACAATAGTTAAATACCCCACCCCAACAAATAAAAAAGAGCTAAAGCGTTTCTTGGGTGTAGTTTCTTGGTATCGCAAATTTGTGCCTAGGTTTAGTTCAATAGCAGGTTCACTTAACCGACTCACATCAACAAAGAAATCACATAATAAAAGATTTATTTGGTCAAGTGAGGCGGATACAGCTTTCCATATTTTAAAAAATTGTTTGGTTACGGCTCCTATTTTAAGGTGTCCTGATTTTGATTTACCTTTTGAAATTCATGCAGATGCTAGTAACTATGGCGTAGGCGGAGTACTGACACAGACTATAAATGGTGTAGAACACCCAATTGCATATTACAGTCGTTCTCTGTCAGGGGCGGAGAAGAATTTCAGTACCACCGAAAGGGAAACCTTGGCAGTATTATCGGCAGTGGAACATTGGCGTTGTTACATAGATAACGGGAAAAGATTCACGGTTTACACCGATCATTCGGCGCTGAAATGGTTCCTTAACCTGAATAATCCAACGGGTAGGTTAGCACGGTGGAGTATTCGATTGTCGTCATTTAATTTTGATATTAAACATAGAAGGGGGGTAGATAATGTGATACCTGATGCATTGTCTCGTCAAGGTAACATAACCGCTATTAACAAAAATTATATAAATTCTTTAAACACTCAGGATGAGTGGTACTTAAATATATTTAACGGTTGTCAAAGTACACCTCTATCTTACCCAAATTATATCGTTAAACAAGGATTGTTATATCGTTATATGAAGTCTTCACTTACACTGTATAAAGAGTTTGAATGGAAGCAGGTAATACCTTCAGAACAACGTGAAAAAATTATTTCGGAAAATCATGCGGAACCAACAGCCGGTCATTTTGGTATTTTTAAAACTTACAAAAGGTTAACATTACGGTACTATTGGCCGGGCATGCATTCAGACGTGGTTAGGTTTATTTCTTTATGCGAGGTTTGCTTGGCTCAGAAAGCACAAAATCACTCTACTTTGGGTGAAATGGGAAGACCAAAGAAGTGTACCAGACCATTTCAAGTCCTCAGCATAGACTTAGTCGGTCCGTTAACAAAGACTTCTATATAAAGAGGTAGACCTGCCCTACGCACCAATTTTTGAAGCGTATAAACTGAGCTAGTTAGCGCGGTTGCGCGCAGTTCGCGCTGACACTATGTCACTGTCGTATCTCCCACGATTTAACAACAAATGTGTATTTTTAACGTGGAAAAGTACATAATTAACGTCTTAAAAGTGCTTAAGATTATGTAGTTTACAAAGGAGTACTAATTTATTTGGTAAGTACGCACAATTTATGGGTAATTAATTATTTTTCATCAATTTTATGATTATTCTCAATCTTATTAACCCACTAAATTGTATAGGCCTAACTAATCTGACGCGCCCAATGCCTTTGTTGTACTTCGTATTTTGACAGCATTATACTTGCTGAATATGCCAAGCGAGAGTCAAGGCACGGGGATTCCCCGAATAGTTGTAGTTCTTCGCAAGTACGGTTTGCAAGAAAATTTAATTTATATGTTTTACTTTTAAGGTACTTACAACGATTGCGATCGAATCTGTCATATTATAATGCCATCTGTTGTACTAAGATTTTGTAAAAATTACACATCAAAATGCAACAAATATTGTGGAGTTACCTTTCACAGGTATTTTTTTAATAAAAATTTGTAATTAATTAATGGGATATTTTTATATACACATCTGTGTAATTTTCAGCACACCAGGTAACTCCACTAACTGAATGCATACCAGACTCTAAATGGTACAATCTTATAACTGAATAGGTTAGGTTATGTTTGAATTTTTTTATTCAATAATAATAATCGTTTTCGGTAATATTAATCGTCGGTTTTCCTTCAAAACGCTTAGATATTATGTTTGTTGAACTATGGAATTGTTAGATAAACTATTTTGAAAATAGTTATTCGTTCAGTAAAACAGTTGTGGAAATACCATTAAATAGTACATTTAATTTGATTTATTTGGTGTGCATAATTAGTGTTCAAGTCAGTATTTTTAGTTTAACTTTGAAATATTTTGTTCGGAAAAGGGTTCGAAAAATTCAGATATCGATTAAATATCATTAAATAGGTATGTAATCAGTTTTTTAAGTTTACATTTAAATATATACATCATTGGTAAATTTTGCACTTTATTCCTTTATACCCAAAGACGTATCATATATGGACACGTTATACACGAACATTGCGGCTTTCAAAAGCAGCTAAACTTTTATGAATTTGAAAAAAGAATTCTATAAATTATCTGTGGTAGCATGCATGAAGTCAATATCAGAGGAATGTGGGGAAAAAGGGAAACTTGAATTTCACTTACTCAGACATAATATGATTAATGTATTTACGGGTAATCACGTAATATTTAAATTTTTTAAATTTTAATGTTGTTTATCGGATTAGTAATTATTAACGTAATTTAAGTCACAAAATAAAAATATAACAATATCACACAGAAACATTTATTTAATAAGTAATAATTTAGTACCTAGTAAGTAATCCAAATATTTGTAATTTAAATCATTTTAGTAATCTTAATAAATTATTATTATATTTCATTATTTTTTTAAAGAAATATAATTACCTAAATAATAAAAATATTCAAATAGCAAAATAAAACATTACTACAAAATCTCCCCGACATCCCCTTACGGGTCGCGGGCGCAAAACCACAGACTATAGAGTACATTTTCTTTATGCATTCATTACCTAAGCTTGCCGCCATTTTTTCGATCCGAGAAAATGAAATAATATTATTATTTTTATTGTACTTACGCATGAAAGGACACGTTTTTATATTGAACAGTTGCTGTGTAGCTTGTGTATCATCTGAAGATAAATGAAGGCATGTTTTTTTCGAGTTTTCTTTACTAACAGAATTTAAAACAGTGCTAACTGAACTTTCGCTAACCCTACAGCCGCGTCAGAGATTTTCAGGTAATTACCTACTTTACGTGTTGCCATTTTCAAGTGTCTATAACGTATCTATAATTTTTATATCATTGTTTATACCTACTTAAAATTTTCTGCAGTCTTCCTTTATACCTAATTAACATTTTTCTGCAGTCAGTACCTGTGATACAGAATCGTAAAACTTCGAGAGTATTCGGTGGTACTCGGCTTGTAATTGGAGTCCATACGCCTTCTCTTTTACTCTTGTTCTATTCGTATATTGCTATTGCAGTTACAATTACGTAAATATAGTTTATTAGTGAGTGTAGTTTTAGCAATGTGTGTGTATGAGGATTGCTTTTATGCTTTCGTTTCTTATAGTAGAGCGTATCTACCTCATTTTATATAGAAATCTTTGTCCGTTAACGACTACACGTCTCCAAAACGCCTATATCTTGGTGGTATCGTGTTGTTTTAGTAAATACTGTTTATTGTTCCCAATTAAACGAGCGTCGGCCGAAATAATTACTAGATTATTAGAGGAAAAGGTTTTTCTAGTTCATGGCATTCCATCTACAATTATAATGGACAATGGGAAGCAGTTCGTTAGTGTCACGCTTAAACTTATGCTAGAAAAATATAAAATTCCTAAATTGCATTACACACCCTATTATTCGCCACAGGTTAATATGGTGGAACGGTACAACAAGACAATAGTTACCGCCATTTCTTCCTTTATTAATGACGATCAGAGAGGTTGGGATTTAATTTTGCCAAAGATACAATTTGCGATAAACAGCGCAGTAAACGAAGTTACAGGATTCACTGCAAATTTTTTGACCTTCGGCAGAGAATTAGTTAGCTGTGGTTCTCATTATATTGATTGTGAAGGCAATGACAGTATAGTTTTTCAACCCCGAGACGAATATGCGGAGAACCGTGGTGCATTGTCTTTAATTTTTGACAAAGTTCAATCACGTTTGATACAGGCACATAGTAGAAACAGTGAGCATTATAATTTACGCAAAAGACAGGCAGAATTTAACGTAGGTGATATAATATGGAAACGAACATTTTATTTAAGCGATAAAGATAAACATTTTTCGAAGAAATTAGCTCCTAAATATTTAAAGTGTAAAATTATAGGAAAGCGATCTCCTTTAGTTTATGAGCTTGCTAATGAATTTGGCAAAAACATTGGAACGTGGCATATAAAAGATTTTAAACTTAATAATTACAGATAATAGATAATTATCATCTTCAAAAAATAATGCCAAAAGTTAACTTCATAACTAAAAATATTTTCTATGTAAATCGTAGTATCATTTTGTTTTTCTCCTAAGTATGGGTAGTTGTGAATATCATTTTAATATCGTTTAGGCTTCTTACAGACTGCATTTCATCACATAATTCCATAAGCGTAAGGACAGGATACGGTTTTGATGAATGATGTTGAGATTTAGTGTAAAATTTAAGCTAAATTCTCTTGTATATAAGAATTGCGTCATCATGTGATTGTATTGATGACACAAGTGTGCATGGGTATTTTATGAGCGTGAAATGTATGAGGATGTATGAATGTATGAAAGGTATGAATATGAGAGTATTGAAAGGCACATTATTCAAAGGAATGGGTGAGTCCGGTGAAATATGAAAGTTTGAAATAGTCAGTAGGTACTTTGCATATACAAAAAAAATTCTCTCCCCTATTCTAAAACAAAATTAACGTCATTTTTTTAGATTTTATCAAATTAAATTAGAGTTAGTTATGACAAGAATAACGATGTCAGGTCAGTTATTTAAAAATGAACGTTGATTTGCTTTGGGATGTTGTCGCGGACAGTCAAACTTACACGAGAAATTTAAGTCAGTGTGTAAGAGACCTTATGAATAATTGTGAAAATTTATGAGGGTACCTCGAAATATTGTTAAGCTTGAGGTCACATTGTGAATTCATTGTCATGTTATGTGAAAGTTGTGTACGTGCCGTGAGTTTATAAAATTACAAAGTATTAAGAATTACAAAGTTATGAAAGTTTTATGCACATGCATTATATTAATAGTGATGCATACGTTTTGAAAACGTTATTACATATTGGATTTGGATTTCAGTGAAATGTTAAGGTTGGTAAATGTGATTTTTTTTCTGGGTTGTTTGTATATTTTTGGTTAGAATTCTGGTAGGATGATTCTGTAGGTGTATTCAGTGCTATATTTCTGTTTCTTGGTTTTTTGTAGTAAATACTGCCACTCGGAAGCGGTAAGCTTGCCCTCGCAGATTTACGTGGTACTATAGGAAGCTCTTAAAGGCTTGCTTATCATATGCAAATATATTGCATTCAGTTATATAGACATATACAATGTTATTACATCGTTGTATATGTTGTTATATAAATTTTCTTCTCTGAGACGGTTATAGAAATCTCAGTCTTCAATTTAAGCCATATTCTATATTACATTCAGGCGGTTCGTATTACCTGGATTTCTTAATATTAAGCCTTAAATACGTCTTTTCTTCTATCTATCTTGTGAACACCATCAGAGTTACTATATTGGAATATTTAAATTATTTATTTTTGGGAGACATTATATAAGTAATACAGTTGTTATAGATTGATTGTTATATACTAATTCAATCTTTTTAAATTGAATTAGTATTCTTAAATTTTGTCTATAGGGACAAAATTTTCTCTTGGGGAGGGGATATTGTGGCGTAAATCATAGATTTGCTATATTAGTTTATTAGGCGCTATTAAGCGTAGGTATAATGATTATACTTAGGTCGGTATAATGGGTGTGTCCTTAATAGTGTCAAAGTAGGGATATTTGATGGAAGGAGATATGGTGGGATGTAAGCTATATATAGGCGTGCGCAATGGTAAAAAGAAAAATCAGGAACTAACTAAAATTAATTTATTTTACTTCATACTATCGAAGAAAATTTACATCAAAGTAAATTATTCTGTAAAATATATTTCACTAAAATACCAGTGGGTGGCGTACATAGCCCGAGATTTTAAATAAATTTATATTTGTGAAAACGGAAGCTCTGGTAAGCATCAATCGCATTAAGTTTATTTAGTAATTTAAGTGTGGGTAATTTTCATGTAAAAAAGAATATTTTAAGTAAATTTATTTTTATCAGGCAGGCGTTTGTGAAATTTAGAAAAGGGGGTAATGTTCTTTTGTATATTAAATGTTTTAAAATGGGGAGTAAAAATTAGTAATAAGGGAAAGCTTAGGGATATCTATGGTTGAAGAGGGTGTATATAAAATATATTGTTTGTTCTTTTCAGAATGAGCTTCCAAGTTAAGATTTAAAAAAAAAACCCTGCCTATACCTACCCTTAAGCAGCTAGTTATTGAAGATATAGGCGTATAGCCGTATTTTACATATCCTGGATAAAGGAAGTGCCAGCCCAGAATCCGGATGAGTACATAGAGTTTTAAGTTAGATATACGTTTAGTTTATTACTGGTGAATTGTAATAAAAGTATTATTACCTACTCTGAATTCTTGCATTTATTGACTCCAGGACAAATTACCTTACCTAAACTACTAAACCGCCTGGGAACTCTTGGCATCACTCTGGACTTCCCAGAAGCGTGTCAATGTTAACATAATTAATTTGGGCTTTTGTATCATGGGGCCACTCAAAGTTCCTTATTTACTGAAGAGAGATTAGTTCAGCGATTGCAGCTATGATATTGATAATTATAATATTTTATAGCTCAACGTGCAAGATTTTTTACAGCGTACAGCTAATCAAACTGCCTGCAATACGTTTCTGGTACAAAATACACGTGCTGACTATTGATGGACGAGGTTCAGGCGCACTTTGAAGATTGCGAGGCATGATGAGGCGAAGGAGGCGGGTAAATCGATTTTAATAAGAGGGCTCAAGCATCGAAGGGGAAGAAAACGTGAAAGATTTGTTTGCACCCGCGGACTCAAGATTCTGTAACGATCACTGTAGTAAGCAACATTTACTATGGTCGGTATTTGAATGGGTGACCACCACGTGACCACTTTGAGACATAATTTATTCGCAAGCGTTTCCATGGTTCGGAAGGCTCGTTAAGCCGTTGGTTCCGGTTGCCAGTAATATGGTAGTCGTTAAGCCAAGTTGAAGGTTTGAAATGCGTGATCCTTTGTATGTATGTATTTATGCGTCATCGTCCAAGATTTTTTGATTAGTGATGGACGAGGTATAGGCGCACTTCCAAGATTACGAGGTATCATGGGGTGAACCATCGATTTTATTATGAGATTTCAAGCACCGAAGGGTAAAGAAAACGCCAGCGTGAATGGTTGCAGAAAGAGAGAGTATTGGTCAATATACTTGAATCAGTGCACTAACAGAAATATAAATCCTCACTGCTTAATCAAACTTCAATGCGAATACTGCTTTCACTATCGCAGGCTATCACAGCTTTTACTAATCTCATTACCGAAAATCTTCACTATCTTCAGTAATGAGATTAGTTTAGCAAGCATCATTCTCTATTGTTATAGAAAGCCTTACTTTCAATACCTGACTTTTTGAGACTGCCGCTATATAGAAGAGTTTCACAGTTGACTATAATTATATTTCTCAAGTCATTATGTCGTTTTGCAAATACTATCCATTTCTATCCTATCTACCTATCTTTTTGATTATCTACATTATATTACCCAATTACCGTGAATTGCCGATCCAAAATAAATAAATAAATAAAATAAATAAATATTCACGGACATTTCACACAACGCTATCTGATCCCAAAGTAAGCTAGGAATAACCTGCTTGTGTTATGGGTATCAGACCACGGATATTAATACTTATATACTTTTAAATACATACATATAATACATAAAATACAGACAATATACATCAAAAACCTCTTTATGCCATAGTCAGCACGTCAATTGTGTAGCTAAATTGACCCTCATCACTGACTGGCGCTTTGGGTATCTGCTGCCAAGCTCACTTTATTCACGGCGAACATAAATGGATATTCTTTGTTCCACGTGGGTGGTTTACTAAGGTAATTTTGGGATGTAAGTTAATTTAAAAGGGCGTCTCTCATACGCTCAAGTACAAGCTAAAAGAGCCTCGTACTTTTCTATGTCGACGAATTTATTTCCGTATTTACAATTTGAATACAGTTTTATAATTTGTAAAATAAAATTGTACGTTAAATTGTATAGCTAAGGGTAGGTAGTTTTCACGACTTTGAGAAATGTGAATTATGTTATGGATTAGAGACAATTGGGCCACGATTTATGTATTGGCCCTTTTACTTAATCTAGGAAACTTTTATTTAATCTAGAAAAGTTTATGATAGCAACTTAATGTCGTAGATAGTAAATAAATAAGTAAATTGTTTAAAAATCTAAACATACAGTCACGTCTGTATCCCTGAAGGACTTTGCAGGGGTATAATATAATGCCCACATTTTTCGCCATAGTTTTTTGTCTAATGTAATAGATGGTGAACATTGAAACGGTCAGGCATAATTATGTTGTAAACACCGGCAGCGACCCCCTGTTGAAAATTATCGAGTTTAGGACTTAACGATGCTAAGGTACTGAAAACCAGAACCAAAGGCAAACATGCCTTCCGAAGCACGGAAACGCTCAAAGTAAAACACTATTATTGAACTACTAGCACTAGCATATATTTGAAGCAAAGAAATATGTCTCTCGAACTAAACTTCCCGAGTTACAAACTTTTCCTGCAATCGGTAACAGATACTTCTTAGTTCCACAACTTCAACTTCCCTTCCATTACTCGTGGGAACGCGCTCTACAAACAACTAAAGTTTTGTTCAAGAAACTTGCAACCCCAATAAGTTTTCTTATGTGTGGCAAACTGTACCTTGAAATGTTCTGTTCCACATTTTCCCTATAACGGCGGCCCCGTCCAATTGGCCGCCAGGATTCTCGGCCTCGCGTAGAGTGTCGTTGAGCGCTAACGCGTAGAGCAGTACTGCGTCGTAGAAGGCTGCTACGAACGTAGACACCACTTCGTCTTTGCCGAATGTATAATTGTATTTTGTAGCTGCTAGGTTTTTCACCTGTGTATAAACAGATAATTTGGTTAGGGTAAAAAACGGGACCCTATATATGAGACTTGGCCGTTCGTCTGTCTGTCTGATCCCATGAACGGTGATAGCTAGAGAGCTGAAATTCACAGATTATGTGTTTCTGTTGCCGCTATAACAACAAATACTTAAAACAAAAAGAAACATAAAATTTAAGGCGGGCTCCCGTACAATAAACGTGAATGAATGAAAATAAAATGAATATCAATACATATAGGTAATAAAATCGTAACTGTCTGTTTGTCTGTACGTTTGTGCACGCCAATCTCAGCAACCGCTCAACCGATTGCAATGCGGTTTTCTTTATTGCGTTGCGGTTTGCTCCACTTATTGTTTCATGTCAATCGGTTCATAAATAAAAAAGTTGTATCTATCTAAAGAATCACATAAAATGCAGCGTACGAAGTCGCTGGCAACAGCTAGTCTATACTAATATTATAAAGAGGAAAGATTTGTTTTTATTTTTTTGTTTTTTTGTTTGTTTGTTTGTAACGAATAGGCTCCGGAACTACTGAACCGATTTGAAAAATTCTTTCACTGTTGGAAAGCTACACTCTTTGCGGTGAACATAGGCTATATTTTATTCCAGTATTCCCACGGGAACGGGAACTACGCCGGTAAAACCACGTGACGTCCGCTAGTTACATAATATATAAAGAATTGAATTAAAACAAAATAGACATTTAATGAGGGGCTCCGTACAACAAACGTGATTTTTTCGTCGTTTTTGGTATGGAAGCCTCCGTGCGCGAGTCCAACTCGCACTTGGCCGGTTTTTATGTAATCCTCTCATATGATCGTCTGTTAGAAAGCTATGTTATCTAAAGGTTGAGTTCACCCAGGCCGCTGACATTTCAGCCGAGAGAGTATTCATCAACACACCAATTACGAGTAACAACAAATTCGTCTGCGTACTTGGTAAAACTAAGATATTCTAACCTGATCAGAAAAATCAAGGTATTCTTTCTTCTCTGGTGTTGGACTGGTGACGGTCAAGACTGCACTGTACGCTCTTCTGGCCTTTTCGTTTCTCTCCTCTGTATCATTTTCCATCTTCCACGGTTCCTTGGACGAGACTGACGCCAGACTGTTGAAGAACATAGTAAAAATGAGTATGAAAGTTCAATAGCAGACTTTAATTATACGAGTAGATACTATCTTAGATCTGGTTTTAAGTTACTCAAAGCGTACTTTAAGCTCTGAATTATCTTCTTTTACTACTTGGCTTTCTAAGATGAAGAAGCAGATATTAACGTGGAATTCGGACCTAGACTCTCGGACTCCAGTCCTGCTCAGTAGACAGTCTATCAGTCCTGCAATTTAATGTTTTAGTTTTAAAACATTTTTTCCGAGATTTCTAAAATCTAATGACAAATTTTCAAGAATTAAGTTTTATTAGTAAATTTAGTTAAGTACTAACAGTATTAACCGACTGTATAATTCCACTATAACTTCGCTAGAGGGCGCTACAATAAAACACACACTTAACACTTTTCACTCTATTTGATTCCACTGCCGTGGTCAAAAACTGAAGCAAGCTACGAAGAATGTTTGGCTTTGATATATTTACACAGGTAACGAAACCATATCGCGATTCACATTACCCCAACAATGAACGCCATCTATCGGCAACATAGTAAAATTCAACATCTCGCCCACCAAGGACTTGTCCTTTAATACATTAATGCTACATAGCAACTAAATCAAAGATAACATAGTACTGTACAAGTATTTATAACATTAGACTACAATGTTGCCACCCACCGTGACATACTGTGGGATAAAATACACAAAACACAAAGTAGGTACTTATCATGGGCTCAGGATTTAAAACAATAAAATAACCTAAAACGCTAAAGCGATGAACTCGAAATGCTAATGCATACAACAAAACACTTAATGTATAGCAACCTTAATAAGTAAAGTAAGAAAACAACATTACAATACACTAAGCAGATATGAAAAAACATCATCTGACTTAGCAAATAAAAGACAATAGTTATTTTGGTAAAAAACAAAGTTTGCTTACAGGACGTTTCAACAACTTATCTTTACATTTTACAGTAACAACTCGCGTTACATTGTCTCTTCCGGGATGTTTTTGCACGATTCTACCAAGTATCCACCTAGTTGGTGGTAGATTTTCATCACGAATTATGACTATGTCATCTACATCAGGCTCAGTTTTCTTAGTAGTCCATTTATATCTTTTATCTAAATTTAACAAATAATCTTTAGACCAGCGATTCCAAAAATTGTTTACCATTTTTTGTACAAGTCTCCATCTATCTAAACCAGTTACATTACATGATTGATCTACATCATAATCATCACACAAATTAATAAGTGGTTCGCCAACCAGAAAATGGCCGGGTGTCAACGGGAGAGGGTCAGCCGAATCGTCACTCAATTGACTTAAGGGACGCGAATTGAGACATGACTCTATTTGAATTAAAACAGTCGATAGCTCCTCATAAGTGAGAATACTGTCACCAATGACTTTTCTCAAATGCGTCTTGGTTGATTTTACCCCTGCCTCCCACAACCCACCGAAATTTGGACTTTGCGGTGGTATGTGATGCCAAGTTGTACCTTCGACTGTTAGAAGTTCTGTAATTTCTTGATACATCCGAGATTTGCAAGTATCAAACATTTCCCGAAGTTCCTTATCTGCTCCGACGAAATTAGTGCCGTTGTCAGAATAGAGGTCTTGACAGCGGCCACGTCGTCCAATAAATCTTCGGAATGCTGCAATAAAACCTTTTGAAGTGAGGTCCGACACTGCTTCAAGATGTACGGCGCGGGTCACCATACAGACAAAGAGGCAAATATAGCCTTTGTATGATTTGGCTCCGCGTCCTGAAGAAAATTTCACATTATTTGGACCCGCATAATCAACTCCAGAAGATTTGAAGGGTTTGCTGGGTTGTAAACGCACTGCAGGTAGTTGGCCCATTAATGGAGTAGTTTTCCTTTGAGAATACCTAAGGCATGTAACACATTGTCGAAAGTATTTCTTGACTTGTTGTCTGGCGCGTATTATCCAGAATTTACCTCTGAGATAATTGAGCATCACTTGAGGTCCACCATGCATTGTTGAGGTGTGTGCATCTGCTATAATGACTTGGGTAAGATGACTTATCTCAGGTATTATTAATGGATGTCTTTCATCGTAGCTCAACTTCGACAAGTGAATGCGACCTCCCACTCTCAGTAATCCCTTTTCGTCCAAGAAGGGGTTGAGAACGTGAAGACAATTCTTCTTTGGTATACTGCCTTGCGACTTCAGTTGTGTGATTTCTTCACTGAATCGCAGCTTCTGTACCTGCTTAACGACAACCATCAATGAATCATGCATTTCCTTAACAGTTACGCATTTGGAATACATTTCTGTATTTGAATTCGTGCGTTTCTTGAGCATAAATCTTCTTACGTATGAGACAATTCTTAATAATTTCTTTAATGATGAATATTTGCTCCATATAAACATCTTTTCTTTCTTAAGATATTCATCGATTTCTTCTTCTCTAATAGCTACTAACGCTTTGACATTAAATGACTTGCTGACTCTTTGTTCTTCTTCGGTAACATAAGATGAATCTGACATTTCAATAATCATTTCATGAAGCCATGGTGGTCCTTTCCACCACAGAGATTGCTCCATACGTTTAGGATTATGTTGAGGAGTTCTTGAAACTTGTTTGCTACTGTCAATCATCTCTAACGTTCTAAATCGTGACTCCAGAAACAAAATCAAATCTTTCCAAGTCGGCAGTACATCAGCTGACAATCCACTAATGTTTATCTCCCATTGTCGCAATGATTCGTGGTCTAACCTTGATACAACTATAAATACAATTATAGCATCCCATGAATCTGTGTCTATTTTCAAATTATTGAGTGAGGTCAAACAAGAGGTGGTGTTATCTAACAAATTCTTGATTGCATTAGCAGATTCTGTAACTATTTGCTTCTGTGAAAATAATGATCTTAAAATTGCATTACAGTTGTATCTTTTGTTGTTGTATCTCTTTATAAGCCTTTCCCATGCCGCCTCATAGTTAAGTTCTGTTGTAGATAAATTACGAATTAAATTTTCAGCTTCTCCTGACAATGTGCTTTTCAAATAATGTAGTTTCTGGACTGAAGATAAAGTCTTATTATTGTGTATGACGGATGTAAACAAATCAAAGTATGTTTGCCATTCGCTGTATTTTCCGCTAAATGTGGGCAGTTGAATCCGAGGTAATTTGACTTCGCAACTGTTAGATTTTCCGAGATCCGACGTGGGTGGTGGAGCCATTGCGGTTATTTTGCGAAGGCTATCACGCAGAGAACCTTTGAATTCGATGTAAATATCCTCACCCATGTCGTGTACATCATTAGCAAAATACTTATATTTGTCTCTGTGCTCTAACTTAACAGTCGCAACAATTTTCTGATGAGTTCCACTAAACTCAGACCAGAGTGTTTCGATAACTTCTATCTTTGTCTCTAAATAACCTCGAGTGATTCTCTCCTTGGGAGATTTTTTATGATTGATCTGAGCTTTCATTAATCTTTGCAGTCTTTCTTCTTGTAGTTGCTGTAATTCTTCAATAGTAGACATTGTACCGTTTATAAAGCTTAGCGGTTACAATGAATTGATATGACTTTTGATTCAGCAAGCAACTACTGAATCCACAAATGGATTATTTTCTAAGTTGAAATGAAAACTTAGATCGTGATTTTTCTAAGTCCCAGATAAGCTTCCAAAAAACTAAGTCTTTTTAATTTTCAGGACTTGTGATTTTTTCGGGCATAGGTTCCCCGTCTGATCACTTTTTTAGAAACTATTCTAAGTCACTGAAAATTATTTTGAAAATTCTACAAGTCCAAACTTTTATTCACTTCCATTAATTATAAGTCTTTGTACTCACAGTTTTGTCCATTTCTTATACTCACCACTGTATTACGATTTTCTTCCCGGGTTTCGGCACCATTTTATGTATAATTCCACTATAACTTCGCTAGAGGGCGCTACAATAAAACACACACTTAACACTTTTCACTCTATTTGATTCCACTGCCGTGGTCAAAAACTGAAGCAAGCTACAAAGAATGTTTGGCTTTGATATATTTACACAGGTAACGAAACCATATCGCGATTCACATTACCCCAACAATGAACGCCATCTATCGGCAACATAGTAAAATTCAACACCGACTTTTAGAGTAATGACCGTACTGGCTACATCCGTCACGCCTAACAAAGTGCTCTATCGAATTAAATAAAAATTATAATCCGCGTTATACAGAAAAGTGCTTCAGGTTTACATTGAGTACTTTATAATGATCGTTTACAGAACTTTGATTTAGGCTGGTACTAGTACTCTAAACAAAGTGACAAATTTTTCAGGCTAAGAAACAAATGGGTATTTCATCCCTCTATTCGTATCATATTCAAGTACAATGAGTGTAGATGATCATTATTAAAATGCCCAGTGAAAGAGTCTTCAACCCTTGTTAGAGCTCTGACGTGTATTTAATCTTAGCTTTGTAATTGGTCGCGTTACTATCGCTATTCGCTAGAAAGAACACTAGTAACATTGTGACCCCTAGAAATATATTTTTATATTCACCCTTAACACAATCTAGGAGGGTCTGTGGTTTACTTAATATTATGTGAAACCTTAGCGCGTAATATATTCGGATTGAAACCAACCTAACCACATTATTATAGCTTAGATTGAGCAATGTTTATGTATTTCTTGAAATTGAATGCTGAAAGTGGAGTTTTTACCTAAGGAAAGGAACATATTGAAAGAACGAAATACGCGTTACAGTATTTTTGCAATATTTTTGATAGAATGTCCATTTTAGGGTTTCGTACCCAAAGGGTAAAAATGGGATCCTATTCATGAGACTTCATCGTCCGTCTCTATCCGTATTTCTAGTAAAACCAAAAAAATATTTTAAAAATTAATTTAAATGAGACCTGTACGAAGAATTTTAAATATATTCACTTACTTTGAGAACAAATCAATGTTGAAGAAGACATATTCACCCGAGGAAACCATGTTCAAGTCGTCAGCAGCCAGCATGATCTCTCGAACCGTGCTTGGGTTAGCACATAACACGACAACTGTAACAAATATACTTATAAATAAATAAATAAATAATCACGGACATCTCACACAACGCTATCTATTCCCAAAGTAAGCTAGGAATAACCTGCTTGTGTTATGGGTATCAGACCACGGATATTAATACTTATATACTTTTAAATACATATCTACATATTAAATAAATAAATAAATAAATGTTCACGGACATACATAAAAACACCCAGACTCTTGATACAAACAATTATGGGTCACACAAATATTTGTCTCCGGTGGGAACCGAACCCACGACCTCCAGCGCCGCAGGCGGTATCACTACCGACTGCGCCACAAAGGCAGTTATTATTCAATTTTTCGTTTTATATTGTTGAAGTATTAGGTAAGTAAACAATGCATCAATCAATCCCTCAACTACTTAATTTTTCAGCAAAGTTTTTCTGGATCTCGTATCTTTAAAACCATCACATTACTCAGGACTCTCACACACTCGTTTTGCTAAAGGTTTACTCGACTCCCAAACTGAATTTCGACAAATCCTTCTACAAGATTTTACTTCGACAACATAGAATTCCGATACGACTCAATTTCGACAAGATCGAAACAACCTATGTCGACACTACTGTACTCCGACAAAGCGTTTCTTTCTTTGTCGGAGAAGAGTAGTGTCGGGATTAAGTTGTTTCGATCTAAAATTTTGTCGAAATTAAGTCGTGTCGGAGTTTCGTGTTGTCGAAGTAAAATCTTGTCGTAGAAGGATTTGTCGAAATTCAGTTTGGGAGTCACTTAGAACAGGTAGACGACGACCTATAGAAGACCGCAGGGAGACGCTGAACACGGAAGGCGCAAGACCGTGTGTTATGTGGAAAATTGGGAGAGCCTTGCATAACCAATTACTTTTTTTATTAATACTGTCATATACGCTTGACATATTTGACGATAGCATTAATTTTTGATCCTGATTTTGTAATCTATCCAGTCTATTTTAGTTCCCAAGAAGTCACCAATGCCAATAATGCGTTGTAAATTTATTTCTACATAAATTTTATGGGTTTAAGTTTGGTAAAGAAATTTTATGACTGAATTGAAGTGTAATTTTCAGGCATATTTTGAAAACTTTAATTTTAAACTTATAACTGTCTGAAAAGGTGTATGAAAACATGGAGGAAGTAGTTTATCTATTAATCTAAAAAAACCGAATAACTGGCTACCTTTCAAAATGTATTATGCACTGACACAGAAACTGGATAGATAAATAATATGTTCTGTCATCGCTATTTTAGTTCCCAAGAAGTCACCAATGCCAATAATGCGTTGTAAATTTATTTCTACATAAATTTTATGGGTTTAAGTTTGGTAAAGAAATTTTATGACTGAATTGAAGTGTAATTTTCAGGCATATTTTGAAAACTTTAATTTTAAACTTATAACTGCCTGAAAAGGTGTATGAAAACATGGAGGAAGTAGTTTATCTATTAATCTAAAAAAAACCGAATAACTGGCTACCTTTCAAAATGTATTATGCACTGACACAGAAACTGGATAGATAAATAATATGTTCTGTCATCGTGTCATGTCGTGATTCATCAAATCGTTTGATATACAACAACTCAACATCGGAATGTTTTTACGATTTGGTTTAGATACTATAATTATATAATACTACTATATATATATACCCTACATTGTATGTGTTTATCATTGGAAATATTCGTATAGGATTGTTTTTTATATTTTGTTTTATTACAAAATAAACATTGTCTGTGAGCACAGCCCTGAATGCAATGTTTTGAATAACTATATTTGGGTAATATTTTTATTGTATATTATTATGTAGGTATATTAGAGTGATTCCATGGTACCTACTGGCATTGCCGTCTTTCTCTTTGGTAGTGGTCTCATTACAGCCAAGTTTTCAACGGTATTATTACGAGGTACGAAAAAAAAAAAATTTAAATCTGCGTAGCCTCTCCACAGGGCGATCAAAACCGAAAGCTCTGAGCGAGTGACTTTTCTTTAAAATAAAAGAACTCACTGTGAAACCTTTGAATAGCTTAATGATCCGGTTAATATATAAGCGAAAACTAACTAAAGTTCTTAAAAAATATAAGAATATAACCAGTTTTCTGTTCAGACCGAACGAGAAAAAGTGCAACAGCCTTTGTTAGGTTCACATCGAATTCACAGACTTGAGTTGTTAATAGTCGTTGCTCCCTGACATCAATCCACAACGCAGCAATCGATAACAAGTATGATAGATAGCTATCTAGTAATTGTTGCCGCACGGAATATTCAGTCGTACCCGTACTCGTACGTACATAATCGTACGTCAGACGTATTATAATTAGACACGTCATGCACGGCTTTCAAAAACAGCAGATCTTTTATACATTTAAAAAAGAATTTCTATGAAATTATCTATGGTAGTATGTATGAAAAGTAAGGCAATTGCCCGACTTTTTTGTTGCCATTTCTCAGTGTTGGTAACGTATCTATAGTTTTTATATATCATTGGGCCTACCTGCTTTCTAGTCTTCCCACTCCATAGAGAGTGGGACGACTAAGTAGGTAGTTATTTTAAGCGGCACAGCTTTTTATTTATGCAGTAATGGTAAAAAAAGAGGCAGTATGTTTCCAAATTATAAAATAAATTACAAGAAAGTAAAACTTATTAACTAGGTATTATAGGGAACTTATTTACTTAATAATTATATTGACACCCTCGAATTTTATGTTCATTAGTCTTCAACAGATGTTAATTAAAAAGGCCACGCTTCTGAAAATATTTATTTTAGTGTTTATCACTACTTACTTCGAGTATTCTGAGATAACTTTTGTAGTAGCTCCTTAAGTTTAGTTGACGTAGTATTGGTTTCATCGAACGGTATTATCCTTGGATCATCTCTTGTACTATTTTTCTTTAACACGTAGAATATGGCGCTTAAGGTCAAAAAACAAGGACTGTTGCCTTTACCCGTCGTTATACCGTAGTTGTGGTACAGCATGCCAAGACGCTGCCAGTTGAATGCCTGTAACAAAAAATATGTTTTTCATTTTCATGGCATTAAACACGAATTACGAATATTTCTAAACTAACAAACAAAGATGAAATCAAAATCTAATAAATTGACACAAAGTAACAAATAAAAGCTCAAAATAAATAAAAAGAAATAACGAGAAGAATCACAAAAGTTCTATTTTCTAACTAATTTAAGCAATTCTTTCAGAAAAGAACGAATGGGTATCTAACAAAACTAAAGACAAAGATTGAAAAAAAAAGCACAAAATTTTGTAATATCTTTATTGCAACTAGAAATAGTGCCTTTTCAGCTTGTGGAAATCGTCAAGAATGCCAGGCCGTCTACTGACTAAAACGGCAATTCCTACGGTCGTGAGTCCCGTGTACGCTCTCAGAAGCCTAACCCCTGGATAACACGTACTACGGGAAACGAAGCACTATTAACCAATAGTGCTTCATTTCCCATAGTACCTGCTGCATGCATTGAATGCATAAATTAATGTATAATATTTTGAGACATGGTCACACCACGCAATCTAGCCCTAATACTTCAAAATAAATGATAAACTATGTTTGAAATACCTACATACATACATATTAAAAATAGTAAACGTCCAATTTCTGAAACAAACATTTGTAGATTATACAAATAATTGTTTCAGCCCGGGATTCTAACCCATGACCACAGCATGGCAGTCTCTTGCACTAAGCGCTTCGCCACTGAGGCAATCAAAATTCAATAGAGTCCTGTATGTAGATAAGATTATCGGCAAGTAAAATGACTAAAGAAACCAAGAGACCAAGAAGAATAAAGAACTAAAACAATAATAGGTCGGCCATCACACAAACGTTTACTTACAGGTTGTAAACAATTTTCAGTATCTATTTTAGAAACCTACAATATTTTGGCTCAATCTACAAATATGTTTTTATTATATTTATTAAATTAAATTTAAAAAAAATGTATTTAGATACATAATAATCTATTTTGACCCAAGGTGAAGTGAAGATAAATGCAATACAAATTACAAAGCACTTAAAAGTAACAAGCAAAACAAAATTACACTAAGAAATAATAAAAAGTATAATAAATAATGAGATTGAAAATAGTGCAACTATTTTACACGTACACATAGATAACATTTAGAAACAATTTTCGTAGATTTACCTCAAAAACTTTGCTAATTGCTACACCAGCTTGCGTATAACTGCCCATCATTCGCGTTAGCGTGCTGTAACTCGGGTGTTTGTGGCCAAAAGCTTCAGCGTGCGCACTTGCAGTCAGTACAGGTATACCCCAAGGGCCTGCGTATCTAGCGACCGGTGCTATGACATAGTCACAACCAGGGCCGATAAAAGCATCTGAAAAATAATTATCACTTAAAGTAAATGTATAAATATAAAATTAGGTATTACATTTAGACATTGCCACTTCAATTATTTATTATTTTAATATTGAGAATAAAACGGTTTATTTAAATGATTACACAAAAATAACATGATTCTTACCTGCAGCTTCATGAACATAGAATTCGAAAGCAGCCAATGGCCCTTCTACAGAAGAGCATCTAGTATCTCGATAATCCACAAGAACAGTCCAACCAGGTAAAGGGCCATCAGGTCTTGTAACTGCAGGTACTGCTAATTCCAAAATTGGTAAAACTTTTGACAGTGACAATGCTTGATTTGAATCCGCTGGTAATAAGACACCAAGCTTTACAATTTTCTGTTCAAACAAATTTCTTTCGGGTCTTAGGTTGAATTGAATATTTTTTACGTAGTACGGATGCGATGCGAGATCATGAGGATGGCCAACTGCCTGAGAATCATCGCGCATGTAATGAGGTATTTCATAGAAATTCGGATAATCGGATACATTCGAAATGTCTTCCTTATTCTTATAGTAATCGAAATATTTGTTATCTGGACTTTCTGGTCCATATTTCTGTGGTGCATCTTCACTAGCTTGCCTTTTTGCTGAATTTTTTGACTTTTGGATATAATCATCGTTTTCTCTAAGTTTGTGTTCATACCAGTATTTAGGTATTTCTCTAATAATTTCACGTTCATGCAGTTCTTTACTTAATTTACTATTTACATTTCTAATACTAACATCACACGAGATTATCACATTAATTACACATATATAAAAAATAAGGAATGACATCAATGTTGATATTTTAAATCTTGGCTTTTTAAGCGACTGTGTTTCAGCATAGTCCATAAATAAATTAAATTTTTCAAGTTTATTTCTACCTCCATCTTGTTCAACTTTCACACTTGTTCTTCTTTTGTTGAAAAAAATATTCTTCTTACTCCATAATGTCGTATCAACGATATTTTTTAGCATCTTACTTAAGTATTTATCATTTTACCGATTAGTAATACATCTCATTTTTATTCTGTAAAGAATATTTTTAATAAAATATCGAATGCGATAACCGTTATTTTCAAATAGATATTAAAAAGACTATCTTAGGTACAAGTAATAAATCTGGGGAGACGGCAGTGACGGCATAAAAGCGGTACAGCTACAGCTTAGACCACCTATAACACGTTGTGGCATTGAATTTTCAGTAAAGAATCAGTCATTGTACTCGTATCAATATGGTATATTTCAAATTATAACTAGTAGAGTTTCTTAATTTTGTCACTCACTCATTTACTGACTGAACGATCATCAAATCTCATAAGGCAATTCTAGTGGACATAGAAATTTCAAATTTAGATTACAATTAGAGTTTAGTGTATAACTCATGAAAAAAGCTGAATTTTTTTTTTTATTTTCGGTAATTTTTTTAGATATAATTTACATGGAATTACAAAGCTATTTATGCAATTGGTGTAAAGGATTAATTAGTCAGTCAATCAATGTTTATATTTGTTTGTTTGGCAATACGATACGATTGCCTAGTCAATCTATTTCAGGCTTATAATATTTAATAAAATAATAAAAATAAAATGTTTGAGAAAGTTAATTGCTGTTATTTCAGGAGAAAGGAAATTGGTAAATGGAAATAAGATGCCATCAAAAGCAAAGCTTGAAAAAAAAACCCAGTTCTTCTACCGTATAAAGTAGTGTGATCCATTAATACCAAGTTGGTTAATTTATTAAGTCCCTACTGATATGAGCTTCTGTTTTTACTTTTTTATAATTAGCGAACTTTACAACATCTTATTGTGACTATAATCAGTATTAAAAATCTTTAATGATGGCATTAATATGAGTCTTCGAAGCACGAAAATGCCTGCCAATTTAAATGTCACAAAATGGCCACCCATCCGAGTTCGAGTCAGAGCAAAAGACCCTTAATACAGTGGTGGCTTACACAACACTCGATTCAACGAGACTACAAGCGCTACAACTTTATTAAAATACCGAATACGTTAAAATTGTAATACTTATAATTTGTCACATTTAAAGCATTTTCTTTGACGGTATAAACTAAGAGAAGACTGGCTATGAATTTTTAAAACTAAAGCTGCGACTTTGATAAGTTTCTTTCTAAGTGTCCTCCATCGATTTTCATATTGACCTCAAATCTCACGACTAAGTAGGTACTCATCCATTCATTCTCTCTTCCAAGATGGGAAAGAAAAAAGTATATTATGCTCTATTTACATCACCGTATTTTGTAAATGCTTCTTATTTCTTATTTAACTCTCCATCGAATAGCTAAATTATTTTTTGAGTTGCTGTATCTTGTGAATTATGTTCTGATCAAGTTGTGATGTGATCATTTTCTAAAACTTTTTAAGTTAAGATAAGTAGGCATAAGGCTTTTTTGTACATCGCACTTGCCCATTGTGAATTAGTTGTGACGCTAAAAGTGCTTATTGTGAACTTTAATTTCTGGTCGTTATTGCTACTTAACACAGTTAATAATTTGAAACAAGATTCAAGTCGTAGGTAATTAATTATTTTTGATAGCTTTTTTCTGTACAAGTATACCTAGTATTTATAATTTGACTTTTGTGAAAAATGCGTGTTTTCATTCAGAGAAAATTTTGGCGACATATATGCTACTTTTTATCCCTGGAATATGTTCCTATGGGATGCGGGAACGTGATCAGAATTTCAAGGACGCTATTATGCGAGCATCAGCTGGTGTTTGATAATCAGTTTTAAACTAGTTGTGTAGTGGTGAGAGAAACTGCCACTATCTGACCCGGGGGAGCATCTAAGTTGATTTCATTTGCTTTATCGACTCAGGGAGTGCGTTTATCCGCCGTTATCCCAATGTAATTGGTGTTTTCAACATGCGTGTGATTAGTTTAACAACAAATTAGTAATGTATGTGGCTAATTTGCTAAATCACCAATTACTTTGTTTTACATTTCACCATTGACTTAAAAAAAACATGACATATTATAACATTCCATAATACCTAAACATCTTATAACCAAAGTCCTTTGTTGGATTGATAGTATAATATTATCAGAAGCTGGCCATACCATTATACATATTAATGTTATCCTTAAGATCGTTATACAGTACAATGCCCTTAAAGATTTATTTGACCCAGAAATGAAACCCGTATAATAGAATACGTACTTCAATATTTTCTTGTTCCAAGTAGCAATAAAACTCTCACGAGTAGTGGAATATGTATAAGTTATAACGTAAGTTATATTGTAATCTTATATAAAAATCTTTAGCATTTCAAACAGAAGTCCTAGCTATAGAAATCGTCTAGGTAACATTATGGTTACCTACTTAATGTTAGCTCCACAGGCACTTTTGATTGATATATAAACTTGGAATGAATTTTTGGTTCTTAAGACACAGCTAAAGTTTTTACACAATTTGGTTTTTTGGAATACCTTTAAGTGAGTAAGCATAATTATTGTTCGAAAACAGCTTCATGTTCTGTTATCAAATCAACCTAAATCAAGTAGATCCAGTACCTGCTCGATGAATCTCTATTCCAAGTAAAAATATGCGTTCTGAAGAATGGGTCGTGTCCCTCGCGACCCATTCTAACGCATATTTTTTGGATATTGCATTATCAAGATTTTTCTAGAAAAAGCGGTTCTGACAATAACTAAATTTTACATTTACAATACAGCAGTTCCACTGATTGACAATTGTTACATTTACGAGGATAATGCCAAAGCTTAACTATACTCTTCCATTTTTTTTCACGTTAAGAAAATCCTACATGAATGCCATGCCAAACTCCTACCCATTAAAAACCACAAGTTCCCTATCAACTTGCCTACGGTTGGAAGTCAAGGGTAAGCCCTCGAAAGGATGACCCCAGTATTCCCGGCAGACCTTAGCTACCTCTGTTGCCTCACCTAGAGGAGGGTGATCAGCCCCCCCCCCCCCCGCCCTCCACCACCGTCTTCATGGTCCCCGATAATGGAGGTCGATAGTCTTGGTCGAAGACAAATCTGCGGCAGCCGCGCCGCAAACGGAACTCGGATGGGCCTGATGCCTCTTTAGAACAATTTGAAAACACTTGAAAAAACAAGTCTTCACGTACAATGTACCTACCTAATGATAAGTAACTATTGTCGGATATATAAATTAAATAATAAATTTGACTTATTGACACCCGCGTGGAATTCTGTCCTCGTTTCCTCATCCCATGGCAACTTATTACAGGAATAAAATTCCTATGTGTTCAGCGAATATTCTATCGCTGTCAATACCAAATTTTAGTCAAATCCGTTCACTCGTCAGCGCGTAAAATAGTAACAGATATTCTTACGTCCATTCATACTTACAAACATTCGCATTTATATTATCAGTGGGGTTATAAAGTATGTGATGTGTGATTTTAAAATAAGCACAGTGCTTATTTTAAGCCACACCGAGAATAACAGCAATGTAATATTATTAGCTATCCAAGTTGTTGATACGACTAAAATAGAATCGAATGACCTTCAATATTTCCTGGGTACTCTTAAGTATGCCAGTAATTATTTAAGATCATGAAACAGTAACACACTCTTTAATCACGCTATATAATTAATTGTTTAGGTTTCTGCAACTTATTTAAATTAAATACAAATAAATAAATATTCACAGACATTTCACACAACGCTATCTGATCTCAAAGTAAGCTAGGAATAACCTGCTTGTGTTATGGGTATCAGACCACGGATATTAATACTTATATACTTTTAAATACATACATATTATACATAGAAACACCCAGACTCTTGAGACAAACATTTATGGGTCACACAAATATTTGTCTCCGGTGGGAATCGAACCCACGACCTCCAGCACCGCAGGCGGTATCACTACCGACTGCGCCACAGTGGCAGTCGAAGTAAATATGTATTAAGTAATTAACAAGGATTCGAGAGAATGTTCACAGATGATGTGTTTTTGTAGCCGCTATAACAAAAAAACTAAAATCCGAAGAATAATAACATTTAGGGTGAAACAACAAAATATAAAAAAAAAAACATTTTAGTTAGCACTGCACTCAAAATATGGTTTCATCTTTAATACGGATGCATTTTGGCCCCATAATAGATGCCTAAGAATTTGTGTGTGTGTGTGTGTGTGTGTGTGTGTGTGTGTGTGTGTATGTGTGTGTGTGTGTGTGTGTGTGTGTGTGTGTGTGTGTGTGTGTGTGTTTTTTTTAGGTTTTAATTCATATTCATAAACCACTATCAAACAGAAGTAGATGTAACCTGTGCCCCTGTGTGAAGGAACAGGTAGGCATAAACTCCCGACTGACATTCGTCTACTCGTTAGTTTATCTGTTGACATTTGCTGTTTATTAATCCACATATCTGAGAATGGTTCTGCTTGGTAATGGTTCTTCCGCCGCGCCGACGCAATTACATTCTGACAGCTCTTTGCAAATAACATATTATGTCACTGAGCTTGTCAACTTACTGACGAAGAAAAAAAGTCCTAGTATGTTATTATTACGTAGTAAGTCATTTTTATTTAACTTACTGTACATACTTTTAACTATGCTTATATTATAGGAATTCAATTTCCCTACTCCGCTAGTAACAAATTTTGAGAAGAAATTCTCCTATGAATATATTTTATGATTTGGAAATTCGAAATAAACAAACAAACGCTCAAATATAAATTACACACACAAAGACACTGAGCTGAACAATTCTAACAAATCTTGTAGTAGTTTCACGTGTGCTTTCATCTCGAAAACTATTCCAAGTCAATGTGAGACAAATTGCTTGGGAAAAAGGGGATCCGCTGATAGTATTTCTCGTTTGAACATTGATAGAACACAGAACTGTAATCACAGAAATGTTTGAAACGGTGCCTACGAACATGAAACTGAGTATCTTAATCAAAGAAACCTTCTTGAAAATGCAATTTGGAGTTGCTAGTCGCACTAAATTTGTAATTGTAATATGCACGAAACTGAACATTTGTAATATGCACGAAACTGAACAAAATGCTCTTTTGCTTGATCGTTTTCGAGATTTTTTTCTTAGCATGTGGGAATCCCTACGGATATCACATCGGACTCATACCGAGTAAAAACACACGGACCCTACGTATCCATTTAGCGCAGGACCCCGGGTAACTTCACGTAATGATGTGCAAGGATTCGGCTTGAAGATAAGAGATAGATAGACGTATTATTCTTTTTACTCACATTCAATATAAATAATAAAATAGTAATAAAATGCACAAATGAATAGTGGTGTCTAATGTTTTTAAGATTTTCATTAAATTCACAAAATAATTAAAATATTTTGCCGAGGTAGGAAGTTGTGCCGTAATCTGAAGTTAATAAATAAAGTTTTAAAGATACCACTTACTATCGTGCACACTAACAACTCAGTCATTACTGAGGAACAAACAAACAAAAAAACTTGCGAATAGTGACCGCCAAATGTCTCAGGTGGCCATGACTCTACACAATTCTAAAAATAAACCAGTCTTTGAATCTTGGATATTTTAGAGACTTGTTTTAGGTAATAAACATTTGAATAAGGTGTGACGGATTATTTTTGGAAACGTAGACATTTTGGTTTATCTATATGGAGATCTTACTTTTTATCGGTCTATTAAGTTATACAAAGGAGGTCATTGTGTTGTGCTTAGTAATAGTCATATACTGTGGCCACTTGATGTAGTAGGTAGAATTCACTACTACTCGTAACTACGAAACCTTAGGACTTAGAACCTTTTTGTGTGATGAAAATAATTACGTTGATTTATTTTCTGTCTGGGTGTAATCTTTTTATATAAAACCATTTTTATTATTATGTTTGTTAATTGTTACTACGTACAAATACAAAAGAAGAAACAAAATATTTATTTACCTTAACAATTTAAACATTGACATAAGACCCTTCTTTTAAGTAAATGTTGCCTGTATTAGGAGGGATAAAACTACGTAAAACAAGTTTTATTAGAATTAAATCATTTAAATAATGAAGATTTTATCATAATAATATTAACCATCGAAATTAGGCTGACTTCCTATTACGTGAGATAAGATATGAGTAGAAAGCTGTGAGTGTATTAATAGATACGTTTCTCATAATGGATGTTTATTAATTTATGTAAAGCTTAATGGCCATGTATGTATGTGTAAAAATGTATCTAAATATTTATGTACATACTACATGGAACTTCATTTACGAAGATGAAGTTTATTAGTGAATCATATAACAGTTTATAGTCCAATTCCATCATAACTTTACCCGGATATCAGACTACAATTATGTTCCTAATTTTCAGCACACTGGTAGGCACGTGAACTTGCAAGATGTCGCTTCTTGCTTTTTTAATCAAAAAGTTCCCAACTTTCGTGTCGAGACAGGTGCAAAATAGGGTGAGAACCATGCCATAAAAGTTAAATATAATCCACTGGGGACGTTTCCAGAATGATTTATTGACTTTTCCAAAATGTTACATAGCTGTTGGCTAGGGTCGTTCTAAGTATACATTTTCCTTGTACTCTATATTTTTATCCTGAAATCATTCAAAGCCGGTCTAATTTAAATTACTATTCGGAGTAAATATGCCAGTAATGACCTTAACGTTGAGAGGAAAAATTTCATTAAAACACTTTGAATTACGCTATATCTTCCACGACGATAATGTATTTTGGTGGGAATCGTATCAATTTGTTCCAGATGTTGTTGAAATGTTGAGTTTCCTTTATTAATGTAAATTGGCATGAAATGTGATGATTGAATAGTAAAAGACTACGAGTACTAGATTCTGTGAAAGTTTTTAGTGATAATTGAAATATAGGCATTTCAGTAAGCGCTTCGTGATCAAAGCGTTCTCGTTCGTTTCTCGTGATCAAAATGTTTTCAGCTCGGAAATAAACATAGTAAAAATATTCTGAAGAACATGGCAATCGAAAGAGTCAATAGTTCTTGGTACCTACCTTCTAACTAGTATGACACTGCTACTCTGATTACATGGCCATAAACTAAATAAATCCAGGCATATATCGGCTTTTTGTACAAGCAGAGTTCATTTCTATTTGTATCCACGAATTTGGTGAGTGCTCTTATAAGGTGAAATTTTATTGATTATCTAGAGATGGATTCTTTTTTTTCATCTGATTGTATTAAACATTATATTTTGAAATATGTTTTGCTACGAATTCTCTACATTTTGGTATACCTATATATATCTTGTGCGTACAAAATTATTTGAGATTACACTACGTTGGTTGACATGAAATGTTATAGGTGTAACTAACAAATTAAAGAAGGTAATGTTTATGAAGTTGTAGAGGTGTATTTGATTTTTCTGAAGTAAGGTTATCAACACAACAAAAAGAGATCAAATTCTTTCAGTCAATCACGATGCTGAAACAACTTATACAACAAAATTTCTCCAAAGCAATCTCACTTCTTGTTAATCTTCAAAAGAGACAGATATAATTCCTAATATTATAACAGATTTAGAGCCTACCCGAAATATAGAAACATTATAATAGAATTACGCATGTACAAAGCGATACAAAGGCTGTAATCTTCTATCTACACGTTTATGAATAAATCCTATTACGAAACGTAATATGTTTCTTAATAACTAAATCATTAGGCAGTTTTCTCTACACTCATTATTATTGCAAAAAGATATTCATCGAAATTAAAAATTATGTTCACTTTATAAATCCTTATCTTTATCAATGTTTGTATTCATTCATAAATATAAAAAAAATACATTTTGTGTAATAATATTATTTGTAATGCAACATTAACGAGTTTCAAAATTTATAACCTTGTAGTTTATTTTTAGAATTGATATTCAACATGAATATAAATGTCATTCAAGAATTCAACTAAAATACGAATTATTTCAGTTGAATTCTTGAATGCTCAATAACTTTGTATAATGAAGTATCAACGTAAGTATAGGTACAATTCAATCATCGAAATAGATAAGGTACATAAAAGGGTCATTGCTTTAGTTGATCTATTCAATGTTGTGTCCCATAATAGTAACTCGTACAATATTCAATAGGATTACGAAATTAGGTAGTTCAGTTGAATACAAAGCGGCAAGTTGTCTCTTATAAATATACTATTGTCAAAATAATTTATGTACTTATTAAGGCGCGCTCGATTTTAAGTATTATCATAGTTTAAATCTCCATTTGCCTTTGGCCCTCGTAATCTACATTAGCAATAATTTTATAAAGAGGAAACATTAATTGTATTTTTGAGTGTGTGTGTATGTTTGTAATAAATAAATTTAAAAACTACTGTGCCGATTTCTAAAAATCTTTCACCATTGGAAAGCTACCCCTTCACCCTGAGTAACATAGGCTATATTTTATTCCCATATTCCCACGGGAACGGGAGCTACGCAGGTTAAACCGCCGTGGGTCTGTTGGGAGTCCTGGGACATCCTTCCGAGGGCTTACCCGGGGCTCCCAATCATAGGCTGTTGGGCGTTACGTGAGGTTTCTTAGTCGGTAGGAGTCCGGCATAACATCCATGATTTCTTTTTTATAGGGAATAATAGTAATAAATTTATTTTCTCAAAAATTGTTACATGATAAGGAACTAAAAGGTATGCCACTGTTTATTACACATAAAATTAGGATGATCAAGTATTACCTAAGAACTTTTCTGTTTCATCATAATTTAAATTTTGTAGCCAATTTATCAATTTTGTCTTGACGTCATACTTTTTTAGCAGGTGAAGTGGGAGTAGTTTATTGACCGTATTATAGACTTTGTAACTGGAAATGGGTAGTTGTCGAGTAGAAAATTTGGTTCTGTGTGGTGGTAAAGGATATCCTTTATAGGGTTTTCTTTTGGTGAGGTCTGGTAGAGGTACTGGTACTGGTACTAATGGATTGAATTGATAAAAACAAAAAAAAGTACTGTTATCTTTTGTTCGTGCAAAATTGCTCACTATAGTTTAAGGTGTTCCAATAAGGGTGCTATTTTATTTGCACTGATTCATTGGACTTATGAGTGGATTAATAATAACCTCGTTAAAAACTCGCTATTACAGCTGAAACTCATTTTGAACTTCAGTGACTTTATTGTCTTGGATATTTAGCGTTTTATTGGAACACTGTAACTAACGGATTTTTTATGGCGTCAATGGACGATTTAGTACATACGTACCCGCCATAGTGGCACCGTTCTGTTAAAAAATAAACCAGTATGTCCTCTTGTCCTATAGGATACAAACCGAATCGATGTATTGATCGAATAATGATTTATTCAGTGTTCGTTGTTGCAATAATTTATTTCTTGGGCTAGTTAGTAGGTGGCGCCACTCTGGTTGTTGATGCTAATAAGGTGGCAGACAAGCTAACGGTCAACATAATAGAAAGTAGTTTATGAACGTTTGCAACACCGGAGGCGCTTACCTAGAACCTACTAAGATCCCTTTTGAAGAAGCCCATATTGTAGCCCTACATGCCCTTTAGGTCTATGCCGTCAAACTTCGTTATCATAATCCTGTCGTGATGAAACGGAATAGCGTGACCTGATTTCAAGATGAGTTTTCACTGTCATAACGAGATTTTGCTCTGTGCGCATGGAGTAATGCTGATTTCAGTATAATCACTTTTAATGTATCCCCTGTTATCTTATTTCTTGTTCATTCTAAGGTTTTCTTCTTAAAGAAATGGTTTAGTAGTCATCATTGTACTTAGGTGTTTTGGATTCCATAGCTATTGTTATCTCCAAGGTAGAAATATAGGAAAACTATTATTATTAGCATTATAATCGGAACAAACTTCATTGAAAAGTAAAGCATTATGTATTAATATTTCAGCTTCTAATGAAGTTAATTTACAAAATCAAACTACAAACACACAAACGTCACATCTCTTCTCTATTTCTACTATTATAAAATTGTAAAACAGCTGTGACGGTACATTCAAGATACATTTCAAAAAATCACTGTAATCGACTAATTTAGGGCTTCAGAGTCCACATTTTTTTTTCTTCTTGTCTGTCTGTTTGTTTATTTATTTGTTCGGGGTTGGAGCAAAGTTCAGTAGCTTGATCATAATTTTTGATTAGGATTTTGTAGGTATTTATTTAACTTAAATATCGCTGTATGTTTTATCAAAATTGGCTCAGTAGAAATGATAATACAGCTTGACCTATGTTATACTAGAAGCCCTATGCTATGCATTGGAAGGTCAAAGTCGATTGGTTATTTATTAAAATCACCTCGCGGACTCAGTCGCGGGCAAAAGCTGGTTAAAATTAAACTAAAAGTAACTCAAATTGTTAGCTTAATAACCCACCCCGGGTCGTATCCGGTGCAAAGGTGCTCAAAACGCTCGCCGCGTTTCCACGGTGTATAGCTGTTGAAATTATATAGACAAACATGAAATTTTTATAGAAAAAGAGGGATTTGTTGGAGAACAAGCAAAAATAGGCGATTATTTAAGTAAATATTGTGGAAGTCCAGGTGACCCTGACCAGCTTCGGTCGCCAAACACTGGGTGCCTTATAAATACACCATAGTATACTCTATTTATAGCATACCTTAATATTTAATATTATAAGGAAAACCTTGTCATAAAACGAACACATTAACGTCCCATTAAAATAATAACAATAGTAATGTGATACACACTATGATGTAACCATTCATTATTATATCCGCAGTTCATATAAATTACACATCATTTGAAGCACATTTTTACTAATTTTGACGTATACGAAGATATTATAGTTATTATACACATACGTACTCGTTACTTTTAGACCCCGTACGCCCTCTGACTTAAATACTCCCTGTACGCTTAAATAAATTCAGGGTACCTTATTTCCATACTCAGTCTTTAATAGGAAATCCCCACTGGGATAGACCTTCATCTTTCGATGTGGGTAGTTAATGTAAAATATTTTATAAAACATAGACGACCTAATAAAGGGTCAAACTCACCCATCGAGGGTTCTATATATTTTGGCTGTTGGCCATACGCGAGTCACTCAATCAGTAAACCGCCTCCTTCGAACACAACCGGGATGGTTGCGTCTAAGCCTTTCTCTGCCTGAGCTATGTTATGTCGGCAGTCGCACTGCAGAAGCGGCATTTTGTTTGTTTCGTGTTGTTTGCTGCTGTCGCATCGCAGGGCGTCTGTCAAGTTATGTGTTTTATTTACTCCATAAAAACATTTAATACGTTTTTGGATCTCGATTTGACATGTAAACAAGGGCAAAAGTAAGTATCTCCAGTCACGTAAATAATATTTGAATGTGTGTTTTACATTTTCTTGTTTACAAAGTAAGGTAAATCACACTGAACTCCTTGACTTTGATGTAAGTTCAATGTCGAAAATGTATTATGTTAATTTGAAATGTATGTACATCAATACAAGGCAAATAAACTTACTCTTAATAATTCCAAAATAATAACAGCATTTAACATCTATGTAGGTATAACCACCAATTATTTCTGTGTACCTATCCGTAATAGTTC
Organism: Miltochrista miniata; assembly: GCA_933228765.1. Taxonomy (NCBI): domain Eukaryota; kingdom Metazoa; phylum Arthropoda; class Insecta; order Lepidoptera; family Erebidae; genus Miltochrista; species Miltochrista miniata. Next base: position 20,746,313 of record OW121768.1, read on the forward strand.
TACCGCGTCTGCACCTTGAATATTCTAACAGGAAATTGCTACAAATTTTCCTATGATCTAATCATATTAATAGATACCTACGTTGAAACAGAAATACAAGTAGAAAGCTAAATTTATTTTTCCATTTGAATTAATAACTTGATACAAAGCAATCATGAAATTGTTTGTTTGAGAAAATTGGTTGAACGTTTGCTGCCGTGCGCTTTATGCGTCTGATTTATAAACAATCATTCCGATTTATGTGGCAAGTCAAAGTTTATTAGATTCCTTAGGTACTTATGCTGGAAATTGCAAATAAAAGTATTGACGACGCAACCTTTATTTTTTGTATTTTTACAAAGTTTATTACATTTTGTGACTTCTAGTCAAATTTTTCTGTGGTTGTTTAATGCATGCTTTATTCTTACAAACCTATGAATTGCGACATTGTCTTTATTAGGATGATATCTTGTGCCAGCTGATGCCCGCTTGCTGCACACAACATTATCTGCCTCATTACCAACTGCTCACATTATCAACTGCCCTGAGGTGATGGAAAGTCTGGAGCCATTGGCGCAGCGAAAAACTACCTATTACATCTTTGGCTGCATTCTACCGTATCTATCACGGTGATTTTTCTGAAGAACTCTTCAGCCTATTCATGCCCTTTCGGATCCCGAACAACGCGTGCTGGACAGAGGTGCCACTCTCACACAGTGGAGATAATATTTGCTAGAACTAAACGATTCAGAAGATCGTTTCTCTGTCGAACCATAAAAATCTGGAACTACCTGCCAGCGCACGTGTTTCCCTCCTCTTACAATCCAGGGTTCTGCAAGGTGAGAGTGAAGAGGCACATTATAGGGCCACCAACTTGAGGACCACTGTCTATAGTATTACAGACTGAGACAGTGGCCCCCAACCGCTAGATGTCGCAGTGAATTTCCATCAGGCGGCGGCGGCGGCATTATTTTCGCGAGCTGAATATAAAAACAAACAAAGCAATCTATTAATGTTTGTGGTTTGGTGGTTTGTTTCTCACTCGTACGTACCCATTGTTAGCAATCAATGAAGTGCGGTTTGTTCTTTTATTAATGATTGATAGGTACTTAAGAATGGCTCAAGTCCAATGAATTATTATTAATCTTTGACAGAAGAGCAACTTCAAACTTGTAACGTCTGTAATTCCGTATTTCCATCTCTGTCTAACTCAAATATTAGCAAAAATGAAATTTTACTCGGTGTTCACAAACGCGTAAAGAGATTTTAAAGGATTATTGTATACGAGGATCTCGTGGGTGCAGCAGCCGCTAATTAAATTTTCAAGAGCGTAAACTCGGTCTTTTTAGTTGAGGCTTATAAAGAAGTGACGTAGCCTCAAAAGACTTTTCTAAACTCTAAGGCCTCTTATTCCTTTTGCTATTCAACATTGAACTTTGTGTACCTGAGAAATTATAATTTTATTAAACCGTTGATATAATTTTAATATCACAAATGGAGGAAAATTGTACCTAATGTTCAATTTCGCTTTAAGATAAATTTCTTCATGTTGTTTTGTGACAAACCCTTTGAAAGGCAATAAAGTTACGAATTTACTTTTCACGTTCTGTATGTCTTGTTTATCATGATTACGTAGGATTTTTTTAAGTGTAGGTGCAAAGTAAACTCGAGTGTTTTTCTCGCAGTACGTACTAAAAGCTACTCATCCTCTGTTTACCTCAGTGTTTACACATCTCAGTGGCTACCTTCACCCTCATTATGCCTTTGATGTGGGTCGGTTGCGATTTAGGATAATTCTGACCCTGTTAATTTTTAGATCGTCGGAAATTCGGTCAATTGAATTAATCCATACTAATATTATAAAGCTGAAGAGTTTGTTTGTTTGTTTGTTTGTTTGTTTGTTTGTTTGAACGCTAGGATCTCAGGAACTACTGGTTGGATTTCAAAAATTCTTTTACAGTTTGATAGTCCATTTATCGAGGATGGCTATAGGCTATATAACATCACGCTAAGAAGAGTAGGAGCGGAGCAGCAAACAAGAATGTTTTGAAAACGGGGAATATTTTTACCACCTGAGAGCTTCCGAGGCGTACGCTGCGTAAATGGTTAAAGTTAGGTAAAAATTGTGTATTACAAAACTGTTTCTCTTAAAAAGTTCTACAAAAAAGTCCGCGACAGCATATATCTATCTTTTAAGGTTCGCTCACAATAACCTAATTTGTCTATCTCTTAAGGTTCGCTCACGATATATTGAAACTGAAGAGTTTGTTTGTGCTAGGATCTCAGAAAGCACTGGTTGCATTTCAAAAATAATTTTACAGTTTAATTGTCTATTTATTGAGGTTGGCTAATGGCGATGTAACATCACGCTAAGACGAATAGGAGCGGAGCAGCCATGAATAATGTTTCGAGAACGGGGATTATTTCTTTATTTTGAGAGCTCCCATTGCGGACGCTGCATAAATAGTTAAATTTACGTAAAAATTGTGTATTACAAAATTGTTTCTCTTAAAAAGTTATAAAAAGTCCATAACAGCATATGTCTATCTTTTAAGGTTCACTTACAATAACCCTCTTAAGTTTTAAAGTATGAGCGACGCGACGGGAGTAAACTTGGTCTGCAGTGGCAGCCAGTCAACTGATCGGTAAAAACCGGCCAAGTGCGAGTCGGGCTTGCACGCGATGAGTTCCATACCGAAAAACGGAAGGGTGGAACTAGAAGCGACGGGAAACATTATATCACTTTAACACTTCTTTTCTTCTCAATCTCATGTGAAGCAAACGAAGATATGCGGTTCAGCTCTAATTAATTCAAGCGACGCGACGCGACGGGGGTAAATGCAACGGGAAACATTATAACACTCAAAATATTAATTCCATACCTCTCCCTTTCTTACTCTCATGTGACGCAAACGAAGTTGCGCGGGTCAGCAAGTTTTAGTATAAAAGGGTATTTCAAAAGGTTGTTATGACTACTGGTGGTACTCCTTTACGCAATTACATATTTGTTTATCTTTTTACAAATGGAAACACTTGAAGGTTTTTTTTAACGTGTTAGAAATTCCTCCTGGATGCTATGCCGGACTCCTACCGACTAAAAAACCTCACGTAAAGTCCAACAGCCTATGGTTGGGAGCCCCGGGTAAGCCTTCGGAAGGATGTCCCAGGTTTGTAGAATATTTAAAAGACATTAAGGTCTAAACATGTTGATACAATAATACAATAATTAAATAACTGAAACTAATACAGTAAACTAAAATAATATTAACATTGTGTATCTTTAATGATATCTGTTATGGCTATAGAAAGAGATTATAGAAAGAGTTGTTATTTTTATACATTTGCAACATAAATACGTTGGGACAACGTGATAGTAAAATATCAATCATATTTAGGCAACGATTCCAGTAATATCAATAAATTATAATAGCATAACATATTTTCTCCCGAAAATCTTTTTCGCACATACGATATCAAGGTTATTGTGATAAATATTGATATGACCACTGACCTTCATGGTATTTATAATTCACAAAAATCAATGGAATCATATCAAACGCCGTAAAGCGCTAGACGATCAAGTAGCTCCAGTAGTGATGAATTCATGAAAGATAAATCTATTTCCATTTTTACAACAAACAAATTTTTAAAGTCTCAGTATCGTGATAGGAATCATTATACGATTTTGTTTAACGACGACTTGCAACAATTTTTTATTATACAGGTGCTTTCAAATTGAACCAAAGATTTAAAGCTAAGGTGTAATGGTAAGGTGTAAAGAAAATAAAAAATAAAAAGTGTTCAGAAGAGAACTTTTGATTAATTTGACGAAACAAAGGCAAAAGCGAAACAGATGGAATCCATTTTCTCAAGTGTCGAACTATTAAGTTATTTTCGTCACGTCGCGTCGCGTTGTTCCGATTTAGATAAACTTTTATCCTACCTGTCAATATAAATAATGGATATTGTCACCGCTTTCTATATTTCCCTAAAGTATTATATTATTTGCCTAGAGATAAAATTAAACAAAAGTAAACTATTATTAGATTGTCATTACATGACATGCAAATTTTAAAAAAAGTTGTAGTAAGTAACCATGGTATTATTATAGAACTAGCTGACCCGCGCAAATATAAGAGAGTGTATCACCCGTTCCCGTCGCATTTACTCCCGTCGCGTTGCATGTACTCCCGTAGCTTCTGGTCGTAAATCACTACGTGATAGAGAGAGAGAAAAAGAGAGAGATTTCTCGTCACGTGTATTCCCGTCGCATTATTATTTAACCTTTAACTATGGACGTGAATTTTTTGTTACACAAATGTGGAAGTGCAGTCTCATAGACCGCTACCTTTAAAGGCTGTATTCTATGTAGTTAAGAAGGTACTGTACCAGTTCTTATTTTAAATACTTTTAGGAGTTACTAAGTGCTAATAGAAGTTATAATTTAAAACAGTATGTATTTATTTTGAACTAAAATATAACCATGGAAGAATTAAAGTCACTTTTTTGACTTTTTCATCAGCGATCACTTTATGAAAAGATTATTTAAAGAAAACTACATTTTTACTTAGTTTGACTACTTTTATACAAAAATATAAAGAATAATGAATGTAAAAAACTTAAAACTCACTTCTTATAACAAAACATAAAAATTTTGACAATCCCTCAACTTGTGCATATTTAAAGCCAGTTTTTGCACAATGTCTTGGAGCATTGCATTTCGTCATCGAAAAGTTATTCCAAATATCAACCGATAGGATCTTTCTTTTCATCCTGAGTAAGAAGCTGAATAGATGTGCTCTACAATTATTATGGTGTGAAGTGCGTACTCGTCTGGAAGGTAATTCTGCATTCCATTTATAGCAATTTTAACCATAGTAATACTTCTAGGACCGTAACTGTGAAATAGGTATGTTTCATAATCTGAACCTTCAGTGTCCAAATCACCGCCAACTCTGCTAGTACTACCACTTTTTTCCTTTATTCTTCATAAAATGAACAATTATCCAAATCCCTATTGTTGTCGCACTGATCTTATCCTAAAAGCAATCACTGGAGCTAGTCTCGTAAATACTTCATCTAAGCGCAATATTTTACCCGTACTAGGTGGAATTGATGATTTCAAAGTTCGTTTGGATGTAAATATACTAAGGTGATTGATATCTTGCATTTTATATTTAAAAATGTAGCATATAGAAAATCACCATCAGCTCAAATTATCACACAATCATGAACGTGCGGTCTCACGGGCCGCTCCCAAAACTTAAAGCGTAATTCCTTACGAAATATGCATCCAGCGACGCAACCTTCTTCCTCTACAGTCGTTTTGCCACTTAAACCGAAGCTACTGAGACGGACAGACGTGTGGGGTACGCAAAAAGAGAGGGGCACGTGATTCACAAACTGTTTGCGGCCTGTCAGACCGCACGTCCACAGTTAAAGGTTAAGAACAATTTCGTTTGCGAGAGTGGTTTCCCGTCGCATTACTGTAGAGGAATTGACTTTCATTAAAAAGGGTATTTTGCACAAACCCCAGAAGACTTAAGCTGTCGCGGACATTTGTTTAGAACTTTTTAAGAAGAACAATTTTGTAGTTCATATTTATTATATAACTTCAACCATTTACGCAGCGCTCGCAACGGAAGCTCTCAAATGGAATTATTTGTCCCCCGTTTTTGAGACATTTATCATTACTGCTCAGCTTCTATTCGTTGTAGCGTGATGCTATAGCCTATAGCCATCGTCGATAAATGAACTATTGAACTGTGAAAGAATGTTTAAATTCCAACCAGTAGTTTCCATCCAAAGGTTGCCGGTAAGAGATTGCTTTTTAGCGATAAGGCCGCCATCTGTACATTTATAAAATTGTAATGTCTTTCTCTTCTGTATGTTTTAAATTGGTGTACAATAAAGTTTTTTCTATTCTATTCTATTCCTGAGATACTAGCGTTCAAACAAACAAACAGACAAACAAACTCTTAGCTTTATAATACTAGTATAGAATGGATTTATTTGAGGCTAGATGATGCTGGCGGCTTCACCCGTCTGGAATCCGCTTTCCGCTCCGGTTCTCATGCCTACATATTCCCGTCATATAAAGTTCGTCCGCAAAATCCGTTTCACCGCTAGAGCTTTACAAACTTTCACATTTATATAATACTAGCAGATGCCCCCGCAGCTTCGCCCGCGTAAAATTTGTTCCTGTTCCCGCTTCCCGTATTTTATCCCCTTGGGGGTAGAATTTATCAAAATCCTTTCTTAGCGGATGCCTACGTCATAACATCTACCTGCATGCCAAATTTCAGCCCGATCCGTCCAGTAGTTTGGGCTGTGCGTTGATAGATCACTATGTCAGTCAGTCAGTCACCTCTGAGTTATATATATTTAGATAGATTAGTAGAATATTATATGTAGCAAACAAAATTTATTAGGATTCCTGTTAACCCAAAGTAAAAACAAGAACATTATAGTTGAACACTGTTAGGACCACAAATAGGGTTTTGTGGTTGTTGCCTGTGTATAATATTTCGCAACTATCAAAAGGTTGAGCGTCGATAACAGAAACATGCTCACTTGAGGCCCTACCACAATCATGTAGGTAGGTACCTACTTTAGATTATGTAAATTTTAAAAGCAGATTTTAGGAATATTTTATGACGTACAAAAATAAGATTAGCTTTTTAGAAAAGTTGCATTTAGTTAACTTAAAATTGAATACTTTTAGGTATATTATCGGTTTCGGTGAAAAAGGTTCAAAAAAATTTCCACTAGCAAGATAAGATACTAAGGGTAACTTACATACCTATATAACCTATCTACTATTACCTATATTATATGGTCTTTGTAGACCTAGTACCTAAATATTTCGTTGAAAAGAATAGAAGATTTTGGTTGGAACCGTAAATTATTATAAGAGTTTAATCACTTATTCGTTTTTATTAAAATACAGCAAAATACTGAAAATGGTCTACTGAGAAGTGAAGTGAAGTCAATTTCTTCTCCCACAATTTATTAATCATTATCCGAATAAATAAGTGTCTCTGTCTATATCTGTCTCTCTCTCTCCCTCTTTCTCTCTCTTTTACTTTCTAATTATGTGGCTTAAGCGAAGTTACGCGGGTCAGCTAGTTCGAATAACAGTAGGACTAGTTGGCCCGCATAATTTGTATGTAGGTCGTAGGTACATACGTCCTGTTCTGGTGAATTAGTCAGATCCCAGAACACCCCCACAGGAGCAGATCGGTGTCAAGGAGTTTTAGTGAGTATTCCCAGTGCTATCGTGATCAGGTGCTGGGCGACCCTCACACGAGCCCATGCCTCGCCAGCATGGGTAGTCCGTAAGCGTAGCTCTCCTCGTAAAAATAAAAAAAAAGGTTTAAATGTCCTGGGGATATTCTTCCGAGGGTTTACCCGGGGCTCCCACCCAACCGTAGGTAGTGGGTAGGGAACGTGTGGCTTTTAGTCGGTAAGAAGCCGACATGGCATCCATGACGGATTTTCCTTACGTTAAAAGAAAAAAAAAGGACGTAAGTACATACAAAATATTAAAAGAAAAAAATATCTTAAAAATAGCAATACACGCACATACAAGTACGGGGCCATAAAGAATGCACATCGGCAATCATCGCATTTCCGAATGCAAACGAATGCTCATTTCCATGTAGGTACATCAATTATTAGATTAGTCGTTTATCAGAATTTGAATTTAGCACTAAGTACTTTATTGTTGTTTTGTTTTGATTTCACGTGAAATATATAGAGCTGTAAAACACGATGTAACTATTTTTAATTATTGCTATATTCTTGTTAGGAAAAAATAATCTTCAAATAATCTTCATAAATATATATTTTATATAAGATCGACAAAAAGTGTAATATTGTGGTGACCAATTGCTAGGCCATCGGCCACAACACGGTTTAACCCTGTACCCTTAGTCGACTTCTGCGACATATTATTTTTATTATTATAATAGAACACCGCACGGGGAAAAATACGGAATTAGTATTATAAAAACAAAATCATGTATATTCAATTCCTTCCATTTCACTATCTGTGCTCTCATTTAGGTCTGTGTCACTGCCACTATCAGCTGTATTTATTACTATCCTATCCAATCTATCTATTTTGTCGTCCATGGCGTGTTGAATTCCTCGATATTCATTCTCGCATTTTATCGCATGATCGCAAACCTTTTTCCACTCATCAGCCCCGATCATGTTTAATTTTTCAGTTAATAATGTCTTTATTGAACTTAAATTCATATCCATGTTTCTCGCGGCTACATAGCCTTTTAGTTGAGACCATATATTTTCAATTGAATTAAAATCCGGATGGTACGGTGGCAATCGCAACACAGTGTGCCCATGTTCGGCTAGTATCTTGTTCACGGAAAACTCTGTAAATCTGTCCTTGTGCTGACATATAATATTATATATCTGAGGTTTTGTTAATTTATGATCAACTGAAATTTCGTGTCTTTGTAACCAATTGATCATTTCCGGTTTATTGGTGTTTGATTTGGGAGGTCTTTCAACATATTTATTGTGATAGGGTGCGTCGATAACCAGAACAGAATCATTAGGTATATTTGGAATTAATTGATTAACCAGCCACTTCTCGTAGTTTTCGTTATTCATTTCGTTGTGATAATCACCTTCAGCGTCCGTGGATTTATACGTTAAAAAGGCTCCTGGTACAAAGCCTTTTTCGTTACCTGCGTGAATAATTATCAAACGTTGACCTTTTGAAATCGTTTTTTTTTACCCCTATTTGCTTATCATCACTCCAAGTTTTTCCTTTAGTGTGGGTTGTATGTATGTAGGACTCATCCATATAGATAATGTTTTTTCCTGCTTCGCGAAATTCACGTATTTTGTCCAGATATTCAATTCGTTTGAGAGCTACATCGTGCTTTTCCATTAGAACTTTTCTATTGTCTTTTATTTTTGTGAACGCAAATCCCATTTCATAAAGAATTTTTCTCAACGTCTTTTCAGACCCATTATAATTAATAGCCTCAGATAATTTAGCTTTCAATGTTTTTATTGTAGGCAGTTGTTTGTAACGCAGATGAAAATCGTACACCATTCTTCTAACAACATCATAATCAAAATCGTCCATATCTAAACGAAATTGTTTTTTTGGTCTCCCATTTTTTCGAAAGCTGGATTTTGTTCCACTGGAATGTGTATTATCAGTGCCAGTGCCGACTTCGTTTAATATATTGTTCAAAGTTCTTTTTGAAATTCCAGTGGCATCTGCAACTCTCTGTTGAACCTTCTTAAAATAATTACTTACATTAACATCCTCATGTTTTTTAAATTGGTTGGCTTCAGATAAAAAATATTCATAAACATTATGGATAATTTCGCGTGACTGGTGTCTACCAGTCACGCGAAATTATCCATAATGTTTCAACGGCTTACCTTTTTTCCCTATAGATGCCATAGTACGTACTAATTTAATTTTATAGGGGTTTTAGCAGCTCTATATATATATTGGCTTAGATAAGCGACTGCACTCTCTCGCATTTGAACCATGACTGACAAAACAAACGTCATGGTGTGTGCGACACAGATATCGCCATACGAAGTCGAAATTAGCCGATTGCCTCTTTCTAAAGCTCGATGTGCATTCTTTTTGGCCCTTTACTGTACATGCATACGTCATTAAAGACCTTACCCTTTATAATAAATGATATCTAAATTAAACAATTTTACCTTACTCGCTTTGGTCACCATTAAAACTGTATTAATTACAATCCTACGTGACCCGGAAAGGGTCAGGTAAATTCGTTTACTTGAACAATTGTTGTTTGTGCACGTGTAGAATAAGACGTAATAATATACAATAATATTGCTGTAAAGTATTTAGCTACAAAACATTTTTTTTTTCTCATTATTATTAGTTTTTACAGGGTTACGCGTTAAAGTTCTTACTTTTAAAATTTGTCTTTCGATCTAATACTTACCCGAATTATCCCAGTGCCTAAATAAAAATGAATAATATTACATAATAATCATTAGTAAACTTTTAAGATATCATATTATACCCGTAAGTAGAGTAAAGAATAAAAGAAGAGAGTAAACAGAAAGTCATTTGTAAAAGACCTTTTGGAGATTTGGGCTTATGAGGAAACCTAAGAAAAGATTACTTTTATCGTAACTGATAGGAGTCCGAAGAGAATTGTTGAATACCTAGTTATAGTAAAGTAGTTTCGCTTTCATATAACTCAATTTCAAAACACAATGATTTCTAATACCTAAATAAATTATAATAGTTTTTTTTTAATCCTACGTGGATACTATGCGCGTAACTTCGCTTAAGTATCTTACTGACTAAAAACATAACGAGCCCTACTGATGCATTTAAACGGTTGGGGGTCTCGGGTAAGCCCTCTGAAGAATGACCCCAGGATTCCTAACAGACCTCAGCTACCACTGCGGCCTCACCTAGGGGGTTCGGGTGCTACCCCGCGTCTTTGGGGGGTTTTCGGCTGTTATCCCGCTTCTTGGGACGTGTGGCGTGCGTCAAACTATCACGTCACGCTGTCGTATTGGGCCTGCTTCTGTAAGGAGCAGCCCCCCACCGTCCTCAGGCCCGAAATGAGACTGGTATACTCTATGGCCATTGAATAAATGAGATTGTTGTTAGTAGAGGCAATTTACGAAGCAAACTAGTGCCACTGAATGACAAACAAAACTTGTTACGACGTTTTTGTCTGAATTTTACCATTTGCTTGGAAATAAGGAAATAGGTCACAAATTATGAATCAGTGGCTCCGTTTTAGTAGTTAGATCTCGGCAACAATTAATATTTTACATCAGTATCCTGAGGTTAATTTTCAAAGAAAATCCACGGCATATGAAAAAAAGAATATCTTCAGAGTTTGTTATTGAACAAAAGTGAATTGATGAAAAACTGTGTGCCGTTAATAAATAAACTTTTTAACAGCAATTAAATTTAAAATTGTGAACGTGTCATACAAATTTAATTCAAATTGGCTGATAAATGTCGGTACCTACTTACGTCAACTTTCTAGTTTTTGCTCCTTTTTACTAAAATCGAAAATTGATGATAATCGCGATCTAGATGACAATTGCATACCAACATATTGTCACGTCCATATCCACGAAGGGGTAGGTAAAAATTGCCGTACCTAACCGATTTAGATCATATTTACACTTCGAACGCATAAACATGTTTATGCGTTCGAAGAAGTTTCGAAGGAGTTCCTTTGAGAATGCCGAAAGGCGAAACCGGTTAGGTATTACAATAATAAATGTTGTGGAACAGTGCTCACTGAAGTTTTTCATTATGTGTAGCAAGTTCCATCAAGTGCCATCAATCAACAGTATCAATAAAAATTGCAGTGTTGAAATGGACTGCCACAGGTCGTGACTGCCTACTGTTGAAAATTTTCGAGTAGGTATAGTGAAGCCAACCATGAAATCTAAAACTAGTTAACAAAAATATTACATTTTAACAAATGTCCTGGCAAAATTCGTAGTGCCGTAAAATTCTGTTACATCCCGCCCTAATACTTATATGGCTTATCATTTAAACATTTACAATGATTTTTCTCATAAAAAGATTTAATGACAATGAAAAAGATAAGAATTGCAGAATTGGTCCAGTCATGCCCGCGCGGTGGCGTGATCAAATGAAATAGGGATTTATTTTTACTTATCATGGTACTAGTATGTACCTACATTTTTGATTTAAAAATATAATATCGTCAATGTGAGACTAAGAGCAAAATTTGAATAATGCTGAAATGATTTGATTTGATTAAGAAGAATAAGAACGGGAATAGAGTAATTAAGTGCATTGGGGTGGGAAAATATTAACCAGGCGAAGGCGCGGTGCATAGCTAGTTTACTGTAATTCTAGAAAAAAGAGAACGAAATAGATATAACTTAAAAAGTATTAGACTGAATTTTTTGTTAGAAGTGTTGGTTTTTATACTAAAGTTGTTCATCCCATAAGGCACCTAGAAACCTACGATTTGTGGCGGTGAAACAACTATCCGTCCACTGTAATTAAATTCAAATGTTTAGAGTTTCCCACAAAACGCTCTAGTTGAAAATAAAGTCAGTAATTTATTCTGGGTTGAAAGGGATTCACGCAACCTACATAATATTAGTGAAAAGTTTGCAGAATGTCACATGAATATTTTGCGGTAGGTAGTTAAAAATAGGAAGGTAAAGTACAGGTCAGTCAGGTTTTACGGTAAGTATCAATAAACTACTAAACCCGCTTGATCGATTATGTTAAGCATCTTACGGCACGGTCAGGCCCGAATTGGCAATTAGATTTACGAGCGATGCCGTACGTGTGAGGCACGATAAGTTAAGTCCCGGCTGGCAGAAATATGGAAGACGTCAATCAATTTCAATATTTTTTAAAATTTTCTGGGGAATAATTTTCCCCTATAAAACGGGAGCGGGAACCAAATTTTACGCGGGCGGAGCCAAGTGCGCCACCTAGTATTTAATATAATGAGCTCATTATCTGGCGCACAAGGAAACTGGAACCTCCTCTGAGGTTTAAGTGAATCACGCATCCCATTTTAAGACACAAAAAAAAATCAATGAGCATGAAAATTAAGGCGTAAATTTTCTGTTTCAGTAAAATTTTATGAGTATTTTGTCACTAAAATATATAATACACTCGAGAGCAATGAATCCGGGTCACTTAAAGAATGTTAAAAATCTCGGAAACTAAAAATGATAGGTTAATGCAATAAATTGTATTTAATAGACAATGTAATACTCCTTAAATGAAAGTAAAAAAAATATGAGTCACCATACATTTTATTAACACAAAATTACATAAAGAAAAAACTGCCGATCTCTCCTTAAAACAAAAATAGGAAACATGAAATTTTTGAACTTTATTACGATTTTCTTGAATTTTAATACTTCGTATTGCCTCCTCGTGCTTCCATTACTGCGTTTACGCGGTTTGGCATGCTGTACACCAAGTTCCTTATACGATTTTGGGGAATATTCTCCCATTCCTCTGTGAGAGCAATTTTGAGCTCACGAAGCGTGATTGGGGGAGGGTTTCGTTGTTTTACGCATCTGCCTAGCTCGTCCCAAGCATGCTCGATCGGGTTGATATCCGGGCTGCGCGCTGGCCACTCCATACGAGTAATGTTCATCTCTTGAAGGTAGTCATTCACAATCCTACCTGTATGAGGTCGGGCATTGTCATGCATAAATATAGAATCCTCACCTAAATTGACCATAAATGGACCAACGTGATCATTGAGGATTTCTTCCACATATCTTACGCTAGTTAAAGAGCCGTTTTCTATGATCACCAGCTCTGTGCGACTTTCAGAAGAAATTCCGGCCCACACAAGTACAGACCCATCACCGTAGGCTACTTTTTCTTCGATGCATGCTTGCTTGAATCTTTCCCCTGGTCTTCGATACACTCTGTGTCTTCCATCGTGCTTGTAGAGCATAAATTTTGATTCGTCGGAGAACATAACTTTTGACCAATCTTCAATACTCCAATTTACGTGGCTCTGGGCATACCTTAGCCTCGAAATACGATGCCCACGCTCCAGTTTAGGGCCGTTTGCAGGTCTAAGGGGTTTTAAGTTAGATTCAGCAAGCCGACGTCTTACTGTCCATGCACTTGGGTTACTTCCTCCGAGGCGTCGAAACTGATTGGTGAGTTCAGTTCCTGTGAGAAAGCGATTTCGAAGCATGGTGTTCACCAAGTATCGGTCTTCTCGTGCTGTGGTACACCTGGTTCTGCCCGTTCCTGGTCTGCGTAGGTTAGAACCAGTTTCTTCGTAACGTCGGAGAACTCTTTGTACTGTTGACAGCGACACACCGACAGTCCTGGCTGTATCGCGCTGACTCCGGCCGGTTTCCAGCATTGTAAGTATTCTGGTGCATTCTTCAGGCGTAAGCGACATAATTTCAGCTTGATTAATGAATATAGAGCACTATCAACATGGTTTATGTACCCACATAAATGACAGATTACAAACAAAAGCAACACCAAATGCTGTAATTTCGTAGTTCCATCTTCGAAAGTGGCCCTTTTTCAAATTTGATTTTTTTATGATATAACTTTACAATAACTAAGAAGTTTTAATACCTTCATTTAAGGAGTATTACATTGTCTATTAAATACAATTTATTGCATTAACCTAGCATTTTTAGTTTCCGAGATTTTTAGGATTCTTTAAGTGACCCGGATTCATTGCTCTCGAGTGTATAAATATAAATATTTAATATAAAGGGTTTGAACTGACTCGGTGGCATGTCTAGGCTTCGAGTCCCGTGCCAGAACAAATTAGTCGTTTTTTTGTAACTTCATGTTGAAAGTATTATTTTTGAATTTGTGCTAGACTTTGTAATACAGTACCAAGCTTATTTTTGTGGTATTCCATTCTTTTCCGTGCCATGGTAGTAGCACATAATGTCCGCAAAGCAAACTCTACTGGGATATCGATAAAAATATTTAGTCTAGTTTTGTAATTTATTGTCCACTATATAAGATTGTAGCAATATTAAAAAAGTTGCCATGTGAGGAAGCTGGCGATAAAAATATAAGGCTTTTGATAAAACGGGCAAAGTGATACAGATTCTTGAAAGTTAATATCGAGTTAGGTGAAGACCGCTCCTTTCCGATCGATCTCCTCTTAATTTTCCAGTTCGTGGGCAAACTTTCTTAGCACTTTTATGACTGATATATTTTTTACCCGACGGACTTAAACGAGAGTAATGTTTGATCGATTAAGAATGTTTACCGCATGTGTACTCAACGATTATTGATGTATCATTAGATTTATGTACTTGCCTTAGCCAAGGATATGTCATGTCAGTAAATTTTAACTATTATAAATTATAAATGCCGAAAAGTTTGTTTAGGCAACAAACTTTGTTACCTTGTCGATTTCAAAACAGCAATAGGTTGAACTTCTGTTATGTAAAACTAAATACAACTAATAGAACAGCAACTGGTCACAATACAGGACGGGTACAGCTAGATGGACCACGGATCAATAGAAACATGAAGGGTGGGACTGGATGCGGAAATCGAAGAGCCCTACTTCTGGCAGTGGCCTTTAAAAGGTGTCTTAGAAGTGCGAGTGTGGCGCCTCGTAACTATTATTTAATCTGTGCCTCTGGTGTTGCAAACCACCATAGGCTGCGGTGACCACCAGACCTTCTGGTGGGCCGTATGTTTGTCTGCCACCTTAGTGGTATAAAAGATAAAAAAATGGTTTTAAATGGATGAATATAAAAAATTTATCGAGAAATCACCTTTTGTAGGCTTAAGAAATGTAGCGACCTACCTAAATCACAAGATTTACAGTGGGTACCGCCTGAATCTTTCCACCTACAAGTACCCAATATTTTTCGTCTAAGTGCCCCAGAGGTAGATGCCCGTGGGGCACTTAGACGAAAATTTTATTACCTCTACGTAATACTTCGAGCGATGTCCATTAAATTTACTCGACACAAGTATATTATGTACAATGTACATTCATACTTATTTTTTCCTATCAGTCTTCTCTAGAGTTATATTATATTAAATTTAAAACTAAAATCTCTGCCGTTTATATAAATTTAATGAAATAAAATAAACAGTAGTGTCGATTTGCATGTTCAATATAAAGAGAACAACTGTGAAAAAGCTACGTTCAACAGGGGAGCTGATTAAGTTGATTGAATGACGATCGAAATCGGCTCAAGTAGTAGTAGGTATACATTTTTTTTTATATTTCGCTCGCCAAGTTGACATCGCCACCAGCCTGATGGAAAGCCTTGGCGCATCTAGCTATTGGGGGCCACTCTCACAGTCCGTAAGACTTCTGACATTATGATTGGTCCTTAAGTTGGCGGCGGCCCTGTGATGTGCCTCTACACGCTCGTCTTGAAGAACCCGGGATTGTAGATGAGGGAAACACGTGTGCGGGCAGGTCGTTGCATGTTTTTATAGTTCGACAAGGGAATGAACATAGCCACATCTTTTTCCAAAGTAGTCGGCAAACTCATTACTGTACTCCCAGATTTCACCAGTTGTATTTGGCCCCAAGTGTCAATCTATTGCCATGTTGAAACGGCAAGAGGCACTATTTGACTACTCGCTGTTGATATTTTCAAGATAAACATGTTACTGGCAACGCTCGGAAACGGAAATGCCACAATAGGTTACCCAATTCAGCAGTAAACGTGTGTTAAGATGCATAACGTCATTAATTGTTTTACTATGAACTAGAGCACTTAGCAAGTAGCTAAGTATAGAAAAAATTGCCGCAGGACTTCCACTTTTGGCAATCAATGGATATAATCTATGAGTGCTTTGTGCAAATATGCTGAATATTTGCAATATCCATACCCTGCAGACAATATAAAATCAAAGGAGAGCGTTCGGTCCTTGTCGTAAAAGATAAGTAAACCTTCTTGCAAGTGTCCTTAGAGACTATTAAACGCAGATCCGGGTATCGTTTCTGGGTCTTTTGAACCAGTTTTGTTCTTAACGGGCAATAATTTTCCTTATTTGCATAGAACCACGCATCCTTTTTCATCCAATTTTAGGGGACGCAATTTTTTTTATAAGGAATTTTGTTTAAAATGAAATTCAACTGCTTGACCACTGCCTTTCCCGTTCAATAAACGAACGCTGTGTACCACTTTGTGCTCTGTAGCATAATCCAGATATGACGGTGTTTTTAATTAGTTGCAGTTTCATGTTTATTTTTTGTCACCGACTCTAATCATAACTACTTTGTACAAATTTACTGTAACTAGTCATTACTCGTATCATTCAAACTACCAGTTTTGAAAATTCAGCGCTGTCAAAGATAATGTATTAAGTACCTACGCTAATAATTTTTCGGAATACATGAAACTTCTTTTATTAATAACGTTGCCTAAATGTGGAGTTTGCATGATAGCAAACAATTCCTTTTTTCATAGATTCCATACATTCTAAAGATAATATTTTTATGGCCTCCCAACCGTCAGTTTAAAATTCGTTCGTCAAAATTGGAGTGAATATTTTCATGCTATCTTAGTTCAGAACAAATGATTTAAATTATCAAGGAATTTCAGATTCGAGTAATGTAAATTACATTTCCAAGTATTTTAACAATGTCTATTATTTGTTAAAAAGAATATTTTGAACGCTTAAAGTGTTTAGAGACTGTTCAGTTTTATCTTTACATTTATAAATGGAAATAAACCGATCAAGTGTCCGTTTGTGGTAGGTATTTAATTTACAGGTATTTACGAGAGTACCGACTGTTTCTTATTGCTCTATTCTCGCCATACCAGTCTAGAAGTAATTTCTTCTAGAAATATGCAAATTATCTTTCATCAAAATACTTTGTATACAAAAAAAAATCTATGTATCGTCGGCTTATAACCCGATTGACAGGTCTTTTTGGTAACATTTGGCATTTCCGTTAAGTTTATCCGTTGTGTTGCCATCTTCCCGAAAACTTCAACGCCACGGTTTTTCCTGCGCTACAAATAAAGGCTCTTAGTAACAAAAACATACTTATTTATATTACTTAATTATACTAATTGGGTGTCTACTAAGTAAATAGGACACTTTTATAGCCCCAGTTAATTGCCTTTAATGTTACCCTCCGACTGTTACTTTGCGGAATATAAATATGCGACATTAAGAAAACTCGGTAACGGTAATTATTTTTTATTCATCACGTAAATAGATGTATGTAATTGATTAAAGAAGAACATGAGGGCTTGCCAACATAACAGGCTGCAGCAGTTTTTATGCTAGGGTAGACATTTGCAATACATTGTATTTTCTTTATATAGGTAAATAACTATTTTGTTATTTTGAAGTAAAAGTTACTGTACTGAATATAAAATTCTATTAATTAAGAAGTGATGGTCTATATATATGAATATTGTAGAAATAATTAAAACTGTAAAAAATAAAAATGTAAAAAGTAATTAGAACTTACATTTTATTTATTTATTACATTTTAAACAATAGCGGGCGCCGACGTCGCGCGACCTCGCCCGCCCGCGCCGCTGGCCCGCGCGGCTCGCGCGGCTTCTGACATGAGCTGCGTGCAGTTCTAACGCGCTTTTTCTTATTTTTTTTCGGTGATTTTACATGGCTTAGTCATAGTCTTAGACATAAGAAACTGGTGGCGGTTTAGAAAATAGCTTCATATAGAGAATAGCATCCGTTCCTGTGGTGCCGAAGACGAGGCATGTCACGAACTCAGCACTTTTCCGTTACTCTTTGTGGGAGTTACATTCGTTTATCACTTTCATGTACATAAAATAAAATACAAATAAGTTTTTCATCCAAAGTCAGCAATGTCCATTTAGTTACAGGTGAAACCAAGTTTCTTTTTCTTGGAGTGTTCTTTAGATGTAAGATATTTTACGACTGTTTTGCTACGTTGATATATTATCCTTGTTCACAAGTTTTAGTGCATACACTTGACATGTTGTTACAGAAATAAAGTTGTCAAGTCTTCTTCTTCAGTTGTTCAAAAAAATAACTTAGGTTGAAATGAGATCTCCCTTTTCTTAATAATCTTAAGTTATTTATATAATTTCTCAAAATTAATGTAATTATTTCTCGAAATAAATCGATTATGTATATAAATCGATTTATGTCCCAAAATAATCATCTATGGTTCTGGAGGCTTTTTAACTAAATGTTTATTAGATAAGATAAGATAAGATTTTATTTGCAAGAATACAGGTGTGATACAAGGTCTTGATACAATAGTTTTCTTAGGTCCATATGTTCAGCCTGGAAAGGCGTGCAAATTTTCAATTGTTGCTTTAAAATGTAAATTACTAAACAATAGATAATATAATAAAGGAAAAATTCAACCCTCACGTAATCATCAATCATGCAGATAAATTTACTGTAACAATGTATTTTTTTTTAAATTATAATTTCCAACATAATGTTATGTCGCCATTAAAATCATGTCATATAAACAATGTCAATCAATTAATTTAAATTATGTCAAATTGAGAGAATAATTTAAATATCATTTGCACCTATTACAAAAATTCTTGCAACGTGTAAAACGATTTGTCACTTAGCCACGACTTCAATTTACGACAGAATCTATTCTAATCTATTTTTTAAATTCATCTGGTACCGCATTGTATATACGTCCACACATTGCAGTACAATTTGTATGATACAATGTGGTTCTAGATATTTTCGTTAAAACAATTCTATCTGGATTCCTAGTATTTCTTAAAAATATCTCCTTCGCCATTCTGAATAATCCTACTTTAAAATCCTATTTTAAAGTTACGTTTCGGATGATCGAATACATTTTGGAATTTAATAAATCAAAGGAATAAAAATCAATATTTAGCTATTAGGTGACACCGCTTATCGCGATAATGGGATGTCAGTCAAATCCTGTAATCTGATAGCCCAGAATTAGAGATAATTCCTTTGTTCCGCTTAACCACGACCACAGGGCGGAAACTCCATACAAAATGTTCGTTTTCACCTACCACTAAAATACACGTAATGTGAATGCTTGAATCAAGATTGAATGTGTGTATTAGTATACTAGGGTCACTAGCTACGGGAACAAAATAACAAGGAACAGAACGCAATCTCATGTATGTACGTACTTTTTTTTTTCAAACTTACCCTCGGCTACACACACGAACCAGTATAGGTATATTTTGTGCTATGGAGGAGTTACTTTGAATAATGAACAATTACCGTCGAAATAGATTACATAGAGTAATATTCTTTCCTGTTTTAGTTAATAAATATAGAAATAGCTACATAATAAACCAACAATGTATTTGTTATTTTTAAACTATCGCGGTTTTTAACACTCATACTTATAGAATTCGGGACTTCACGCGAAATACTATTTACTTACATTCATCGACGTTTCGAGCACGTTGCAGCGCCCGTGGTCGCGGTTGGACTGAGGCGAGGATCGACAAAAACCACGAAGTTATTTCTTGTCGAACTACCCTCCGCTGCGCGTTGTTATTACAACGAAGGATAAGGCCGGCGACACACTACACTCACTACGTCAGTTTTAATTGGCACAGTTTTACGTTCAAGTTTATTAATCACTGAATTCCACATCCCGGAGAGCTTGTATCCATCATCCCTATTGAAATTTTTGTGTTTTCTGATTTCAATGGCTTCACGCACCATACGTGGATAATAATGGCGATCAGTGGAGAGGACTTTCGGTTGGTGAAGTTCGATCCAGTGATTAATGCCCGAATCAAGGTGTTCTGCTATTGCCGATTTGTTCAACTGACGATTTTTTACAGCTTCAAAATGTTCTTTGACCCTTTCCGCGATGGTCCGCTTGGTTTGGCCTATGTAGGAACTACCGCAGCTGCAATCTACTTTGTAGACACCTGGTGTTTGCAGAGGAATGATGTCCTTTGGTGTTCGCAGGTACCTAGCCACTTTTGTTAATGGTTTAAAGATCGCCCGAATGGAGAACCGTCGTAAACACGACCCAATCTTGTCCGTTATTCCCTTTATATATGGCAGATAAGCTGGTTGACGTTCCACCTCCGGTCTCACTCTCCTCGGTGCACGTCGTGCCTTTCTACTACTCGCTGCATACCCATTCATCTTCAGTATCTCCTGAACATAGTCTAACTCCTGCTGTAAATGCTCAGGGTCGCAGAAGTCATTGGCTCGCTTGATGAGCGTGGAGCTGACTGATTTCAAATGAAGTGGGTGATGATGCGAGGAGGCGTGCAGGTATCTGTTTGTGTGAGTGGGTTTGCGATACACAGTGTGGGCCAAGGAACCGTCTGTTGACATTGACAGTGACATCATCAATTTGACGTCAAGGAAAGACAATGACCAACAGGTCATTGTCTTTCCTTGACGTCAAATTGACTTTGATTGATTGAAATTGAGAACAACAGTTCTCAATTTCAAACGTAAACCGTGTTTTCACATGTAATGAGTTGAGATACTCGGTAAAACAAACCACCTGCTCCCTGTTGCCTTTAAATATGCATAATATATCATCTACATACCTTTTCCACAACCTGATCTGACCTTGGACATCCTGGAATACCATGTCTTCTATATGCTCCATCCAAATATTTGCCACTACTGGTGCTAATGGACTTCCCATAGCTACGCCGTCTATCTGGAGGTAGTATTGGTTATGGTAAAGGAAGTAGTTAGAACATAGTCTAACTCCTGCTGTAAATGCTCAGGGTCGCAGAAGTCATTGGCTCGCTTGATGAGCGTGGAGCTGACTGATTTCAAATGAAGTGGGTGATGATGCGAGGAGGCGTGCAGGTATCTGTTTGTGTGAGTGGGTTTGCGATACACAGTGTGGGCCAAGGAACCGTCTGTTGACATTGACAGTGACATCATCAATTTGACGTCAAGGAAAGACAATGACCAACAGGTCATTGTCTTTCCTTGACGTCAAATTGACTTTGATTGATTGAAATTGAGAACAACAGTTCTCAATTTCAAACGTAAACCGTGTTTTCACATGTAATGAGTTGAGATACTCGGTAAAACAAACCACCTGCTCCCTGTTGCCTTTAAATATGCATAATATATCATCTACATACCTTTTCCACAACCTGATCTGACCTTGGACATCCTGGAATACCATGTCTTCTATATGCTCCATCCAAATATTTGCCACTACTGGTGCTAATGGACTTCCCATAGCTACGCCGTCTATCTGGAGGTAGTATTGGTTATGGTAAAGGAAGTAGTTTCCTTCTATGCAACTTCGAAGCAACGTTGTATAACCAATTGGCAGGATATTCTCTCTTACCTTGGTCTCGACTATCCGCAGATAATCCTTTATTGGAACGTTGGTAAATAAAGACTCCACGTCAAAACTTACCAAGAGCTCGTCCGGTTCCAGCTTAATGTCTTGGATTATGTCCACAAAATGGCGAGAGTCTTTGACAAAGGACGGTGTTTTCCCCACCAATGGCTGCAGTGCTTTGGCAATGTGTTTTGCTAGATCGCAAGTGGGAGAGTTAATTTGACTCAAAAACAATAAAAAAAAATAAATAAATAAATAAATGTTTATTGCAAAACTTCAGTACAGCTCTTTACCCATAAACATTACCCATAAACATTGCACCCACTAATGTATTTATTCACTTTAACCATGTTCGTTGTCATGGTAACTCTGTGGCAATGTGATACGAACGAAACGACGCAGTAACTTATAACCAGCGTGCAACCTATGGCAATGAATACAGACGTATAGAGAAGAATAGTTTCTTAGGCTGCTCTGAAGACGAACTTTCTGTGACACAAACTGCCGCTTGGCGGCGTTGCAGTCGCTGCGCGGCAGCCATTTTAAATTTTTCGAAGCAAAAGAATAAATCAATTATTGTAAATATCTATAAATATATTATGTTTTGATTTAAAAAAATGTTAAATATTTTTTTATAAATAATCCCTGAATTTAGTCGATTAAAAACGTAAAAATTGGCCTACTAGTTTTTGACTATTAACTGCGACAGTGAAATGCAACGACAGCGCCACCAAATGGGAACTACATGAGCTGGGGGCACTACTAGTTTTTGACTATTAATTGCGACAGTGAAATGCAACGACAGCGCCGCCAAATGGGAACTAAATGAGCTGGGGGCATGCCCCCAACAAAATTGGCACAAAAAATTCTTAGGAACTGTTCTTCTTTATACGCCTGTATTCATTGCCTACTATGGCATGGGGATACTTGATTGTGTATAAATAATATTAGTCACCCTTTTTAAAAATGATGTCGTTACAATGTTATCGCTTACTGTTATAGTTTATTGAATTTACCATAATAATATCTCCCGACCGGTTAGGAAATGAAAAAAAAAAACCTTCTATTTTTACCTTAACTGGTTGCCAGACATCCGTATATGGCACAAATTTAAGCATTTTGCGAACAATCTTATAACAACGTAAACCAAAGCAATAGCACTGAGTACGTAGTAATACGTAATGCCACGCAGTGACACTCTCAATGTACTGTTCCAACAATGGATCCGCCAACTTTAATGACAGCTATGGCGGGGTGGGGAACCTTACTCAGTGGGAGGCAGTAATTTCCTATACCTGCGCCTTGCACACTTAAATGCTTTAAAGTTTAAGGGATCAACATTATCATCAATGATTGACTGACCTTGGATGTGAGAGTCATAATTTTCGTAGTTTTTAATTATGATTTTATTTTATTTATTTTATTTAAACTTCGCAACTCTTTCGTCTCCGCTTTAATGAAAACCGTTAATTTGAAAATTTTAATACCCCTGACCCTAAGATTGTTCTAATAAGCCTACACATGATTATATGAAAACGACATTTCTATTGTTCCACAATATTTATTATTATACACCTGACCGGTTTCGCATTACAGCTTTTTAAAGGTCTTGAAAACACTCCAACAATAACGTTTTTATAGTATGGGTACCTATACGAACATTTTGCACATTTTTGTAATATCATTATCACAAAAAAATTTTAAAAATATCCTATTTTTTGGGGTAAATGTGGCAAATAATGGTCATTTGATACGTAGTAATGTAAAATATAATTGTAACATAATATGTTTAACAAAAATATTAAAATTTGTAATTTCCCTATATTTGGGAAATATTTTTATAACCTGGTAAATCTCTAATGTGTGTTGTGGTCAAAATTATACTATGCATCATTTTCATACGCACGAATTCTACTACTAGTATTTTAATTGTGTTACCAGCTAAGCTAAATTACCTTCGCTGAGTGGATTCAATTCGACACTCCCCCGCGCCCGATATGCCATTTAAGCTCGCTATTTCACAATAAATTAAACAATTTCGTATTGGTAATACAACCATTTACCCTGCATTTATTCTTGACAGTAAAAACGTATTTTCTAGTCTAGAAAAACAAATGTTTTTTAGGTCTAAGTTATTTTCTCAGTCTCCGAAGATTATGATTGAGATGTTATTCGATCGGAATACCAAATAGATAATTTTATTTAAAAATGCAGTAGGTAAGCTGATTTATAAAAACACTTCTTAACTAGACTAAAACTATAAGAATTGATTAAACATTTCAAGCTTTTTAATCTTAAGACAAATCATCACTTGAAAATTTGCAGCATTTTATGTTAGACTAGCGGACGTTACGCGGTTTCACCCGCGTAGTTCCCGTACCCGTGAGAATACGGAAATAAAATATAGCTTATGTTCACCGCAAAGAGTGTGTCTTCCCAACAGCGAAAGAACTTTTCAAATCGGTCCTGTAGTTCCGGAGCCTATTCGATGCAAACAAACAAACAATCAAATATTTCCTCTTTATAATCTAATATATATAATTTCACAGTTTTCGTTGCCATACTCCTCCGAAACGGCTTGACCGATTCTCATGAAATTTTGTGAGAATCGGCCAACATCTATTTTTTGCCCGGGCGGAGCCGCGGGCATCAGCTAGTATTAGTATAGAAATAAGAATAGAAAGCATACATGTCCTATTATTTTGAGATCTAGTTAGGAATTGAATATAAATTTCGTATAGGTATATAAATAAGTGATGAAACCTCAATTTATTAATATTTCGTACTAGTGAATAGTATATCCCGATATTGTGTGAAGACCCTATAAAGTCCGCAATATTGCTAAAGATAATTATACTTTAGCATTACATAATATTACTTACCTAGCCACGTATTCATGCCAAGCGACCACATCTTATAATTACTTGCTAAAGCTGCAAATAAGACTTTATTAGGGTCGTTGATAATAATTTTATTTCATAATAACTGATTTAATCAAGTCTAAAAAGCAACATCTCTCCTGAACATAAGTACTCTGAGTTTGGATTATCTATACTAATATTATAAAGAGGACAGATTTGTTTTTTTTTTTGTTTGTTTGTTTGTTTGTAACGAATAGGCTCCGGAACTACTGGACCGATTTGAAAAATTCTTTCACTATTGGGAAGGTACACTCTGTGCGGTGAACATAGGCTATATTTTTTTCCCGTATTCCCACGGAAACGGGAACTACGCGGGTGACACCGCGTGACTGACGTCCGCTAGTAAATGATATTTCCATACATTTTTCTACTCAATGTTACTGATTACTAATTACAATCTATTTCTTTTTTCCAATATCACTTATTTTATGAAATTTTTCTTCCAGTCCTAAGTTATATTTTTATCCTTAGAGCAAATATTAGAAATCCCGCCACAGTCACATTGTTTACTTGATCTAGATAAATCGAAGTAGCACCAACTGAACATTGAAAAATATGTATTTAGTTTGTTCTTTGCAAACATCGGGGACGTATTTATTTTACTTCCGGATAAAACCGCTTGAGGAATACTTGAAAAATGAATCGAATTTTAGCGGATGAACCTAGTTCAAATTGTTTATGTATATTATGATAACATTTAATAATTTTATCATCCGTTTCTAAGCTTAGGAACGACAGCTTGCTTAATGTTTAATGACAATAGGGAAATACCTTTTTTATTAAATGCGCCTACCTCATGTATAGCTCTGCACCACCTTATGGTTGACTGGTAGATAATGCCTTTGGCATTAAGTCCGCCAATGTACTATTTCTGTGCATAAAGTCTAAATAAATAAAAAAATATACCTAATAATTATAGCAGCAGGCTATTTATACCTAGTTGGATAATAAAAAGTTGGAGACCTCTCTCCGATCATATCATTTTCTCTTACTGTAAATTGTTTGTTGGCATTAAACTTATGTTGTTGAGTTAAGATCGCCTTTGTTCATCATGGTTTTTATTTTTATTTTGTGTTCATTATATTCTCAAATAAATAAATAATAATAATAAATAAATATTCACGGACATTTCACACAACGCTATCTGATCCCAAAGTAAGCTAGGAATAACCTGCTTGTGTTATGGGCATCAGACCACGGATATTAATACTTATATACTTTTTAAATATATACATATTATACATAGAAACACCCAGACTCTTGAGACAAACATTTATGGGTCACACAAATATTTGTCTCCGGTGGGAATCGAACCCACGACCACCAGCGCCGCAGGCGGTATCTCTGCCGACTGCGCCACAGAGGCAATAAAGACGCGTGTACATAAAGGTATACTAAAACTGATAAAAGTACTTATTTAGTTTTGGAACGTAGGTATTATTACTATAAGCTTTGTTAATTTCAATCAAACCGAAAGCTAATATACCTATTAGTAAAGAATTTATTAACAATCATCTACGAATATCATACATAGATTGACAATTACTTTGTATAAGCTAATCCATTATCAAATTAATATCCGAGTATATATTTTATTGTTTAATCTATGTACCTACCGTTGCTATCGTAAAACTAATTATTTCATTTACTTTTTTGGCATCATCTTCCTACCTGTTTGTCATGAATTTTAATACACCCTGTGTTATCGTACTTACTGCTATAATTATTAATCCAATTAAAGTATGCTTTAAAATACCTTGCCCAAATAATGTGAGAAATTAATTAGTGGAAAAATAACGGGTAAAAAAATCGTAACAGGTCGCTGTCTGTACATGGAAGATAAATAAGAAAAAATATTATAGGGGGGCTTTATGAACGCAATAGAACCCAAAACAATGATTTTTAGAATTTTTGTCTGTTTGTCTGTATGTCTGTATATCTGTTTGTCTGTACGGTTGTGCACGCTAATCTTAGTAACCGCTCAACCGATTGCAATGCGGTTTTTTTATTGTGTTGAGGTTTGCTCCAGTTAACATTTAGCGTTTGTTTTATGTAAATCGGTTTAGAAATAAAAGAGTTATAACACTTTTATAATCAGATATTTTGAAAATTTTAATTGTAGGGGTTTCTTTGAATGTGAGTGAACCTAAACTGGCGTGTTGGCTTAATCATAAAAGAGCTTAATGATTAAGACTATTTTTTAACAATCCAGTCCGCGCCGAAGGCGTGGACTGAATTGTTTTAAAATAGACTTAATCATTAAGTTCTTTTATGATTAAGCAAACAGGGCAGTTTCAGACGCTGCTTGATGACTCTGATGAAGAAATACCTCTCCTTTCATACACCTTATGTGACGTAAACGAAGTTGCGGGCTCAGCTAGTATCACATATATTTCATGCGGGATATGGCGTGTGACAACTCTCTTGGCTTTAATTATTTTTTTTTAATATTATGAAGTAGGTTTATGTAATTAGTTAAACATAAATAAAAATATAAATAATTAAATGGCCAGTATAATGGACATCTTTGTCACTTGAAAAGCAGTGTAACTCCCTATTTCTACATTGTTTATCGCGCGTACAGCGTATCATGAGGTGAGAAAAATTCGGATAGCTGAATGTCGGCGGCAAAAACCGAATTTTGTAGCGATCTTTGGGTGAGACCTATGCCCCACAGGGGCATTCATATAGAAGAACTAGCTGTTATCCGCGGCTTCGACCGCGTAGAGGTCGTTATCGCGTAAAAGTCGTTATCGCGTATAATTATAACCCTCCTTTTGCGGAGTCGGTTAAAAAGTATCATATCCCAGTAGTCCCAGGACGTCGAACTATCCCTATACCAAATTTTATCTTAATCGCTCCAGCCGTTTCGACGTAACAGACAGACAGACAGACAGAGTTACTTTCGCATATTTTATAGTATTAGTAGGGATTCAGAACCTGCATGAAAAAGTAAAAAAAAGATTTTGTCGATTCTAAAGGCAATGTTTCTTTTCATACATGTGGAGATCCCTCATGGATGCTATGCCGGACTCTTACCGACTAAAACCAAATGTGCTCTACCACTGTCTACGACCGGGAACCCGGGGTAAGGTCAAAGCCCACTTAAACGACTCCGCTTCAACACCGCTCCCACCCAACACTGCCCTAAAAGAAGACTACTGCTCGCAGTCTACGCGGCGACAGCTAGCACGCACCTAGCAGTCCACGCGGCGACAGCTAGCAGACGGCCAGCAGTCCACCCGCCGCGCCGCCCGCTCTCACTTTTCGCAATAGACACAATTCGCTATCGGTTACCATTAAAGCAACTCGTAGTAGCGAGCCGGTGAGGCGACTGCTAGCAGTGAGCGCGCGGGCACCGCGCCGACCGCTCGTCTACAACGCACGGCCAGCGAGGCGTCCACTCCCGAGCAGTCTGACGGCGGTAAGCTCGCTGAAAGCGAGCTGTCTACTAATTGATGTTGGCAATGTAAAATATATCTAAAGAGCAATATTTAAAGCCTATATTTGAATTATATTGTTTTTGCCGGGTGGGAGCGGAGTCGTTAAAGTGGGCTTTGACCAAGCCCTCGAAATCATGTCTCATAAATCCCGACTAGATAAAGACAATAGTAAAATACAAATAATAATAATGTTCATCTATATTGGATCTAACCCTTATTACTCGTACAAGAGAGATTCATTATTTTAGGCTCGCATTATCATAGTGGAGTAGACCGACTTACGCTCTGCTGGCTGGGATAAAATGGGATATTATTTATATCTTGTAGGCCCACTGGAAATTTTGTACCTCAACTACTTTATAGTCCTGGGACACTGGCACCAAAGATAAAATAAAGGACGAAATAGTACTGAAGCTATTATTATGTAGCACGAATACACTACTGTTGTAGTAGATTAGAAACTTGTGATGAAGCTACGGTTTAACTTTATTAATTTGTACCAAGCTTGTCACTATGAATGAGAAAGTTTGTGAAGATATTTTGTTAAGGAATCATGATTGAAATTTGTTACAGGGGTAGATTACAAATTAGAATATCACCTAGGCAACCTTTTAGCTCTGGAATGCGTCCCTTGTTGTGGGTTCGAGAACATTATTCGTAAATGCGGGTGAAAATAACACCTAAATTATTAAAATTTTATCACCAAATCAATTTTCTTTCACCGTTGTGGAGTAAAGAGATAGGTAGTGTAAAGTTTTAATAAAAAGCCAGGCCAAGCGCGAGTCGGATTCGCGCAAGGAGAGTTCCATACCAAGAAACTAAAAAATAACGGCAAAAACTACGTTTGTTCTATGGGAGCCCCAGCTTAATTATTATAATTTGTCTATTATCTATTATTATAAATTTATTTATTATTATTAGTATTTATTGATATAGCGGCAACATCATCTTTGAAAATTTAGCTCTCCAGCTATGAATGTTCACGATATCGGACGTGACGTGTTCGTCGGAGGCGACAGACAGATGTACGCCGAAGTCTCGATAATAGCGTCCAGTTTTTTCCCTTTGGGTACGGAACCCTAACAACCAAAACTCAGCTGTCTTTGAGGCAGAGTTAGTTTTACGTGTGTTTATTTATTTTTCCAAAAAACTCACCGCGTATTGTAAAGTCAAGGCAAAACGGCCAGATCTAATGGAAGTGTTCAGTTTTTTACCAAACCGTCCATAATTAGATATCGAAAATTACGAGTTGGTGGCCGTCCAATGACTAACGATGGAGTTGATACCATAGATATCTAGTTGTATTAAATATGCATGTACCTACTTGTAATGTTTTGAACAATCAAAAAAAAAGAAAAAAAAAGTTAAGATATTAATGAAGAACCAAGATGGTATTTCGGAATGCTATAAAGCATTAAGGGCCCTTTATTTTCAGCATGTAAGTATCTGAGTCTGTGCGGATTGTTTAAAAAGACCTAGGGAAAAGATTAAAAGTGTGGTGAATTAACGTGGGCGTAAATTATGCCTCTGCCTAACCCTTCGGGAAGAAAAGTTTGACCTTTATCTGTAAGTATGATAAATGTAAAAAAAATATATCGGTCAGTACCAAAATATTTTACTCGTTAGTATGAATATCTTTCTGTTTAATTTTTTACAGACCAATATTTAAAATGATATTTTTATTTTGCACGATTAAACAGGAAGTTTCTAATAAAATCGTGTTACTAGTAATAAAACTTTAAAATCACAAAGGGCTTTTAAAATTTTGCAATTTTCGCCTATTTAGAAACGGGACTTGATGGCGTAGGTATAATAAAAACAAAATATTGAAGCTGTTTATTTAAGAATTTCGTAAAGTTTTTAGATGGATTCCGTAATCGATCCTGAAAAAAGATTGTTTTTATTTTTTCTGGAAATCTTAGTGTAGAACTTGGCGTAATATTACAACATACATAGTTGCATGGTACAACATGAAATACCTTGTGAATAAATATCAGTCTGTAGTGCGCTAAAGAGGTCGGCTTAGGAAAACCGACAAGCCGCAGGGCTTATAGTGAATTTTGTGAGTAAAATAGTATAGACCCATTTTCAACTTGTATCTCAAGGGTCAGAAGATGTATGAGCCTTAACTTTTTTAAGAATCAAATTTATATAAAAGGAATAGCAAGGTATTATATAACAATAGCTATTCCCCGCGGCCGCGGTTTCGACCGCGTAGAAGTCGTTATCGCGTAAAATCATAACCCTCCTTTTGCGCAGTCGGTTAAAAAGTAGTATGTCCTTTCCAGGGTCTCGAACTATCTCTATACCAAATTTTATCTCAAACGCTTCAGCTGTTTAGGCGTGAAAGCGTAACAGACAGACAGACAGAGTTACTTTCGCATTTATAATACTAGTGAGATGTATTGACTGCACTGTAACGTACACACACACTGTACTGCCTAACCGAGTATGTTAGACATACAGTGTGTGTAAACACTTTAATGGAGGACCTGTAATTGTCTTTCTGTTTTACATGATCTCAAATCTTAAATGTGAGCTGTAAGATCTCTACACATTAAATTAATAAATTTCTGAGTTGGTTTCACGCCACACATTACTTAGATTGTCTGGAGGTGCTGCAGCAACACATTTACAATGTAAGTTTTTTCAGAAGTACTAGAGACTTTTGAGCTGTTGTCGGGAACAAAGTCACCGCCACCTTGGCCGCATCCGTTGGTGCGCACAGCAGTCTGAAGAGCTCTTCTACTTTAATCCCACCCACTCTTTGATCCCGTAAACACGTGCGGGACAGAAGTGCCACCCTCTAATCGATAGAATCGTAACGCGAACCTAGCGACCCGACAAGTCTTTTATTTGCATAGATACTCGGAAATCTTCTTTTTGCTGAAATACTCACATACTAGTAAGAATACATTATGTAAAGTATCACCTTTAAAATTATGTATTCTTTTTTTTTGTTTAACGTGAGGGAAAATACTCATGGATGTTATGCCGGACTCCTACCGACTAAAAAACCTCACGTAACGCCCAACAGCCTATGGTTGGGAGCCCCAGGGTAGCCCTCGGAAGGATGTCCCAGGACTCCCAACAGACCTACGGCCGCCACCGCGGCCTCGCCCAGGGGTGGTTCGGGTGCTATCCCGCGTCTTTGGGGGGTTTCGGGTGCGATCCCGCTTCTAAGGAGGGGGGGAGGGGTGCGTGAGTTGCTCACGTCACGCTGCCGTCATGGGCCTGCTTCTGTAAGGACGGTGAGCGGCCCTCTCACTGGTATCAATCAATCAATTCAGCCTATTGCAGTCCTCTGCTGGACATAGGTCTCTCCCGAATTTCGTCACAACACACGGTCCTGCACTTTGCGCATCCAGTCAATCCCTGCAACCTTCTTGAGGTCGGTGGTCCATCTGACAGGGGGTCGTGCTAGCCTGAGCCATCTTTGAGTACAATCTCTGAGTGGGCAGTTTGATGACCTTATACTGGTAGGTATGCATATTGTTATTTATTAGAAACTGCTTTAGGTAAAATATTACAGCGTTTTCAAATAAATTTTATGTTATACTAGCTGATGCCCGCAGCTTCGCCCGCGTAAATTTTCAATTGACGTGGGAACTTATTCCCGGGATAAAAAGTAGCCTATGTGTTATTCCAGACTATAATGTATCCCTGTACCAAATTTTAGCCAGATCCGTTCAGCCGTTTGAGCGTGAAACAGTAACAAACATCCACACTCACAAACATTCGCATTTATAATATTAGTAAGATTATTATCACTGTACTAACTACTAAAATAAAACATTTTCAGCTGAGACGAACTTATTATATTCGGACACTTGCGACAGGCAATAAAATATTCAAATACTTTCACGAAGTATTCTCGAGTTAGGAATACTAAACAAGTATCTTATTTGAAATTCGAAGAAAATTATTCATCATCATCAGAGCGTTAACCCCGATTGTTTTTGAAGCTTAAATGTGGCCGCACCACCGAAGACCTTTTAGTACAATATCTTGGATATTAGAACTACCACGAATACCAATATTCCTCAAACGGGCTCTTCACGTTACGTCACACACATCTACCGAAGAATATTCGTCTCCCTCACATTTAGCTCCTGCCTGCGTTGTACAAAACAAGTCACGTTTCACAATCATACTGACGGACTATTAAAACATTCAGCTTAACTCGACATCCCGCCACGCGCCACCTGACCTAAACACTACCTACGCTTACCTAGACATTTATTCTATGTCATCGCATTTGCTTAAATTTAGTCTAAGACCGTCTCGTCGTCAAAGGATTTATTATACTTATTGAGAATAAAACATGGAGGCCCAAGACAAAGATGAATGTAGTAATATGTATTCAAGATATTCAGTGGTTTAACGAAATAATGTTTGAAAATGATGAATATCATTCTCTTCAAGGGCAACATAAAAGGATAATACGAATGATACTTATTAAAATGGAAGATTGTCAAAGAAAACCAGCAAAGTACAACAGTTGTAAAGGATTTGTTAAGATGAAAGTATGAGGGCAATTTGGTGGTCGTGAATTTTAACTAATAAATTATCAACTGCTAGAGGAAATGGTGAGAGTCACGATTGATGTAGATGCTCTTTTCTATTTCCTCAGAAAAACATTCACTCCGGTATAAGTATAGAATTACTTTATCCAATATCATTATGATAATTATTATTTATGGTGCAGAGAACGTCATGTAACCAGAACCGGCTAATGCGAATAATGTTCGGTCTATTTGCCGCCACCTTCCTAGAATCTGTACTCTTACTGCATTACCTAAGCTATTCATACCTAGGCTGTTTCTTAGAATAAATTATACAATATATTTCCGAGTTGCAGAAATTATTTGAAATGTATATAAAGATTTCCCTTTAAAATCTTAGATAACCTACACGTTTAACCAAACTTAAATTGCACTGCCTTAACGGCTGTAACTGCAATGTTCATCTTGAGTTTTATTTTTCCCCGTACAAAACAAAAGGTCGTGGGTGGTATCAAGTCAAGAGTTGTATTCCGGAGAGCCGCATGCCGGTTGCATTACAATTGCAAAGTTTGGAATGAAATGGCTCATTACTTTACAAATGAGGTCTATTCTAGTGATTCTTTAAAAATGTCAAGTGTAAATACCTACGCCGTGGCACATTGCAGTGTGAAAAAAAATATAAAAGGAGAGCGTAGTTTATTAATATATGTATATTTGCCTTATTTGGCGATATCTAGAACTAGATGGCGCGGCTCTGCCCTTTGTATTTATCAGTAAGATAAATAAATAAATATTTAGATGTGGGATAATAGTAGTATAATAGTATTTGCGATTTACTGCAGTAATTGTCTTTTCTTTGTTTGTAATAATTGGAAATGAAGTAAGTTGCGTGTTGGGTGTATTAGGGTCCGACCAATATTTTTGAGGTTGTAAACAATCACTCTAGAAAGTGGTAAACATGGTTAACGGACCAGGCTCTGGCGCAGACCCTCAGACTTGCAGATCAGACGGCAACTACTTCCAAGAATACAATAAAATTATAATAAATCTGATTTCTAGCGGCCAATAGAAGCTGATGCCAGGCTCGAAAAAGTAAGCTCTTGAAGCAACTACGTAAATATTGAAACTAAGATAAATAATTCAATGCTAACTGGATAATCCGCATAAATTATAAGATCTACGTATTCATTTTTCCTGTAACATAAAAGAGGCTTAGAATGAAAAAGACACTGTACGTTATTTCAAACGCTAAGAAGAAAGATGTCGATATGAAGAACAAATACATTTTGAAGTCTGTACTTCACTACTAAGTTTTGTTACTACGCAAAATTAATAAAGATTTCTAAAACGTTAATATCCTACCAGTGATCCGAATTTCAGAGGGCATTTGCTTCAAATAAAACGAAAAATATGTTAAAATGTGCACTCAAAGTTATACATAGTTATACTATATTAACTAGGATTGAACGTTCCGCAACTACTTCCAAGAATACAATAAAATTATAATAAATCTGATTTCTAGCGGCCAATAGAAGCTGATGCCAGGCTCGAAAAAGTAAGCTCTTGAAGCAACTACGTAAATATTAAAACTAAGATAAATAATTCAATGCTAACTGGATAATCCGCATAAATTATACGTATTCATTTTTCCTGTAACATAAAAGAGGCTTAGAATGAAAAAGACACTGTACGTTATTTCAAACGCTAAGAAGAAAGATGTGGATATGAAGAACAAATACATTTTGAAGTCTGTACTTCACTACTAAGTTTTGTTACTACGCAAAATTAATAAAGATTTCTAAAACGTTAATATCCTACCAGTGATTCGAATTTCAGAGGGAATTTGCTTCAAATAAAACGAAAAATATGTTAAAATGTGCACTCAAAGTTATACATAGTTATACTATATTAACTAGGATTGAACGTTAAGATAGTGAACAATGTAAAACACAATAACTAACATTTCCATTATTTTAATTTTATTCGGCAAGGCTACAATACAGCGGGAGATAATAACTCGGAGCTGTAACTGACATGATAATAGCAAGTTTCCGACCCTTGTTTCGAAAAGAGCATTATACAAATGAAACTGTTCACGAATATGACGCTCTTGTTCTAATTTGAATGATTTGCATAGTTTTGAATATTTTACAGTTATCGTGTAAAGAGAAGAAAATTGGGATACAATGTTTATACAAAAATCAATACTAATTTAGAACAAAAATACTACTAAGAGCTTGGTTAGTAAAGGGCGTGCCTTAAAAAACAAAGGATTTACCTTTAAGGCCCATGGACTCACATCGCTGGCAAGCCATTATAGATAAGTGTATTGGACTAGCACTGAGTAAACTACAAGTGATCCGGGTACTCCTGTGAAGGAAGTACCAGGACTCAGAAGGTTCGCTGGAGATTCTACCGACTTCAAAGCAAGGAGGCGCGACCAGCAACACAATATGCGCCATTCTCTGATTCTGCGACTGCTAGGGCAAGGTAAGACCAAACACTTGCCCCCGGATCTGAAAGACAAAGAGCCGTCTCGTATATTAGATGCCCTATGCCTCTTATGGGCGGAAAAAACACCGTTCCTTTCTTGGTATAAAATTATCATACGGCTATTCCTCACCATTGCATTTCATGTCACGTTTTAGTAATAAATAATAATAGAGTAATTAATAAGGTCCTGCTGTCTGATCCAAGGTTATGGGATATTAGACCATGGGCCCATATTTAGCACAATTGTCTAATTAAATGAGGGACCCAAAAGTCAAACAATGCTACTGTTTGCATATCCCAAATTATTAATGATACAGGAAGGCAGCAATAAAACCTAATATGCTCATCAAGCATATGATGGCGAGGATTAATAATTTATGTCCTCATTATTCTAGAAATGACGTCACAAATGATGATGACGTCACAAAGTACGTCAGAATGGATATATCTAAAAGCGTGTGGATTTCCATCTTTCTATTCTAACCGTTACAATGTCTTTAGATAAATGTATAAACTTTTATTTTAATTTCAAATATATTACGGCAAAAACATAACATTAATATTAACTATTCCATTTATAAGATGGCTCCTATAAATCTCGAATATCATTACAATCTCCAACGCTAAGCATATTCTCAATTTATGTTTCATATTATAAGTTGAGACGTTTAAAACGGTTATGTCTGATATTATATTAACAAAAAGTATCTACTTACAATGATAATTTTACTTAAAAATTGTTTGCCTAAGTTTTCTAGACACTAAAGTTTAAGTGCTGCATCAAACGTCTTCATAAAACCAAAAGAAAATATGTTATTAATCAATAATTCTTGAAATTATTTCATAAGTTAAGCTTCAATACTGAAAAATAGGGATATTAGTATACCTTGCTTAAACCCCTAAGATTTTCGAGAAGAGATTCACATTATTGTGTTCGGTAAATAACAAGAGATCATAAAACACGTAGCAGATATTGGTAATAACTTCTCCTTCAATAAAACTTTGTCGAGTGCTACTGAGAGATTGCTTGAAACTTTAAAGACATTCTATTTATCTTTGAAAACATTAAACTTGTTTTATATTAGAGAGTTGTTTGAAATTTAATACACAGCTGCTTTACTCAGTTTTAAGTAAAAAAAGTATAAGAATCATGAATTTCTTTGCTAATCTGGCTGAAGAATATTCCGTGGTGTGGTGTAAACTAATTATCATCGCCCTTGTGGATAATCGATGAAAATTAGAACTTTGTACTAAAATTTAACATGATACATACTCGTAAATGCGTCGTCTACAATATAAATCAAGTGTATACTCGTAATGTTTGCAAAGCGGCTAATTATGGTGATGAAACTCGTCAATATTTATAACACACATAACCTAACATTACATCAAACTTCTATTTTTGGCTTTTCATCATAATTATAGAAGTGCGTACATTTTACAAGAAAAGTAGTTTTTTTTAATAACATACCTACTTATAGAAACGATGTTTTAAAAAAAATAAAATTGTTTTTCCATATATTTTTACATACCTACGGGGATACTATGTTACGACTAGGACAGTCGGGTTTTTACAGGGTTTTGTTTGGAGGAGAGGAGTAAGAAAACTCCCTAAATGTGTGAAATGGTGCATTACAGCAATCCCGGGTTAAAAATGTAGGTTATTTTTAAATATTCAATACATGAAAATACTTATTTTTTTTTTTTTTTTTTATTTCAACTTTCTGCACAAATACATGTACAAAGGCGGACTTAATGGCAACGGCATTCTCTACCAGTCAACCTTTGGGTGATGCAGAGATAAGATAGAGCAGGTGCTAAAAGTACAATGACGAAAAGTTTGTATAAATTGGTACAAACTACAAATTTATACAAGGGAAAAAAAAAATAAGAACTTAGTTACTACTTACATACATAAATATAACATACTACGAAAATTATATAATGTAGATACTTAAATAAAATAAATATTGATAGATATTTATATGTAATATAATACTATTTATAGAATATAACACATAATATGTATAAATAAATACAAATGTGAAAATCCTTACCAATAAAATAATGTTCTGCTTAAGGGACCTTATAAAGTTGACGTACCCTGTTTTTGAACGTGAGACGGTTCGTCAATTTCCTGACTTCAAGAGGAAGGGCGTTCCAGAGAAGAATGGATCGCACTAGAAAAGAGGAATGGACAAGATTTGAGGAGTGAGTTGGACAGTGCAGTAGAAGATTATTAGAGGAGCGTAAATATTTATCATGATTAGAGCCAAGTAGATGAAGATGAGATTTTAAATAAGTAGGGGCATTGGGAGATTTGAAGAGTGAAAAAAGTAAACAGACAGCTCGAAGACTGCGCCGCCGTCTAATAGGTAACCAACCCAACTCATCACGAAAAGCCGAAACGTGGTCATACTTCCTAAGATTGTAGACGAATCGAATGCAATTATTGAGAAGTCGGTCGAGTTTATTGAGCAGATCTGCATTCAGGTCGAGATAGCACACATCACCATAGTCGAAAATGGGAAAAATTAAAGTCTGCATAAGCATTGTCTTGGTTTTGACTGGTAGAAAATTTTTGAGTCGATAAAGAGCCCGCAGTGTGCCAGTCACCCTTTGGCTAACGTTAGTGACCTGAACCCGCCAACTCAAGGTTTCATCAATGTGTAAGCCCAGATTCTTAACACTGACAGTTACAGGAATAATCTTTGTGTTAAAAGTTATCGGTGCCAGAGTCACATCTTTAAACTTATTGATCATGTGATTAGTGCCAATTATAATACTCTGGCATTTGTCAGGGTTAACAGCCAGCCCAAACCTACCACACCATCTACCTATCAGGTCCAAATCCGCATTTACACAATTTATCGCCTCTGCAATATTATCAACAGAGGCTTGACTATATAATTGCAGGTCATCAGCATACAGGTGATACGCACACTGAAGTTCGGAGGTTAAGATGTTGATAAATATCGAAAAAAGAAGAGGAGATAATATACCGCCTTGAGGGACCCCAGAGCCAAGATTGCACCAACTCGATGACATCTCGTCGACACAAACTGACTGCTGACGACCCTGAAGATATGAGGAAAACCAATCCAGCTCGTCAGAAGAGATCTTAATGTGGGCAAGGATGGACAAAAGTATGTCGTGGTCAATACAATTAAACGCATTCGAGAAATCAACTAAGACCATCACCGTAGCTTTACCTTTTTCCATCCCATCCCCAATGTCACCCGTTACTTTTAGGAGTGCGGTCGTCGTGCTATGTCCTGGTCTGAATCCTGATTGTAAGGGACTAAGTATGGAATTTTCATGAATGAAGTTGGACAGCTGTCTATGCACGCACGCCTCTAGCACTTTCGATAAAAAAGGGAGGATTGAAATTGGCCGAAAGTGTTTTGGAAGAGAGGGATTAGAAATTTTGGGAAGGGGACGAACGTAGGCTTTACGCCACAAGATTGGGAATTGACCAGAAGTAAGGGAAAAGTTAATAATGTGCGAGATAGCAGGAAGAAGTAGATCAAGGATAAACATGATCATACGACGACTAATGTTGTCGCACCCCACTGCTTTTGATGTGATAGCCAAAATAGTCCTTTTGATCTCAACTGGCGTGACTGGAGAAAACTGAAAGGGTGAATAACTAGGAATGGTTAATCCGGCTACGAAGTCAACCGTTTGACGCTTGGTTAGGCCATCAATTGCGAGAGAGGTGGAGAAATACTGATTAATAGCATCTAACTCAATCGTCTTAGGTAGCTCCATCTGCCTTGGTTTACCTATTCCCAGTGTCCCTAGGAACTTCCATACTTGCGCAGGTGATGTGTAAGTTATATTATCGAAGATGTGTCGGCGTTTAGCGTTCCGTATCACCTGATTGCACCGATTCCTGGCAGTTTTGTAAGAGCTCCAAAGCATGTCTGTGCGATGTTTTTTATATTTATGAAAAGCCCGATCTCTCCGTTTCATTGCAATTCGGACTTCATTTGTTAGCCACGGCGCCGGGGGATGCTTTATCTTTACCCTCCTAACAGGAGCATGAGTGTCGTAGAGGCTATTTAAAGTTTCATTGAAGATCAAAACTTTGTCATCAACTGTGGTAGCCTCTTCCAAAGGCGCCCAGTTTATTTCCGCGGCATCCGCACACAATTTATTGACGTCCATGCGTCCAAAACAACGCCTATGCAGCACTTTAGGTTTAAGTTTAGGAGGTTTAAGAATATAGGATAGATAAATTAAATCATGATGTGAGAAAGCCGGTGCCAAAAGCTGACCGTGTGAATGTACTAGAGAAGGAGAAGAAGTAAGAATTAAGTCGAGCCAGGTATCGTCTGTATCTTTATTGTGGTGCGTGGCCTCAAGTGGCAAAATATGAAGACTAGCTGACTCAACTATGTGAAGTAGTTTTTGAGCTCTTGAAGAGTCTACAAGAAGATTGGTATTAAAGTCACCCATGATGATGTGATGCTCAAGTCAGACCCTAATGACTCTAAGACCAATTCGAAATCGGTGAAATAATCAACACAGGGGGGACTATAAACAACGCCAAGAATAGTTTTAATACCCTTGACCCAAACTTCCAAGAAGAGGAACTCGGCGCTGGCGGAGTATTGTGGAGGAGATGAGGCAACTATTTTGAAAGGTAGATCACTGTGGAGGTATATTGCAACCCCACCTCGCTCCTTACCAATCCTGTCGTTTCTAACTAAAATAAATCCCGGGAGAGGGTAGGAAGTAGAGAGTAGTTCAGGCTTTAGGAAGCTCTCGGAAATCAGAACCGCATGAACGTGGGAGCTAGCGAAAGTAGCTACAAGGTCACTGTAGTGACCAGCCACGCTTTCTGCATTTATATGGCAGACATTAAACGACCGTCCCAGTTCTTGTTCAAAATGCGTACGGAGTACATCACCAACAGTTACTGTAGTTATGTTGTCTGTGATTGAGCAAAAACTGTCATTTTCAGATGGTGTATTGTAAGCAGAGTAGAAAGAATCATTATCAGCAAATAAGTCACACATAATGTTTAAAATAATATAAATATAGTGAATATATATATAAATAATATATGCATATAAAAATGTAATAAATACAATAAGCGTACCAAAATAATATTTACACTCAGTTGATGTAAGTCTTGCTCTCTGCACCACCCGCCAGCAAACATTCACAATACTGTCACCATGCGAAAAAATTCTAAATCCATGACTGTAGCAGAAAATTAACTATAACACACAATAAAATGATTTCTAGAACAAAAAGAACATAATAAAAAAAAAGTGTTATGTTAGTGAAACTACATATTCGATGCTGCAACGGAACGCAATAGATTTTACACGAACAATTTAAGAACGAAAAATTCTAAATCTATGGCTTGCCCCGACATATTTCTGAACGAAACGGTTCACTAATTTAAGTCTGCAATCAGATTCTGTTAAACGTCACGAATGTCAACTTAATGTCACATCAATCAAACTAGTTTGAAGCTAATTTGTAAACAAAACAAACCAAGACAAAACTTTGTGGGTAATAGAAATAATTTAGTGTTATGTGATATGAGTTGACTGATAAACAACTATGTAAATTTATCCAAATATGACGTGACTATAACAGTTTCAATTGAAATATAATACTTTAAAATATAATTTTATACACAAACCGGACCGCCATACGAAGCACCACAATATAGTATCAGTTTTTTCGCAATCTTGTCTTTCCATTGTCAGCGCTAACTGCATCACTCTTCGATGGAATAGCACCCCGTTCATCAACCACCTTTGGGTGCTTAAGAGTTAAAGGGTTAAGCTCATCTATAGATGTTATCTTGTGACGGCTGCCACCAATGTTGACAACAATAACGCCGTCTTGTGTCCAGCATGCCCGTATACCAAAATGTTGCCTGGCTTTGCTGAAGACTGTCTGCCGAGCTTTTGTTAAATTTTCCTTAACTGATACTGAAGAGCCTTTTAGTTTGGTCTTACAGCGCCATATGCTTGACCTAATATGAAGTGCCGAAAACCTCACCAAGATTGGACGGGGATGATCGCCAGGAGCTCCCAACCTATGACTGTATGCGACATCAGCAGCAGCAACGCCATTCAACGCCAACCTCTTCTGAACCACATCAAGAATAGCAGCAGTGCAGTTCTCGTTTTCCGCTTCAGCAACCCCCATGAAAATAAGTGACTTACGCCTGTGCCGTGTTTCCAATGCATCTAATGATCTTGCACACTCGGCGATCTGTCTTCTAAGCAGACTGAGCATGGAAAACATGAGTTCCCTAAATGACCGGAACTCTTCTGCCACCTTCGCAACGGTATCCTTTGCAGGTCCAACAGTTTGTAGCTGTGCTGCCAGCTCAGCCATCTTCTTTGAGAAGGATTCCTCAAGCCTGTTCTGTGCACTTTCAATGTCTGCTAGTTGTGACATAGTGACCAAAAACAATGTACCTTATGACCCTAAGTGAAGTGTGCTGGCAGGTGGTGTGTGTTGTTGCTGTCAGGTCACATTAACACTCTCACAAATGTAAGTACTGACTTTTTGTAACGTAGTACACTACAAAATAGCAGAATAAATTCAGAAAATACAGAATATTTAATTATTTCAAATATTTAAAAGCAGAGAGACTTCTTAACTTTTTCTACACCTGAAAATACTTACTGATTTTGCTCGCCGTCATATGATATCGTGTAATCGATTTTACAGCTGGGGTGGATTATCATGTGTGTAGTTGAATATTGATACTTTTCGTACGTGTTCTGAATAAATATTTTATATTTATATATTTTTTACGCTCTTTCTATTTGACTTCGAGATTTGCTAGTAAAAATCTTATGTAGTGGGAATATTTTGCTTAGGGACGCAATAATTGGGTTCACACTCAAAAATTGATGTACACTGTATAGATCATACTAAATATTCATTACTTATTGTAGTTATATACTAATGTCTAAAGAAACTACGTTGAATATCATTACACCTTAAGCGTACAAAGAGCCTATTAACAGCCATCTTGAATGAGTAAATCTCTTAGTAGAGCTAGACAATCACGTACAGAATATGCTGAAAAAATCACATATTTTCTAGCCTACTGGGTAATTCAACTAAATTCAAAATAGCACTTAGTATATTCAGTTTAAATAAACTTGTTAAATTTCATGAATTATTCATTAACTTCAAAATATTTCTACATTTAACCACCTGTGCCAGTGACTAATTTTCGCATACTATTTATAGCGCTACTTACAGACCCGTAAAGGAAGTAACTGTATTTTGTTAATTACGATCTTTATAGCGCTTTTTTTGTACACAAGGATTGTTTTATACTGGGTGTAACAAAATTACCTCTCCAAATTTCGTCACGTGACGTGGCATCAGTCAAGAAACATTACAAAAATGAAGAAAAAAAAATCACATGAATACTTTAACCGTAAAGCCGTTTTAAAGGTCTTATAA
Organism: Miltochrista miniata; assembly: GCA_933228765.1. Taxonomy (NCBI): domain Eukaryota; kingdom Metazoa; phylum Arthropoda; class Insecta; order Lepidoptera; family Erebidae; genus Miltochrista; species Miltochrista miniata. The sequence goes on from OW121768.1 coordinate 20,788,906, forward strand.
ATTCCCTTTTTAACCCTTTCTATCGCTACTGAGCGGCAGTAGAAAGCGATAACGACAGCCAGACGGGTGCTCTGTGTTTGTTTTGCCACGGCGACCATGTTACCTCGAATTGCCGCGGTAAAAAATGAATTCTTAATGTGCGACAAAAAAAATTTAAAAAAAATGAAAAAAATTACCCCCCTTTTTTATTAAATATTTGTATTTGATTTCCGATGCCAAGCCATCTCATGAAATTTGGAGAGGTAATTTTGTTACACCCTATATAATGTTAGAGGAACGATTAACTCGCAGATTACATCACTAGTGTATATAATCTCGGTCTTCTAATTATAGCCTCATGCGGAACACGATGGCGTTCGTTAAGATCGCTCATCAATATCTGTAATTATTGCTAGCTTTTGCAATTACTAGGTATGGAGAATAGAGATATGAAGTTACGGTAGTGAGCTTTTTGAAAGTGTTCATACCATTATAATAGGTAAAATTAATAATATCTTTAACACAGCATCATCTAGCCCAAATTAAGCTAAATAAGCTTCGTGTGTAATTTTTTTTAAATACGTACAAATAATAAATCTGTATTGCTAGCTTTGCAATTACTAGGTATGGAGAATAGAGATATGAAGTTACGGTAGTGAGCTTTTTGAAAGTGTCCATTCCATTATAATAGGTAAAATTAATAATATCTTTAACACAGCATCATCTAGCCCAAATTATGCTAAAATAAGCTTCGTGTGTCATTTAAATTTCTAAATACCTAAATAATAAATCTGAACTCCGGAACAAACATACTTATAAGTGGATCACACTACCATTACACCACAGGGGCAGTCAAACTACGAGTATAATACGTGGAATTTAAACTCTACTATTGCATCGCACAAATGTATTTCCCGTGGGAGAAAAATGTTTTTCTAAGATAAAATTTATCCTATGGCATTCTTAAATCTAATACTATCCCCATACAAAACCTACTCGTATCTTGTGACGGCGGCACGGGTTGGTTAGATTGGCTTCTGAGAGATGGGCTACCTGCCCTCTGAATCCTATTGTGTAACATAGTATTATAGGCAACTTCACGCTGGCATCCATGCGGTTTTCTGATTTGAGATATTATAATTATTTATCATTTATTTACTTATCCTTTTTCTTACTAATTTATAAGAAAGCTTGTCAGTATGAATCCATGCGGTTTTCTGATTTGAGATATTATAATTATTTATCATTTATTTACTTATCCTTTTTCTTACTAATTTATACGAAAGCTTGTCAGTATGAATCTTTATTACTTTTCCATGCTTCAATGTCTCAACGAATCTGGCTGAAGTTGGATACAGAGATAATAATATAGTGTGGAATGACATTGCAGGCTTTTTGTCCTCTAAATATGCTATGCTATGAAGAAACAAGAAAAAAAATACAATAAATATTTTTTACATGTAAATTAAATTGAATACTCTTAAAATAACAAACTTTCTATGAATGAGAAATAACTATTTCAAAAGAATGTTTTTGACAATATTTTACTCGTCAAATTGTCAACCGCACATTGTATTGATGTATCCAATCGGATAACGTCATATTCAGGTGCAGGAGCTTAAATATAATATCGACTAAGCTTCAATTTATTTATTGTACTTTGTGTATACAAAACGAATGTATTTTTATCCATTCTGTATTTCTATTTATAATAGAAAGAGGATAGATTTGATTGTTTCTTTGTTTGTATGTATTGAATAGGCTTTGAAACTACTGAACCCATTTGAAAACTTCGCTGTTGAGAAGTTACACTATCCTCGAATGAGCTATTTTCTGCTATTCGTAGCATCATTTGAAGTTGAAGGTGATGTGTAAATGAGTTGACACAGTCCCACACTATTTAATTCAATTATTTACTGTGTAACTGCACTTACCAGATATTCGTAACGGGTTTCCTTCTCTTCACCATGGCCTTGTCCGTTAGTACATAAATCTGACTTGAGAGATTGTATGTGACTGCTGTGCTGAGGTCCTACATAATATAGCACAAGCAAATTACCTTAATTTATTTAAAAATAACGCTAGCAATGGCATTACACGCAACAGTTTAAAAGTTGTAATCCTATTCCACATTCTAAGTGTTGACTGAATAACGCTAAGAAAGCTAAAAGCTTGAAATGCTAGGCTATAGATGCGGGCAAGTTACAAGATCCGTGTGGACTAGGTACTAGTAGGTGGACTAGGTAGTATATTATACGGATGCAAATACGGATTGGTACGTGCGTGATTTCTTGAATTTATGGTTACATACTTAATAACTTAGTACTTACTACGTCCATAAATTATTAGACAAACAAATTAATATGTAGGTATCGCATGTGGACTGTCACCGATGTTACTAGAAGTAATAAACATTAAATGATTAATGTATTAGTATGTGCAGATAATAAAATTATAATAAAGACAAACAACACTTAAAGAATGGCGTGATATCCAAGTCTGACTTTAGTCATGAATAACACAATAAACATAACTTGTGAATAACATGATGTCCATCAAAATTATTCTAGGATAGTGTGTCGTAAACGATAAAACCACGTATAAAACTATTGTATCCTTCTGAAACTTATCCTCAATCTAAGAACTAGCAGTGCCACAAGATTTTGCTTGTGATATACTACAAATCCATAGCACCTATCCTTTCCATTATAATAGTACCTATAGATGTGACTATTTTCTTTCAGTTAATAATAAGAAGGCTGTGGCTGTGCATAGGGGTGTGCTTATCCCTACACTTATGTATGGCAGTAAAAGTTGAGTGTGGCAGAAGAAGCATGAACGTAAAATTAATGCAGTGGAAATGAGAAGTCTGCGAAGTATAGCTGGAGTGAAATTGATGGCCAAAGAAAGGAATAGCGTGATTAGAAAACAATGTGGTATAACTGAAGATATAGTGACAAAGACAGAAAAAGAGATGCTTAGATGGTTCGGACATGTGGAGAGGATGGATCAAAATAGACTGACTAAACAGATCTATAAGGCGAGAATGAATAGGCAAACTGGTAGGGGTTGCCCTCGGCTTACGCATGGTAACCAAAGTGATGACCTGTTGGAAAAAGGCCAGGTCAAGAGTACCCTTAACCGGCGAGCGTGTACAAATTATGAAAGTAGAAGAAACGAAAGTGGTATGCCAGGATTGTAGCAAGTGGAAAGCCATAGTTTCTGCCTACCCCGATGGGAAACAGGCGTGATGGTATGTATGTATGTATGTATGTAATTATATAAGTGTAATATTAAATACTAGCTGAACCCGCAACTTCGTTTACGTCACATAACGTGTATGAAAGGAGAGGTATTTCTTCAGCAGACTCATCAACCAGCGTGTGAAACTGCCCTGTTTGCTTAATCATAAAAAACTTAAAGATTAAGTATATTCTAAAACAATTCAGTACACGCCTTCGGCGCGAACTGAATTGTTTTAAAATAGCTTTAATCATAAAGCTCTTTTATGATTAAGCCAACACGCCAGTTTAGATTTACCCATTTTTAGATTCATATGTCTATGTACAATTCTTTAAAGTGATATAACTTTTTTATTTATAAACCGATTGACATGAAATAAACACTAACCCCCATATTCATAATCGTTTATTAAACCTATTTTAGTTAAAACACATTTTAAGTCTATTGCTGTCTCTAACCATACTCTGTCATTGGTTAGAGACAGCAATAGACTTAAAGTGTGTTTTAACTAAAATAGGTTTAATAAACGATTATGAATATGGGGGTTAATGTTAAGTGGAGCATACCTAAACACAATAAAGAAAACCGCATTGCAATCGGTTAAGCGATTACTGAGATTAGCGTGCACAAACGTACAGACAAACAGATATACAGACATACAGACAAACAGACAAAAATTCTGAAAATCATTGTTTTGGGTTCTATTGCGTTCATAAAGCCCCCCTATAATAATATTTTTTCTCATTTATATTTTATGTACAGACAGCGACTTGTTACGATTTTATTATATGTATTGATTGATATTGATGACAAACTTTAGAAATAGATGCTGGTTATGATTTGTCTCCAAATAGATTCCTAAAATTGCGAGGCCGTTTCATATATTCCCCAACGGGATGCCGATTACCTACAGATGTTGCTAATCTACAAAGTTTCATGTTACGAGCACACGCACCGTATACTTAAATCAACCTGAAATGTACCAAAACGCTGTATATGGCTAAGTCGAAGCACAGGTGCTACTGAAAGCGGATAATTGGGCAACACAGAGAAAGAAATTGTATAAAGATACTATTTTGCGTTTGGAAACACACGGACGGAGCTTCAGACACCAGAATATTACGAAAAATTTAAAAAAAAAACTATACAAATCTAGATATTAATATACTCAAATAACGTGTTTAATCATTTAGTGAGCTGACTAATTGAAACTGTGCCAGAATTGTTAGTACATACAACAATTTGAGATGCACCGCATTCCTTCCTATTATTACGTGCCAGGTTCATAACACGTGTTGATAGTTCATATACTTGTTTATTGAATACACAATGATGATAATTTTAATATTATACTCACAGATTTCCTAAACATTTATGGCACCTTGATGTCAACATGCGCTCAGACACAAATGTTGTAATTTTACACGTACCCACCTATTGTAAAGTCGCACATTCCTTTACGCTAGTAGAATCAGGGCCCATTACATTATATTTTGCGTGTGAATTTTGTTGTTATTCTATAAGTGAAGACCAAATACCTAAAGTAAAAAAAAAACTGAAAAGAAATTGCGTTCCTATAACCCTTTATTATTGAATGTTATTACCCTTTCTATTACAATTAGGTATGAAATAATGACCCGGGACATCCTTCCGAGGGCTTACCCGGGGCTCCCACAACCATAGGCTGTTGGGCGTTACATGAGATTTTTTTAGTCTGTAGGAGGATAGCAGAAAAAGGTATGAAATAATTTAAAATTACTGACGATTCTTTTATATAAATATACCACTAAGGCGGTGAACAAATATACGGCCTATCTCATTGAAAAGCCCGTAACCGAAGCGTTGTATACTGCCTATGAATGTTTGTAATAGTAGAGGCACTGCCGAGTATAGTGCCTCTACTATTACAAATATTCAAACGTTGCCGATTCTGCAGAAACCTGAGGACCTGAATCCTGCAGAAATTTGAAGAACGTATTGAATAAACTTTCTAGAAAATTGAGGCAAGTTTTTGCTTCCTTAAATCGCTAATACTGACACAAAACGCCAAGTGTAATAAATGCAGATATTAAAAAAGAACGACCTTAGTAACGTTCGTTTGATATATTTTCTTTAGCAATGGCAGCAAGTAAACAGCTTCGGCGTCAAAGCTGAATGTGAGTTACTATTGAGTTACTGGGTCGATGTTCGAGTATGTATGATCATGAATTTGAATAAATAGTTCGCCAGACTTTTGTTATTTTCGACTGAGCTCGTGACTAAGGCTGTATTGAGGATATTAGTGTCAACCCGCATCTAAGCACTCGTATATTCATGAGAAATTCACCATAAATATATCCAGCAAGTCACAAACACATCAGCATAAATATATAGTTCTCGTAAGTTTGTAACATGGATATTACTCAAATATATACTAGCAGACGACTACAACGATGTGGCCCCGCCTGCGTACTATTCCGTTATCTGTCTTTTCGTTAAATTGATTTTCGGATATATTAAGTAACATAATAATATTATGTATTGCATTAAACTATCGCCATATATGATGATTGTCAATTAATGTCTTCCTTACAAAATGAAACTTGTTCTTTATCACTTACTAGCTGATGAGCGCGGCTTCGCTCGCGTGAAATTTGGTTCCCGTTCCCGCTTCCCGGAAGAATTTTTTTCCGGAAAAAAAAGTAGTGTTTAATATGAACACAACATCAAACATTTTTACTTTGTTATTTTATAAGTTTAAGTTGTTAATCGATAGATGGCGCTGTGCCATTTTTCTCAATCACGGTATGGTTTCGTTACCTTACTTTTCTAAGAATATATTAGTTATTTAAATATATTTGTCGATCAAGATCGGAATACAGCGCAGTGGTTTTATTTCACAACCCTACTCTAGTATTCGCATTTAGGACAACCCCCGGTCGACCACAGATCGCGACACCTTATAAAGTTAGTGTGTCGAACATTTGGTCCTAACGAGCCAAATCAATATTTTTTGCGTGAAGCTAAGTACAGCTCGCGCCCCCTAGCGTGTAACCTGTAGTGGATCGCTACACAAAGGTACACGACCCCAACAGCGACCAGCAGAAGGTGCCACCAGTCACATCAACCAGCAGAGGGCGCCACCAGTTACTTGGAACGTGTTGGATGTTTTTGTGAGTCAGTGCAATCTGTGAGTACATTTTTATGATTTATCAAGTGCTGGAAGTTATTCCAATTTGAACTCTCAATACAAGAAAACTAGAACATAGAAAAATATTAGTATACTTTTGAATTTTGTTCGAGATAATCAAGGACTTAGAAAATTTTGAGTGCAGTGCAAGAGGTTAAGCTGATTTGAACTTTATTGCAGTGAATTATTTAACTTAGAATACTTTTAGTTAGTAGTGCATGTTTAGACTTAGAATAGTTTTAGAAAAAACGGGGGAACGCGGAGCCTATGCCCGAATTCCGTCCAAGGTAAATTGCAAACAAACACTTGTAAAAATTTCAAGAAAAATCTTTACACTTGTAATTAACTTTAGAAATGGAGGGTTTACTTAAGGTTTTAAAAAATACTCAAACTATTATTCAAAAAGGGTTAATTAATTTTAAAAAGAGTCCTAAAGATAGGCTTACAGTTGAGTATATGGAATCAAAACTTGAGTTATTAGAAAAAGATTGGACTCTATTTCAACAAAATAATTTAAAACTTCATGAAAGTTATGCTGATTTAGTAGACGATGACAAACTTGTAAACATGTACGAAATTACTGAAGATACTTATATAACTTACAAATGTTTATTAAAGACATTGTTAAATAAATGTAAGGCTGATAGTACATCTGTTTCAGCTGGTTCTAGGGATGTGTCCAAATCTCAAAGTTCAACCGCTAAATTGCCAAAAATTGTTATTCCCACTTTTAGCGGAAATTATGATGAGTGGACTACGTTTCGTGATTTGTTTTTGTCACTAATAGATAAAAATGAGAATTTGGACAAAGTACAAAAGATGCATTATTTAAAATTACATCTTACTGGCGAAGCGGCACAGTTTGTACGTCATAAAGAAATTTCGGAACTTAACTACACTGAGTGTTGGGCTAATTTAGAGAAAAGATACAGTAATAAAAAGTATATATCTAATTGTATTCTTAAAAGACTTTTTAATCAAAAGCGTATGTTGGTTGAATCGGCCATGGGTATTAAGGAGTTGCTAGATACAACTAATGACTGTCTGAGTGCTCTTAAAAATTTGCGTGTAGACGTATCCACTTGGGACATTATCATCATCCATATTGTTTCTTTTAAATTGGATCCTGAAACGCGAAAGCAGTGGGAACTCAACGCTAATAGTATCGACACTAACGAATTATCTACCTATGAACAATTTGCCACCTTTTTAGAGAATCGTTTTCGTGCACTGGAACGTATCGAACCTAAAAGGAGTTATCAGGTCACAGGTTCACTTACACCCAGGGCCATGGTAGCGACTAGCTCAAATACTATGAGTTGTGAATTCTGCAGCGAGACTCATAAGCTTTGTTTTTGTAAGCAGTTTGCTAAACAATCTACAGAGGCTAGGCGCGACTTTGTTGCCAAACAAAAACTTTGCTTCAACTGCTTAGGTAGCAATCATAGCGTATACAATTGTAAAAAGACTACCAAATGTAAATTATGTAAGAAAAGGCATCATTCATTATTACACTTAAGCATCGATACCGCGGCTGAAGATAAGGCTCCTACGGTAAATTTGTCGACTGTTAGTGCTAATCCTACAGTTAGTGCTAATCATGTATCCTCCAATCTATCGACAATTCCCCGACAGGTTTTACTAGCCACAGCGCTATTAAATGCCGAGTCAAAAACGGGTGAATTGCAGATAGTAAGAGCTCTGATAGATCAGGGCTCTCAAGCATGCTTTATTACCGAGGGTATAGTCCAATACTTACGTTTACCTAAAGTTCCTATTCAGGGAGTTGTATTAGGTTTAGGTAATAGATCAACCATGGCAAAATACATGGTACATTTAAACATTCAGTCGCGAATTGATCCTCAGTTCAAATTAACTATAGACGCTTATGTCTTAAGCAAAATTACATCCTACTTGCCTGAAAAGAATATTAGTAATGGTGTGCTTGAATGGTTTGACATAACGACTCTCGAACTTGCCGATCCTCACTTCAACCAATGTAACAAAATCGATCTTTTATTAGGCGCCGATGTATATAGTTGCATCTTGAAGGAAGGTATCAGGCGCAGTCCATCTGGTACACTTATTGCACAGAGTACTACTTTGGGGTGGATAGTATCTGGTTCAGTAATAAGGTCAAATGATAGTGCAGATCAGACACACAAAGCTATTACTGTGATGCATACACAAATTAAAGAAGACGATCTTCTTAAGCGTTTCTGGGAGATTGAAGAATTATGTAGTGGCAAACGTATACTTACCCCATATGAACAAAAATGCGCGGATTTTTATAGTGCCAGCACCTGTAGACAAAAGGATGGTAGATATGTGGTAAAATTACCTTTCAGTGTCATAGATCCCAAATTTGAAGGTTCTCGGTCAATAGCTGAACACAGATTCAGGTCATTAGAAAAAAGGTTGGAGAAGAACAAAGAACTGAAGGAACAGTATCATGAAGTGATTAATGAATATTTACTCTTGGATCACATGAAACCTGTAAGAGAGGATGATGACAAAAAGGATAGCGCAGCCTACTTACCTCATCACGCCGTCGTTCGAAACGACAAATCGACGACAAAGGTGCGCGTTGTCTTTAATGCATCTCAAAAGTATAAAAATAACCTTTCCTTAAATGACACATTGATGATTGGCCCATCGCTACAAGCTGATTTGAGGCACACAGTAATGAAATGGCGAGTTCACCCTATCGGTCTTGTAGCCGATATCATAAAAATGTATCGGCAAATAAGGATTGCTGACGAAGACACAAAGTATCAACGCATTCTGTGGCGCGACAGTCCTGAAAAGAAAATTAAAGATTATGAGCTATTAACGGTTACTTTTGGGACTGCATCAGCACCTTACTTAGCAATTAGAACCCTTCATCAAATCGCACATGATGAAGGTACTCAATACCGCCATGCTGTGGACAAAGTATTAAATTGCTTCTATATGGACGATTTGATGACTGGATGCTACAGTGTGGATGAAGGTATAAAGCTATATAAAGAAATTACAGAGTTATTAGCAAAAGGAGGTTTTAGGTTACAAAAATGGAATAGCAATAATAAAGAAATGTTAAATATAATGCACTCATTAGAAGAAAAATCAGATAAGCTTAAGAACATTACATGCCATCAATATGAAAATACAAATATTAGTCAAGAAAAGATCAAAGAAAATAAAGATGTAGAGATCAAAATAGATAGCATAATTAAAATACTGGGACTTACCTGGAACCGCAGCAAAGACTCCTTCCAGTATAAGGTGAGTCTCCCAACGTTGTCCTGTGAACCTGTAACAAAACGGGCAGTAATTTCTGATATAGCGCGATTATTCGATCCTCTTGGATGGTTAGCCCCAAGCGTGGTTTTAGCTAAAATATTTATACAGAAATTATGGCTAGCAGGCATCAGCTGGGATGAGAAGTTAAATAAAGAATTAGCTCAGGAATGGTATACTTACCGACAAGAATTGTCTCTGCTTACTAATGTTACACTACCTCGTTGGCTCGGCACAAACGTGGACGATACAGTGGAACTTCACGGCTTTTGTGACGCGTCCAAGTCAGCCTACGCAGCGGTTGTATACTTGCGTATGGTTGAAGTTTCGGGAAAGGTCAAGGTTGCTTTGGTAGTTGCTAAAACCAGGGTTGCTCCGATAAAGCAGATTAGCATTCCACGTTTGGAGCTGTGTGGAGCACTGCTGCTTTCCAAACTTTTATCGGAAACCGCAGAGGTAATGAATATCTCATCAGACAAGGTCAAGGCTTGGACAGATTCTACTATTGTCATAGCTTGGTTAAATAGCCATCCAAGCAAGTGGAAAACGTTTGTGGCTAATCGAACGTCCGAAATCTTGACGGCTATGCAGCCGTCGCAATGGTTTCACGTATCGACCACAGAAAATCCTGCTGACTGTGCGTCTAGAGGATTGTTACCAAATTTATTCTTGGAAACCTCGTTATGGTTTAACGGACCATCCTTCTTGCGCGATAATCCCATTCAAAAATATATTAGGCCAGATAATTTAGATGTAGATTTAGAGCAATCTATTAAATCTTATGTTTCTATTCTACCAGAAGCTTCAGAGCTATTTGAAAAGTTTTCTTCATTGACAAGACTTATTAGAGTCATCGCATATTGTCGTAGATTTTTAAACAGCAAGACAAACAAATCAAAATATTTACAAGTTAGCGAAATAGATCAATCATTAAAATGTTGTATTAGAATTACACAAAAAGATGCATTTTCGGAAGAATATTTACAAATACAAAACAAAGGATTCTTGCAACTACGCACAAGTAAATTAAAATCATTGAGCCCGTATTTAGATGAAAACGGATTGATTAGAGTACGAGGTAGAATAGATAAATCTACATTAGAACATGACATGAAGCATCCGATAGTGCTACCAAGCCATGCCCACGTTACTTACCTGATAGTTGCTGATGCGCATCATAAAACTTTGCACGGAGGACTGCAGCTGATGCTTAATTATTTGAGGAGAGGTTATTGGATCCTAAGTGTAAGAAATTTGGTGAAGCAACATATTCGGAAGTGCGTCATATGTGCCAAGCAAAAAGCCACGGTTAAACCTCAAATAATGGGTGATCTCCCTTCCGTTCGTTGTACTCCAGCAAGACCGTTCTATAATAGCGGAGTAGATTATGCTGGACCAATAAAAATTAGAACCACAAAGGGCCGTGGACATCACTCTTTGAAGGGCTATATTTGTTTATTTGTGTGTATGTCCACGCGCGCACTACATCTTGAAGTCGTAAGCGACATGACTACACAGTCATTCTTAGCGGCGTTTAGACGCTTTGTTTCTAGACGAGGCCACTGCGCTAGGTTATATAGCGACAATGGTACCACTTTTGTTGGGGCCTCTAAGGAACTTCGACAGCTAACATCGATTCGGGATGTTGTTGCTGAACATTTAGAGGCCAACAACACAGAGTGGCATTTCATCCCCCCCCACGCCCCAAATTTCGGTGGCTTGTGGGAATCCAGCGTGAAGTCTACAAAAGCTCATCTAAAACGAGTTGTAGGAGACGCCACGCTAACCTATGAGGAGCTTTCAACGCTATTAGCTCAAGTTGAAGCATGTTTAAATTCAAGACCAATGAGCATCGTGAGCCTGGGTGACCCTGGGGAATGTGTACCTTTGACCCCGGGACATTTCCTTGTTGGCGAACCCTTAATTGCTTTACCAGACTGTGGTAACTATGAAAATTCTAATGTGCATTCTCTGACTCGTTGGCGATTTGTTCAGAGGATGTTGCAATCGTTTTGGAGACGCTGGTCACAGGAATATTTGTCTAACTTAATGCATCGATACAAATGGTCCTCTAAAGTTGAAGAACCGAATATCGATGACATAGTTCTTATAAAGGAAAATGATTTACCACCCAGTCATTGGTTAATAGGCCGTATATTAGAGAAACATCCTGGAGATGATAATGTCACTCGTGTAGTTACGTTACGCACTAAATCGGGAATTATCAAAAGGCCAACTAACAAATTGTGTATATTGCCCGTAGATCATAAGTAAATTGTTTTGTATTACTTGGTTTTGTATAGCTTATTTTGTTTTGTATTTTATTTATCTCTACCATATAAGAAAGGCCGATCTGTCTATATCGTCCTTTGGTGGGCAGTATGTTTAATATGAACACAACATCAAACATTTTTACTTTGTTATTTTATAAGTTTAAGTTGTTAATCGATAGATGGCGCTGTGCCATTTTTCTCAATCACGGTATGGTTTCGTTACCTTACTTTTCTAAGAATATATTAGTTATTTAAATATATTTGTCGATCAAGATCGGAATACAGCGCAGTGGTTTTATTTCACAACCCTACTCTAGTATTCGCATTTAGGACAACCCCCGGTCGACCACAGATCGCGACACCTTATAAAGTTAGTGTGTCGAACAAGTAGCCTATGTGTTATTTCGGACTATAGTTTATCCCTGTACCAAATTTCAGCCAGTTCCATTCAGCCGATAGAGCGTGATTGAGTAACAAACATCCAATATCCATACATCTTCACAAACTTTCACATTTGTAATATTAGTAGGATGAACATCACAACCCTCTAAAAGTACAACAAAAACTGTAATAGAGATTAGGTTTAGACCTACTCACTAACTTACTAAATACCATAATGATAAGCTTTTAGCACCCGGCTATAACATAACAATTAAATAATATTGAGGTTATCTTTATTCAAACTGACCCCATGGCACCACTAATACTTTTCAGGGTAAGGATATTATTAGCAATTTGCCTCTGGTTTGTTCGACAATCGCGGCGACTTGTCGCCCGGTGTCCCTACACAACATTTTTTTGGAAACTTTGGCTCGACTACTTTTATATTTTTACAAATCTTTTGAATTACGTTGGCTATTTTTAAACAATTAATAATTTTTTAAGCCATACATGCAGTTTTGAACATGAAAATATTTAAAGTGTGCGTGGAGATGGTTCGAACTGGTGTGCTCAATATTGTGTTGAATAACTGTGTGTTGAAGACACGTAACTGACGTAACATTGTTTTTATATTTCCATGTGGACTTTGCACTTTGACTTGACTAGTGGGGATGTAATGGACTATTGATTACTATTTAAACATATTACCATACGTGTGGAAATTCACCCATACTGATACTTAAAAAAAAATATTTTGCGGAAATAATGTCAAAGTTATCCTCATTAAAACGTAACTTAGTATGTATACTTATATTTTGAACAAATGACGTTTTCTGTAACTTTTTAGTAATCGTCTGCCGTTTTGGGTTATAATATTATTTAAATCAATTTTCATATTGAACGACTTTCGAGACCTTAATTGCAAATCTTTAGAAATAATTAACGAATAAATAACTTAAAAAGTTCATTAGTAAACCATGATAGCGGCGCGGCAATCAGAAGCTAGTTACACCTAGAACTCATACAGATGATTTCTATGTTCGCAATTACCTGAAAAGGGTCGTGAAATGGTTGCATCTGTTACTAGGTCAATGGATACTTCAGTCACCTCAATACTGTTTCACTACGCGCTAGCTTCGCGAAACTTTGAAAGTTTACCAATTTATAAACCATGGAATTAGCACACTTGTGGGGACACAATCGCTCCATCTATGTATTTCTTGTTCTGTGTTTGCTACACCAGAGGCGCTCTGTGATGAAACTCTAACATAAGATGTTGAAAACGCGCACGTATTCTAATTCAAGATCTTAGTACTATAGTATCCGCAATACGAACTGGCACGTGGGGTCATAAATCATCGGATTCGTGCTATCTCTTTCGCACCTACACAGTCTTATGGAGCGGGACTCGCACCCATAGTGCTGTGCAGGTAATCTTTTACGTATTCCATAACAGTATCGACAAAAGTAATGAAATGAAAAATTTAAATATGATTTATTTATTTATTTATTTTTATATCAGCATTGATTTATTAAGACAAATGCATTAAATTAAATAAATATATTAAAATAAGTAGGTTGAATAGGTGAATTACTAACTAAAAAAATTAAAAATTTACTAATTTTAACTTTTTTATTGCTAAAATTTAGCTAATTATTTAAGAAAATCTTATTTGCTATTAATATCATATTTACTACTAAAAGCAAATTACCCACTTAATATCAGATTACGGCATATCGAAAAAAATTTTAATATTTTATCGACCTGGTTCAACCCCTACAATAAGTGACATTTATGGCCCAAAGTGCCAGTTCGTATTGCGGATACTATAGTACATCAGTATATAAAGGGATTTAATCGAGCCTTGTAAGTTACAGTGAGAATCCTAAACATAATTCCTTCAGACAAACAGCGTGCTCTGCTGGTTTGAGTTCAGTAAAGTTAAAGAGCGGCCTGCGTATGTTAAAACCACAAGCCCGATTTATTTCAGGAACCCTCTTTCATTATGTAACGTTCCACATTGTGCCGGTTGGTTTACTGTAATTTAGAACAGTTTTTATTTAATTTGCTACTTTAGGTATCTATACTTATGACAAAACTGTTGAGGGTCGAGAGTCTGTACATGGAAGATATTTTGAAAATTTTAATCGCAGGCTGTTCTATAATCGATACTGAAGCCGAAAATTTAATTTAAATTTTTCATGTCTGTCTGCTTGTCCGTCGGTCGGTATCCCGAATAAGTATCACGCCGAAACTACTGAATCGATTTGAATGAAACTGGGTGCAATCAGAGTTAATGCTCCGAGAAAAGTTCTAGGATACTTTTGATCCCGATATTTTGCGCAGTTCCTGCGGGAGAGGGGATGAAAGACAAAATAGTTTTTCAGTTGTTATTTCTCAACGCGTTGTCCGATTTCAAATATTATTACAGTGTCGAAAAGAAAGCATTGTAAGGAATGTTTCACACGAGTTTCAATTTTGAGGGTTCTGTAGTTCAGGAATTAGAGACATCTCAACTTTCGCAAAACATAGGCTTCCTTTGATTGTGAGGGTATTTCCAAACGGGCGTTCAGCCCACGCCTTCGGCGCGGACCGAATTATTTTACAATAGCCTTCATCATTAAGCTCTTTTATGATTAAGCAAACAGGGCCGTTTCACACGGTGCTTGATGAGTCTGATGAAGAAGTACCTCTCCTTTCGCAAACCTTATGTGACGTAAACGAAGTTGCGAGTGTCAGCTAGTTTTTAAATATATACCCAACTCGCGAAAATTACACTACTTTCCTAATTAATGAATGTCCATGGCAACATGTAGCTTCTTGAGAGTTATGCTCACAGCTGACAAGACTTGATAGTTGGCCTCAAGTTAACGGTCATATTATGATGTGCTTTTCACGATTTCCATTGAGTTTTTCTTAACTGACAAATTTTTAAATAGATTTTGTGGTCATACTAAAATTTAACTATCGTCCCACACTTTGACAATCATTAATTTGCAAGAAAAACAATTATCAGTGTTTGTCTTGATAATATAGCTATCATACCGAGTTGTTTGCATGGATAACTTTATGGTGTGGATGTGAAGTCACCTCCACATCAACAAATATCCAATTCAGCATTTTAAACTTCGTAAAAGAAAGAAAATACCTAGACTTTTTATGAATTGCAGCTTGCAATGAAGCTGTTTCTATCCAGTAACAGTTTTAGTAACATCACGGGATCCCTAAAGATTTTATGAGGAATAACATAAAACATAAAAATCATATTACTCTCGCATGCCTTTGTTCTCGGTATAATATTTAATGTATGAGTTTCAGTTGCAACTGCGATATAAATATGAGTTACCTATTCAACAAGAATGCTTAGCTAGCAATTGTTATGAGCGTATCATCACATTCCATATTTTATTTCGGTATAAATTAATTTTGTGAATATCTAAGACAACAAGAATATATTATTTCTTTTCCAAAATATCCCTGGTACGAGTACCAGAATATCCCTTCATTTTATATTTTTTATTTAGCCCTGCGCCTCCTGGATTTTGGTTTCCATTCGCTCCTAGCGATTGTGAATCAAATGTATAAAGTTACAATAATTATGGTTTATTGGCACAAATATTAAAAAGGCTATTTGTTTTTCATTATTAGACTTCAAATATTGTCTCTATCTTGCACAACATAAAAGTATAAGGTGGGCGGGGATAAAGACAATGTACGTATCTTGCACGACTTATATTTAACATTAGCGGACGTCACGCGGTTTCACCCGCATAATTCCCGTTCCCGTGGGAATACGGGAATAAAATATAGCCTATGTTCACCGCAAAGTGTGTAGCTTCTCAACAGTGAAAGAATTGAATTTTCCAAATCGGTCCAGTAGTTTCGGAGCCAATTCGATGGAAACAAACAATGAAATCTTTCCTCTTTATGTTATTAGAATAGAAGAAGAACGTCCAAAAACAAGAATGTCCGAAGGCATGACCGATAATAGAAGTACCCAACCATAAAATTGCAAGACCCTTACAGACCACCTGATGGAAAGTGGTTACCGAAGTCTGTAGAGGTTTGCAACCCCAGAGACGCTAACAACGCGCTACAGACCCAGGTACCGGTTGTGATGACCCCCTGTTGCTTCAGCTTGGGATAAAAATGAGTTAGACTACGTCCAGCAGTGGACTTCAGAAGATATTACTTTCCATCAATTAACTTAAGCTGAAGCGCTCGTGGCCCCGCGGACTCTTGCAATTGTGGTTTTGTAAACGATCACTGCAGTAAGCAACTTTCACTATGGCCAGTACTAAGATGGGTGACCATCCATGTAACCACTTCCGTGCTTCGGAAGGCACGTTAAGCCGTGGTCTCGGTTGCCAGTAAAATGGCAGTCGTTAAACCAAGTTGAAGACCTTTTTAGGCAGCTTAAAAATTTTCAACGGCAGGCAGTCACAACATGCGCCTGTCCATCTCAATACGGCAATTCGGCTCACCGCCTATAAGTGGTAAAAAATCTAAAAAGGGAATGTGGGCCTATAATATGCCTCTGCCTACCCCTTCAGGGATAAAGGCGTATATGTATATATGTATGTATGTAATTAACTTAATTCATCATCATCTAGCAGTTTGACTATTATAGGTAGATAATTCACATTTCCTTTGACGAATATTTCTTTTTGAAAGTGGCACAAGTACATACCTACAGTGTTTCTACAATAAGTTTTTAAAATTCAGACCGACCGTCAAGGTAATACGAAATAATAGTCAGGTCATTATAGACCAATTTATTCTACACGAGTCAGAGCAGCCATTAAAAGCAAAAAATATCTACCTAAATTTTGAAACTATAAAAGTGGTGTTAGTTAACATTTATGCACATACTAGCGGTTCCCTGCCACGCTTCGCTGTGACTTTTTTTTATGGTGGTTTCATGTACCTATGAGAAACGAGTAACAAACCAAAGGATGAGTACATTTCAAAAAAGTTTAATGTTCAGCCGTAACCAAAATTATAAATCTTTCAGAAAATCCAATTAACATCCAATTCAA
Source organism: Miltochrista miniata (assembly GCA_933228765.1). Taxonomy (NCBI): domain Eukaryota; kingdom Metazoa; phylum Arthropoda; class Insecta; order Lepidoptera; family Erebidae; genus Miltochrista; species Miltochrista miniata. The sequence goes on from OW121768.1 coordinate 20,806,273, forward strand.
TAGAAGCTTCACTTGAAAAAAAGTCTATTCTGTGATCAATGTTCAGTTTTTAAAACATCGTGCGCACGCTTCAAAAAAATAAATTGACTTTTCTAATATTTCCCTAACGCGCCAAAACTCTAACTTCCTCAAAAATAACATGCAAAACATATCTGTCTTCTACAATATTAGGTAGGTACTCCCTTTTATTATTCTGAATGCAAGGAGGCCGCAATCAAAACTTCTCTTAAAAACAGTAATCTGGTAGGTACCTTCTAAATAGGTTGTTTATAATATTTTGTTCTGAAGCTGGCAGAATATAATTTAAAAAAAAAACGACCAGCGCCATCTATTGGTAAAATCACTTTTTAAAGCTGTTTAAAGTTTAAAGTAGCCTAAAACCATCTCTGAATCCTGTTGTATATCGTGTCCAATTTTCAGCTCAGTCGATTCAGTAAATTTAGAGTTTTTAAAGAGTACTTAAACGCACACAACGTTTTATTGTAATTAGATTATATTTTACGCACCAACTGTTTAAACACTTTATAATTTGCGCATTAATAATGACCAAATTTATTTAAGATTATACCTTAAGTATAGGTATATATTACGAATAATTGACATTAAGAGAAGTATTTTGACCTAATATTTACTGAATTTATATTACAATTACAATTACCTTATGTGCCTAAATTATGTACCTACCACAACATCGCAGAATTTAGAGTCGAGTCTTTTAACATACCTATTAAAAAGGTTCTTATCTATACAATATGCTAAAAATTTAAAATTCTTTGTTTATCATGCTATTTGTGCTGCTTTATAGCCTATTATTTTTCCCTTGAATCCTGTTTGATGTCTATAAATTTATTTCATAGAAGCTTGACTTCGAGCGAAAGGTATCAAGGAGTAAAGAAAATTTATTCTCAACTCAAACAAATTTTAGGTATTTTCAAATACGTACGAGCATAAACGCCAAATATATTTTTAACAAATCTATAAAACGCGAGTAGCAATAATGTTGAAATGGTGTCGCTGATAGTGTATAGCATTAGGTAATAGCTGTCGATACGGGAATAAACTTAAAAGTATCCTTGGCAATAAACAGACTCATGAAACGTTTTTCCAACAACTGGCGCTGCATTTTATTACCTAATTTAATTATTATCTACGAGCCTTGAAAAACATCCGTTTGCTCCACAGGAATAGTTCACGAACATTTTTTTACACCGCTCGATATGCTTCCAAAGTAAGCTAGGTTTAAATATTACTTGTTTATTATGATAATAATATATTCACGCACATTTTCACACAACGCTAACTGATCTCAAAGTAAGCTAGGATGGAATAAACTGCTTGTGTTAAAAATAAATAAATATCTTACGTATAATAAAATCGTAACAGGTCGCTGTCTGTACATGGAAGATAAATAAGAAAAAAAAAATTATAGGGGGCTTTATGAACGCAATAGAACCCAAAACAATGATTTTGAAAATTTTTATTTGTTTGTCTGTATGTCTGTATATCTGTTTGTCTCTACGTTTGTGCACTTATTGAATCTCAGTAACCGCTTAACCGATTGCAATGCGGTTTTCTTTATTCTGTTGAAGTTTACTCCACCTAACTACAACAAATAAGTAAAAAAAAAACACTTTAATGAATAATGCATAGCCATTTGAATCTAAAAATGGGTAAATCTAAACTGGCGTGTTGGCTTAATCATAAAAGGGAAGTCTATTCTAAAACACGGTGCGGACTGAATTATTTTAAAATAGCCTTAATAATTAAGCTCTTTTATGACTAAGCAAACAGGGCAGTTTCACACGCTGTTTGATGACTCTGATGAAGAAATACCTCTCCTTTTATATACCTTATGTGACGTAAACGAAGTTGCGGGTTCAGCTAGTAACAAATATTTGTGAACAGAACACGGTTATTAATACTTAAATACATACTTATATCTACATTTTAGGCGGCTACATAGAAACACCTAGGCTCTCGAGACAAACATTTATGGATCTCACAAATTTTGGTCTCTGGTGGGAATCAAACCCACGACCTCGTGATCCGCAGTAGCACATTTCGAACTCTAGACCAACGAGGCGGTCATGCGAGGCATTATGGGAAAAGGGTTGTCTAACAATAATACCTACTCTTTACTTCTTTTTTGTACATACATATTTCTATGAAAACAACCAAAATCACAGGATACAGGCATAGCATTTTTAATATTGTTACAGGCGAGTCTTTGTTCGTCCATTTAATTATTCCTGGGGAACCAGAAAACAAAGCTTTTATCAAACACCACTTTATATTTTAGTGACTAGGTTTGGCTTTGAAATATTTTTTAGATTTTTCCACTTTTAGATCCAGCTTCTAGGAACACAATAATAGATTATGTATGTAGATACTTATTATACAGGATGTTACATTCCGATCGGTCAGTATGGGCAAGTCTCAGTCAGAAGAACAGATCTTTGTACGTCTTATATTTACAGACTTGCCCATACTGACCGGTCCGAATGTAACACCTCGTATACTCAATTACATACTCGTACTTGGAGGGTAAATATTACCAGTGATGGGTACTTTATGATGAATTAATTTTGCTATTCGAACTTTCAATAGGTACCTGAAACAATTGTTTATCCATTTAGATATTTTGTTTTGTTCCATCGGTAAATTTGTTAATTAATGGTGAGAACGTATAGTATTACTCTGCTTACTCCTTCCAGGATAAAGGCGCAATGAGACTGTTACCAAAAATTATAGGTAATCTAAGTTTAAAATAAATTCCCAGGAAATATTTAACGTGGCCTCAATACCAATAACCGCATAAAATGAGAAATTAACCGCTCATAGGTTTCCAATAACCATATGCAATAACGTCGTCGGAAATTACGCGTTCGCTTCAAGATTTAGTGACAAACGCAATAGATATACTTACATAGGTACCATACCACACTTGCATATCATAGAGTAATACGATCTATAACTTTTATCGAGAGCGGAGGAACTGAGACTTTCCCCTCTGTCAAAGCTTACACCTAAAGGAGTTCGCTGATACACATACATTTATAGGAAATATTATTATGTGTGTGTCTGAAATTAGGAGTGTATTGTATTAAAATTTTTGTGTAAGTTCCATAGTGATAGCCGATGGCTTTTGTAGTGGTGTATAATAATTACGATTTTTCCTCCCGAAACTTATAATAATACTAGCTAATGCCCGCAGCTTTGCCCGCGTAAAATTTTTTCCCGTTCCCGCTTCCCGTGAGAACTTATTCCCGGAATAAAAAGTGGCCTATGTGTTATTCCAGATCATAATCTATCCCTGTACCAAGTTTCAGCCGGATCCGTTCAGCCGTTCGAGCGTGAAAGAGTAACAAACATCCACACATCCACACTCACAAACTTTTGCCTTTATAATATTAGTCAGATGACAGATAGAATTATATAGAGCAAACTGCTATGTCTACTCCCCTTGTACTGATGGCGTTGCTCTATGATGCATACATAATATCCATACGCTTACAGTTAATATGCATAGATAGTTACAATACTGTTATTCCGAGTTATTAGGTGTGTTTTATACAAGTATGAGCCATAAATAATGGTTATGTCGAATCGAAAGCAATTTCATGCTGTAAACATCTCGCACCATTGCATAAGCGAAAAAAAGAAACAAAAAATACCTAAACCGAAAATATTGGGAGGCATTTCTACCCAAAAACATTCACGAAAATATCTATTAACAATTCTTCGTGAACATAAAATCTGTTACAGCATATTACACGGAGCCAGGCTTTGAAATTGTGCAAATCAAATTGTACCTACTCGTATATCCACAGCTCAGTTTGTTTTTAGTGTTCCGTTCTCAAAGGGTAAAACGGGACCTATTTTTGAGAATTCACTTTATTTTTGACAAATATAGGTACTTTATTAAAATGGCAGGTGTTCAAGTAAAATTTAAGTTACACCATTATTTCCGCCAAACAGGCGTGCAAAATGGTTATCAGGCACTTAAGGTTCAAAATTAAATAAATTAGATACATCAATTAATCTAAAATATTAACCAATACTGTACATAAGTCTGTCTGTTGTGTGTGATGATGTAGCTAAAAATTAGACAATGTGTTTCTGTTGCCGCTATAACAACAACAAAAATTAAAAAAGAGACAATCAATTATCATGAATATTATTTAAGTGGGTCTCCCCATACAAAATACTTACTTTTTGTCGTTTTTAAGTACGGAATCCCCTGCGCGTATATTTAACTTGAAGTTGGTCGTTTTTTATCCCCATACATAGCCATAAATAGAGAGGTGTGTTGAGCGTCAGTGTTCGCATGGAGGCACATTTTCATAACTTACCGGACGCGAGTGCAACGGGCATGTTATATTGACGGACATACGTATAGAACTGAACTACAGGCGTTGATTGGTACCATGTAACATTTATTTACATAGAACAATATGAAGTTCAGGTTATGTACAAGTTATTATAGTTTTGCTTGGTGACTTCGATTTATTATTGTATTATTTGATTAAGGTTTGATATGAAAGAATATTTTTAATTTTCTATCTTTGCTTTTTAATCAGAATTTGAGTTAAAATGTTTTACTGGCATTTTAATTGGATAAATAATATTATTTAAGATAAGATAAGAAACTTTATTTTGCCATTTCAATATTATGTATTGACTCAGGTTTAAGCCCGAATTTTTTGACTAGTATCTCATAGGTCACAGCCCATTGCAAATAACAACAAAAACATAATATCCAAACAAATAAAACGCACAAGACTATGATGACGATTAACAAGGTGATGAATAACGTTGTTGGCAGCAAATCTAATCGTGAAACAATTTACGACGTATATTCGTGGACGTAGTGGTCACTACAACATATATTACGCATTCATGATGCGAGTTAACTATCGCAATCAGTGTTGAAAACGATTATTTTACTACAGAAGTATAAACAACAGAAGATGATCAAATAGGACATGCCAGCTGTATATTACCCAATTTTGCACTATCCCGTAAAACTTACATTTCGTAGTAGTGCTAGAAGCGCTTGTGGCCCCACGGACTCACTGTTTTGTAAACGATCGCTGCAGTGAGCAACTTTTACTATTACTAGTCCTTGAATGGGTGACCATCTATGTGACCACTTTGTGACATTTGTTTGAGCGTTTTCGTGCTTCCGTGGTCCCGGTTGCCAAGTTTGCTTGAAAAATTTCAACAGCAGGCAGTCACAACCTGCGCCTGTCAATCTCAACACGGCAATATGGCTACCACCTATTACGTTGGACAATTTATAAAAAGGTGAAATGTAGGCATATTATTATAATATGCCTCTGCCTACCCCTTCGGGGATAAGGCGTGACCATATGTATGTACTAGTGCTATTATAACTGTTTGGTACGCACTGTACGCTGAATGTAGCACGTGACTAATATGGAAGTGATAGAGACACGTGAAAAGCAATCATCGCAGCCTCTGAATATTTGCAACATCGGATGCATCACGTTGTGTATTACCGACCTTGTGTAAACCTTTCACGGTGACGCTCAGTTACCGAGCCAACAACACTTGTGTGTTGAGTGAAAATTAACTTTATTACAGTACACTACTTTATTATTATTAACTTTATTACAGTAATCTGAGAGGCTTTCTGTCACTCGGAGATTAATGGAAAGGGCTATGCTCGGAGGAAAGAATTGCCCGACTTAAGTGGCAGTGGGCGGGCATTGCTCGGAGGAAAGAATTGCCCGACTTAAGTGGCAGTGGGCGGGCATTGCTCGTAGAGATGACGACCGATGGGGTCGAAAAGTACTCGAGTGGCGTCCGCGTACTGGTAAACATAGAGTGGGGAGACCCCTCGCAAGCTGGACAAATGACCTGAATGAGGTCGCAGGAGCCTGCTGGATGCGGGCGGCACAGAACCGAACATTGTGGCGATCCTTGGGGGAGGCCTAAGCCTATGCCTGGGCGTCAAATCGGCTGAGATGACGATGATGATGACAGTACACAAAACGAACATTGTTATCATAATGTTGAAATAGAAGTCAATTGCAGCTGCCTATAGCAGCTGAGCGAAGCGGACGCCATGTACTCTCCCATGCTCCAATATGGAAGGAAATTTTGAACGATGAGTTCACAGTGCAACCGGGACTTCACAATAATATTGTTAAGTCTTTCATTATATAATATTGAAAGATAAGAATACCTGAACTGGAATTGTTATTTAATTATGTAGTATACATTTTGGCACTGCTTTTAGACATAGCGTAATCATAATGCACAGACATTTGGCTCGGAGCTATATTTCGATTAATAAATTTGCATACATTAAACTAATTAGGTATGTAAATTTGGCTAAAGTTAGAAGTTGTTGGCAAATAAATTAATTCATTATATTTCGGTATGAATTAAAAGTACTTCCAAGGTAGAGAACAACAAGATTACATTTTGTAATTAGCATCTGAGAGCCGATAACGGTTAGAAGCGAAGCTCTGACTTTTGGTTCGAGACCTCATGTGGGGAGAAACCATCAGCTGAAGTTCTATTTTTGCACAGAACTTTTCGTGAGAGTTGATTCCAAGTAAGCAGTTCTCGAATAAAAGTACTAATCACAATATTTTCATGAGTTCTGACAACAAAACTGCTCCATCGAGATAGGTATCACAAGTAGATAATAATACGTAATGGCTTACATTTAATTACTTTTACCGCAGATCATTCATATAGGCAAGTCATTCAACAAGAAGAACACGGTCGAAATGTTTCTAGTTAAGTTAGACGGCAAACTTCTTAGGTAATACAATTCTCAAAGATAATTATGACGGTCAAATAAGTTTGAATTAACAAATTTTAATTGAAGTTGCAACCTAATGATATCTTTATAACAACTTTGTTACAAGCCACAGCGTGGGATAATACGGCTGTACCCAAACTTATCTCATGTACCTAACATCGTTAGATCTTAATCAGGGTAAAACAATTAGGGTACGGTGATTTACCCCTACTACGAAGTACATACCTACATTTAAGGAAGTGTCGAGAATTATAAAAGTTAGCGTCATCGTTTTGATTTACCTCAAACCATTGGAATAAGGGTATTGTAAAATCCTAATTAGAAAAACAGATAAATTTGAAGTATTAAAGACAAATAAACTTACATAATGTTCAAATCTCTATCTTAGCTGCGGTAAGACAACGAAATTGGATCATTATTGTAACACGAATCACACGCTCGAGTATGCGCTCGAATGCTTGCAAACAAAAACGACACTACCGGGAAATCACAAACGACAGGATGGTGGGGAAGTGGGTAACCATAGCAAACGTTAATCAATACGTACAATAGACTAGGAAAAACAGTAGTATTACTTCAATAGACTAATAAGGCTTCTGCAAGCATAGTTGCAAAGTTACTTGAGACAGTCCCTACAACAAATTTTCAAAAGCAATAATAATACCTTTTTAAAGATAGTTGGTGAATTCAAAACTAAATAATGTACCTAGCTGCAGCTACTAGCTGCAGTGTAAGTCTTGTGGTATCCTTCCGATGGCAGAACCAGGGCTCCCAACCGCAGGCTGTTAGGTAGGGTACGTGTGGTTTTTAGTCGGTAGGAGTCCGGCATAGCATCCATGTAGAATTTTCCTCACGTTAAAAAAAGCTGCAGTTATAAACGTGGAAATAATTACTTTTTTATACCACTAAGGTGGCAGACAAGCATACGGCCCACCAGAAGGACCACCATTGTCACCGTTCACTTTATCGTTACTCATACACTCGATACTTATAATAGTCGACAAAATCCTTTGATGAAGGACACGAGCATCTAATGCGGGGATTCATATGGAGCTGGGATTAATATTCCTCTGGTGATGATGATTCAAAGATAAGTTTATCTACGAATTGAACCTAGGTTGGGTTAATAAACTTAAGTACCTATATACGTATTTCAAGTAAGAGAATCACCCGCACAATTGCCGATGGGTTGGCTGCCTTCAACAATTCTTTTATCAGTCACACTAAAAATAGATGGCCCCCAACATAAAACTGATACAGCGAACCCAGCCAACGTAAACAAATTAGTTTGTATAAACACGTTTTGAGTTTTAGCTGTGTACCTACTCATTAAAAAAACAGAGTGGTTGTAAAACTGATGAATTTAGTATCAATGTAATGACATTTACTGTTATTAATCAGGTACTAAATATTTGTATAGTAATTTTACTTAAGATTTTTCATACAATATCGTACTATAGTAAATAGGTATAGTTCCTTATACAATAGAAATCTGGCAACAATGACAATTTGTCAAATACACAAGGTAAAAGTAAGTGTAAACACTATCCTGTAAACAAGCTAAAGTGAAAATACAAAGTTTACGGGCAACGGGTAAAGATAGTTACCGAAAGATGCGGGTCCGTTCGAATCTAATATTGACAATCCCGTATGCCTACACATTCAGGTTTGAACAGTTTGTTTGATATCTATTATTAGCTCTAGAATCTAGAAATCGGGAATCTTGTCATTGGTTTGGTTAAACAACATATATTTATACTGTGGTTTGGTCGAGGCACGTTCAGTAAAAATAATGTAGATGTTATAATGTCAATTTTATATCGATAACTGTTTTACAGTTTGTCTATAAAGTCGTGAAATGAATGTTTGAGGAACTAAAAATAGTTATGTGTGTGGCAACACTGGCAACACGAAACATAAGTACGTCAGTTGTCAATGCTATCGTCGAATTTCGTTTACTCTCTCACGTAACTTTAATGTTTGGATTAAACTGCAACAAATTGAAACCAAACTACGCATAAAGGTTTGAGAAATGAGTAAAGAAAATCGGAGTGGTGCGCAGGAAGTGATTTTTAAAGTTTTCCAGTGATGTTTCGCGGAGTACCAAGCTGGACAATTGTTGTGGGATTTTGAGGATGTTTATGAGCAAACAGCATCTTTGGTGGGTATGTAATCGTGATATTGTTTGTTTTGAATCTGTCTGAAGTTACAAATTTACTGAATTTACGATTTGGAGACAAAAAAACGCATTGTTTACGTTGCATATTTTTAGGTTAGAATCACAAACTTACAATCTACCTATAATGTAAGTCTGTGGTTATAATAACATTGTTAGTATGTTATTTTATAGTACGAGCTACATTTTTGATACTCAGTTCAATCTGGTTTTCTACCAATTTTTTATTTTGAATTAATTGCTTCATGTCAATAGTTTGTTTCCATTAGGTAATTAATTTTCTTTTTTTACTCTTTTCAGGAAAATCAGAGAGTACAGTTAGGCGAATAGTTAACGAAGGTTTTAATAATGAAGGAAAGTTTGAAACTCCTGGGAAACACAGAAAAGGTCGGCAAAGAAAGAAATAGACGATTTTAATATTTGTGCACTGCGCCAAAAAAATCCTTGCCAGATGGGGGAAAGTTACAGATAAAACATGTAATTACATGATTGTGGCGAAGCAATTGGGACTGCTAGGCACCTGCTGGTGGGTTGTAAGACGCTTTTAGACCGGGGCTTCTGGATCTGGTTCAATAACTTTATTCTGGATCTGATTCAATAAAACAGAAACAAAATTAAAAATGTATAATGTGTTTTATTTATTAACTCACTAGCTGATGCCCGCAGCTTCGCCCGTGTCGAATTTGTTCTCGTTCCCGCTTCCCGTAGGAACTTATTCCCGGGATGAAAAGTAGCCTATGTGTTATTCCAGACTATAATGTATCCCTGTACCAAATTTCAGCCAGATCAGTTCAACTGTTCGAGCGTGAAAGAGTCTCACATCCACACTCATAAGCTTTCGCATTTATAATATTTGTATTGTTCCCGTTCCCGCTTCCCGTAAGAACTTATTCCCGGAATAAAAAGTAGCCATGGTTATTCCAGATTATAATGTATCCCTGTACCAAATTTCAGCCAGATCCCTTTACTATGGCCGGATATGGATGGGTGACCACCACGTGGACCACTTTGTGACATTTATTTACGAGCGTTTCCGTGCTTCGGAAGGCACGATAAGCCGTTGGTCCCGGTTGTCAGTAAAATGACAGTCGTTAAGCCAAGTTGAAGGCCTTACGGGCGCGGGCGGCTTGAAAAATTTCAACTGTGGGTCGTCACAACCTGCGCCCGGGTCGGCAGCGCGTGTGTAGCGCCTCTGGTGTTGCAAACGTCTATAGGCTACGGTTACCAACCTTCCGGTGGGCCGTAAGCTTGTCTGCCACCTAAGTAGTATAAAAAAAAACCGTTCGAGCGTGTAAGAATAATAAACATCCACACTCACAAACTGTCGCATTTATAATATTAGTAAGATTTTACTCGGAACGAACTCCTCGTATCAAAATCATTTTGATCGTACTATATAGGGTTGCTACATGCATTCAGCAGCGCCCTCATTTAATTTCACGACTTTATAGACAAACTGTACTTATGTTACTTAGCATAACCTCGAGAACTGGTGCGTTGATTTTTGTGATATTTGATTTGTTGTTTGCTTCCCCCTCGAATAGCAGAATTAGCGAAAAAACAGGAAAATATCTAAGGTGATACAAAGTTTGCGGGACCACTAGTAAGAATATGACGCATAAAAACCGTGATAGTAATAGTGAAAACTAGTGCTTATTTATTTATTTATTTAATGGGACAAAAAACAGATACACATTCGATGTTTAAAGTACAGTTTACAAAAATATTCATCAATGTATAGCCCACAACATTGTCCTCGTGTTACTAAAATGTGTATTTTCAACAATAGATGACACTATCAACAACAGATATATATGGTCATATGGTCATTATGGTCATTATGGTCATTATGGTCATTATGGTCATATATATATTACAGAAATAGTTCGAGGCCCTGGGAAGGACATAGGCTACTTTTTAACCGACTGTGCAAAAGTAGGGTTATGATTTTACGATATAACGATTTTTACGCGATAACGAGTTCTACGCGGTAGAAGCCGAGGGGAACAGCTAGTAGATTATAGTTTCTTTGTTCGGTTGTATTAAAGACGTCATGAAATTTAAAATTCGGAGTCTTGTTGTCGAATGTATGTGTATAAAATATATTATATATATATATATCAACAACAGATTAGTAAGAATATATAAAAAAAGTATTCTCTTAAATTTACTGTTAATTTATGCAAATTATATATAAGGTGCAATAACAGCCATAACAGATTTTTTAAATTTGTGTGCCGTCAACGCAAATATATCGATGTCCTCAGATTGCCTATTATACGTATCTACAAGTCGTCGCAACGGTGATCTCAAACCAGAGTTAGTTCTGCACTTATTGGTCATGAAAAGGCGCCTCCTTCTGACAATACGGACATGCACTGTTCGTGCCACGACATAACAGATATTGTTGGTCAATGCATTGCAGTCAAAAGCGCCCCGAAACAAACCGTATAGAGTCATAGCCTGCAACAGCAGCCTTCTGCTTTCTAGGGTTGGGAATTTATATTTTATTAAAAGGTGATCATATGATAAGTAGTTCCGATGAGTTCTAAAGTGTAAAGCGCGGAGAAATTTGCGTTGGACCTTTTCTATTTTATCTTTGTACTTCTTGTAATATGGGTCCCAGACAAAAACTGCGTATTCAAGCTGTGGACGAATTAGAGATTTAAATAGATAGCTATAGGTTTCTGGACGTTTAAAGTCTTTCGACTTAAATTAAGTACTTAAAACTATGTGTCATTTCATTCTACATGCATCCGATGCTTCTAATTCAGAGCTAGGCGCCCGCTCTGATTGTCTGACCGGAGCCACATTCATTATGTATTGTTATATGCAATTACCATTTTCACTTCTCAAGTATTCAAGGAGCGTTTGTGAACTGCAAACATCGACTACACAGACCTAGGTCAATGGGTGCAAGAATTGTGAAGGTTAGTTAAGCTCATCCGGCTCTGGTTCAGAGATTTAAAATGAAATAAAATCTAGGAGTCATAAAAAATAACCTTGTGTACAGCTAAACTTACAGTAAACATGTTAGACGGAAAGCAATATAGTAAAACAAACATAAATCGTGTCACAATTACATTGTTTTTCACCGAAAGTTGAGCTTTATTTTCCTCTCCAAGGTAAAAACATATCTAGAATTAAGAATAACTTTCTGAGACATGACTGGGAGCTTTATATGCGCACGAAATCATTTTGATCTTATTCAGATAACGTTTTAACAGTTCAGCAGATAAACATCAAATATAGCTAAAGTTCAGTGAAGGTCTAGTAGCTGAATAATAACCATAAAAATAAAGCTTTAAGGCCACTGAGCCAGTAGCTCGCCTCCTGCTGAGTGTAAACGCTCAATAAACTATGGATGGTAGCATTCTTTTATGTCCACGGCCTTTCATATAGCGCAGGTAATATAGGGAACTGATACTAATAAAAGGCTTATGTCAGCAGTAAAAGTTATGCCAAATTACAGTATTATCAATTGAATAGAAGTCATATTTTTTGACAACGACCAAAGCTGTAAATTTGTACAAAGTAATGCTTGTGGGAATCGTGATTTGATAGATTCCTTTGGCTTACCGTGGAATGAATAAACTTTTTCTTATTGGTAAAATGGCGGTTGGAAGACGAAATGAAAAACCGCAGTAGTTCAAAGTAAAAGGAATGATATCGAAATTTATCTGAATTTAATATTCCAGCAAGAATAAAAACTTTTTTAAAAATTAAGAGGTAAGAAGTAAAAACATGATCGCTATGAAATTAATATTCTCTTGATTTAGCTAATAATGTTGGATTAAACATCTTCAAACAAGCATATTGGATTTTATACTTGACCTATTTTAGAGAATTTGACGACTATGAGGATAAATAAATTAGAAAATATACACACGCTCATGATGATTCTCAATATAATTATGAAGTGAATTTATCAGACCAGTAAAATTGAATTTAAAAGAATAAAATATATGTTTTTTGATAACTAGAATTCTAATTATTATAATTATTCAGAGTAGGAGGAATCAGATAATCTATTTCGTCATGATATATTCATGACGAAATAGATATCTAAAATAAACTGATTACAGTTAAAACAGATTACAGGCAGTTAGGTTTTCATAATAGTAGTTTTATTTTAAAGCGAAATACAAAAAATTGTTTCATACAAAACTTGAAAACTCATACTAGGTTTAAGCTGCAAAAAGTCTATTGACTCTATTGTGCAAAATGCAAATTTGATAAAAATGTCCAATTACTAACTTTTCAAAAATTGCGTATATGCTGTAACCACATGGATTTAATTTTTTTTTGGGAATGAACGCTATTACATTTGTTAATCCTAGTATTGAGGGAACATGACGAGCGCTTTTTCCATAGAAATGAGTTTCCCTATTTTTTCGTGGACAATGGTTCTGGAAGAATCTTGATTATTTTATAAAATTAATAGATACCGTACACACATGTTCTTATAATTTTTTTGGCAAAGAATAAAATAAAATAAAATGATTCTTTAATAAACATGGCTTCCACACAAATTCAAAAATAATAAGAACCTGGACATACCCTGTTTAAAAAAAATAGTGTAAATTTTTAATAGGCAAATATCGAGAAAACAGGAGAATGCGAAACATCAATTTTCCAAATAAAATCGGTCTGAACGGAGTAGCTGTTTATCGCACTGTACGGGGTTGTCCAGGTGCAGTGCTATACAAGACCCCTTTTTTTATCTAAATCTTGTCTATATATATATATATATATATATATATAGACTACGATATTTGCCTATTAAAAATTTACACTATTTTTTTTAAACAGGGTATGTCCAGGTTCTTATTATTTTTGAATTTGTGTGGAAGCCATGTTTATTAAAGAATCATTTTATTTTATTTTATTCTTTGCCAAAAAAATTATAAGAACATGTGTGTACGGTATCTATTAATTTTATAAAATAATCAAGATTCTTCCAGAACCATTGTCTACAAAAAAATAGGGAAACTCATTTCTATGGAAAAAGCGCTCGTCATGTTCCCTCAATACTAGGATTAACAAATGTAATAGCGTTCATTCCCAATATATATATATATATATATATATTCTATATATAGAATACATACATCTAAATATATTATATAATTCAGTCAGTATTCAGTCGCGCGAGCGCATCCTTACGGGTCGTGCGTGTTAACGGTGACGTGACTTTTTGTCCGAAATAATGTCGGTTACAGTGAAGTGTAGTGGCTGTAATATTGTGATAGACGAGCTCTTGGCTTTCCTGAGGGCCAAGTTATCAAGGGCTGATGAAGAAAGCCTGGTGAGAATATGTGTGTCGACGTTTACCAGTGATGACATAGTAAAATCACATACGTTACTTTTTGAGTCAGTGCCTACCGAACTTCGTAAAATCTCACGTCGAGGGAAAGGAAAAGAAGATCGTTTACTATATGATATTTTGCACTTTCTGAAAGTTACCGAGCCTGATATGCTGCCTATTTTTGTGGCTCGAGATTTGGAAAGGCTGCCGCCGGTGACGTTTGATCACTTGGATGTGTCAAGATTGCTAAAGGACCTAGCGACGGTACAGGCGGATATTAGACAAATTAAGTCATCCTACGTTACCGTTGGGCAGCTTGAATCTGTTAAAAACGAGTGCTTTCTGACTAAGAACATTTCGCCACCTTTTTCTGCGGCAAAAATAAATATGAAGCGAGGGGCTTATCGTGACAGTGGACCATCGGGTTTGTCATTATTTGAGGAGTCTTTTTCAAATAATGATGAGACTTCTGATGACTGTGATTTGCAGTATCGATCAATTAAATGTAAACAATATGAGGGTAATTTACAAGCAGCGAGCCTAGTATCGGAACGAGTAAGCGTTGTCGATATGCGCGATGACTCACGTAGTCATATTGTACCTAGCACTGTCGAGTTGCCGCAAGTTCGGCACAAGCAATGCGATGACTCACCTCAGCATGTACCTACCACTGACGGGCGGCCCACGGCGGCGCCGTCGTATGATCAGCTGACTACAGTCTCAGTCTCAGTGAATAAAGAATGTGATTCGTATGCGCGAGTAGCTACGAGGGATGACAAGGGATGGACATTGGTTCAGAAGAGAGGAAAAAAGTCAAAAAATCGCATGGAGGGAAAAACAGGCACAGTCTTAGTCGAACCTAACGAAATGTTCAGAGCGGCGGAACGGAGAGTGCCGGTTTTCATAACTAACGTTCACCAAAATACAAGCGTATCTGATATTGTGAATTATATTTGTAAGAGGACTCAGGAAACAGTGCGATTGGAAAAAATTACTATTAAGCGGCAATGTGACTACAGCGCGTATAAATTCTTTGTTCCACAAGCCAAACTGTCGCTGTTTCTTGACGACAATATATGGCCACAAGGAATAATCTTTCGTCGCTTTTTTAATTTTAAAGTGGATCGTAAAAATGTTACGTCTAGTAAACAAGACGATACGGCTCGAGTACACAAATAATATGACACACAAACTAGTTACTTTTAATTGTAAAAGTATTAAACGTTCCATAGAACATGTACGTGAGCTATGTATGACGTCCGATATAATTGCGTTGCAGGAGACGTGGCTGTATA
This sequence comes from Miltochrista miniata, assembly GCA_933228765.1. Taxonomy (NCBI): domain Eukaryota; kingdom Metazoa; phylum Arthropoda; class Insecta; order Lepidoptera; family Erebidae; genus Miltochrista; species Miltochrista miniata. Next base: position 20,821,851 of record OW121768.1, read on the forward strand.
GTGAAGACTTGCCCCTATTAAATACTATAAGCGGTGAATTCGGTTGTACTGGTGTGTCCGCGATAGACACTGCGGCGGGCGTGTTACGCGGCAGGCCGTATGGAGGGGTAGCTTTGCTCTGGAGGCACAGTGTTTTCCAAAACGTGATCGTAATTGAGTGTAATAATCCCCGTATTTGTGCTGTAAAGATAGTGTCAAATGAAAGACAATTCCTAGTGATGTGTGTGTATATGCCTACGGATGATAAACATAACCTAGCGGAGTTCACGGATATACTAAGTTCGGTGAGTGCTATTGTAGACAGCTGTAGCGTAGACTGTGTTTACATGCTGGGAGACTATAATGCCCATCCCTACACACAATTTTGTGATGAGTTATTAAACTTTTGTACTGACCAAGACTGGTCTTGTATTGATTTTCAGCGGTTAGGTATATCTAGTAGTACCTATACTTATGTGAGCGAGATAAATGCAAAAAGACGGTGGCTCGATCATTGTATAGTCACAAAGTCAGCTGTTAAATCTGTTCAAAATATTTATGTGAGGTATGACGTATCGTGGTCCGATCATTACCCTCTTGTAGTCGAATGTAATTTAGATATTTTTGTACCAACGAAATGTCACAGCAACTCTCATTGTTTTGATAGGATTGTATGGGGAGAAAGAACACCTGCCCAGATCGATATATATCGACGGAATTGTCATGAATTGTTGAAAAATATTGACTTTCCATTAGAACTACGTAACTGCTGTGACAAAATGTGTAATAATAATAATCATATATCTATAATAGACAGATTGTATAGTAGTATAGTACGCGCCCTTAGGAATTCGTCTGTAACGGGTCGTGAGAATTACAAACCTAGAAAAAAGGTTGTAGCGGGCTGGAACAAGCATGTTGCTCACGCTCACAGGGTGGCCAGGCTGAAATTTCAGTTATGGGATTTGCAGGGTAAACCTGCAACCGGTGTCGCGTATGAAGAAATGGTGGAGGCTAGAAAAATATTCAAATCGCGTTTAAGGTGGTGCCAAGACCATGAAACTCAAATTAAGATGGATATTTTAGCCTATCATCACTCTAATAACGACTTCCGTTCTTTTTGGAAACACACCAACAAATTGCAATGTAGGCCTGGTCAGCCTGTGAGCATTGATGGTGTAAGTGACCCATCAGGTATTGCCAACCTGTTCGTCGATCACTTTACTGTGAAGTCGCCACTTGGGCCATCTCAGTCGACGCTGAATATTGGACCCGATGTAGAAAGAAGGATTTTCTTTTCTATTAAAGACATAGCTGCCGTAATTACGTCTATGTCGAGAGGTAAATCCCCTGGACACGACGGGCTCAGTATTGAGCACCTTAAGTTTGCTGGCCCGCACCTACCGCGAGTACTGTATTTGCTCTTTAACCTCTGTGTGGGCCATGGTTATATGCCGGCTGATATGACGCGTACGATAGTCGTGCCAATAGTTAAAAGCAGGACCGGGGATCCTGCAGATAAAAACAACTACAGACCTATTTCGTTGGCAACTGTTATTTCGAAGGTGTTTGACAGTGTGCTTAATACACAGTTAAATAAATTAATTAAACTTCATGACAATCAGTTCGGATTTAAGCCCAAATTGTCAACAGAAAGCGCTATACTGTGTCTTAAGCACGCTGTCTCTTACTACACGGAGCGCAAAACGCCCGTCTTCGCGTGCTTTCTAGACCTTTCCAGGGCTTTTGACTTGGTTTTTTACGACCTTCTATGGGATAAGCTTAAAAAAGCTAGATTACCGGTAGAACTTATAAATATTTTTAAATATTGGTACAGCAACCAGGTCAATAGCGTGAGATGGGCGGGTGCACTTTCTGAACCATACAGATTGGAGTGCGGGGTGAGGCAGGGGGGGTTATCATCGCCTACGCTCTTCAATCTGTATGTGAATGAACTGATAGAGGAGCTCAGTGGCGCCAGTGTCGGATGTTCCGTGGACGGCGTCTGCGTTAACAACATTAGCTACGCGGACGACATGGCGTTACTGAGTGCGTCTGTCTGTGGCCTGCGTTCTTTAGTTGCCAGATGCGAGTCGTACGCACTCTCTCACGGCTTGGCCTATAATGTAAAAAAGAGCCAGGTTATGGTCTTTGAGGCCGGGAGTAGACAATATGACCTCATACCACCGATTACAATAAATAATCAACCACTACAAAGGGTGTATAACTTTAAATATCTTGGCCATGTGTTGACTGCCGACCTCAGGGACGATAAAGACATTGAGAGGGAACGGAGGGCGTTGTCAGTGAGAGCAAATATGCTGGCTCGCAGGTTTGCACGGTGTTCAAGAGAGGTGAAAATTACACTTTTTAGATCTTTTTGTACATCTTTCTACACGTGCGGCCTGTGGGCAGGGTACACTCGAAAAACTTACAACGCCCTTCGTGTGCAATACAACAACGCGTTCAGGGTGCTGCTGGGGCTACCGCGCTTCTGTAGCGCATCTGGGATGTTCGCGGAGGCTCGGGTGGATTGCTTTTACGCAACCATGCGTAAGAGGTGCGCGTCCTTGGTGCGCAGGGTGCGCGAGAGCGGCAACAGCATCCTGAACATGATCGCGCAAAGACTGGACAGCCTCCAACCATTGCTGTGCCATAGCGGGGGGTGTGCTGCAGGAATGGCCTTTGTAATGTTCTAATTGTGTCTTTAATTTTGTTGTAATTTTATTTTATTGTTATTTTTATTCATTGTATTTTGATTTTATTTTATGCATTGGAATTTTAATTTATTGTAAACTTATTTACTGCAATTTTGATTATTTTAATTGTATTCACCTACTGTAATTGTACTTATTTATTGACATTTTAATTGTTGTATTTATTGGCATTTTAATTATTGTATTTATTTATTGACATTTTAATTATTGTATTTATTGACATTTTAATTAGAACATATTGTATTTATTGACATTTAATAACTGAAATGGTATTTATTGTAATTTAATTTTATTTGCACATAAATGTGTTTTTGGAATATACTAACCTAGATATAAGCACTACTAACAAATATGAGCCATTGTAGCTTTTTATTAAATAAATTAAAAAAAAAAAAAAAAAAAAAAAAATAATAATACATGTTTGTGGTTTGCTCATAAATACCGTTGGTAGTTTTATAATCTAATACGCGTAACAACCGTGATAATTAAAGCTTCAACGCCGCATCTGTAAAAATTGTTGCTAAGTACAATGAACTACACTGTAGTTATTTAGCACTGTTCAGTACTATGAATAGTAAACTGTTTATTATTTCTTTTTCAAATTTAATTTAAGCAGAAAGCTTTTTGGGGGTTTTGTACCCAAAGGGTAAATAACGAAACCTTATTCATGAGACATCGCCATCTGTCTGTCTGTCCGTCACGAGGCTATATCTCAGGAACCGTGATAGCTAGGGAGCTGAAATTTTCTCAAATGATTGTATTGATGCTATAGCAAAAAATACTAAAATCAGAAAAAGTGCTCCCATACAATAAAACATAATTTTTTGCCGATTTTTGGTACGAAACCCTTCTTGCGGTGGTCTGACTCGCACTTGGCTGACTTTTTTTGTAAATATTTTGGAAAACACTAATAATGTTTTAGAGAGTTTACTCATAATAATGTTCTCGAGAGTTCACTCTTATTAATGTCTGAGAGTTTAATTTACATCAATCTGAAAGCTTTAATATAACAAGACAAATTGTGTACCTAATAACGGAAGCTGCGAAGTTTGAGGAGAGTACTTTCTATGTAAATTTTCACATTATTTTGCTAAGGACAGAGCGTTCGTTTGTTAGTCCATTTAATCTCAGTCATGATGTGTACATAACAGAAAATTTTGATACAATCAATTTATTTATTTATTTATTTTTTTATTGAAACACCGAAAATTTTATACATTTATATTATTGAAACCGCTCGCAAAATTTCCGATTATCTCGCATATTATTGAAAGCTCTTTATTAAGTTGAACTACACCAGAATGAGGAACCTATTTCAAAGCAGTTGCCTAAAAATGTCAATTTAAAAAGCAAGAAAATGTACTATACTCTGTAAAATATAGCTTGATCTCTGTGACAGTTATATTAACGTATTCAAAATTTACTTTTAGTTAAAAAGCGTAGAGTTTTTATTTACAGTTTGCACCTCTGTGTTCTCACTCTCTGCATTTCAACCACAAAAGCTTTATGCCGCTGACATAAAGTTTATTCTTGTTTACGTTTGTAGAACTGTCACAGAGATCAAGCTATATTTTACAGAGTATAGTGATTTCTATTTCGAAATTCTAATTTCATAGGTACGTTTTTTATTAAGCAGTGCACCGCAACGCTCAATCTCTGAGTCACCAGGGTGGGATGACAGCGTGACGATCAAAATATACTTAGATTTTATAAACACTGTGTTTATATAATCTAAGCAAATATAAAAGAAATCCGTATATCCGTGGATCTTTTTTTTACGCGTAGAAATCGCTCATGGATGCTATCTAGCTAACTCTGACATCTATCTGGTTATCCGTTCAGGATAAATGGCGTGGCTATATTATGTAGGTAAGTTTGACGTTTTATGAATTGAAGATTTGACAGTGAAGGGTAAACTTCAACGCAACATTTATCTAAATTATACAACAGCTAGGTGATGCCCGCAGCTTCGCCCGCGTAAAATATGTTCCCGTTCACGCTTCCCGTGGGAATTTTTCCCGGAGTAAAAAGTAGCCTATGTGTTATTCCAGACCAATGGTCTGGAATAACACATAGGCTACTTTTTACTCATTTTGTTTAATCATTGTTGAGTTCGTTTGCAGTAGACACTTTTCAGTGGATAAAATTTAAAAAAAGAAGTTTAACGCGGAGAGGTGTGTTTCGATTAGAATTAGATGGTTTTCATATCACGTAGATATCACATTATGGTAACATTTCACGCTCTAACGGCTGAACGGATCTGACTGAAATTTGGTACAGGGATAGATAATGATCTATCCCGTGAAATGTTACCATAATGTGATATCTACGTGATATGAAAACCATCTAATTCTAATCGAAACACACCTCTCCGCGTTAAACTTCTTTTTTTAAATTTTATCACTGAAAAGTGTCTACTGCAAACGAACTCAACAATGATGAAACAAATGATAGATAATGAACAAAGATTAGAATACCATAATCGTAAAGCAACATTGCTTTTCGATCAGGGAAGATCAATATAAAACCCTTCCTTATACTTCAGAGATAACAGGCTTTAATGAAGGGAATGACGAGCACACTTGTGAGTGTCAGTTACAAGACTTCTTTGTATAAAATCATAATTCTTGTGAAAATTATAGCGTCTCTCATAAAATAAAGTTACAATTTTGCAAGCCCGTCATAATGGATAATCCAAGCGCGTTTACAGGTCTTATTAAAAGTAAGCTATTTAAAACTTAACCTGCTTATATTAAAATTGCAAAGTATACAGATGATAGAGTTAACAAGATTCATATCATTTCATAATTCGAGATATTTTCCGATACAACTTTATGAGAAATTGATGCTTTCTACTGTAAAATTTCAGTTCTATATAGTTATAAATATACTGTCAGAAGTAAGGATAAACTGGAAATCAAAAGAAAAGAGCGTGCACAAGACTCATTTGTTCTCAAATTATTGTTTTGCTAAGCCATTACGACTCGGCAAAGGATGGGGGGAGGGAGGTATTTATTTATTTAGAGAAAAACTAATTTATAGAGTAGTTCAGCCCCTTTCCCAGGGTAGGGTTTCTCGTACTTAATCTTGCCCTGTTGCCCCAACAGCAAAGGGGCCTAGCCCACACGTGGATTTCTAATTTTTTAGATGCCAGATTTATATTCTGACGCGGTTTTTAAAATATAGAAAAAAATTGGGGACCAATTTCTTAACATTTGTAATTTGGTCTAAGTATTTATATCAGCCAAAGTAAAGCCCAATTTAAGCATGATCCTTTGATTAAATAACCACTTTCTGCTCACAATCTTAACAAAGCCAATATATTTCTTTATTTGACATTACACTTTGCTAAAAGGAGTGCCATATTACAAGCTTTAACTTCATGTTCTAGATTGCTGTTGCGTCATCTTGTTGGCAAAAACTCCTATAATTTAGCTACCGCACAACTAGTTGGTCGGTCGGACGGCAGAAAAAACAAGACAGGGCTAAATTTGTTGTTCAAGTTGTCTTGAGAATAGAATTTGTTTTGTACTAGTTTATATGTCAACGAAAAATAAATGTCTGTTACATAGTTGCTATGCACTGGAAACGCTGATAAGTATTTACTGCATAACTGCGTAATTCTCACGCTTGCAACTATTGCATCAGCCACGACTCACGAGGCGCCAAGTCAGCACAACGTGCCCCGCAACAGCAAGACACCCGACGCCCGGCATCGCGTGGAGCGGTCACTTTGGACACAGCATCGGTCTATTGTCGACGTACTATTAATTTTTGCACTTATAATTTTTTGTAATTCTTTTTATTAAATTTAGTTTGAAATAAATTGTATTTTTTTGCGTCCTTCGGCTACAGCCTACGTATTTGGCGCAGTCGGTAGGATAGGTATATTCGGGCGCGCCGCGTTCAAGGACTCTCGCATCGAATCCTGTCGGCTCCGTATAGCCGCTGCGCGTGGTCTACAGCCAGAACCAACCGAGTATCCCGAACCTCTCACAGTAAGCAGTAGCCAGAGGAGTATCAAGAAATCGATACAGCAAGAGGTACAAGATATCGCATGTAAGTACTTTAGAATCACTCTAAAATCGCAATTTCCCATTTTTGTGTTCTTTTGTGTTCCCTATATAATCCAAGATTTTCCACCCACGTGAATCTCGGTCCCCTTCTAGGTTAGATAGTTATAGGAATAGAGTAGTAGATTCTACAAGAAATTTAGACAGTTTAAGCAAACCAAATATGGCCTTGCCCGACTCGTCAATAGATCAAATTTACAAGGCCCTACGATTGGTTCCTGAATTCGACGGGAACTCGAACGTGTTAACTCGATTCATAAAACTATGCGATCAATTAGTAGCACAATATGTTAAAAATGACCCTGCTTTCCACCTAACAAATTTAGCGTTATTGAATGGCATATTGAATAAGGTAGTAGGTTCAGCAGCACGGACTATCAACGCTAATGGTATCCCCGAAACCTGGGAAGGCATTAGGAGCGCTTTAGTCAATAATTTCGCCGATCAGCGCGACGAAACGTCGCTATATAACGATTTAGCTTTGTTAACTCAGGGTTCCTTAACCCCACAAGAATTATACGAACACTGTCAAAATCTTTTTAGTACAATCATGACGTACATCAGCCTGCATGAAACAATAGCGAGTACCGCATTCACAGTAGAACAAGGCCATTTTGAATTTCTGAGAATGGCCATGGGTTTGAAAGGAGCGCCATCTACTTTTCAGCGGGTTATGGACAACGTCCTGAGGGATCTACAAAACACTATATGCCTAGTTTACCTCGACGACATAATTGTGTTCTCTGTTTCACTCCAGGAGCACATGATAAACTTAGAGAAAGTATTTCAAAGACTCCGCGAATCAAACTTTAAAATCCAAATGAATAAATCGGAATTTTTAAAGCTTGAAACAGCGTATTTAGGTCATATTATTAGTAAAGACGGTATTAAACCCAATCCGGATAAAATTGCGGCTATCCAAAAATTTCCCATGCCCAGAACAACCACAGAAATTAAACGCTTCCTGGGCCTACTAGGCTACTATCGGAAATTCATTCCCGACTTCGCCCGTGTTACAAAACCAATGACTCAATGTCTAAAGAAGGGCTCGAAAATCACCACATCAGATCCCAATTATATAAGCTGTTTCGAAAAATGCAAAACGTTGTTGACCAACGACCCTATTTTACAGTACCCGGATTTTACAAGAGATTTCGTATTGACTACAGACGCGTCTAACATCGCCATTGTTGCCGTTCTTTCCCAAGGTCAGATAGGCAGTGATAAACCTATAGCTTATGCATCCCGCACATTAAATAGCAGCGAAATTAACTACAGCACAATCGAAAAAGAATTGTTAGCGAATATTTCGTTGCCCACACAATTGTGGGCAACGAAATATTTCCGGCCGTACCTATTTGGTAGGAAATTTAAAATTGTCACCGATCATAAACCCCTGCAATGGGTTATGAACCTTAAAGAACCCAACTCTCGCTTAACCCGCTGGAGATTAAAATTAAGCGAATTCAACTTTACTACCGTTTATAAGCAAGGTAAATTAAATACCAATGCTGACGCCCTTTCCCGTGTAGAAATACATCACGAAGACGCACTTTCCATCGCGGTCAATACGTCTGAGAACCCTCCGTCAGTATCCGGCTCCACCACCGTCACCGCCCATAGTAATGCGGAAAATCCTATACTAGAGATCCCAATATCTGAGGACCCGATTAATAAATTTCATCGCCAAATATCTTTTGTGGTCGTAGGAGACATCAAAAAACGCCCAACTGTTTCAAAACCATTCGAATCCCATACCAGAACCGTCATACAGCTGTCCGAGTCCAACCTTGAAGACGATGTGGTTAATGCAATCAAAGAATATGTACACCCAAAAGTAAGGACTGGTATTATTATACATCCTCCTTTGGCTATGTACAGCATTATACCAATCATCCAAGACAAGTTCAAAAGCTCAGCTATGAACATGGTCTTAACAAAAAAGGAAGTGGAGGATGTTAAGAACTACTTGAGGCAACAGGAAATTATACGCAACTACCACGAAGGTAAAACCAACCACCGCGGTATAACAGAATGTTTTCTTGCTTTATCGCACCGCTATTACTGGCCCAAAATGAAAGATTGCGTAGCGAAATATATTAATGAATGTAGTATATGTGGCCAGGCAAAATACGATCGCAATCCCATTAAACAACGGTTTTCCATAGTTCCTCCGCCCACGAAGCCATTCGAAAAAGTACACCTCGATCTCTTCACTGCTCAGAATGAGAAATTTCTCACATTCGTCGATGCCTTCTCAAAATATGCACAAGCATACCATCTCAGAGACGGTACCGCTCTAAGCGTCGTCCAAGCCTTCCTAACGTTTTGCACCCATCATGGCGTTCCGTATACCATTGTGACAGACCAAGGACCCGAGTTTACTAACGCATTATTTTCGGAATTTACCCGTCTTCATAAAATACAACACCATAAAGTACTCGCACACTCCCCCAACGACAATGGGATAATAGAACGTTTCCACTCGACTATACTGGAACATCTCCGAATTCTGAAATTAGAAAAACATAATGAACCAGTGATTAATCTCATGCCTTATGCTATCCTAGGGTATAATAGTTCCATACACAGTTTCACGAAATGTAGACCTATAGATTTAATCACCGGACACTTTGATCCCCGAGACTCACTAGACGTCGATCTGTCCGAACATCTTTTACAGCAATATCTACAAGACCATAAAAAGCGTTTAACTCAGGTCTACGACGTAATCAACGAGACCTCGCTTCATAACCGTACGGAACTCACAGAAAATCGTAACAAAGATCGCGAATCCGAAAAAGAGTATAGCCCTGATCAACAAGTATTTGTTAAAAATCCTGTAGCAACCAGACAAAAGTTAGCGCCACGTTTTACACAAGATACAGTTCTGGCTGATCTCCCCATCCACATCTATACCAAGAAAAAACGTGGCCCCGTAGCGAAATCTCGTCTTAAGCGATGCCCTAAGGAAATTGTTTTGTTACAGGATGGTTCTCTTACTACTACTGCTCCAACTGACTCGAGGACAAGAAGTAACGATTGACTTTTTGGGCAATGGACCTGGCTTACTCCCATTTAATTTAGGACCTACACGAGTTATATCTCATTATCATTCTTTCCTTAATTACGTTAATTTAGATAGTATACAATCTCAAATTGATTTAGTTAACTCTAAAATGTCCGAGTTTCGACCAAAACTCAACAATAAGACCTCTTTCCTCTTCGAACCTCATCTGAATCACCTTATGTCAAAGTTAAACAAAATCTCTGCACAATTAGAGTCGTTTGAACACGTTCGTCATAAAAGAGGCCTTATCGACGGACTGGGTTCCGTTATCAAAAGTATATCGGGTAATTTGGATCAAACTGACGCCATTAGGTACGACAATGCCATAAAAATACTGCAAGACAATGGTCATAAACTAGAGTCTCAAATCAATCAACATGTTAGCCTCACCAAAACTTGGGTTTTACATAATGAAAAGATCTTATCTAATATAACTGAAAATCAGATACGCATGGTTCGAGTCTTAAATCGAATTCTCGAAAATAAAGATTCGGATTTCGTTCACTATGCCCACATGGCTCAGTATTTAGTCATGTTGAATGATTACATAGATAGTTTATTCGAAGAACTACACAGACTAGAGTTAACATTAGCTTTTATCCGTGCATCGAGCACTCCTCATTCGATAATTAATCTAAGGGAAATTAAAATTATGTTAGATAAGTTACGAATCCTTTACTCAAATAAAGAGATTCTCGATTTAAAACTTAGAGATTATTACGATGTTATTAGGTTAGGATATTTCTATATAGATAACCAAGTAGTCATAGTCTTCAAAATGCCAATTGGCTTCCCTCCTATGTACACCCTTTATAAATTGTCCATCGTTCCTAATAAATATAATAAAATCCTTTTACCCCCCTTACCTTTTATTGCGATTTCTGGGTTAGATTCTATGTACATAGAGGCTGAATGCCCGAAGGTCACCAACTTGTACCTCTGCGAGCAAAAAACGAAGTACAAGATTCATGAAGAACCTGACTGTATCCAGCATCTGATCACCAACCAAGAACTTCACTCAACCTGCAACCCTGTTCCCGTTGTCCTGAAGAAACAAGCTGTAGAACAATTGGACGAAAAACACTACGCAATGAGCTTCCCGCAACCAACTAAGGTCAAGATATCCTGTGGTCACGAAACCTACAAAACCCTTCAAGGAAGCTATCTGGCCATTGTTCCCTACAACTGCCACTTGAAGACTCCCGAATTCACTATAGCAAATTCAAATAACCACATTAAAGGTTTTGCCCTAGAGATAATGCAGCTACCTAATTATGAAGAAATTGAGACGTCAAGCGAACCGCCGATAACCTTAAACTCCATAGATCTAAGAGATTTACATTCCATCAATACTGAGATACTATTACAACCTCCAGTTAAATTAACCGCTAGCGACATGAGCATATATCATACAACGATCCCGATTTATCTTATTTTATTTGGATCGGGTGGCGCTCTCGTTATTATCCTGTTTTACCGACGTTGGCGGCGCAGTTCGAAAAATCATCCACGGAGTACCAACCCTGTGGAATTAGACAACGTGATACCTCCAGGAATCTACGCCGAGATCTCAGAACCCGGCAATATCAGCCCCAGCAAAATAAGAATCGATCACAGCAATATTTCATCATCTCTACCTAAAAAGATTTCGAAATAGTTGCTGATCTATGGGGGGAGGTGTTACATAGTTGCTATGCACTGGAAACGCTGATAAGTATTTACTGCATAACTGCGTAATTCTCACGCTTGCAACTATTGCATCAGCCACGACTCACGAGGCGCCAAGTCAGCACAACGTGCCCCGCAACAGCAAGACACCCGACGCCCGGCATCGCGTGGAGCGGTCACTTTGGACACAGCATCGGTCTATTGTCGACGTACTATTAATTTTTGCACTTATAATTTTTTGTAATTCTTTTTATTAAATTTAGTTTGAAATAAATTGTATTTTTTTGCGTCCTTCGGCTACAGCCTACGTATTTTGTCTGCAAACACGACTTATTAAATGCTAAATGAATGTTCAAAATTATTTGCATTTTATTACTATGCATTCAAGAATTGAATATACTGCATTATACTATATTTAATATAGTATAATGCAGTATACTCAATCCTTGAATGCATAGTTAATGTTTAAGAAATATGAAGCTACAATTACTTAATATTATAGTCAAATAACATTAGCTGAAAGCTTTTATCCCGAGATAGAGTAATTATTAGTAATCATTTTAATCTGTTCACATAAAATTGTATTATTGCCATTTACTCATAAAATGTTACATAAAATTGAACATAAAATGTTTCTCACAAATATCATCCAATCTTAGCAATCAACCCTAATTTTTTTTTAATTAGCGGAGGAGCAAATTGTGTAAGATTTCGTTTGATGTTTTTAAGTTCGTTTCCTTTTCAGATAATAAGTCTGAAGCCAATGAATAGAGGTAGGTAATTGGGAGAGCTTGTTTGATGAGCTTCAGCGATTGAAAGAGAGATGAGATTATTATCGGCGGGTCGAAAACAGTAATAGAAGAGATGGCTTAACCTTGCTTAGTCGTTATTTACTTATTTCAGTACTAGACGACGTCACGCGGTTTCACCCGTACCCGTTCCTGTGGGAATACGGGAATAACATATAGCATATGTTCACCTGGAAGAGTTTAGCTTTTCAACAGTGAAAGAATTTTTCAAATCGGTTCAGTAATTTCTGAGCCCATTCGATGCAAACAAAGAAACAATCAAATCTTACGTCTTTAAAGTATGAGTACCTATAGATGTAAATAACAGCAGAACTATCGTTGCTAATTATCGACTTATTGTAATGCAAATAAACAAAACTCGAATATAATATAATGAATAAAATCGAAGCTGTTAATAATAAATTAATTAATTTAATTGGACGTAAAAAAATGAACGTTTAATTAATTTAATAATTTAATCACTGTCAGTGAAACTACCAGTTCGTTGGTTAAATAAAACTCCTTGAATAATTCGATACCTACAAGAACGTGTTCTTGTAGGTATCGAATTATTCAAGGAGTTTTGTTTTTGGGAATTTGCCAATTCCTATTAATCTGTCTAGATTTAATGCTATTATCCCTTTTATTGTTGTTGTTCCAATGTTTCGATAAATTTTTAGATAAAAAGAAAGAAAATCACTCTTAGCAAGCCTGCCTAATGTCTAATTTAGCTAAGCGAGATATTGCTTAGTATTTGTGACAATTTTATTTACGAGCAAATTCGTGCCTAGGAAGGAATTCCAAGCCTTTGTCCTGGCTGCCATTATATGGTACTCATTATGAAAAGTTGGGGCCTTGCGGGTGTTTGATAATTTCAACCTATACCTATAGCTAACCTAGGTTCTAAAGCTCAGCTACCGTTTGTAAAGGATGGGTGCGATTTAACTATTCCTATTACTGCGGCTAAGCTAAAATAGATTGCGTTTGAGACTGCGTACATACATACATAATACATACATATAATCACGCCTTTATCCCCGAAGGGGTAGGCAGAGGCATAGTTTGCGCCACATTTCACCTTCTAGTTTTATGTCCCACGTAATAGGTGGAGAGCCTATTGCCGTGTTGAAATGGACAGGCGCAGGTCCCTGCGATCCGCAGTTGAAATTTTTCAAGCCGCCCATGAGGCCTTCAAATTGGCTTAACGATTGTCATTTTACTGTCAACCGGGTTTCATTTCGAGTTTTCCTTCTCTACGCAATGGATCTTTTCGCGAAAGTGTTCCATTAGTCGCCTCTTACGACACGCTTGGGATGTATAGGGGTGGCAACATGTTGTACTCTTACCCGTCGTAACAAGGGACACCGTCGCCACAAGGGGTTTGAGACTTATACACATTTTAAGATAGATATGTGAGAAACAATGTCGTTATGTAGCACTGATATTACCATTCAATTAAAAAAAAACGCTGCTACATTACCTCCTACATTACAAACATGAGATATTATAATGTTGAATGTATTCCGGCAGGAAACGACATCGCGCTCGGCGACAAACATTGATCGATATTGTCAAAGGTGAAAAAAGTGTTAATATTAAAGCCTGGGTTTTAAAAATAGACGTAAGCAAAAGTAACCATAAAAATCATAAATCAGTCAACTAAATAAATCAAATATGAGCGCCGTTAGCCTTTCGTCATATACGTCTGGTTTGTAGGAATTTAAAGATACGAGTACCACTTCAAGTGACAGCTAATACCGGTAGAACATAACTAATATCATTTACAGCTAAGGTCAGTTGAAAATGCAAATTAGGCATAGGTATCTAAAAATAGACTTAGACATGGCTTTGAGGTAACCTCAGTGTTAATAGCGTGTAAACGTCTATTGTTAACCGGTTGGTCAACAGTCAGACAAACAGTAATAAATTATTATGTCCGGGATGAGAAATACAATTGTAAATAAAATGAAGAAAAGGCTTTTTCCATGAATTTCATTAACTACTAGTACATTTCACTGACAGACGTCATAATTTAATTTGGTAATAAATTCTGCTTTCACTGAAGTACTGGACATGATTAGAATTTAAAGACCTAGCTAGGCTAAATTGAGTCACTGAAATTGTTGTTTGTCCATTGTTATAAGATTATAGCAGGGTGATGATAACCTGAAAAACTAGTAACGTATTAATAAATAAAAGTCTTTCAATGCCATCATTTCACACTACAACTCTTGAATTTTTACAAAGAGAAAAAAATACAATTTTAAAATACTTATACAATAATAACATTTTAAAGGTTGCCTGGCCGAAATTGTTTTAAGCGATAAAGCCGCCCATTGTACTGCTATTCTGTTTTAAATTTCTATCCGGTAATACTATCTCGGCGTACAATAAAGTGAAAATAATTAAAATAGAAGTTTACATTTTGATGCTAAACACGATGAACTATCAAGCATCTAAAAAAGAAATCGTCTGACTAGAAACAGTAGACGCTGTTTGTTTACAAAATACTCATTATAACAAGAAACGCTCGTTTTTAATTAAGTCGAGTACAGCATTCACTTTTATGGACGTTTCTGATAAAAGATTATACTTCTTTCTCTACATAAAATGAAAATGTTTTCTATGTAAAGTGAAATAGTAATAGCATCTTTATACACAAATATAAATTCTGAGTAGTCGTTTAATTTTGTATTCTTCAATTTCTTTATAATTTCTGAGGCACTTCGCTCCCACTCAACGGAGTGATCTCGATTATAAAGAAAATCTGCCGTTGACAGTTGATATTATTTAGGAAAATTGTACACTGGACTACAATAAGCTAGAAAATGTATGTAGAGATGTTGCTAATAGAATATCAAATAATGTTATTTGTTGAGAACTAAAATCCGTGGCATAAATACCTCTGGTTGTTAGCATACAACTTACAACATTATTACAATATAATGCGGGTTTAGCATCATTTTATGTATCTACGTTACTTGATACGGTAAACATTCCCTTCTATACCTTCGTAAAATTACTAACAATCTGCTGATAATTAACTTAGTAAACTAGTAACTTAGTAGACTCAGATGTTATTAAAAATGGTAAAATGAATGTGAATTCTGTATAAACATAAATAACAACCGAAATAATAAAATGCCCGCAGCTTCACCCGCGATGGCGCTGTATGTGAAAAATGATTTTCCCGCTTCTCTGTTGAAATTTTCCCTGAATTTTCTTTGCTATAAACCTCACGGAGCCCGAGACCTTTCCAACGAATGCAAAACCGTGGAAATCGGTTCATGCGTTCTGGAGTTATAGCGTCAGGAAGGAAAACCCGACTTATTTTTATATAATAGACAACCGAAATATGTATCGTTTTATAACCAAAATCATTTTTACACAAAGGACCCACCTCTTCGCGTGAAAAACTTCCCCATTTAGTACCTTTTCGCATTAAAGTACGAAATATAAAAAAAGCCTATCACAGTCCCCTAGCAGTCGTGCAAAATGAAATTATATTTCCAAAGTAGAGATTTCGCATTTACATGAAAAGAATGTTGAAACCATGGCATTTGTACCCCTGGATTGATATCGATAACTCAAGATTTTATTCATTCGTTAGCTACAGTTAGCTGCGTTTTAGTAATTTGAAAACTGTATAATAGCACATAAAATACAGTTGAAAGTCTATATCTAAGTCTATACCAAATTCCAAAATGGTATATCTAGCTGTACCACACAGCTTCGCCCATGACATTGGAGTTCTCGTTATACCCCCACTACTAAATTCAAATATTTTTTATGAGACGGCGTCATTTATTGACATTTTAAGATTATGCTCCACCCAGTTGGATAATAGTTAATTTCAGCTAAATCGCGTAAAAATAATATGGGTGGTTTTTTTTCGGTAAAATAATTTTCTAAATCAGATTACAAACCTAAAACCTCACAAACAACCTCTTTATAATATTAGTATATTATATTACGCGTAACTTAAGATGTTATTTCATGCCGTGTCAGCATAATTCAATGTTGACACCCATTACTAACGTACGTTTCACTATGAACACAAGTCACATTAGCGGAAATAGGATTATACATCTTGTTAGCATAATAATTGCATATTTAGGATGATGTATGACTTTAGTCATTATCTTATTAGCCGAGAACATAATCATAAATTATAAAATTATTATCAGAGTATGCGTTTTGAAGTGGCAGTGGGCCGGCCACATCTGCAGAAGAACCGATGGCCGATGCAGCAAACGAGTTCTGGAGTGGAGACTTCGACTTGGTACACGTGGGGTAGGACGACCCCCTGTGAGATGGACCGACGACCTGGAGAAGGCTGCAGGGAGTGACTGGATGCGGACGGTGGTAATGTAGGAGGGGCCTTTGTCGTCTAGATCCCATAGAACAAGTTAATATTAGCCTTATTTGGGCTAGATAATGTTGTATGAAGATGTCCACAAATATTTATTTATTATTTATTGATTGATAGTCATAAAAATATAGATACATTATACCCACAGTCGTTTTATATATCAGTAAATTTTGTGCCCCATGGTTGTCGTAAGAGGCAACTAAGGGAACACTTTACAAAAAGATTCATTGCCTAGAGAAGGAAAACTCGAAATAAAACCCGGTTGTCAGTAAAATGACAATCGTTAAGCCAAGTTGAATGCCTTATGGGCGGCTTGAAAAAATTCAACTGCGGGTCTCGGCAACCTGCGGCTGACCATTTCAACACGGCAATAGGCTCACCTCCTATTACGTGGGGCATAAAACTATAAGGTAAAATGTAGGCGTATACTATGCCTCTGCCTACCCCTTCGGGGATAAAGGCGTGACTATATGTATGTATGTATGTAAATTTTGTACAGTAAAACATTTTTAAAGTCTCTCATTAGACATGTTTCGGCCGACTTGATGAAACAACTAAACCGTCACGGTAGCCATCAACGTTTGTAACTCCAGAGGCGCTAGATTTGCGCTGTCGAGAACATTTCATTGATCAACATGATTTCGAATTAAACCGGATGTTATGACTGAAGTATGTACCTAGCGAAGATTAATGCGATTAAAATTAGTAAAAATATGTTATTAACCTTAGTTGTAGTGAATAATTCAGCCGTTTATGTGCAAATTATGCAGATTTTGCGGATCAGGTTAAATCTAGCTCGGCCATGTGGTTCTCGTGTCTAGTAGTAATTACAGACACGTGAATATTTATGATGTGATTTATCTGCAAAGTGAAACAATCATCGGAAAAGATGTACTAAATCACGTTGCTTAACTCGCTGAGCGATTGCGCTAGGAAGATGACGTTATCAAGAAATTTATTCAGTTTTTTCATGGTTATACTGAAGAACAGTTATATCTTTAGTGACGTCACGATTGTTTCCTATTCCTAGTTAGGTTTTGTTTTTTATAAATAACGAAAATCGGGTTATTTTTCTAGCGTCAGGGAATTTTACTAACTTTCTGCCTTACTAGGTATAATTATTAAAAGGTGTTTCCGATATGCTATTTTGATAAAGATTCGGTCGGGTAATAAAGTTAAAAGGATATTTATCATACATTTCAGACATGTTGTTACTTTTGCAACCGTTATGATCACGGAAGAAATCCACTTAACCCTATTACTAGCATGCGAGACTTGCACTTTGGTAATTTTGAACGATCTGATGTGCCAATTAGGTTACACCAAGCTGCAGCTATAAACTGACTATTTCATTGGTATTTAACATGTAGTGCGAATATTGCACCGATATCGTAAATCCTCTAATGCAGTAAATACAGGAACCCAGATTTGTCAGTATTTCTATTAGGATGACTCCGCAAGGTACTTGCTGGACGCGCTTGACGCTTTGCAGAGACGTGCTATCCGAATAATTGGTTGTCCCGAGGCGACGGGAGACCTCGAACCGTTGGCGCAGCGAAGAACCATAGCGTCCTTGGCTGCCTTCTACCGAATGTATCACGGCGAATGTTCTGAAGAGCTCTTTAACCTGATCCCACCCTCTCCTTTCCGATCCCGTACAACGAGTGCTGGGCAGAGATGCCACTCACACATAGTGGAGAGAATCTTCGCCAGAACAGAGCGTTTCAAAAGGTTCCTCTGTCGAACTGTAAGAACCAGGAACGATCTGCCCGCACACGTGTTTCCCTCATCTTAAAATCCCGGGTTCTTTAAGAGGAGCGTGAAGAGGCACATCACAAGGCCGCCAACTTGAGGACCACTGTCAGAAGTGGCGCCCAATCGCTAGAAGCGCCACGGCTTTCCATCAGGCTAGTGGCGACGTCAATTTGGTGAGCTAAATATAAAAGAAAAGAAAAATTTGGATGACAAATTTTCTTGGAGAATATTAATAAAGATTCTGCTAATAAATTGCATTATCGCCATGTCGAGCCATGAAATATCTCTAAGGTTACATAGTGCTATTAATAGACGAACAAAGTACTTAGTCATCTGTCACTGATTATAAAGATATATTATACTGTCTCTACATAAGCTATGGCAGAAATAAATCAATCTTGAATACTAATTTCTAAGCCAATCAAGAAAGATCAATTATTGATTGTGATCAATATTACAAATCACAGATAATAACGGTGACATAAAAAATACAAAAAATTGCAAAATATCTAACTGTTATAAAGAGTCAGTAAATTTGTAATATAAATTGAATTAATTATCGTCAGAATCCGCATTGAGCATCATATTATCAAATTAATGCATGAAATTAATGTGTAAAAAACACAAGACATCAAACGCGTCCTTCAAGAACGTTATATAATAAAATAGCTATAATTTATATTCATCTCCGCAAAAGAAAACCACAACCATAAAATCTATTACAGTCCACGTAAATGCGGCATGTACCGGATGTTACAACATAATATTATGTATTAATTGACTGACCATTGCTAAAATCAGAAACAGAAAAAAAATAACCTATCATACTAAAATGTAATAAAATAAAAACCACAGTCTATAAAGCGATGAAAATCCAGATGGCACATTAAATTCTAATGAGACAGTTTGGGATATCCAGCGAAGCTTCCTTATTTCGTAGTAAGATGTTGCCCACTCATAACAGTTAGTTCTAAATGTGGGTTAATTGGTTTTGACCCATATCGATCATTTTATAATATATATAAACCCATTATACCTGTATAAAATCCGCATATCTGTTTGTTATTAATTTAAACATATCTACTACCTGATACTCGTATCGTACGAATGAGCAAATTGTAATTGATCTGAACGGGTTAGAATCTACATAGATAAATCTCGATATGACGGGGTTGTCAATAAGATTAGATCTCTGCCAGACAACAGCTGAATAAGACTACATCGCAATATTTAGATCGTTATAGGACCAGATTTATCGTGACGAGTGAATAGTCATTATTTTGTGTTTCGAAGTATGTACGAGTATCTACAGTAGCATCAACAATAAGCATCGTTCTACCTAGCTCTCTAGGAAACACAATTTAATATTAACAATATTCACATTTAACAACTTAAAATCTGCTTTTATAAATGCTTCTTTCACACAACTCTCAAGTTCATTAAAAATCTCTTGTGTATAGTTTCAGTTATATTTAATATAATTTTATTTATTTTTTCTACTGCACTTCAAAGAAGTAATAATATTATAGTTGGTTTATATTGTCTATCTAAATGAAGTAATGAAAGGTTGCCTGTAAGAGATTGCTTTTTAGCGATAAGGCCGCCCTCTGTACATGTATAAAATTGTTATATCTTTCTCTTCTGTATGTTTTATATTGGTGTACAATAAAGTTTATTCTATTCTATTCTAAATTTTAAGGGGTCGATGCCATGCCATTTATTATAGGTTCTGTGACTATCTTTTGCCTACCTATTAAATAAAATGAGATTAATCATCTGTTGCCTCCATAAATAGTCATTAAAAGTTTCCCTCTAAGTTGACTTTAGGACTCATCACAGAAATTTGAGCATGTCTCTTATTACAAGTGGAAGCTTGAAAATTTGTTGTCACTCGGTTATGATACTTTTTTTTTCCTTTTTGATCAGATCAAGATTAGATATTTATTATTTATTTATTTTGAATCAGATAGCGTTGTGTGAGATGTCCGTGAATATTTATTTATATTATTTATTTTCAAACTGCTTTATTATAATGATAGACCCAGTTAAATCACTGTATTTTTAAAAACCCCCCGAAATGTTCAAAGGTGCTAATTCAGAATTATTTTGTTTTCATTTGAACTACAGAAAACAACTGATAAAAAGGCTTCTCACCCATTTCAACGTGCCATCGTCGAAGATAACCTTTCTTTGGTTAGCATAGTTTTTAATGTTAATATCTTTTTGAAAGCCTTGATGAAAATGTCATAGATTGTCTTTTTCTATTTGGCTCCTCTCCCCAGAGAGTCTTTAGAGCATAAACTCTATATTAGTACAATACATTCTTTAATTTTAATCATATTTATGTGATACATACCTAGTCTGATGATATTACTTTTCTCAACATTTAATTTTTTCTTTATTTCCATGCCAGATAGACCGACGACCTGGAGAAGGTCGCAGGCAGTGACTGGATGGGGAAAGTGCTACACTTTGTCTCAAGTTTGTCTCAAGAGTCTATGTGTTTCTATGTATAATATGTATGTATTTAGAAGTATATAAGTATTAATATCCGTGGTCTGATACCCATAACACAAGCAGGTTATTCCTAGCTTACTTTGGGATCAGATAGCGTTGTGTGAGATGTCCGTAAATATTTATTTATTTATTTATACATACGTACAGTAGAATTATATATATAAAAATGGTATCCATACACGATAATATGTTGGTTATAAATTTCACATTTCATACTCTTATGTTATGTAGCACTGTTTGATAATATTAAGAATGTTATAGGTACAAGAGATATTTGTCCTTAGCTGTTTAAAAATTACACTGAGAAGTGATAAAGAAATTCTAACAATAATTGGTTGTTGCTTTCGCATGTAATCAAATACGAATATTATTATGTTTTGCTTAATTTAAACTGAATTACCTATTAAGGATTTTATAATTATTTATTGAAAGCGGTTGCCTTTCTCGTAAGGCAGTTTTTGATGAGGCTTAGTTGCCATGGCACAAAATTACGATGTCATCTGGCAGGGCCTTCTGGCTAAGTCCCATGATACCAGAACTGCAGGCGTCGGCGTCGTTCCATGTAGAACATATGTTACATTAGAAGCCTGGCAATCGGCTAACCAACGTACCTAGTTATTATGACTCTTTTAATTTTTGACTTATTTAAGAGACGCGGTATTACAGACTTGAAGATTATGAAGAGTTGAAAAGAGCTCGAAACTTTTTGTAGAAATATACATACATACGGTTTTTTTTTTTTTTTAACGTGAGGGAAAATCCTCGTAGGATGCTATGCCGGACTCTTACCGACTAAAAAACCTCACGTAACGCCCAACAGTCTATGGTTGAGAGCCCCGGGTAAGCCCTCGGGAAGGATGTCCCGTGACTCCCAACAGACCTACGGCCGCCAATGCGGCCTCGCCCAGGGGGTGGTTCGGGTGCAATCCCGCGTCTATGGGGGTTTCGGGTGTGACCCCGCTTCTAAGGGGGGGCGTGTGTGAGTGCTCACGTCACGCTGCCGTCATGGGCCTACTTCTGTAAGGACGGTGAGCGGCCCTCTCACCGTCCTCAGACCCCCGGTCATGGAGGCCGATAGTCCTCGGCGAAGACACGTCGGCGGCGCCCAGGGCGCCGACTGCGGAACTCGGGTGGGAGAGATCTCTCCCGCACCCGGCCCGCCGCCTCCTTCGCGAGCATGACCTGCTCGCAGAAAGAGGCGGCGCAGTCCCACTTACTCCCGCTGGAGAGCATGGCTCGCACCATGGCCTCGAGCGAGAGAGTGAGCTACATACATACGGCTAATGCCAATTCCTTTTATTGAACTTCGCTGTCGCGTGTCGTGTCTAAATCAACCTAGAGTTGGTCGTTCTCCTATTAGTAAAAGTATTCTATTTTTCGCGTACCGAGCAACTAAATGAACATTTTTTTTAGTAATAGCTTATAATACAGGTTAGTAGGAGGGTGTTCGCTTCTGCAGGTTCGATAAGGAGGTTACAACGGTTCCTTCCTACGTCTACAAAAATTGCGCTGGCTAACTCTTTACTTCTTCCTATCCTTGATTATGCCGATGCCAGCTTTTCAAATCTCGCCGAAAACCAATTAGATAAACTTGAGCGTCTCCAAAATGTTTGCATACGATTCATATTTGGCTTGCGCAAGTATGATCATGTTTCACAGTTTCGTACTCAGCTCAGGTGGTTGCCTATACGACTTCGCCGGAATACTCATATTTTATCGCTTTTGTATAACATTTTATTTAACCCATCAACACCATCCTATTTAAAAGGACGTTTCGAGTTCCTTTGTAATTCACATGACAGATGTTTGAGGTCATCGGAAAACCTAAAACTAAATATGCCACAGCATTCTACAGATTTTTTTGATCGCTCTTTTACTGTAACTGCAATAAGGCTATGGAACAAATTACCCTTTGAAATTAGACGAGCTGAGACTTTACGTAAGTTTAAACTTATGGTTAAGAACTTCTACTTGACATGAGTGTTAAGCAATCCTTTGCTACTTTATTTATGTGTTTATTGGTATGTATTATTTATATATTATCATTTATGGGTATTATTTATGTATATAAGTATAGGTATTATTTAGATATGTATATTATGTAGATATAGTGATAAGTATTTATTTGTGTTAAGTAACATTTTATTTATGCGTTATTGAAAATTTTACTTTTTCTTTTTAAATTTGAACGCCAACAACTACCAGTTATCAACTTACATAATTTTTCCATCCAAAGGTTTCCTGGCAGAAATTGCTCTAAGCAATAAGGCCGCCTATTGTACTGCTATTTTTGTAACATATTTTTACTCTGTTTGTTTATTTTCTTGGTGTACAATAAAGTATAAAATAAATAAATAAATACATTTCTAACTGTACTGTGTTCAGAGTTTCAACGTGGAAGTCATAACGATTGCTGTTAAGATATATTTTATTGGTGTTAAAAATAAAGATAACATTAAACGTTTATATTGAGTAGGTCAGAGCTCAAGTAGTAAAAAAAAATGTTTCTGCCTTTGTCATTAGAAGAGATGAATAGGTGGGATATTAAAAAAATACGACCCTGTTCTGTACGACTGCCTCACGACGGGTCAGTAAAATATGGAGGAGTTGATCTACAAGCGTACATAGATTAGTTGTTGTAAGTATACCGCTTTTTACGTGGCCGTAATAAATGCTGTTATAAATGTCATAAAGAGCGGTTAATCTTACTTCTTACTATCTTACTTCTTACTAATATTATAAATGCGAAAGTTTGTGAGTGTGGATGTTTGTTACTCTTTCACGCTCTAAAGTCTAACGGCTGAACGGATCTAGCTGAAATTCGGTACAGGGGTAGATATAAGTCTGGAATAACGCATAGGCTACTTTTTATCCCGGAAAGCAGAAACGGGAACGAAACTTGCCGCGGGCGAAGCTGCGGGCGTCAGCTAGGTAATTTATAAATATAGAGTCGAATTAACAATTGTACAACGAGTTCTAAAAATGTAAATTCTACGTTGCAGCTTATCCTTATCTTATTATTTTGTAACTAAAGTTTCCCTAAATTTATTCAGATTATGTTTGTTACGTTATTATGACGACAAAGTATATCTTACTTCTTACTAATAATATAAATGCGAAATTTTGTGAGTGCAGATGTGTGTGGATGTTTGTAATCAGTTACTCTTTCACGCTCTAACAGCTGAACGGATCTATCTGAAATTTGGTACATTATAGTCTGGAATAACACATAGGCTACTTTTATCCCGGGAATTAAGCTCCCATGGGAAGAGGAAACGGGAACAAAGTTTTACGCGGTTGTTGTTTCAGGCATCAGCAAGTTTAAAATATAAATATGCAAGAATCGATAAGTATCGCTATTCATGAGTATATTTGCTTATATCAAAAGCTGCATAACTGGTGGCAAAGATAAGTACTGACACAATATTAGGTATTTCAGATTATTTGAGGATATTTATGTTCTCAAGGATATTTTTATCGATCAAGGAAACCTTTGTTAAATGTGTTGTATCTACTTAAATTTCAAAATTCTCTATTTTGTTTGAGTATAGTTGATCATAATATATGCCACATTGAATTACCTGTAATTTGACTTATTTATTACTGAATAGTATAATTATAATATATGGTGTATCGTATGTTTAATAAGTTGTATCTTGTCTAATTTTATTAAATAAGTTTAACATAGTTATAAGATTTGTACGCCATTTTATTGGCAAAACATAGAGAACATGACCATAATATATTATTATTAACAACTTTTTGTACCTATGTTTACGAAACAAATTTATTGAATTGAATTGATATGTAAATAATGTTTCTAAAATATTTATTGTTAAGGGGCGCGTCCGTAAAATGTAGAAAAAGACATTTAGGATTTTGGAAATATTCAAGAACTCACTTCATTAAATGACACTGAAATGTCACTCTAATTTCTTAATAGATAAGACTATATTAGCACCGTGTGCTATTTAGAAAATAATTATTTATTTACGAAAAACCTCTGGAAAATCTTCGAAATTTACCTTTGTCAATTTGATTATTCCTGCTATTTCGATGATTTTTAATAATATTGAGAGGTGTTTTTTCTAATGTAGGTTCCTAAATAATTTTGTAAAAAGGTCACGGTGTTAATGTAGTCTCATCTATTAAGAATTTAAGGTTCCATTTTAGTGTTATTTAATGAAGTGAGTTCTTGAATATTTCCAAAATCCTAAGTGCATTTTTACGGAGGTGCCCCTCAAGGTTAATCGTCCTTCCAATATTTAGTTTCGAGAAGCTACTTCAATTTTTCCTAACTATTTTATGACGCATTTTAGTTCTGTAGTTTTCGTTTACTTTAATCTTTAGGTAATTATTAGATTAGTTTTATTAATTCTGTTATTATTTAGTTTAATTTAATTATTGTAAATATACATGTCAGATCAAATGCCATAATGATAATATATTATCTACTTTGAAGTACCTTCTATTACGAAGAAGATACTGATTTATTATATATTAAGAATTAATGTTAAGAATTCATCTCCTGCATCAGTCACCACGTCTGTAAGGATCTTTTTTCTATGTTGCCACAATGAATCTAATTTTAGATACCTAGTACTTACTTAGTTTTCAGAAAATCGTTCGCTCAATAATATAAAGCGGTATAAAAATCTAAATCCGTATTTGTCGACCAAAAGATGATATTATAAAAATATCAGCATGTCATATCCGCTATGCAAATGCAATAGTTAGTTCTAAAAATAATAGGTAAGTAAGTATATTATTTTAAATAACATCGTAAAACTGACTGACCAGTCTGGGGGCAAACTCTCATTAATATGAATGTAACAAAATAATAGCAGTGATGCTCGGTCGAATTTGAATTTCATAAATATTTAAGTCTTATCCATCTAAACTCACATGAGGAAAAATACGATTTAATACTAGCTTGATCGGCTACAAAACTAAAATCTGATTTTTATAATATTAAAAGTCAATGACTGGCCCCTTTTAATAAATCTCATAACGGGTTAGGTAGTATAGGAAAACTAAGACTGAGAGTTTCTTTTTCGAAACTTGGCGTGCCAAAATGATGGCGCCGACCTGATGCAAGGCCATAGCAACATTACGATTAAGGGGGATACCCTCCAGTGTTGCCACCTTAGCCCTTTTGGGGCAAATCTAGCTCTTTTTGCTGCAGGTGAACTCGTTGTTTAATGATTTAGCCCGAAAAGGGCTATCTAGCCCTTTTCATGTTCTTAAAAATTTTACACCAAAATCTAAATTGCACCAAAATCGGAAACTTGCAGCATCGCGATAACGTCCAACTGTCGTTAAGTATTTGTAACATAGATATTGTTTCATTATAATTATTTTTGTAGCAAGATACCATTTGTTTTGTGGTTTGGTTCTATTCTAATGGTTCTGTTAAAATTTTGAATGGATAAATTTGTTTTATTTTAGTTTGATAAAAATCTACCTAAATAATATCTTAAATTACAGTACATTTTTAATAATATTATTATGTTTTAAACAAAAAAAGAAATACATAATTGAAATCAATATACAACTGTTTTTAAGGTTCCGTACCAAAAGGGTAAAACGGGATCCTGTTCATGAGACTTCGCCGTCCGACTGTCTGTCTGTTTATCCGTGACGAGGCTGTGATAGTTAGAGAGCTGAAAACTTCACAGATCATTTATTTTTGCTACCAACCACTATCACAACAAAAATCAGAAAAATAGTAATAATGAAAGGCTCCCATACAATAAAATTGATTTTTATCTTGTTTTTTGTTATGGAACTCTGGATGCGCGAGACCGACTTGCGCTTTGTCTGTTTTTTTTTAAATTTTTCACAGCAGCCCTTTCTTTGGTAATTTGTGCTAAATCTGGCCCGATCTAGCTTCGTCGATTGCCCGCTTTGCTTAAACCAAGGTGGCAACACTGCTACCCTCACAGCACAAAAGATTATTGAAAAGATAATTCCACAATCTAAGCGTATACCTACTGCTGTGCCAGCCTTACTGGATGTAAAGTGTAAGGCTGCGTCAGGGTTTGCAAGTAAGAGATCATACTATAAATTTAGAAATGGACCGACGCGACGGCGACGAACTGAAATAGGTCTCAAGGAGTGACTGGATGCAGAAGGCGCAGGACCGTGTCATGTGGCATAATTTGGGAGAGGCCTACGTCCAGCAGAGGATTGCTATGTTTTGGTACTATAAATTAATTATATTCTTTTTTGAACACGAATACGAATTTTGTACTAATCATGTCGTACAAAAAAGCAAAGCGGGAAAGAAATGGTTGTAAGTTTATGTCTATATCTTATAAGATATACTTATAATAATTTCAAATATATAAAATATAGGTGATGTTAAAGCGGTCGGAAGCGACCGAACAAACATTTAGAATTTCCTGTGATAATTATGAGAAACCTGTGAAGTACAGCAGTCGTTACTTTCCTGGACAAAGTTCGGAAGAAGAGGGTGGAAAGCAAAAAAATATGTCAAGAGTTAATGGGCAAACTGATAGGGATCAATCTTGGCATATGCATATTGATCAAATAACAGGCCTTTTGATAAAAAGCCAGTTGAATTGGAACCTTTAACCGACGAGCGTGTGTGAAAACATGGAATGAGAATAGAAGACCGATAGAAGACAATCTATATTTTGAAAGATTAATAAAACACAGTAAAATGTACTGACTACTATGCCTGATGTAGGTACCTTTTTTTTTTGTTTAACGTTAGGGAAAATCCTCATGGATGTTATGCCGGACTCCTACCGACTAAAAAACCTCACGTCACGCCCAACAGCCTGTGGTTGGGAGCCTCGGGGAAGCCCTCGGAAGGATGTCCACATACCTATCTCTAATCATTTCGGTAATCAGAACACAAAACTAATTTTTTTTATTCTCTTACGTAGGTGTAAAGTGTAATTTTAAAAATCTTGATAATAAATTTCTATACGCATATTTAATTTATTAGTCAGTTTTCTAAACAAGAATTGGAATATAAAAATAACGAATTTAGAACTCAATTGTTATTCTGCCCAATAATTACTCACATAAATTAATTAGTATTTAATGGTAAGATAACGTATTTCAGGCAAATACTTATTCAGTGTTTCAGGTTTTTTACATATACTTACGTAAACGTAACGTAGGTAAATGTATAGTACCTACACTAGCTGACACACGCAACTTTGATTGCGTGATAAATGAAGAACCGCTCGACCGATTATGTGCAAACTTCACAGAAACCATCTACTAAAATAGTCCAAACAAAGCCTAAACATTGGTTTGGATAGGTATCTAAAAGTGACATTGATTTTTCTATAATATATAGGTAGATTACGTAACAGAATAAAAATGTTAGTTTTGTGTGTTTGTTAAAAAAACAAACATTTTTCAATACTGCTCCGCTCTAATTTGTCTAAGCGTGATATTATAGATGTGGCTTAAAACCTTTCTCAATAAATGAACTATCGAACTGTAAAATATTTTATGAAATCCAACCAGAAGTTCTGGAGATCCTAGCGTTTAAACAAACTCTTTTGCTTTTTAATATTAATACTGATATTTAACTGTCAAAATTAATGATAATTAGCGCATAATATCGGGCCCTCATATATTAAAATAGGCATCAGGAGAACAATACTTTGTTCACTATATCTAGCTTCTTAGCCCTGCGGCATCCTTCCGAGGGTATACCCGGGGCTCCCAACCGTAGGTTTAAGGTAAGGTTTTTCTTTTCGGTAGGAGTTTGGCTTAGCATTCATGTAGGAATTTCCTCATGTTAAAATAAAAAAAAAGGTTTATATCATAAAGGTTGCCTGGTAGAACTTGCTTTGAGCAATAAGGCCGCCCATGGTATTGCTTTATATTTTCCTTCCATTTGTATATGTTCTTGATGTACAATAAAGTATATAATAAAAAAATAAATAAAGTGCTAACAGATGTGTCTCCCTCACTACTCTAACAATAAGAAAAAGAAACTGGAAAACTAGGGTGACAGACCGTTATAATGTGCTCTCATTACTCTAGAAAACAATATTTGCCTGTTAAAAAAACCCAATAAATTCAAGAACTCTACTACCATACTGCCTAGAGCTTTCTTCGCTACATTTAATATCACAATAATAAATAATAAGCTGCATGGATCATGTGAGATTTTACTTACCTTTGTTTTTTCTTTATCAAAATTCTCCTAACTTTACGACCGGGACGTGCGATTTGTGAATGCTACCGAAGATTATACTCGTATTTCTTTCAATAATACAACTTTTTTTTTACCATGATGAAAATCCTACAGGGATGCTATGGGCGGACTCTAAGCACACGTATCCTACCTAAAAACTCTACGGTTGGGAGCTCCGGGTAAGGCCGCGGAAAGAGGTCCCCTGGACTCTCTATGATACTGCTTAATATTGTTTTAATAATACTACAGTTGAATTTTACAAGTTATAGGTAGGTGAAAAGCCTGGTGATATGTTGAAACGGACAACAGCAAATTGGAGTCAGTAAATAATGCTAAAGCTATTTTGAAGACCATATTGGTTGTGAGACTGGAAACCTTTAACCTGCGGGCGGTGGCGGAAAAAGGCTAGAAAACGAAATTTTTTCATGCGCGTTATCGTAAAATGCAGTATAAATTGCAAAATTTTATACAAACTGTAACTAATCAAATTTTTTATCCTCTTTTAAAACTCGTTATTGATTAAATTTACATAATTTATACTTTTTAAATTATTTTGTAAAATATTAAAATAACCTTTGAAAACAGCAAAGAGATATGACTCAAATGGTAATAGTATAAATTGCAAAATTTTATACAAACTGTAACTAAACAACTTTTTTATTCTCTTATAGACCTCATTATTGATTCAATGTACATAATTTGTAAATTTTTTAAAATTATTTTGTAAAATATAATAGGTAATAACTTTTAAAAACAGCAAAGAGATATGACTCAAATGGTGAGATAGACACGTAGTTTTTCAGTGAGACTTAATGCTGTATCGTCTTTTTCTTCTTCTTTTTTGAAGAAAAGCACTACCTACTGCAATTCTATTTCAGGGCCTTGATAATTTACCTTCGTGTATAGTGGAGTCAAATAATCTATGAAAACCTTTTAAAAACCGGTCTACTCACTGTGCCTTATGAAGTTTTGAGAGATTTCGGTGGTTACGGCTGAACTTTAGAATATACGCTATACGGGCTGTATAACGCCCGTCACTCGATATTCAGGCATCGGTGATGTAATATTACACTAAAACTAACTCTATAAATCTTTGTTGCACTCAACATTATTTATAAATTTGCCTGGTGCACCCCTATCCGCGCTTAAGGCTGTGCTGCTGTCTGCGTCACAGTTTGCTAGGCCGTCATGGCAGTTCTGAAGTTCAAACTGAAAACTTGCTGAATTGCTTTATATTATTATTTTTTACTCATTGTAATGTTACGTGCAAGGCATATACTAGTAGTAAGTATAATCAGAGTAGATTCTGATTCTATTCTGGTATAATGATTACTGAGTGGAATAAGTAACCAAAATGTTTGTTGTTTTCATATTCAAATCTTGCCACTTTATTATGAAAATTAGGAAAAAAAAATACCTAACTATTTATAATTTTTAACTTTCAATGTTTAATTTAAAATATACACTGTGTTCCATTGTAAAAATATTATAAAATTTCAAGCTATTTTTAAATTACTTTTGTATATTCAAACATATTCATAAAGCGTTATGCTAGTTAACCGTATCTAATTATAACTTTACGTAGGTAATTAAGAAGCAACACATTGCTCGTTGCAAAGACAAGGTTAAAGTTGTAGGTATAAATACTGTGAATGTTCAAAACTTACTTTTAACCAATCCGTCGGTTTTTAGGCAAGGAACTCTGTAACCTAAATATGTAGTTATGGAGCCCAGTTAATAATTATTTATAGGTATAATAAGTTCAAAAGATGTACGTTATGACCTTAAACATGAAGGTAATAACAATTTGCTTTTTTTAAACGAAAAACACGTTTCCACAGTAATTATAGAAACGGCGTCAGCTTGCAAGAATTATCGTTTTCAGACATTGACAATTTAAATTCTTTTGTATGCAAATTTGCATAATCCGCGTCAAAACAAGCCATGTTCGTTTGAACAGCTTGAAACTAACAACGAACTAGTAAACGATCATCGCATTCGATA
Organism: Miltochrista miniata; assembly: GCA_933228765.1. Lineage (NCBI taxonomy): Eukaryota > Metazoa > Arthropoda > Insecta > Lepidoptera > Erebidae > Miltochrista > Miltochrista miniata. The sequence goes on from OW121768.1 coordinate 20,852,982, forward strand.
TGATATTTATAGAACTTAATAATATTTTTTTACTAATCACTTTTGAAACAGGTTGAAGCGGCCGATCACTCAAATCACTCACTATTTTTTTTCACTTCACTACACAATATGTACGTCACTTTTATTATGGATCCAATCCCAGATTTGAATTTGGAGCGCGGAAGACGACAGCGATTTTCCCGCGTAAACAAATAGGCGACGTGTACGCCCCCCACAACGGTGCCGAGCCGACTGGCTCGCTATTGGCTAAGTAAAGGTGAAGCTAACTCAGATACATTTTCGCCACATAACCTTACCGCAACTGGTTTTGAAGCCCGTTAATATAATAACTGCCAAAAATAACACGGTATACGAGTACGTAGTTATTTCCATAATTTTGTAAAACAAGTATTATTATCTCGAGGTACTTTATCTGTAAACAAATATGTCGTGTCGTAGTTTTGGCGTTCTGCCGCCACGATAATATTCGTTAGGTACCTTAAATTGGACGTTAGCTGTGTATCTACCCTGTATCAAAATACTGTTTGTATATACTTATAATATCATTATTGCTTCCTACTTATTATTAGATTTTATTATTGTTTAGTGTACATTAAATAAACAATTATTGAATAAGTTGGCAAATCATCAAACTCGTATACTTACCTAGTAATTACCTAATGAATCCGGTAACTCGACACAGACTAGGTTGATGTTCATTATAGAGAGATAGAGATGAATGAAAAAAAAAAGGAATAACGCACAATGCATACCAAAAAAAAAACGAAGTCGATGCTTACGTCAAGAATCGATTGAATTTGTAACATACAGAATGAAAATTAAATATATTTGAATAATTTTAAATATCTAAGATAGGATTAGTATACTTATTGAAAAACAAAATTTGTTTCAGAGTGGGACTAGAACTTGGGACCCTTGCCTAATAGGAGCAAATTTCTAACCACGGAGCTACCTACCACACTGAGACAGTCTCTATAAATGTATTTATAAGAATAGTTGAATATACAAGTACCACAAAACTAAAAACGGATACGGACCTATTTGTTTTTGACCTGAAAACGCGAATCACCTTGCCACAGACAGGGTGTTCATCCTCACACGTTGCATCCTGGGCGCTCGAGCACGGTGAGATTCGACGTACGCTTGGATTGTGGAATGATCTCCCTGCCTCGGTTTTCCCAAACGCCTACAGTATGGGGTTCTTCAAAAGGGGACTTAGAAGGTTTTTACAGGGACGGCAGCGCGAGTGTAGCGCCTCTGGTGTTTCAAACGTCCATAGGCTTCGGTGACCACCGGTACATCTGGTGGGCCGTATGCTTGTCTGCTACTTGAGTGGTATAAAAGAAAGGAATACGGTTGGACGAGAAACTTGAAATATAAATGAGACTTTAAGTATTTTCGATTTTGTTCATCTGTGTTCAACTTCATTAAGTTTAATTTTTTGTATATTTTTTATATTTTAAGCGCGCACCTGACAGTGACCAACAAGTTCACTCAGGTCACTGTGAGGTTCACGTTCAACTAAAGTTACTTGACTGCTGTGAGGTTTAGTTAAAATTACTTGGCCATTTTGAGGTCCAACTAAAGTTAGGTACTTGGTCATTGTGAGGTCCAACTATAGTTAGGTACTAGGTCACTGTGAGGTCCAACTAAAGTTAGGTAGGTACTTGATCACTGTGAGGTCCAACTTTAAGTTTAGTACTTGGTCGCTGTGAGGTGCAATTAAAGTTGCTTGGTCACTGTGGGGTCTAGTTACTTGGTTACTTTGAGGTACAACTAAAGTTACTTAGTCACTGTGAGGTCCAACTAAAGTTACTTGGTCACTATGAAGTGCGAACGTTGGGTATCGTCGAATCAGGGTGTCAGTATAGTTGACGCGCATTGTACAACTTCACTTTGATAACTTTTCCTTCGCGCGACTACGGTACGTACAAAAGAGTATTTTGATTCCCTCAATTCCAAATTAGTTCTGTTGAGGAAAGAAATGAATCCTATCCTATTAATTTTATAAATGTGAAAGTTTGTGAAGATGTTTGTTTACTCAATCACGCTCTAAAGGCTGAATGTATTTGGCTAAAATAGAGAGTACTCTATTTCAGCCCATATAACACAGTAGTGTTACAGAGATAGAGTACAGTCCCGAAAAACACATAGGCTACTTTTTATCCCGGGAAATGTTCCCACGGGGAGCGGGAACTGGAACCAAATTTCACGCGGGCGAAGTCGTGCGCATCAGCTAGTGTGCATTAAATCACAAAGATTGTTCTGATATTTTTTTTTTGAAATAATGCTAGCACCCGCAGTTCCTAATATTTCCGTTAACCCCTCTTCCAGTGAAGCTAAATTGTTTGTGGAGTAAGTTCACGTCGATATTATAACAAGATTAGAACCAGTCTCCAGGCTGCTTTCCCTTTAATCTTGTAAAAGCCTTAAAGTCATTTCTAAAAGACAGAGTGATGCAAAGTCAATTAAAGACTATGGATGCGATGAAAAGAATTCAGCAATGCATAATATTCTATTTATTACAACTGGTGGTAGTACTACAGATAAAGTTTTGTTTTTCATTTCCTTTTCTTACTTATTGGTTCACAAGTAGTGGTGATTTCGCGCACTTATTAAATTAGTGTTTGAAGGCCTTTACTACCGGTTGTCTTTTGAGATTACAATTAAATACTACCTGTGATATACTTAATTTTAGATTAAAATACTGGGTTTCCAATAATCAAATATTAGTATTTTAGTGTGATCATGTTGCGTACGTTTGTCTGTTTGTAAGCGTGAACGACCGCGTATATCATAATTATGATGATCATAAAGTGATCAATGGCTGTATTAAAATTATCATAATTATGATTATGTAACTTTTATTAGGTTGCTGTTTAGCAGTTACATGGTCCCTCGTAAATGTAATGGCCGATAGAAGCAACCCACCACCAGCAAACTCTGACCGCGACCATGGGCGCTGCAACGTGTCCGTAACGTCATCGGTTGCATGTAAGTAAAGGCTTGTACCAATAAAATTTGAAACGTTTACCAAAATGGATAAGTGGTCACCAAATTACGTTTCCAAAAAAACTAACTGTCGACCGTTGTAGACTGTTTAAGTATAAATCTATCGAAATCACCTACTAAGTATAAATAATAGGTACCAATAGGTTCTGGCGCTCGGCGGCCGCTGTCGCGGCACGCTCGCTTCACTCGCTCACCTTCGCACGTTAATGGTCACAGTTCCAACCTAACCTAACCTTGACGCAAATTAGAACTGGAGTTTTTGGTGTCAATTAATTAATCCATTTTGGTGACCATTAATCCATTTTGGTGACCACTTAAAATGTTTCCGTAAGTAAAAAGTAGTTTCGTGTAGTTCCGAATTCTATAAGTATGACCGATGGAAGCAGTCTGAAATCTGAATTATTTGTCATAATCAGCAATCTACTATGAATGTCTGTCTCAACGTTAGTCGATTGCTGATTATGACAAATAATTTTATTCTGCTGTCGGATATGTATTAAACATATTGTGACAATTCGAAACTGAAATATGATGAACCAACAAAATGGGCCACAACAAAAACATTTTATTGTCAAAGTGAACAATACGCTTCTCGGCTATAGTTATAAACGTGCAATTCTATATTCTAAGAGGAACAAAAATTATAAAAATGAAAAGCTGTCCTTATTTAATCTTTTTTCCACTCACTTCAAATCTTTATAAAAGTCTGGTTGGCGTGTGCGTATTTCGGGATTTAAAAAGGTGTGTAATGTATTTGTATTCGAATGTCATTGTCAAATATGTCGATGTACTCGTACTGCACATAGCTACAGCGTATGCCAATGTTCTATTTTAATTTCTATTTACTAAATAAACAACTTCAAACAGGAACCGAACTAATTTATTTATATAAACACACGGCGTTATGTCATTTCGTTTTTGGCAACAGTTTATAGAGAGAAATATTGCACCGACGTCTACGTAACATATGGCTGTCACGTATGTGACAGTTTCTAGTTACATTAAGTGCACATGAATGGTAAGACCACTTTAAGTAATGTTTAGTATGTGGACAGACAGAAACAATCACTTAATGCGTTGGTAACGCTTTTGATAGTTATGGATTTAAGAACCGGCCAAGTGCGAGTCAGACTTTGCCGGTTTTTTAAATACATATTACAAAGAGTTTTTTATTATTTTCTGTAATTTTCCATTTTTATGCTTTATAAACGTTCTAAAGTATGTAGCTTTGAAGTATTTACAAATATAAGTTATAAAAATATTTATTTGTATCGCCGATAAAAGTATACATTATAGCTCATATTATTATTACTATTATTTAGTATTTGATGTTATAGCGGAAACAGAAATACATTATCTGTGAAAATTTCAGCTCTCTAACTATCACGGTACCTGAGATACAGACTCATGATGGACAGACAGACCGACGGATAGCGAAGTCTCATGAATATTTTATTTTTAAGTTTTGCCACCCATTAAGTATTAGTATAAGAGATTACTGTTAGCGATAAGGCCACCCATTGTACATTAGTTGATACGCAATGTCTGTAATTTGATGATTAATGGGGTACAATAAAGTATTTATTATTATTGTTATTAAATACTGATTCGGGTTTATAATCATTTAATTACTTCTCAATAAATCTTTAATATATTATTGTAATTGTTCCGTACGTATGTTTGTCACCTAACTACACCCAAACGGCTGAATAATTAGAATTGTTTTTTTATGTATATTTCGATGGATTTCTGAATAGATTGAAAACAAAATATGTGTCATTTCAGACTATAATCTATTCTTGGCATAACTTTCGCATTTAAATCCCTACCAAGAGTAAGTGAATAAATATTATAATGCTCAAATTAAATTGACAAAAACCGTATAGGTTTTTGTCACTATTTCTAATAATTCTCTTAAATGAACGATGGTGTGTGCGATGAGTTGCTTATCTTATCTCTAACCATCGAGTACAATAGATATATAATAGTACCGAAGATGTACAAAGAAGCCTTAACATCTATGAAAGATGATAGTCTGGACTTAATAAAAAAATACCGCCATTTAAAAATGTTAAGAGTACGTTACATAAAACACGAAATGTGATAAAAATATGTTTTAATGAAGTCCACATAGTAATAGTACCACCCCAATTTATACACTTTCTATTAGCAGATTACAAAGATGAAGATTATAATTTTTAAAATTATAAGAATTTTGATATTTTGTGCAGGGTACATGAAGTCTCGGAAGACGGAACTTCTAGAAGCTGTCCGAAACCTTTCCTACAAATTTACACTATACTTATATTATGAATAAATACTGATTGTATTATATCTTCTACCGAGAACGATTTTAGATTGATAAAGATTGATAGATACCACATCTATAGGGTAGGCCGAGAGCTTATCTGCCACTTTGGTATAAAAAAAAACATTGGCATACAAAAGATTGTGCCTAACATGATCAAGGTTTCCTGGGGTATTCTTACGAGGACTTACCGGGGCTCCCAACCGTAGGCTGTTACGTGAGATATTTTAGTCGGTAGGAGTCCGGCATAACATCCATGCAGGATTTTCCCTCACGTTAAAAAAAGCATGATCAAGGTAAAAAAGTTTCTTATTAGTTGTAAAACGAGAATTGGTAGATAAGTAATGATAGAGAGCCAGTAAGATAAGATTTTATTTATTTATGCATACATATTCATCAACCGCACGCTTGCTTTCAAAGATACCTTGATGTTTTGTAATTTTTTCTGCAAGAGGTCATCTATTTTTGACAGAAAATATTACGGAAACAATGAAAAATTTTAAAAGTATACTTATCCAATAAATAAATATATTTAAAAGCTAATCTACAGTTTGTCTATAAAGTCGTGAAATTAAATGAGGGCGCTGCTGAATGCATGTATGCAACCCTATATAGTACGACTAAAATGATTTTGATACGAGGAGTTCGTTCCGAGTAAAATCTTACTAATATTATAAATGCGACAGTTTGTGAGTGTGGATGTTTATTACTCTTACACGCTCGAACGCTTAAAGGGATCTGGCTGAAATTTGGTACAGGGATACATTATAATCTGGAATAACCATGGCTACTTTTCATCCCGGGAATAAGTTCCTACGGGAAGCGGGAACGAGAACAAATTCGACACGGGCGAAGCTGCGGGCATCAGCTAGTGAGTTAATAAATAAAACACATTATACATTTTTAATATTGTCTCTGTTTTATTGAATCAGATCCAGAATAAAGTTATTGAACCAGATCCAGAAGCCCCGGTCTAATAGCGTCTTACAACCCACCAGCAGGTGCCTAGCAGTCCCAATTGCTTTGCCACAATCATGACTGTAATTACATGTTTTATCTGTAACTTTCCCCCATCTGACAAGGATTTTTTTGGCGCAGTGCTCAAATATTAAAATCGTCTATTTCTTTCTTAGCCGACCTTTTCTGTGTTTACCAGGAGTTTCAAACTTTCCTTCATTAGTAAAACCTTCGTTAACTATTCGCCTAACTGTACTCTCTGATTTTCCTGAAAAGAGTAAATAAAGAAAATTAATTACATATTGGAAACAAACTATTGACATGAAGCAATTAATTCAAAATAAAAATTGGTAGAAAACCAGATTGAACTGAGTATCAAAAATGTAGGTCATACTATAAAATAACCATGTTGTTCTAACCACTGACTTACATTATAGGTAGATTGTAAGTTTAAGATTCTAACCTAAAAATATGCAAACAATGCCTTTTTTTTGTCTCCAAATCCTAAATTCAGTAAATTTGTAACTTCAGACAGATTCAAAACAAACAATAACACGATTACATACCCACCAAAGACGCTGTTCGCTCATAAACATCCTCAAAATCCCACAACAATTGTCCAGATTGGTACTCCGCGAAACATCACTGGAAAACTTTAAAAATCACTTCCTGCGCACCACTCCGATTTTCTTTACTCATTTCTCAAACCTTTATGCGTACTTTGGTCTCAATTTGTTGCAGTTTAATCAAAACATTAAAGTTACGTGAGAGAGTAAACGAAATTCGACGATAGCATTGACAACTGACGTACTTATGTTTCTTGTTGCCAGTGTTGCCACACACATAACTATTTTTAGTTCCTCAAACATTCATTTCACGACTTTATAGACAAACTGTAACACGCGTTGAACTTAATATTTGTTACGAGGATTCATGGAAAATTATAATTATTTATAGTCCTGCGGGAAAGGTTCCTTTTACTTGACATTTCGAGAGGGACGCCTATCACGGGGACGAGGTGACTGATGCCTACTCACTCGAGACATTTAACGGGAAAGAAAAATGGGTACACACGCTCTCAACATCAATTTAAATTTTAAAGCATTCACAACCACGTTCAGTACAACACTGACCCTGTTTGTGTGACCGTTTTATCTGCTGAAGACTTAAAATGTGGTTCGTGCGTTACATTCCCACCACCGAAAAAAATGTGTGATCCATAAATTTTTGTCTCGAGAAGTGTGGGTGTTGGTTTGCCGGATTTTGGTTTTTGTTGATAGAAGTGAGAGCAGTTTTGAAGATAACTCGTGGAGATGCATAAAACGTGTCGACTAAATGTCACGTTATACAACGAAGTATTGCACATTACTTACTACGAGGATAAGAATACGTACTACATATATTATCCTTATCTCGTTCTTTGAGGAGTTCGAGTCGTCGCGTCGGTCCACCGTAACAATTAGGTTACTATTGTGAGCTAGGATCGATGGATCGAGGGTGTGTGGTGGATTCTTCCTCACCCTGCCTTACTTCATAAAGGTATAAGTCCGAACTCGACTGCAAGCAGCATTGCTGTCGCGGCGGCAAGGCGACAGTGTCGCGCAACACTGAGTGCAGTCGCGACGCTGCTGCCGAGCTCGGAAAGATTCTAATACAAATCTGTACAGAATGTTTGGAAACCAGTGGTGCTGTCGCGGCACTGCAGCGACCGCAGTGCTGCTTGCGGTCGTGTTCGGACTCATACCTTTAAGCTACTTATTTCCACTTTAAAACGCTTGATTTCATTACTTAGGATTTTTATTGTTCACCATTATGATGTGCAAATCAAAGAAGACTTGCAAAGTGTTTGAATATGTCATGGCTCTTCCTGCTTTTCGAGCCAAATAGCCCTTGGTGTGTACCTATACAATGTAAATCTCTGATGCAACCAGTCATATGGGTATGTTGAAATTATCATACTTGCTGATATTTATGCAATGTTTTTCCCCGTACGGAACCACGGCGCAATGAAAGACATAACATTACTAATTAAAGTTGTATTTTACGGTGTTGTTGTGAAGTAAAAACTGCTTCTTATGCTACAAATAAATGTCTTTATGATTTCACAATATAAGTCGAACTCCACATTTATTCTTGGACGTTCTTGTTCAAAAAGGCAACGATGACTTTGTGTATTATGTATTACTTGTTAATGACGTAGGTAATTTGTATAATTTACTCACACACTGTGCAATTTTTGTCCATTTTTACTTCTACTGAATTTTAAAAAGGTGTGATTCATAAAACAACGTATCATCTGACCAAAGAGTATTTCTTACTTCTAAGCAGATTCACTGAATTTAATGGAAGTGTATATTTCTGTACTCAGCTTATAAATAGCAACGCGATAGATTGATTATATCTTACATAAAATCATTTAGATGATCAAGAGGATGACAAATACATCATAATAAACAATCATGATAAAACTACTATCATCTGGCATGACCTACAAAGTACAAGAAGCCTTGCCAACAGGAAGATTTGATTGCTCAACCCATAAAATGTTCACGCTAGGGTGCTGTTCTTTCTACTATAAACTAATAATAATAAAATCTTCTGTTTACAGCGCTGTAAACATAGATATCAGCAAGAGCTGTAAAAGTGTAACGAAGGAACAAGGAGTCTATTCGTTTTTTACCCTTTCATGAAGCAAAACTATTGATAAAAATATTCAGGAATTAATACTATATACTATGTATACTTGTTTCTTTTTTTAATATTTAGGGTAGTTGAATACCTATGTCCGTTTGACATTTTATATGCAACTATTATATCCAATCCAGCATGGAAACGCGAAGAGTGTCTGTGTGATGGGCACTTTTGCGTCGGAAGCGGTTAGGGGCGAATTTTATTTAATAAGAGTGAACTGAAGTTTAATGTTATCAGTTTGGTATTGACTTATAGTAAATAAATATTTAATTTATAAATGAAATAAATATTTGTGGACATTCACACACAACATCATCTAGCCCAAATTAAGCTAATATAAGCTTGTGCTATGGGATCTAGACGACTGATAAACATACTTATATATTTCCAAATACATACATACATATTATACAGATAAAACACCCAAACTCCGAAACAAACATTTGTGGATCATACAAATATTTGGACCGACTCAGGAATCGAACCCTGTCGGTATTGATACCGCCTGCGGCGCTAGAGGTCGTCCTCTAGCGCCGCAGCCGGTATCAATACCGACTACGCCACAGAGGCAGTAGTAAAAAGTTTGTAGATACTAAGGGCCACTTGCACAGATCAGAGTTAACGTGTTTAACTCAGAGTTAACTGCTAACTCGAGCTAAATCAATAATTTGTCTTGCATCAACAAGAGTTAAAGGCTAACTCAGAGACAAACTTTTAAATTTTTAACTCGCCAATATCGGTGAGTTAAATCGCCTAACACTGAGTTAGCTACTGTCAAATGTATCAAGGAGGATTGTCAAACAGCGCTCCACACGCTGGTGGAAGTGCACGGCATGGGCGCAAGAGCGCCAGGTCCTCGTGGTGGGTCTGGACGTGGACACTCTCTCGCTCGAGACCATGTGACCCAGCGAGAGTAAGTGGGACTGCGCCGCCCCTTTCTGCGAGCAGATTATGCTCGGCTGGGGCGCCGCCGACGTTTCTTCGCCGAAGACTATCGGCCTCCATGACCGGAGGCCTAAGGACGGTGAGGAGCCTGCTTCGTCCTTACAGAAACAGGGCCCAGACGGCAGCGTGACGCGAAGGATTCAACCCCCCCCCCCCCCCCCAAGAAGCGGGATTACACCCGAAAACCTCTCTCAAAGACGGGGGATAGCACCCGAACCCCCCCCCCCTCGATTCTTTGTTTGTTTGCATCGACTAGGCTCCAAAACTACTGGACCGATTTGAAAAAATCTTTCATTAGTGGGAAGCTACACTCTTCCCACTGACATACAGTTTCTTTTATTCCCGTTTTCCCACGGGAACGGAAGCTACATGGGTGAAACCGCGTGATGTCCTCTAGTGTATACTAATATTGTAAAGAGGAAAGATTTGATTGTTTGTTTGTTTGCATCGAATAGACTCCGAAACTACTGAACCGATTTAAAAGATTCTTTCACTGTTAGAAAGGTACACTATTCCCGGTGAACATAGGCTGTATTTTATTCCCGTATTCGTTCGTGTAGGGTTTTCGAGATGGGTATGATGAATAAGTATTCTGAGACTTTATGTATATAATATATAATTGCAGATTGGTACAAATACAATCCGATATACGATAGGACCCATGGCGTGCTGGGCTGGGAGACGACGACATCGAGTGTTTGCGCCTCGGTATATAAAACTAATGAGTCAGCAGTGTCCCTACACACGGGAACTACGCGGGGTGAAACCGCGTGGCGTCCACTAGTGTACTATAAAGTATTCAGTTCATCTGGCCTGCCTATTGATACTCATCAGGTATTTTATATCATGTACCTGAAGACATCTCAGTTCTACTGCCTCTCAGTTATAAGAGATCAATCCATAATACAGATTCACTCATTTCATGTTTTACCATTTTAGGAGGAGAAAGTGCTGAAATCTTTAGGAACAAAAAAGGATATTTTTCAATTAATACCCTGGCAATCTGTTCTGCTGGTTTGAAATTCAACGATGTCTTTGCACGTAGGCATGGATCAGCTCAATACTCACACATTTGGGAAACCCCAAATATAATTCATCTTGCTATATTTACATAACAGCAAATATAATTATATCGCCACTACATCACACAGTAACATATTATCACTAGATGTGAAATGAGGGGCACGAAGACATGGCTTATTTTCCATTTTTGTATTATTTATACATTTTTCCGAAAAATTCTAAATCTATGCATTTTTCAGATAAACACAATCAAAAAGTGACACTGACGCATTACAAAGTCACAAAGCATTCAAACAATGTTAAAAAAATTAAATGTACGTGGATGACATACTACGTTCATATTGTTGAGACAAGTCATACGTAGCAGACTGTAGTGTAAAAGAGATAGAGACACATGTTCCATTCTTCGTTCTAACATTTGTGTGTAGTCGGATTGCATAGAGCGACACAGACTAAAAAAAATAGTTCAGTTCACTGTGAGTTAGTTAACCCCGTGCCATTTTGCAACTGTGCAAGACGTGGTCAGAGTTAGGAAGTTATTTATTTAACTCAGAGCTTACTAACTCTACATTTATATGTTTAACTCGACTCTCCGCGCAAGTGGGCCTAAGAGATGATTATACAATTATACAGGGTACCTAAATGTTTGATCACATTAAAGTACCCTGGTATACCGGGTTTCTAAAATTCACATCTGAATCAAGAATGAACCAATTGGATTTCGAAGATCTCCCAGCTGTTAGTAAAAATAATTATCTCAGAGGCAAAATTACGCTGACAACAGCAGCATAATATATCATTGTAAGAGTGCCAGTTAAGATATTTTATCAATGTAGAGTGCCAACGTACTCAATAAACACAAAATTTCCCTAGTGATTTTGAAGCAGTTGTATCTAACGGAATGCTGCATCTAAGCAGGATACTTATAAATGTTTCTTTTTTACAAACTTTGCTGTAAAATTCACAAAGTTAAAAAAACTTCATAACATAATCATTTTTATATTGCATTCCACTGCCCCAATATCTGCCCTTAAAAGTAATTTCAACTTCATAGGGCATCTATTTGTATACGATAGCTAGGTAGGTATTTGAAACGGTAGCATTTTTTTATTAACTAACGTGCGGGAAATCCTTTATGGATGCTATGCCGGTCTCCCTTTTTTTTGTATTGTTTAACGTGAGAGAAAATCCTCATGAATGTTATGCCGGACTCCTACCGACTAAAAAAACCGATTGGTATGTATAGTACCTTGAAAAATGGCACGTTTCTTCCCAAACAGGTGCATGGAATCACTTTTAATATAATGGAGAGAATCTTTATCAGAACTCAGCGTATAAAACAAATTTTCGTAGTCGAGTCAATGAAACTGGGAACGTTCGAATACGTATTTCCCTATTCTTGCAACCCCTGGTTCTTCAAGTGGAACGTGAAGAGGCACATCAATTTTGGCCGCCAACTTTAAGGCCACTGTCTTGTGATCTCGAGAGAAGTCCTCAGTTCGGTCATTTTTTCAACTAAGTATTAAAAAACTCTCACGATCTTCCAAATATCGATCGCCGCCATCAAAAACCTAGGCACATACTCAATCCTATCAAGTTAATTCTCTGGTGTATCGACGATGTCAATTTATACGCGGCTTATTGGGAATTTATTTGGAGGATCGTGTCATGACGCGATATTTCCCCCGTCTATCAAATTTACCTTATTTTAATCGACATATTCTGTTTCATGGTGATGTCAAACTAAAATTAGGTAGTTGACAGTGAAACTCGAGAGGATGAGGGTAAAATTTTCCTCACCGTGTTATTACGAGAATGTTATTTTTAATTAGCGCGCATCTTTGTTTACGTAACAAAGACGTACACGGAGATAAGAGAGAGAGAGGGAGAGAGAGAGAGAGAGAGAGAATGGTATGTTTACTTATCAGGTTCAAAGGAGCGTGCAAAATGGAACTACAATTTTTTTAACAAAAATAAACCGACTTCAAACAAAAACAAAAAAATTAAAAATTAATTTAAATAAGCACAAAGTAAAATAAATAAATGTTCACGGACATTTCACACAACGCTATCTGATCCCAAAGTAAGCTAGGAATAACCTGCTTGTGTTATGGGTATCAGACCACGGATATTAATACTTATATACTTTTTAAATACATACATATTATACATAGAAACACCCAGACTCTTGAGACAAACATTTATGGGTCACACAAATATTTGTCTCCGGTGGGAATCGAACCCACGACCTCCAGCGCCGCAGGCGGTATCACTACCGACCGCGCCACAGAGGCAGTAATAGGTACATAAGTATATCGACGCTGGAAAGGCAAACTGCATTAACAGCCAATTTGGCCGAATATGAGTTATATACTGGGTGTTTCTTTTAGGGTGTCAAGCCGCCACTAGCTGGTAGCAGGGTTCCATAGCTATCGATTTAACCCCCATGTATGTTCTACGATTTTTTGTAGTTTTCAAGATATAATTTTTTTCGTTATTTTTCCACGTGACTTTAAATAATTACAACTTCTTTTTGGTTCGACTTTTCTTGGATATTTTTTTATTATTATAATGCCTATTGATTGCAGTATTATGGACAAAATAATCTCCTTCCTAACTTTGATACAAGATGTAAAAATTTTAATCGATAATAAAAAAATAGGGAATTATGCAGAACATTATATCTCGAAAACCACAAAAAATCGTAGATCATACATGGGGGTTAAATCGATAGGTATGGAACCCTGCTACCAGCTAGTGGCGGCTTGACACCCTAAAAGAAACACCGTGTATATCGTTAGAATCGCCTGATTTTTCTCTTTCGGTTGGTCTAGGTAACGATTAAATCTGAGCAGTTAGGTGGTCGTTAAGACATCGGTGATTTTCGATATTTTAGTATATTTTTGTGTTTTAAATCCACTCATTTTTTGATTTTGGTTAATAAAGCGCCCATGACAGCAGCTAAATACTGATAAGTCATTTAGCCTGCACATGATTTAAGAAATCATTATTTAACATTTAGCCATTCCATTTTTTGAAATTTTCAAGGCATAAAACATTTTAGTGGTTGGTAATTATTTTAGAATTTCAAAATAAGTCAATTTACTCGTCAATAAATTTTAGTTTATTGTCGTAAAAACCCTTTTACCTTCCTTCTAATTGCAAAATTTAGGACGTTAAACCAATTTTGTCGATGGCCGTTACTAATAAATTGGTCGATAACACAATTTTATCTGAAATTATTTTGATGTGTTTAGAGCACATAAGCTACTTTGCTTAATGCAAAATTCATTACATTAGTGTGATAAAATTGCACATTAATAATATTTAAGCTCTTGTAGCTAATGTCACTCAAAAGTGGGCACATGTGTCCGGAAACAAGCATTGTCTCAATAAAATTATTATTGTTAAATAAGAATAGAGTTGTAAGAATTATAATATTGTAACACCTACATAATAATATTTGTATAATGTAACAAGGAAGAGCGAAATTTCCAAACACTAGCACTCAAAAGCTTAAATGGAAATTTCAACGACATCAATGTACTAAAATAATAAGTTACTGATAAATAAAGATTATAAATAAAGATTATTATAAAACCACCAAAAAAGAAAGACAAATATGAAACAATGGCAGTTAGACGATACGTCAAGATCGTCGTTTGCAGTTAGACCGCGGCTGTTAGCTAAGAGCCAAACGTTCTGTTGGTACTTCAGCCACCTATACGGTGTAAAACTGGGAGACTACACACATTGTCACTAGTCATAATTGACTAGTGACAACGGGTGTCATCTACCACAATTATAACGAATGCCAATTTCTGGACATTTGCGAAGGCAAATATCTGCAGCCGATATTTGCAAAAATGCGAAAACCTACTTATTGAATTCCAAATTTGCGTCACTTCACTTCACACGTTACAAAAATTGATTAAATTAAAAAAGTATATTTATTAGTATTACAGCTAACGGGATATTTTCCATGTGTTATTGAGAATATTTAATATTTCGGCAAATGGTCAGTATGTGCATCTTTATCACAAATGGACCACTGAATCTGTTCATAAATACCATAGATGTGTTCAAAGAAAAAAAATATAAAGAGGAGAAGAAATAAACACTTCCAAAGAAGAATACAGAAATGAAAGTTGATTGCGGACGTTCTTCGTGGGGCTAAAAGCAGCCACACGCAGCAAGACTTATAAGACGCTTTTAAGGTTAACCTCTGCAAACATAGCGTAGCGTCCTACGATCTGGTTAATATAAAAAAACCACAATCATTAAAGTAGAACACCTACGATGGAATATCCAGTCTTTCTAGCTCTGCAAGGCAGCCGGACCAAATGGCGCAAGGAGGCGCTGGAGCGGGGCCACATGCCTGCGTCTCGAGAAATCGAGGCTCAGCGGTCCCAGCTCCACCAGGAAACCATGGGGACCTGGAAGGTGCGACTTGAGCAGCCAAAGGGGGATTCGCCACAATCGTGGCGATCACACCAGTCATGGATAAATGGCTTTTTTTTTCACTCGCCAAATTGACGTCGCCAGCATCCTGATGGAAAGCCGTAGCGCATCAAGCGATTGGGGGCCACTTCTGATAGTGGTCCTCAAGTTGGCTGGAGAGGAGACACGGTACTCTCTCCTACCAGTTGTCACAGATGCTTACCGGGCACGGGAGCTTCGGTAAGTATCTGTGGCGAATACACCGGGAAACCACGGCTGAGCGCCAGCACTGCGGTGAGCGCAGCGAGGACACAGCGCTTCACACATTGGTGGAGTGCACGGCGTGGGCTCAACAGCGCCAGGTCCTCGTAGTGGGTCTGGAGGTGGACACTCTCTCGCTCGAGACCAAGGTGCGAGCCATGACCTCCAGCGGGTGTAAGCGGGACTGCGCCGCCTCTTTCTACGAGCAGGTCATGCTCGTGAAAGAGGTGCTGGGGCGGGAACGGGAGAGAACTCTCCCACCCGAGATCCGCAGTCGGCGGCTTGGGCGCCGCCGACGTGTCTTCGCCACAGACTATCGGCCTCCATGCCCGGGGGCCTGAAGAAGGTGAGAGGGCTGCTCACCGTCCTTACAATAGCAGGCCCACTTTGGTTGCTCAAGTCACACCTTACATGTCACGGTTTCCTGGTGGAGCGGGTCCTTGCGCCATCTAAACAGTGACGCAAGGGCTCTCGCTTCCAGGTCCCATGGTAGGGTCCCGGCTAGGAGGCATGCCGCCTCACCGGAGATCGTGCGGTATCCCCTTTTCACCCCGAGGGCCTTCGCCCTCTGCGGGCTCAGCTATATAGACACATTGCTGGCCGTTAGGCCGTAAAGGGCCATACTTGAGTTGCGAGACTTGGTTTTTTTACTAGTATTGTTTTTGGTGGGATTCAATTTTACATGTAACGAACTAAGTATATAATAAAATATCAATTATTTATAGAGTCAATAAACAAATTTAATTGATATAATAGACGTTAAGATTAATGAGTAAAGTATCAAACAAACTTAAATAACCCTCTCTAGAATGATCGTAAACCGTAACAGTAAATGTTTCTTGGTTTCAACCGTAACTGATAAATCGATTCGTCCCTAGAGACTTGGATAAGGTTATAGACTACGTTTTTTCGCGAAGCTGTATCTTAAGGGGAAAGATTTATACTAACGAGGCCGGTGTGGGAGGAGTGCCGAATAGTAATTCCACTTTTTACCAAACAAACGACCTCAAATTCATCTTTTTCAAATTTATGAGTAATTCAATAAAACTTACTTGTATAACAGGTACAGTTGAATAATATTCACAATCATTCGCTTTTAGTCTTCGTTTCAATTTCTTTTCATACGTTGCTCGACTTAACGGGGCACTTCCGTGTCCCCAGATGTGCAAAAAATTGCCGACAAGGAATTTGTCCTACAAACGTGTTATTGTAACAAGATGTTTTTCTGGGATAACTATAGTCTCATTTCAAAATCATGTCGACTCATTGATTACTTACGACAGACATGAGAAATAAGGGCAAACAAACACATTTTCCCATTTATAATAATATGAATATGGAGGGTTATTTTCTTTGGGTACATTAATATCAACTAAGCTAGATAGCTTTTTTTTTTTTTTTTTTTTAACGTGAGGGAAAATCCTCGTAGGATGCTATGCCGGACTCTTACCGACTAAAAAACCTCACGTAACGCCCAACAGCCTATGGTTGAGAGCCCCGGGTAAGCCCTCAGGAAGGATGTCCCGTGACTCCCAACAGACCTACGGCCGCCAATGCGGCCTCGCCCAGGGGGTGGTTCGGGTGCAATCCCGCGTCTATGGGGGAAGCTAGATAGCTAACAAAGAATTGGTTTGCAGTACTTTTTGCTCGGAGTAGCGTATTTTTTTAGCACAAAGTAATATGTATTTTGATTTATCAGAGTTTATTCAATATCATATTGAAGTCGGCGCCAAGTAAACCCATAGGTTTAGGTAGGTATTATTAATGGCACCAACTTCAATATTATACATTTAATATGATTTTTTTTTATTTTAAGTGACGGGTGGACCGAAAAGGATATCTATCTAGGTGTAAAGTTCTCATCAACACAAATCAATCAAGCAGAAACACAGGTTAACTGCTGTAAATCGTCAAGGAATTCCCTCGAATGTCTTTCGGTTCCATCATCAGATCGACTCCAGACCTTCATTAAATTGTAGTAGATACATTAAAGCACTTAATCAAAAAGTTAACAAACGTACTAGTTGTCCCTACAATTTTCGGTGGTTGCCCTCGATTTCTCCTAGATCCCAGCATCAGATCCTGATACACTGGATATGGGACCACTTCAGAAGTAGCTTCTTTTAAACAAAAAAAAAATAAAATCCGTCCATAATTGGCGCCGCTATCGCGTAACATACATACAAAAAAATGCGAACGAATAGAGAACCTCCTTCTTATTTGAAGTCGGTTAAAACGAGGTTAACTACATGAAAGATGACACTCTTATGTAGTTAACCTCTGATGATGCCGATGATGAGGCGAAACCGGTCAGATTTTCAGTAAATATTGTAGGTAGGTACCTACAGTACAAATTAATGTTGTTATAAATATGTTCAGCCAGTTCTACCAAGTGCCATCAATTAACAGTAAGTATAAAAATAATCTTCATTAATATACCTACTTATGTGCAGTGAATTTCCGAGTAGGTATTTTGCCGTTTTCCAAACAATAACATGACGGATTATATTCCTCTGTTCCGAGATAGTTCAAGACCTCCAGGTGATCAATGGCTACGGCATTGGTATGAAGAAACAAAAGATGCACAAAACGAAAGCAGGATGCAAAGCGAATGACAGAATCATCTAATATGCCCTGGGAACCCTGACAAGGACGCACGCGGTACTCTCGGTCGTAGGCAGATAAAAGAGCACCGACCGTGTGGTTTTTAGTCGGCGGAATCATTAGGGTTGCCACACGTAAAAATTGTATTGTTATCTTTGCCCGAAAACTCAATTCCCATATGCTCACCACCAGTAAACGAGCACGCTCAGCAATATTTCTCGCACATTATATTGTGTTTAGTAAATTGATTCTTACTAAACTTCAAAGCAGCCCGTCCCACTACGGCGCTCTGTGGGAAAAGTTTTCTTGCCTAGTCGAAGTTCCGACAGGCAATTTTCCAGGCTTTAATTGCGTCAATCTCACGTAGGTAGTAGATTGGAGTTGATTGATGTGGGTGCAAAACATTTTCTAGCTAATTTCTCTGTTCTTTGAGCTGTGTAGTGTTGACGATAGGAACGCTCGTAAAGTGATATTTACTATTTGTAACACTCGTATTATGTTTGTTAATATTTGAAAATTTGTGAACGTTGATCTACGGTCCGCATATCTTTATAACAAAACTTAAAATATTTCCACTGAACTTATCGTAAACTAGCTGACCCACGCAACTTCGTTTGCGCCACATAAGAGAGAGTATTACCTGTTCCCGTCGCATTTATTCCCGTCGCGTTGCGTTTACTCCCGTAGCGTCTCGTCGTTAATATTCAATACTACGTGAGAGAGAGAGAGAGAGAGAGAGAGAAAGGTTTCTCGTCGCGTGTATTCCCGTCGCTTTATTTTTAAGAACAATTTCGATTATGAAAGAGGTATCCCGTGGCATTATTGTACTCGTAGAATAAAATTGATTGCCAGTATAATGGTTATTGTGCACCAACCCAAAGATAGACACATGCTGTCGCGCAATTTTTTTAGAACTTTTTTAAGAGGAACAATTTTGTAGTACTTACATATTTTTTACATAACTATAAATATTTACGCAGCACACGCAACGAAGCTCTCAAAAGGAATAACTTTTCCACCGTTTTTTAAAAAAATACTATTACTGCTCCGCTCCTATTTGTTGTAGCGTGATGCTATATAGCCTATGACACTCCACAATAACGTAGCTTTCTTTTAGTGAAAAAATTGTTAAAATCGGTTCAGTAGATCCCTTACAATTTAACAAATATACAAACACACAAACTTTACTTCTTTATAATATTAGTATAGATTACGGCAATAGGCGCACCACCTCTTACGTGGGACATAAAACTATTTATGTATGTTAGGGTAAATTACCACAATCCTAATCGAATTTTTTTCTGGTCAATGAAATTTAATTATTTAAAATTAAAATGGAATAGCTGACCGGGGGCCTGAGGACAGTGAGGGGCTGCTTACCGTCCTTACAGAAGCAGGCCCTAGACGACAACGTGACGTGAGGGATTTACGCACGAAAGAAGAGGGATAACACCCGAACAACTCCCGAAACATAAACTTGTAACACCCAAAGACGCGGAATAGCACCCGAATAAGTGAGGCCGCAGTGGTAGCCGTAGGTCTGATGGGAGTCCTGGGGTATCCTTCCAAGGGCTTACTCGGGGCTCCAAACCGTAACCGTAGATAGGAAACATGTAGTTTTTAGTCGATAGGAGTCCGGCATAGCATCCAGGTAGGATTTTCCTCACGTTAAAAAAAATGCAATAGCTTTCGCAATCGCAAATTTGATTTAGTATTTCTTCTTTGAAACCTGACTGACAGCAACAATTATTCAATATCTAATCTAAGTTTAAACCTGTGGTCTGGTCTGTCTTACCATTTTCTGATTTTGACCAATAATGGTAACCTACCAGATCTTGCAGAGGCATATTATATGCCCACATTTCACCTTTAAGTGTTTTAGTCTCACGTAATAGGCGGTGAGCCGTATTGCCGTGTTAAAAATGGACAGGCGCAGGTTGTCCCTGCCTGCCTGCCTGCTGTTGAAATTTTCAAGCCGCCCCCATAAAGGCCTTCAACTAGGCTTAACGACTGCCATTTTACTGGCAACCGGGACCAGCGGCTTAACGTGCCTTCCGAAGCAAGGAAACGCTTAAAGAAATGTCGCAAAATGGTCACAGGGATGGTCACCCATCCAAGGACCGGCCATAGTAAATGTTGCTTACTGCAGTTATCGTTTTCAGAACAATAAGTCCGCGGGGCCTCGAGCTCTTCTTAACCGTTTTGTGTGGTCTACTGGTCTACCCTTGTCAAGGGAAGTGCTAACCGTCTCTCCTTTCAATATATACAGATCTTCCTGGTTTGTCGAAATGTAAAACAATAAATTTTTTACCAGTTTTTTTCGTCAAACGATTTTGAACTGGTTGCAAGGTCACTCAAGCAGTTAATCTCAATACATCTTATTTAAAGAGCAGAGTTCTTTTGAAGTCGCAATAAGCTCGGGTCACCTCATAAACCATACTATCATATTTCTAAGTATACAAAACGCGTTTTACGACTGCCTTTACTTTATTTCCTGCTTCTAAAAACTTATAAATATTTTCGTATACTCGCGGAGGGCAATATTTTGAGGTACCTACATGGTTTTATTTGTCTTTAAGGTGATATTTAAAGTAATACAGTATGAATGAAGAAGGATGCAGTAAACAACATGCGTGGAAATATATTATATACGAAAGAATAGCGGGATATAGAAGGTTATTGTACTCATAAACGTGAATTTGAGCTTTACTTTTAACACAATAAAGTTAGACTCCAACTTGCAGTGGGGGCCTCATATCGAGAAAGTCTCGGGCAGACTGAGCTCTGCAGCCTATGCCGTTAAAAAGATCCGACAACTGTCAGACATTAGAACAGCGCGTCTTGTCTACTTTAGCTACTTCCACAGTGTCATTACCTATGGCATACTATTATGGGGTAACGCTGCCGACATCGAATGTATCTTTGTGTTGCAGAAAAGGGCTGTCCGGGCTATCTATGGTATGGGGTTTCGGGAGTCATTAAGAGAAAAGTTTAAGGACATCAACATCCTTACTGTGTATTCACAGTACATATATGAAAACTAGTGACCAACCGAAGTTTCGGTTTCGGTTTCGGCCAGTTTCGGCCAAAAAATCGAGTTTCGGCCGCAGTTTCGGTTTCGGCCAAAATGGGCCGAAACTTTCGGCAGGGCCGAAACTCACGTGTTCGTAAATTTTGAGTGCCTGGCTCTACTTGTGTCGTGGTTGGGGTCAGCCCAACCAGTTAATATATTACTAACCTAAGATTTAGAGATTTACAAACGACTTCCAATCAATAGTTACAAATAACAATTTTATTCAAACTACAAGTAATTACACCAGATGTACCGGTGGTCACCGCAGCCTATGGACGTTTGCAACACCAGAGGCGCCACAATCGCGCTGCCGACCCTTTAAAAACCTTCTAAGTCCCCTTTTGAAGAACCCCATACTGTAGGCGTTTGGGAAAACCGATCATTCCACAACCTAAGCGTACGCGGAAGAAAGCCTCTATTAGATCTCACCGTGCTCGAGCGCTCAGGACGCAACGTGTGAGGATGAACACCCTGTCTATGGCGAGCGGTGCGATGATAGAATGTAGCCGTAGGCATCATATCAAACAATTCTTCAGAGCACAAACCGTTGTACAGGCGGTAGAACACACACAGAGAAGCAAAGTCTCTCCTGTCACTAAGAGGTTCCACACCACCTGCAAGTATGGGATCGTTGACAACTCTCATAGCTCGCCTTTGCACCGAGTCAAATGGACGAAGCTGGTATTCGGGTGCCCCGCCCAGAGGTGACAGCAGTACTCCACATGCGGACGCACTCGCGACTTATAGAGAAGCAGTGCTTGCGCCGCAGTAAAGTACCGCCGCGCCCTTTTGAGCACTCCGAGCTTCCTGGACGCCAGCTTGGCCTTGCCCTCCAAGTGACTGCGGAACTGCACATCACTGGAGATGTCAACACCAAGGATCCCTATACTTTCAGAGATGGTGAGAGATGTGCCCTGAAATTGTGGCGCCACAGTGAATGGGGTCTTTTTTGCGGTGAAAGCACAAACTTGTGTCTTGGTAGGGTTGAATTGGACAAGATTTTGTCGACCCCAATCGGACAGTGGTGAGAGTAGCCTCGACTTCGGACACAAGTTGTTCACGACTTTCTTCCACTGCAACCCGATAGATACCGGGACGGCCCGTGTCGCACGTACTGTCGTCCGCATAACAATGAATGCCGTCAATAGACAACATGTCATTGATATGCAGCAGAAACAAAGTAGGGGACAACACTGAGCCTTGTGGTACTCCAGCGTTTATGGCCATGCAGTCAGAACAGCTGCCGTCAACGACGGCCCTGATGCTTCTACCGGCCAGAAAGCTGGACACCCATCCGCATAAACTCTCGGGCAGTCCGTAGGAGGGCAGTTTCGTAAGAAGACCACGGTGCCAGACCCGGTCAAAGGCTTTCGAGATGTCGAGGCTCACTGCTAGAGCCTCACCCTTACTCTCGATAGCCGCCGCCCAGCGGTGTGTGAGGTACACAAGAAGATCGCCCGTCGAGCGACCGTGACGGAAACCGTACTGCCGGTCACCTTAGATAAAAGGGAGGTGACGGCTATAGGCCAATAATTGGCCGGGTCGGTCCTGTCACCCTTCTTGGGCACAGGATGCACGTGCGCGATCTTCCACGACGCCGGGACTTGCTTCATGGAGTATGAAAGCGTGAAAAGACGTGTAAGCACCGGACACAACTCCGGACCACACCGCTTAAGTACCACCGCGGGAATGCCGTCCGGCCCACTCGACTTATGAATATCTAGGGATTGAAGCTGGTTTTATGTAAGAATCTTAATGCGGTTCACAGAATACATCTAGTTACCAAGTTTCAATATCATAGGCCTTATAGTTTCGGAGAAAAGTGACTGTGACACACGGACGGACAGACAGACAGACAGACATGACGAATCTATAAGGGTTCCGTTTTTGCCATTTGGCTACGAAACCCTAAAAACAGACAAAATAACAATACTAAAGGGGGCCTGACATTCAATCATTGCGAGACGGCAGTGGTAGCCAAAGTCTGTTGGGAATCTTGAAACACCCTTCCGAGGAATTACCCGTGACACCCTCCGTAGCTAGTAAGCATCTGTGACAACCGGTTGGAGAGCGCGCCATGGCTCCTCTCCAAGTAAGTAGTTGGAGAGGAACGAGTGCCCATGATTGGTCTGACCGCATCGATTGTGTCGATTCCCCCTCTTGGTTGCACAAGTCGCACCTTCCAGGTCTCCTTGGTTTCCTGGTAGAGCTCGGACGGCCGAGCCTCGTTTTCACGAGTCGCAGGCCTATGGCCCTACTCCAGCGCCACTTTGCGCCATTTAAACAATTACTCAAGGACTCTCGCTTCCAGGTGTCATGGAAGGCCCCGGCTAGGAGACATGCCGACTAAACTGAGATCGTGCTGTATCTCCTATCACCCTGACGGCCATCGACTTCTGCGGACTAAGCAATCTAGCCGCATTGCATGGCCGCAAGGGTCTCCACCCATACGGGGGCCCCGTATAGGGCCATGCTCCGCACTATCCCAAGATACAGCCTCCTGCAGGAAGCATTGGGTCCCTTGATGTTGGGCAACAACCGCGAGAGTGCGGCTGATGCCCCCCTTAGTTTTGGGACCAAACATCGGAAGTGGTATCCGAAGTTCCACCGGCAATAGCCGGTGGAACTTCGAATACTCAATAGAGTACGAGCCCCAGATACGTCATCGAGGGCTCGATGCTGATGTTGACGCTCCCTACCTGTAAGTTGGATCCCACAGGTAGCCCCTTCCAAGATCCATGAAAGCACAGGTCCTCGGATTTGTGAAGGGTGACCACAAGACCCAGCCGTCGTATTCGACCAACGACTTGAGCAACCCCTGCCGTGGCCTTTATGGCTGCGAATCGGTGCAGTAAACAACTTTCACTATGGCCAATCCATGTATGAGTGACCATCCATTTGACCAATTTGTGACATTTATTTGAGCATTTCCATGCTTCGGAAGGCACGTTAAGCCGTTGGTCCCGTTGTCAGTAAAATGACAGTCGTTAAGCCAAGTTGAAGGCCTTTTTAGGTGGCTTGAAAATTTTCAACAGCAAGCAGTCACAACCTGCGCCTGTCCATCGCAACACGGCAATACGGCTCACCACCTATTACGTGAAACAAATTCTAAAAAAGGTGAAACGTGGGCATATAATATGCTTCTGCCTACCCCTTTGGGATAAAGGCGTGATCATATATGTACCTATGTATGTATGTTAGTCAAATCTTAAAAAAATAATCCACACACAATAAACGTAATTTCTG
Source organism: Miltochrista miniata (assembly GCA_933228765.1). Taxonomy (NCBI): domain Eukaryota; kingdom Metazoa; phylum Arthropoda; class Insecta; order Lepidoptera; family Erebidae; genus Miltochrista; species Miltochrista miniata. Next base: position 20,877,542 of record OW121768.1, read on the forward strand.
TAACAGAACCCTCTGTGCGCGAATCCGACTCGCACTTGGCTGTTTTTTTTTTCCAATGAACACGTGAGTTTCGGTTTCGGTTTCGGTTTCGGCCGAAACTGACCCTGTGGCCGAAAGTTCGGTTTCGGTTTCGGTTTCGGCTGAAAAACCAGTTTCGGTCGGACACTAATGAAAACTTATTATATACTCATAAAAATAACAGTAAATTTATTAAAAATAGTTATATCCATAACCTAAACTTAAGAAATAAGTATAAATTGGCTGTACCTAGATTTAGGCTTAATAAAATAAGCAATTCTTTTGCGGGCAATTGTATTCGAATGTACAATACATTGCCGACAGCCATAACAGGTTTGTCAGTTAATAAATTTAAAAAACTAGTAAAACTTAAATTGTGCCAGAAAGCTTATTATAGCATTAAAGACTTTCTAGAAGACAAGACTGCCTGGCAGTGACACGAATTGCTCCTTTCTACATTTAAAAAAAAACTGTATTAGATACTAAGATGAATAAGAGGGACCGGACTGAGTTTCTTGGGGTGTTCTTCTCAATCTGTAGCATTTCCGAACCCCCGGTAGAGTCACAAAAATTTTGGCAAACCTAAATATTTTTTTAAAAATTTCAAAGGGAATAAATTTTATTTTATTTTATTATTTTTTTTACACCAAACCCTTTACATAATATTTCTTGTGGTAATGATAAGTCTAATCTTGTGTATACGTGCATATTCATGTTCCCTGTATATGATACGTATTTTCGTATACAAATAGTACGTACATCACACATACTAACTCATCGTTTTATCTACCAAGGCGAGATTTAATTAACATAAGGAGTAAGGATACGTAGGGCTGTCCCAGTTTCTTTATATTAACGGCCAAACAACTCGCATGATATGATGATTTATTATGTATGGTGAGCGAGTCTTTACTCGGCATAACTTTGAGTAGCGAGCAAAGTCTACAAAGCGAAGGTCAGAGTCCTATATCTGACTTTGATAATGATGTGATACGATTCCATTTTCTGCATTAATCAAAACGTCTTGATGTATAAGAGACCGTATTCTTAGCATTCCATGGCTTCTCCGTGCGGGCGCCGGGTCCATAGCGTGGCACAGGGGGGAACACCCCGACGGGCGTCTGGGACTTGCGACCCATTCGAGTAGGTTTAGGGTGGCCACCTTACTATTCGCATAAGCGATCACCTTCCACCGTCAACAATGATCCACCCCTGCCCAACCAGATTTGGTAAGATCCTATCAATGCCGCTTTGGGTACTCGTTTTAGTAAAGAGCTTACTGAAGCTCTAGGCAATCCAAGGTCCTTAAATAAATTATACAGGGATTTAGCTGGAATTCCCCTTGCTCCTACTTCTATGGCATAGAGTTTAACCACATAGCCATTTTTGGTTAACTCATTGGTCAAGTAAAAGTATTAATTTGTCTTCATGGCGTGGTCCTTCGGTATGTTGGTCTCCCACGGGACCGTCAGCTCCACGAGCACCGCACGCCTGTGTATCCTCGAAAACAGGAATATGTCGGGTCTGGATGACGAGGCACATACATCCTCCGGGATTTTGTAATGTTTTTCATACGTGTCTGAGAGTATAGTCCAATCGGCGGCAGCCATCAAAATTGAGTATGGCTACTTTCTTTGAACAGCCTTCCTTTACAAACGCAATGTCATTTCTTTTGTTTGTGGTTAATCCCTTTTTCGCTCTCGCTACCGCCAAACTGACAGACTCACGTATGATTTCCAATACCCTATCTATAGGAATATTATAATGTACTGCATAGAACCATGGTGATTAGAGTAACACATAAATCCGGTAATGGGTCAATTTACCGGATCTAAGGGTAGACTTTGAACTTAAGAACATCGAAAGTTGTCTTTATGCCCCGTTCAGTTTATTAATTTTTCAATTCTCACTACTGTGGGGTTAACGACTGCCGTGACCAAACGGCTTAGCGTGCCTTCAGAAGCAAGAAAATGGAAATGCTACACAATACGGTCACAAATCCCTCTTTGGTTGAGAGATCGTATAGTGCGACTGCGTCCCAGAATTGCTGGAAGGTTTTTATTGTATAGTATTGGGATGAGGAATGGCTTATTACTAATAATAGGAGAAGTACGAAATGTACCATAACCTAAAGCACAGGAGGGATAAGTATAATTGATATCACAAGATTGCTAACATAAGATTTTGCGAAACATGTAAGTACACCTAATTCCGTACGAAGCTCCAACTGACATAATATCGCACACAAGAGACCGTAATCTCTGTTATCAAAGGTTTGCTTGAATAAACGTTCTGGTGGAGAGGATTACGCTGGATGGGGACCTTTTTATATTGTCATGAGTGTTCTGAACAAACGTTTCCTAAGTAACTGATGTTATTGTTGTACACACGTAATCATTCGAGCGTACATTTCTGATGATACTCGTAGATTGTTAGGTTAAAGTATATTATTTTCAAGGAATCTTTCACCCTCACGACTAGCATGCAAAAATTTGTGGAGCCATTCGGATTAAACGAGGTATTAAAAATTACAGAAACATACATAATTAAATTTTCTGCGAGGGACGCGCGCCCTGTTGGCAGGCACTGCTTCGGAGCCGGTCGGCCGCTCTGCGCACCGCCCTGAATCGTTCCGAGAACAGCCTGGTGGCTGCGGTAGGGCAATGGCATGCTAGTCCCCTACACACAGTCTGGCAGGCTTACCATACGCCTATTACCTGAAATATACCTCGGACCTATGATAATAATTAATACATTTTATTATTGTTAAATTTATTGATTTTTATTATAATTTTATTTGTTTATGATAATTGTTATTGTTAATTTATTAATGTTTATGAATTTTATCTATTAATTTATTGATTTTTATTATATTTTTATTTGTTTATGATAATCGTTATTGTTAATCTACTAATGTTTATGAATTTTATCTATTTTAATTTATTGATTTTATTATTTATTTTAATAATTGTTAATTAGTTGTAATTAAGTAATTGGATGAAAATCTGGCTAATGTCAAATGTAGATATAGTATTTTTTTTTTTTTTTTTTGTTGACGCGGGGAACGCCTTTACGCGCCTTCATCCCAACTGCGGGGGCAGCTGGGATGGTGTGTGGGACTCCCGGCCCGGTCCGGAATGGACCGTCCTACCCACTAAACCCCGCGGTGTTCCTCCTCACCCTTTAGCCGGGCCGAGGGATATCAAAAGATTATTTACGTCGACCCGGCTAGGGGCGCCCCGTTTATTCGGGGCTCTCCTCGGGGGAGCCAGATGGGCGGCTCCCCAAAGCTCCCTAAGGAGCTGAAGTCCACGCCTGCACCGCTCTCGAGCGCCCCTCTGTAATAGAGGAGACAGAGAGCGGCTGGCGCAGGCGTGCGCTAATGGGCACCCCCGGAACACGGAAAAGGTGCCCACCGCCATTTGACCGTTGGTGGGCGGGGTCCCCCGACCTTACGCCCACGGTCAAGAAACATTCGGGGGCGCGCAGTGACTCCTCACCGCGGCGCCCCCGAACTGCACGGCAGAGCGGGAGCATTATCGGTTACTCCCGCTCCCCCGCACAGTGCACCTCCCGCTTTGCCGCCATCACCTCGTCAACTGGCGAGGTGACAGCGGCCCAGCACTGTGGCCGCCGGTCGCGCCGTTATTCACGGCCGGCAGCCCGAACTGCATGGCAGGGCGGGAGCATCTACCCAAACTCCCGCCCCCACGCAGTGCCTCTCCCACTTTGCCGCCATCGTCTCGCCAGCAAAGGAGGCGAAGCGACGGCGACCCATCATTGCTGCTGCCGGCCGTGAATAACGGCACGGCCGGCAGCAACACACACCACCGAGCAACCCACAGGTGGGTTACTCCCGCCTCGGCCGGAATTAGTCAGAGTAGCACAACTCCCCCACAGAGGAAGGGGAGTGGTCGCTACTCCGTTGCCCAGGATGCACCACGAGGAGGATCCGACCCATTGGGGTCCTTAAGATGTTAGTAGGACCCCGCATCCCATGTAGATATAGTATTAATAACAATAAAGAAAAATACAAACTCTTATCCAAAACTAATCCTATTACTCCTTGTTATGAAAATATTTTTCATAATTTTCTGTTCATCTTAAAAAATAACCTTAGGCGTACTTCAAACTGTAGTAGGTATTATAGAAGATTACACCTTGTCATACTGCTCTGTCAACTCGAAGTTATAATTGGTTTATGTTGTAAAAAATTGCAAAGTTTAATTTGATTTCTTCTTGATAACAACTTAACGTGCCTTTAGGTATACCTACACATCAACAAAGATTGGAGATCTCTCTACTATTTGAAATTCTAACACATCCAGAGTTCATTAAATCTTGTGCTCATTTGCCGACTTGGATAAATTAGGACAAATTACAGCTCACTCGTCGACTTGGATAAATTAGGACTTAATTTATCCAAGTCGACGAGTGAGCCCTGAACATTTTCTCTTTGAATTTTCACGTATTATATTTTCTATTTTGCTTTTTAAATAAAAGTTGCCCGCCGTAGATGCTTAAGTTAATTGGTTGTTGAGTAGAAATGAAAAACGTTTTTATTAATTAGCTTGTAAATATTTCTTGTCAAAAGAATGGGCAGAGGCTTACTAAATGCTTGTGGCGACCGCCACTTGTCAAGATGAAATAATTGAAGTTCGAAAATCACACTCTGATCTTAATCGCGATAATGTACAATGCGCCCGCTAATGTACAATGCGCCCGCTAATGACATAATTCCATACATCACCAACAGTCCAGCATCAACCGTTGGGCTGCCGCCCGCCAGGCTAATCACCTTGCCTGGTCGGATGATCCTCTCTTTATTGGAGAAACATCTCTCTTACCTGTTCCTCCACATGCTCACATTTAGTCGAATGTAGTGGATGGTGCTGGTAAGCCTATTGCCGTTTTGATAGGACCGACAGGTTTTGGCTACCTAAAATTTTCAAATCACCCGTAAAACCTCCTACTTAGCCCAATGAACATCATAATACTAGCTGCCGAGACCCACTTACTAGTAACGTGCTTTACTAAGCACAAAAACGCTGGTAAATGAGACCCACTTACTAGTAACGTGCTTTACTAAGCACGAAAACGCTGGTAAATGAGACCCACTTACTAGTAACGTGCTTTACCAAGCACGAAAACGCTGGTAAATGGTAATATCGCAAAAGGTCATTGATCTCGCGGCTAACAGTAGCGTAAGATGCTTAACAAACTAATCGTTGACAGAACACTGATCTAGAGGAGATATGACCGTTTCATCATAATAATGATTCTATGTATGGGCATAGACAATACTCTAAATTTAGAACTTCAATAGGTAATCATGACGCTATTTTTTATGACCCTTTGCTCACTAGATGACGCCTTTCTTGTCAGCTTTTCAGCAATGGAATTTTGCCAAGCTAATAATAAAAAATAAATTACGATGCAAGTGAAACATAATTCATTCATCGTTTGATATTTTCGCAGTACTCTGGGATATTCTCTTTCATCTTACTTACTATCCATCACGATCAACTGAATTACACTGAAGAGGTGAAAAATCGCCTACATTTTGGGGTTCTTTGAAAGGAGTCTTAGAAGGTTTTTACATGGTCGGCAGCGTAAGTGGGTACCTCGATGACCACTTTTCATTAGCTGCGCCGTATTCTTGTCTGCCGGTTTAGTAGTATAAAAACGTGACTTTACCAGTACTTATGTTATTTATATATATTATGTATGCTTTATATCTATACTTCTATACTAATATTATAAAGAGGAAAGATTTTTTTTTGTTTTTTTGTTTGTTTGTTTGTAACGAATAGGCTCCGGAACTACTGGACCGATTTGAAAATTTCTTTGACTGTTGGGAAGCTACACTCTTTGCGGTGAACATAGGCTATATTTTATTCCCGTATTCCCACGAAAACGGGAACTACGCGGGTGAAACCGCGTGACGTCCGCTAGTTGCTTATAACTTTACTGTGATAAAATAACGAAAAAAAATTATGGCCGTGGTAAAGTTTCACACACAAAGAAAAATGTTGTAACTGCTATAAACTATCGATATAATATTATTACATTCTGAAAATGCGTAGATGTCGGAAATGAAAAGACGTAGCCGTGACACTTCCTACATTATTTTTGCCACCATCCTTTCAAAGATATTTCATAGTTTATTGCGTACAGCTTCAAGTTATTTGACGCCTCCCAGTTTACGACAGCTTTTTCATTGTCACATTTCCCCGGTATTGTGTGAGGCTTTTTATTGTTATGGCATTAAAAATATGATTACTGTTTTCTATCTATAGTCTATTTATTTCATTTTGGGCCACAAATATATATCAGCGCTTATTTTTATGTATTTACGTAAATATTTTAAATAATTCCTTACACTTTTAAGTTACGTGAATTTACAAAAAGAAATATAAATAAATACGCTGGTGAATAAATACGTATACTCATCGTATACTGATCTAAAATTATTATTATAAGCAATACTCACTAAAAATAATTCAACGCAGCAGCTTATTGCGTTCTTGTGTAGTAAATTATTTGTGGACTCGCTTTATAATAAGCTGACGAGTTCACTAGGATTTTTTTTAGACAGCTTCCATAATATATTGCTAATATACATTAAAATAAATGTAAATCAAAATACATATGTAAATACTTCTCGCTGCTTAGTCTTGTAAATAAAATTATGATGTATATCTGATACAAATTTTCCCCAACTTCAGTAAAACGTTTATCCTGTATCTCACAATATTGTGCAAAATATCGGCATCCACTTGACCTGGCCTGGTGGTGACAGGTAGGTCAGCGTATCGCTCGGCAGAAATTAAGTGCAAGATACTTGAGTGGCGTATTATTATAATCTTTTAATTCCAGCAAGTTTGAGCCACGTCACGTGAAATGAAACGCATCAATACTAAAACCTGAAAAATAAGCTTTCTTGTTACTTATGTAAAGTTCCGCCCGCGTTGTGAAGTTTTCCCGTATCAGTTATCCACAGGAACTTTCCAAGGATAAGAGCCCAAATCATTTGACATGCTTTATTCTATCTCTGTATCAAATTTTGTCGTCATTATGACCAGTGGCGGCTGGTGGGTCCTCGATCTGGTGGTGCACTTTACCTACTTTCTTGTTTTAAATTTAGTAAGCGTTAATTTTATACCTATCAACTTTATTTTGAAAAGTTTTGTATAGTTTTAAATACTTAGGTACTTACTTAGTAATTGTTTATGCTCATTTTCACACACTCCACGCACTTTGCACGCAATATAGAATAGAACTAAGAACAAAATAAAACAACTAACAATTTAAAAATCAAAACAATCAATACATATTTAACGCGTCACAGATACAGCGAAACAATACCGGGAGAATTCGAATTTCGTCATCAACAAAACATCGAGGACTCTCGGTAATCTTCGGATTGCCCGAGTGCGTGCGGCGCACGAAAAGCGACTCATTGCCCGGTAGATTTTCTATGAACGATGTTTTGTCTCACGCGCCAGGCGTATTAGCTCGTATCTAGTACAAGTTGTATGAGCAGCCCTCGTGCACTCGGGAAAGCGCACGCCGATTTTTGTTACAGGGAATCTAGGCTTTATAGTGTAGCAAAGAGCTTATATTGTTTCGTCATAATTGAGACATGTTATTAGTTTTGAGTATTTGTATGTTTAAAGAATAAGTGTAAGGTAAATACCTAATTGTAAGTAATTTATTAATAAATTTTGTTATTTTTAAATCCTTTGAGGTGGTGGTTCACTGCACGAGCGCACTTAAGGTACAGCCGCCACTGATTATGACAAAATTTGGCACAGAGATGGAATAAAGCAACTACATTTAGTTGGTTTAGTGGTTCTGGCATCAAAGCGTATGTTACTTTCGCAGGTTTCGTGTGGTTACAATAACGGCATTTTGAATAAAGTGCCCTAATAAACAAACTGACTAAAATCTGTGTTCAATTTTTATCCAAAATCATAACTTCGTAAGCAATAAACAGAATCATTTGTTCCATTATTAACATACGAGCATTTCTTCCGCTTACATTCGACGCTCTCATTTCGCAGTTTTTCATTCCGAATGTTTAAAGCGCTTTTGCTAAATTTTGAATCCAATAAGCGTCTCAATAAGTAAAGTAATTGGGTCATTAGTATGTTTCCTTTTTATGACTTTGAAGCTACAACATTCCGGTCCCTACCCGCTCAATCCCGCCGGTGGCGTGGTCACGCCGGCGTATCCAAAGGCGGTGCCCACGCCACCGGCGGGAACGGCGGCTGCACGCCGGACGTCACACAATATATCCTTATTTCTTTTACAGGAGTCGTACTACATAAATACTTACTGTTTCATCATGCTGGATAACTGACGAAAATAACTACACTAAATCCGAGAACACCCCATGTGTAATGGATTTATGATATTTGGCCGAAAATTAGGATGGGGAAAATGAAGGAGTACTCTCAGATTTTACCATGTAATTCAAAATAAAAAGCAGTTTTCTGACATAAATTATTTTATTTACAAAATATACACATCAACAATTCACTTTCACCAAAAAAATAATAATCTGTAGATATAAAATCTCCGAAAATAAAATAAAATATTACTGCCTATTTATTTGTTTATTTTTTTGTTTATTTTGGGGATATCGAGGCTATGTAATCTTAAATTGTTATAAAAAAACCCCCCCATTTTTATTATTGATTTTCACATAAATTATTCATATGTTAAATGTTAAATGGTATTTTGACAAAAGATTATAGTTTCTATTGAGAAAATCTCAACAAATATCGGTTAAATACGAGCACTGCACAACAAAAACAACAACAAAAAATAATGGTGACCTTCGCGTGTTATTTTATCAAATTTTACAAATATAACTTCGAATTACACTGAAAATATTTATCACAGCTGTTAAACAACATGACAGGATACTTTTAAATGCAAAACAACAATATTTGAAACAGAATAAACGAAAACATTCAAAAATTAATCGTATTAATACTTTCTATGAACGGCGCCAAACAAACAATAAATAATGACAGCGATCAAATCGTGATTTCGACTTTTTTTTTCATTACATTCACTCGGCAAGCTATCTCATTCAGTACCATAACCAATTCTACACATTAATTCATACAGAAAGACTTAGACCCGCGACCATACAGCCATAGATATCGAAAAATGTGCGAGGAGAACCAAACGAAAAAAGTTGGCCGCCATGGTTGCCAAAGCAATCGACTGTTCGGGAGATTGGCAACTCGGGTTTCATGCGGCATTCAACGGATAGTTTGCACTCTGAATTAATATAACGTTTGATCGCAAAATATTACAAAAGTTGCGATTGAACCTCAAATTAGCGCTGTCAAAAGTGACAAAGTAGGGTCTAATAAAGTCCTTAATTAATGATACGGGAACGAATCCCTCTTACTTTAGGAATTCCCTCCGTAACGATATTAGGGAACAGTGATTTGGTTATCGAGCACCTAAAAGCTTGCTTCCATTTCTAAAATAATTTTCATTTTGTGAACAGGTTACGCCGCGAATAAATAGAATTATAAGCAAGTCTTTGCTTTTGAACGTCGATAATAAATACTGAATGCCAGTTTCAATGAATGTTGCTTAAATTGTCGCAGACATTATGTTTGTGAATTTCACTTTTTCAAGATTGGTCACGTTCCAATACGCGAGTCTGCCTAAAAGTAATTCGCGATTTTGCTTTTTCAATTAAAATTTTATTTAATGTAAGACCTTGTAGACAGAAATTTACCGGTGGAATGTCATTTGTCTCATCGCAAAATATGGGACAAGAGAAATTTTTAAGAGTAATATTTCGACTAGGCTTTCAAGTCACGCGATCGAGAATCGGCAAATTGATCGAAAGTGGTAATTGTGGCCTATGGACGTTTCAATCACCAATGTGTCCAAACGACCAGGAGCAGGCTGTTTCACGCGCTGGTGAATATTCTTAAAGCCGCTTAAAAACTTGGTTCAACGGCTACAATGTTGCTAGCCCATTGGTTCCTAACCTTTTCAGAGCTGTTACCCCTATGGCATGTTAGAGAAACAGATTTTACCCCCAATAAAAAAAAAATTCAAGACAGCAATTCAGGCAATGAAAAATATCTTAATTTCCGTTTGGTTTCCGTCTGGGGTGCTTCGTCGTGGACACGATCATACGCATTCAAGATCTGACGGCGGAAGCAATATCGCAGAGCGAGGTGGTGATCCCGGTGTCTCTTGACATCGCCATCGCCTTCAACACTTTGGCCTGGAGCTGCGTTAGGGAAGACCTTATTTATCACGGCGTGCCTCCCTACCGCCGTCGAATTGTCAGGGCTTATCTTTCCGAGCGGGCCATAACTTACCTGAGCTGGCTAGGGTCGATTCGGCGAGATTCAGCGGTGTTCCGCAGGGATCGGTTCTAGGACCGGTTCTGTGGAACATTGGGTACGATTGTGAGCTGCGCGGTGCGTTGCTTAGAAGTGTCGATGTAACGTGTTACGCCGATGACACCCGGAGCAATGCACCGAGACGCAGCCCTAAAGGCCACGGAAGGCGTTGCTCAAGTTGTGGGTCAAATATGGCCGCTGGGTCTTGAGGTCGCCCTTTACCAATCCGCTCTCTGCTTGCAAGCTCTGTGCTTTCACGGACCTTGCAAGAGGCCACCTGCGGGATCCAGCATAAAGGTAGGGAGCGTCAGCATCGATACTGAGCCCCATGCAGTATCTGGGGTTCGTACTCGATGGCCGATGAGACTTCAAACACCACTTCCGAAGTTTGGTCCCAAAACTGAGGGGCAACAGCCGCACTCTCGCGGTTGTTGCCCAACATAAGAGGACCCAACACTCCCTGCAGGAGACTGCCTTGGGATAATGCGGAGTGCTTTACTTTTATCGCTTTAAGGGGCCCGTATGAGTGGAGACCTAGACGGCCCGCAATGCGGCTGTACTACTTAGCCTACAGAAGGCTATGGCCGTCAAGGTGATAAGGATATCGCACGATCTCAGGAGGACACAGGGAAACCACGACTGAGTGCCAGCACTGCGAGGAACGCAGCGAGGACACAGCGCTCCACACATTGGTGTAGTGCACAGCATGGGCGCAACAGCTCCAGGTCCTCGTAACAGGTCTGGACTTGGACATTCTCTCGCTGGAGAACATCTCCTGTAGAGACCATGGTCCCATGATCTCTAGTGGGAGTAAGTGGGACACCGCTGCGTCTTTCTGCGGGAGACAACTCTACCACCCGAGTTCCGCAGTCTTTGGACAGGACGCTGCAGACTTTTCTTCGCCCAAGACTATCGGCCTCCATGATCGGGGGCTGAGGATGGTGGGGGCTTTTTAATTTCAAAATTAACACTTCTTTTATTTTTAACCCCCGACGAAAAACGAGGGGTGTTATAAGTTTTAATAACTGTGTGTCTGTCTCTAAGCAACGCGCAACGGGCCGCGCTGCGTCCAATCGTACCCTATGTCCACAGAAGCGGTCCTAGGACCGATCCCTGCGGAACACCGCTGAATCTCGCCGAATCGATCCCAGCCAGTGCGTTATGGCCCTCTTGGAAAGATAAGCCCCGACAATCGACGGAGGTAGGGAGGCACTCCGTGATAAGTAAGGGCCTCCCTAACGCAGCTCCAAGCCAAAGTGTTAAAGTCGATGTCAAGAGACGCCGGCATCACCACCTCGCTCTGCGATATTGCTTCCTTCGTCTGGTCTCGAATGCGTATGATCGCGTCCACGACGAAGCACCCATGACGGAAACCAAACTGGTTATCCGCCAGATCTAGCCCCAAGCGTGTGAAGTGCCCGACGAGGGGCTGTGCAGCGCTGTGACTATTACGAACAAGCAGTTTTCATCGTTTTCATTGATAAGTACCTACTCCATCTCCAGATGAATTCGAAATCGCGAGACCATCTTAAATATTAATAAATTTTGAAGACTCTCTATCTCTAACATTACTTTATCAGAAGTGTAGGTCTGTATAACTTTAAACAGATTTACATAAGCAACTGATCTATGCAGATGATAATCTAGGCGCAATTGAAAGTCCTATGTGTAACAGACATAATAATGAATGGATTTTGGAATTTCCTCTAGTTCTAAGTGAATATCCAAGGGCCTAAATAATGTACATTTTTCTAAAGGGGAGCATTTTCGAGTTCCCCTCTAGGCGAGACCGCAGTGGCAGCCGTAGGTCTGTTGGTAGTCTTGGGACATCCTTCCGAGGGCTTACCCGGGGCTCATGACCGTAGGCTGTTGGGCGTTACGTGAGGTTTTTTAATCGGTAGTAGTCCGGCATAGCATCCATGAAGGAATTCCCTCACGTTAAAAAAAAAGGGGAGAGGATTATTGACTGTTATATCAATTTACAGCTCATATATCGGAATGGATGTAATTTAAATTTCTTATATTATTTTAATTTGTGGGAAATGAACACTCACTACTAAGCGAAGATTCGACTGGCTAGAAGATGGATTTTTGTTAAATCTAGATTTATAGCAATAATAATAATGCAAGTTATAGTGGGCGAAGTCGCGAGACATTTATATAATTATGCCTATTTGAACCTACTCTCATACGTAACCTGTAGTTATCAATGCCCTTTCTTTTCTTATTGATACTCCCAACAACGTCATAAATCAGCACAAATTAATAAGAACTGTTACAAATCTATCTATATATATAAAAATCAATGACACTTTTCGTTGTAATTTTATAACTCGAGAACGGGCTCACCTATCCAAACCAAATGTATAGGCTTTGTTCGGACTGTTTAGTAGATGGTTTATGTGAAGTTTGCACAAAATCGGTCCAGCGGTTCTTCATTTATCACGCAAACGAAGTTGCAACGATGCAAGTAAAACATCATTCATTCATCATTCATTCATCGTTTGATACCAATTTTCGCAGTGCTTTCTCTTTCATCTTACTTACAGTCCATCACGATCAACTGAATTACACTGATAAAAGGCAGAGGTGAAAACCCGCCTACAGTATGGGGTTCTTTGAAAGGAGTCTTAGAAGATTTTTACATGGTCGGCAGCGTAAGTGGGTAAATAAAATAAATAAATAAATCGTTTATTTGCCAGAATACGGTGTACAATCAAAGATGGTGTTTAAGGTAACAGTGATGAGCTACATATTCTGCCAATAATGGCGTGCAAATTATTCTTATCAATTAAATCAAATTAAGGTACCATTAATACAAATCCAAGAAATTATTGTTTACAAATTATATCTTATACTTAGTTACAAAAATGTCCATAAATAATCCCAATTTACGATTTTAGCTAGGTTAACAACCATGTCAATAAATAGTAATAATTGCATTGTTTTATAAATAATTAGGGATTTATCAATATAATGTCAATAAATAATCCACAATCACGAGTTATCAAAGTTAATAACATAATAACATGTCTTTAAATAGTATTAATGTGTAAAATTGTATATAATAATAGTAAGTAATAATTAGGTACATATATAGATTCTCAAATAACCCAGGACTTGTCATTAAGATATTCCTGAATATTATAATAAGTTCTATTGTGCAAATGATTCGTGAGAGCCGCCTTGAACTGGCGCATTGGTAGTGTAGCAATATCTTTAGGTAAGTGGTTATACAGTTTTACACACATACAGTACACATTTCTTTTCATTAATTCCAGCCTTATTTGTGGTAGGCAGAGCCTCTCCTTGTGGCGTGTTCGACTGTTCGCCCTGTCACCGAATTTTTCAAACAGGTCAGGGTACTTTTTGACAAAGACACATACATCTAATATATACAGGCATGGCAAGGGCAGCACTTTAAGGCGTTTAAATAGTGGTTTACAACTGTCAAGATAGTCAGCTCCGCACATGGCCCGGATGCACTTTTTTTGGGCCCTGAAAACTGTTTCAATGTCCACACAATTGCCCCAGATTATAAGGCCATATCGAATTACGGACGAAACGTACGAATGATAGGTTGTTAGTGCAGCATTTAGATTAACCGTTAGGTTAATCTTTCTCAAAAGATATACAAAGCGATCTATTTTATTTAATACCTTACATACATGTGGTTTCCAGCTACAATGTTGGTCTATGGTTGTACCCAAGAAAACGCATTCATTAGTATCAGTCAACTTAGAGCCCTCGAAGTATACATTTAGACTGTCGCGTCCAGAGTTGACTGTACGAAATTGAATTATTTTTGTCTTAGACATATTTATTTTTAAGTTATTACCTTTTAGCCAATTCGTAACTTCAGTTAGGGTCGTGTAAATTTCGTGTTCCATGTTGGTTGTCGTGTCACCTTTGATGAGCAGCGTAGTGTCATCGGCGAACAGTATACAGTTTTTATTAACATTATTAGGAAGGTCGTTTATGTAGACCAAGAAGAGCAGCGGAGCAAGTATGGTGCCCTGTGGCGTGCCCCAGCAGTTTTGTTTGTACTCTGATTGCGTGGCTTTTTGATCTGAGCCGCACAATCGTGATATTTCGACACTCTGTACTCTTCCCGAGAGATAACTTCTGACCCAGTCATTTGCGTTCCCGCGGATTCCATAGCAGGACAGTTTATAAAGTAGAGTCTCGTGACAGACAAAATCGAACGCCTTGGTCATATCTAGGAAAATTCCAACAATCCTAGACTTATTATTAAGACTCTCCATTATTTCCTTAATTAGAGTAAAGCATGCGAGTGTGGTTGAACTACCCTTTCTGAACCCAAACTGTTCATCTTTTAGAATCTTACACGACATTAGAAAGCTCTCTATCTTATTATAGAGAACCCTTTCAAATACTTTTGACAGTATTGGAATAAGTGTTATGGGACGGTAGTTGCTCATGTCAGTTTTTATACCTTTCTTATATAACGGTTTAACTATCGATTTTTTGAGACGTTCTGGGAAGACGCCCTCAGTCATAGACAAGTTAATGATATGCGTTAACGGTCCCGCCAAGATAGTGGCACATTTTTTTATTACTTTTGTGCTGATTGCATCATACCCTGTAGAGTTGGTATCTTTCAGAGATTTAATTATTCGGCAGACATCTACGGGGTCTATTGGGGTTAAAAATATACTTTTGGGGTTCTGAGGTATTTTTTTTAGTGAGCTTGGTATGGTATTTCTGTTAGAGTTAGTCAAAGATATGTAGTAGTTATTAAATAAGTCACTTATCTGTTTTGCGTCATCGTAGGTTTTGTTATCAAAATTTATACAGTCAATTTCAGTGTGTTGAGTCAAAGTGTTAATGTTTTGTTTAATAATTTCCCAAGCTGCTTTACTCTTGTTTTTTGTTTTATTTATATGGTTTAGACTATTAATCTGCTGAGCTTTGAGGATACATATTTTTAATAACCTGTTGTAATTATCGTATATTTTTTTGTTTTGCTTTTTGTTGTCTTTACAGAGTTGATACCTCAGATATAAACTCCTTTTTTTTATGCAACATTTTTTGATACCTTTAGTTAGATATCTATTTTTAATGGCTTTGTGCATATTTTTAACTCTGACAATGGGGAAGCACAGATCATAGAACAGAGTGATTGTGTCATGTAGGTTACAGAAAGCTTCGTTTGTTGTTTTGTTACCATAAACATCAGAGAAAGATAAGCTCGACATACACTCCTTAAACCTTGTTATGTGGTGCTCACTAAGATCTCTCACGTTTCTAAACCAAGATTTTGGCAGTTCTTTAGATTGTTGAATAACAGTTAGATCGACCTTTATTGACTGTGCAGATCCATGATCCGAGAGTGCCAAGTAGTGCTGATCTGCTCTTACATTGGATATGTTGCTGACGATTAGATCTAGACACGACTTTATGCGTGTCGGTAGGAGGATGTGATTTTCCAAATTGCTATTTTTTAGGATAGAATTAAGTTCTTTGGCACTTGCGCCATTTTTTAGTGTATTTATGTTCCAATCCCCACACATTACAATATGTTTCTTATGTTCTTTGGACAATTTGTTTGACAAAATTTCAAATTTTTCTAGAAATGTGTGTACGCTGGAATCGGGTGTTCTGTAGATACACGCCACTATCAGACCGAATTTAATAACTTTTACAGCGCAGCATTCAAAATGAGAGGCAAGTGCTAGGTTTCTCAAATCAATTTCTGTATACGATAAGCCATTTTTCAATAATATACATGACCCTCCTCGGCACTTCTTAGTTCTAGAGTAAGAGGTAGCTAATTTATATCCCTGTAATAAAAGATTTGACTCTGTGCCGCGCTTAAGAAATGTTTCAGTTTTCAGTTACTTAAAGCCAGTTCGAACTGCTCTTGTTTACTCAAAATTCCTGCTATGTTTTGGTGTAGTAGTGTTACTGTACATTTTGATCTATTGGCGAAATAACTGAATTGTGTTGGCTTTCGGGAGTGTATTTAGAGGGCTTTTTGTAAAGTATTCAGTAATTCTAGTTTGTACAGATTTTGTGATTCTTGTTCGTACTGTGTTAGACTGCGCGAGCTTTGAGTGGTGTGGTTTATGTTTATATTGTGAAAGAAACTCGTTGTAGTACTGCACATAGTCGATTTCCGTATTCAGCCTGAGACACAGTCTTGAGACGTAACTCTTAAAAGGGAGACTATAACCATAGTGATTTTGTGATGTATTAGTATGCACCGGTACATATTTACAGTTAATATAATTTCGGGCAAGCAATTCAATCTCACGATTGAGCATACGTTCATTGAGGTATGGATTATGATGCACATTAGTTACATAAACTTTGAGGAACTGCAACCTGTACAGCACATTACACAGCTCCGATATAAATGAGTAAGGCTGTTTGTCGTTTGACCCTACCACCAGTATTACAATATCCGTGGGCGTTAGTGTATTTACAAAGTCATCGTTACAGCTTTCCAGTACCTGTTTGGTAGTTGCGTTGGGCTTAAATATTCCTGTGATAGAGTACTTGTTGTTGTATTTATTCTCTCTTGAGTTGATCATGTTCCTGGTCAAACCACGGGCCTGCTGGTCGCCAAGAATAATTATTTTATGTGTTACCTCTATCTTCGAGTCTGTGCGCAAGTCTTCGACAGCTGGAGTTGAAGGTTTTGCCATCTGAGATGTTGAGATAGCTGTAATAGATTCTGGTAGTCGGTTTTGAGAACTTGTGGCGCCATCTGTTGGTGGTTCACTGATCTTGGAAGTGGTTCTGGATAAATTTGTGTCTTCTAAGAAGGGAATTATTCTTTTCTGCGCTGCAGCTTTACGTACGCTTTTCTTTTTGTGTGATGAGTATTTTATTTCTGGTGAGCCATAGCACAGATTTTTAAATTGAGCAATTTTCTTCTGGTGAACATCAGTTTGTTGTCGAAGTTCAGAATTTTCAGATAAAAGGTTCTCTATCTCCTTGTGAGCGCTCGTCAATTCAGCCTTTAAATTTTTTATTTCGTCTTGAAGTATGTCGAAGTCAACGGAAGTATTGACACTTTGCAAGCTTCTATAGTGTGGGCCTGGTAGCGAGATATATGATAGGTCCAAGGATTCAATGGAAGTGTTATTTCGCTTCCTACGATGCGTAACGTTACTTAGACTGTGGTTGTGCTCCATTTCCTCTATTTTACTGTAGCTAGGATTCAGTGGTGAGTGAATTTTGCCAAAAGATAGATTATTTATTTATGTGGAATTGACAACAGCGCCATCTATCTTCAGCAGTAAAGTTGTGCTATTGGCCGCTAGATGTCTCAGACGAAAACTTAATACTTTTCGTCAATAGATGTCGCTACTTGTGTTTCAGATTCAATATTTTTGTGAGGTAATTCAAATTTGAACTGACCGTAATATGAGAAATTTTTTCCACTTTTAGTTAAAGAGGCTGACCTTTTGTTTTTGTTTGGTAAAGGTTCTTCTGTGAAGTAATACCGTTGAATTGCACTATATTGGAAGTACTTTCCTTGTTATCTGTGAAGTTCTTGACTAAAATTCACGGGTGATTTCTTCAGCTGATTAAATCATTTTCAGCTATCAGTATGTCCAGATAACACTTGTACTGTAGAAATGGAACGTGCCTAGTTAGATTCACTGGTTTTTTGATGTTTTACACTTGTTTACAATTTTTTAACAAAAACTTTAACGAGCCGATGTTATTATCGTGGCACTAGCGCCATCTGTTACCTATCTGGTACCTCGATGACCACTTTTCATTAGCTGCGCCGTATTCTTGTCTGCCGGTTTAGTAGTATAAAAACGTGACTTTACCAGTACTTATGTTATTTATATATATTATGTATGCTTTTCATCTATACTTCTATACTAATATTATAAAGAGGAAATATTTGTTTTTTTGTTTGTTTGTTTGTAACGAATAGGCTCCGGAACTACTGGACCGATTTGAAAATTTCTTTGACTGTTGGGAAGCTACACTCTTTGCGGTGAACATAGGTTATATTTTATTCCCGTATTCCCACGAAAACGGGAACTACGCGGGTGAAACCGCGTGACGTCCGCTAGTTGCTTATAACTTTACTGTGCAAAATAACGAAAAAAAATATGGCCGTGGTAAAGTTTCACACACAAAGAAAAATGTTGTAACTGCTATAAACTATCGATATAATATTATTACATTCTGAAAATGCGTAGATGTCGGAAATGAAAAGACGTAGCCGTGACACTTCCTACATTATTTTTGCCACCATCCTTTCAAAGATATTTCATAGTTTATTGCATACAGCTTCAAGTTATTTGACGCCTCCCAGTTTACGACAGCTTTTTCATTGTCACATTTCCCCGGTATTGTGTGAGGCTTTTTATTGTTATGGCATTAAAAATATGATTACTGTTTTCTATCTATAGTCTATTTATTTCATTTTGGGCCACAAATATATATCAGCGCTTATTTTTATGTATTTACGTAAATATTTTAAACAATCCCTTACACTTTTAGGATATGTGAATTTACAAAAAGAAATATAAATAAATACGCTGGTAAATAAATACGTAAACTCATTGTATACTGATCTAAAATTATTATAATAAGCAATACTCACTAAAAACAATTCAACGCAACAGCTTATTGCGTTCTTGTGTAATAAATTATTTGTGGACTCGCTTTATAATAAGCTGACGAGTTCACTAGGATTTTTTTTAGACAGCTTCCATATTATATTGCTATACATTAAAATAAATTGAAATCAAAATTCATATGTAATACTTCTCGCTGCTTAGTCTTGCAAATAAAATTATGATGTATATCTGATACAAATTTTCCCCAACTTCAGTAAAACGTTTATCTTGTATCTCACATTATTGTGCAAAATATCGGCAGCCACTTGACCGTAAGCCTGGCGGTGACAGGTAGGTCAGCGTTTTTTTTTTTTTTTTTTTTTTTTTTTTTTTTTTTTTTTTTTTTATACCACTAAGGTGGCAGACAAGCACACGGCCCACCAGAAGGACCGGTGGTCACCGCAGCCTATGAACGTTTGCAACACCAGAGGCGCCACACTCGCGCTGCCGACCCTGTAAAAACCTTCTTAGACCCCTTTTGAAGAACCCCATACTGTAGGCGTTTGGGAAAACCGAGGCAGGAAGATCATTCCACAACCTAAGCGTGCTCGGAAGTAAACCCCTACCGGATCTAACCGTGCTCAAACGCTCCGGACGTAGGGTGTGAGGATGAAATCCCTGTCTATGGCGAGCGGTGCGATGATAGAAGGTAGCCGTGGGCATCATGTCAAACAATTCCTCAGAGCACATACCATTGTACAGGCGGTAGAACACGCATAAGGAGGCATAGTGTCTCCTGTCGTGAAGAGGTTCCACACCACCTGTCAGTATAGGATCGTTGACAACTCTCACAGCTCGCCTCTGCACCGAGTCAAATGGGCGAAGCTGATATTCAGGTGCCCCCGCCCAGAGGTGACAGCAGTACTCCATGTGTGGCCGCACTTGCGACTTATAGAGAAGCAGTGTTTGCGCCGCAGTAAAGTACCGCCGCGCCCTGTTGAGCACACCGAGCTTCTTGGACGCCAGCCTGGCCTTGTCCTCCAAATGACTGCGGAACTGAACGTCACTGGAGATGTCAACACCAAGGATCCCTATACTTTTAGAGATGGAAAGGGATGTGCCCTGGAATCGTGGCGCTACAGTAATTGGGGCTTTCTTAGCGGTGAAGAAACACGCCTGTGTCTTGGAGGGATTGAACTGGACAAGGTTTTGTCTACCCCAATCGGACACTCTAGTAAGAGTAGCCTCGATTTCAGACACAAGCTGTTCACGACTTTCTTCCACTGCGTCCCGAGAGATACCGGGGCGGCCTGTGTAACAAGTGTCCCCTGTACTGTCGTCCGCATAACAATGAATGCCGTCAATAGACAACATGTCATTGATATGCAGCAGAAACAGGGTAGGGGACAACACTGAGCCTTGCGGTACTCCAGCGTTTATGGCCATGCAGTCAGAACAGCTGCCGTCGACAACAGCCCTGATGCTTCTATCGGCCAAAAAGCTGGACACCCATCCGCATAATCTCTCGGTCAGTTCGTAGGAGGGCAATTTTTTAAGAAGACCACGGTGCCAGACCCGGTCAAAGGCTTTAGAAATGTCGAGGCTCACTGCTAGAGCCTCGCCCTTACTCTCGATAGCCGTCGCCCATCGGTGTGTGAGGTACACGAGAAGATCGCCCGTCGAGCGACCGCGACGAAAACCGTACTGCCGGTCACTGAGCAGGTCGATTTCCTCAAGGTACCTCAGGAGCTGTGTATTAATTACACGCTCCATCACCTTAGACAATAGTGAGGTGACGGCTATAGGCCTGTAATTGGCCGGGTCGGTCCTATCACCCTTCTTGGGCACAGGATGCACATACGCGATCTTCCACGACGCCGGGACTATTATTATAATCTTTTAATTCCAGCAATTATGAGCTACGTCACGTGAAATGAAACGCATCAATACTAAAACCTGAAAAATAAGCGTTCTTGTTACTTATGTAAAGTTCCGCCCGCGTTGTGAAGTTTTCCCGTATCAGTTATCCACAGGAACTTTCCAAGGATAAGAGCCCAAATCATTTGACATGCTTTATTCTATCTCTGTATCAAATTTTGTCGTCATTATGACAAAATTTGGCACAGAGATGGAATAAAGCAACTACATTTAGTTGGTTTAGTGGTTCTGGCATCAAAGCGTATGTAACTTTCGCAGGTTTCGTGTGGTTACAACAACGGCATTTTGAATAAATAGTAGTAACATAAAATTAACATGGCATTTAGGAGTGCCCTAATAAACAAACTGACTAAAATCTGTGTTCAATTTTTATCCAAAATCATAACTTCGTAAGCAATAAACAGAATCATTTGTTCCATTATTAACATACGAGCATTTCTTCCGCTTACATTCGACGCTCTCATTTCGCAGTTTTTCATTCCGAATGTTTAAAGCGCTTTTGCTAAATTTTGAATCCAATAAGCGTCTCAATAAGTAAAGTAATTGGGTCATTAGTATGTTTCCTTTTTATGACTTTAAAGCTACAACATTCCGGTCCCTACTTTTGCACTCTGAATTAATATAACGTTTGATCGCAAAATATTACAAAAGTTGCGATTGAACCTTAAATTAGCGCTGTCAAAAGTGACAAAGTAGGGTCTAATAAAGTCCTTAATTAATGATACGGGAACGAATCCCTCTTACTTTAGGAATTTCCTCCGTAACGATATTAGGGAACAGTGATTTGGTTATCGAGCACCTAAAAGCTTGCTTCCATTTCTAAAATAATTTTCATTTTGTGAACAGGTTACGCCGCGAATAAATAGAATTATAAGCAAATCTTTGCTTTTGAACGTCGATAATAAATACTGAATGCCAGTTTCAATGAATGTTGCTTAAATTGTCGCAGACATTATGTTTGTGAATTTCACTTTTTCAAGATTGGTCACGTTCCAATACGCGAGTCTGCCTAAAAGTAATTCGCGATTTTGCTTTTTCAATTAAAATTTTATTTATGTAATGCCTAGTAGACAGAAATTTACCGGTGGAATGTCATTTGTCTCATCGCAAAATATGGGACAAGAGACATTTTTAAGAGTAATATTTCGACTAGGCTTTCAAATCACGCGATCGAGAATCGGCAAATTGATCGAAAGTGGTAATTGTAGCCTATGGACGTTTCAATCACCAATGTGTCCAAACGACCAGGCGCAGGCTGTTTTACGCGCTGGTGAATATTTGTTTAAGCCGCTTAAAAATTTGGTTCAACGGCTACAATGTTACTAGCCCCTGAAACCAACGGCTTAGCGGGCCCTCTGTAGCTTTTAAACGCTCGTAAATAGAAGTGCCACAAATTTATGGTCTTCCATCTTGGTACCGAAGTGGTCGGTATGAAGCACGTTGTTCTGTAAGAAATTGCTACGATAAGGATCTCCTTATCGCAGCAATTTCTTACAGGACATAGCGCTTTAATTAGATATTATTCTACAATTTCATTCTTCCCTCCCTCGCACTAAATAAATCAAATATTTAATCCCGAACTGAATGAACTGTTTGACATATAATATTTGTTTAGACATTCACTCGCTCGTTCTAATTGAAAACAAGCAAAGCTTTGAGTTTCGCGTTCAAATGATGGTTGCGTTAGATCTACATCAAAAGGGATGCTAACTAAAATTCATTTACGGGTTAAATTACATTTGGAATGTTTGGATTTGTATTCTGATAAAATTTTATTACTAAACAATTATTTTACTTTAAATGTGTATAAGTATTAGAAGCGCTCGTGGCCCCGCGGACCCCGTATTCTGTAAAAGATCACTGCAGTAAGCAACTTTCACTATGGCCAGTCCTTGGACGGGTGATCACCACGTGATCATTTTGTGACATTGATTTGCGAGCGTTTCCGTGCTTGGGAAGGTACGTTAAGACGTTTGTCCCGGTTGCCAGAAAAATGGTAGTCATTAAGTCAAATTGAAGAAGGCTTTATAAGCGGCTTGAAAATTTTCAACTGCGGAGAGTCAAAACTTGCACCTCTTCAATTAAACTCACCACCTTTTTACGATGGACAAAACCTGAAAGGTATAATGCGGGCGTATAATATGACTCTACCTACCCCTTCGGAGATAAAAGGTACCTTTTTCAACTAAAGCATTATCTATTTATAACGTGTTTTATGAATTCAGTTGACAAGATAATACCACGATAATATAGAAGAGGAAGAAAAGAACTATTTATAGTTCTTCCCTGATGAATTGCCGCCCAGTAACCCCTGATTTCATTAGTTAAGATAGTACTCGTAGCAACCACAAGTCGATATTCCAGTTAGCTTTGTAACTTTCTTGACTTCTCTCATTATTTATTCAAAGTTCATTGATAAGTACCTACTCCATCTCCAGATGAATTCGAAATCGCGAGACCATCTTAAATATTAATAAATTTTGAAGACTCTATCTCTAACATTACTTTATCAGAAGTGTAGGTCTGTATAACTTTAAACAGATTTACATAAGCAACTGATCTATGCAGATGATAATCTAGGCGCAATTGAAAGTCCTATGTGTAACAGACATAATAATGAATGGATTTTGGAATTTCCTCTAGTTCTAAGTGAATATCCAAGGGCCTAAATAATGTTCATTTTTCTAAAGGGGAGCATTATTGAGTTCCCCTCTAGGCGAGACCGCAGTGGCAGCCGTAGGTCTGTTGGTAGTCTTGGGACATCCTTCCGAGGGCTTACCCGGGGCTCCTGACCGTAGGCTGTTGGGCGTTACGTGAGGTTTTTTAATCGGTAGGAGTCCGGCATAGCATCCATGAAGGAATTCCCTCACGTTAAAAAAAAGGGGAGAGGATTATTGACTGTTATATCAATTTACAGCTCATATATCGGAATGGATGTAATTTAAATTTCTTATATTATTTTAATTTGTGGGAAATGAACACTCACTACTAAGCGAAGATTCGACTGGCTAGAAGATGGATTTTTGTTAAATCTAGATTTATAGCAATAATAATAATGCAAGTTATAGTGTGCGAAGACACGAGACATTTATATAATTATGCCTATTTGAACCTACTCTCATACGTAACCTGTAGTTATCAATGCCCTTTCTTTTCTTATTGATACTCCCAACAACGTCATAAATCAGCACAAATTAATAAGAACTGTTACAAATCTATATATATATAAAAATCAATGCCACTTTTCGTTGTAATTTTATAACTTAAGAACGGGCTCACCTATCCAAACCAAATCTGTAGGCTTTGTTCGGACTATTTAGTAGATGGTTTATGTGAAGTTTGCACAAAATCAGTCGAGCGGTTCTATATTTATTACGCAAACGAAGTTGCGCGGGTCAGCTAGTATTATATAATAAACGGTTTTTTTTAATGTAGTCGCGGTTTCTAGAATTCTAATGTATCTACTGATGAACTAATGAAATAAATTAGAATTGTAAACTTAAACTTCAGTTATCATTTTCAACGCCATCGGTAAATTTATAAGAAGCTTATTCGTTCATTCAAAAACACGAACCGCTTAACTTTGGATCCACTTACAATTTTAACCTCATAAATCCGGTACAAGAAGCTATTTACTGAGAGAGCACATTTCAACGGTATTCAATTTCGCACCCGACCCACAGTTATAAATTTAGAGGCTTTGTAAAGCTCATTATTCGCGATGGGTAAGAAGGATAATGTCCTTTCTATAACCCTGTTTAAATTAAGTCAGTGGAGCACCGTACATACAATTTAAAATCCTATTTTTGCTCTAAGTGGGTACTGTCATTACATCATGTTCGTGCTTTGAAAGGCACCTTATGCCGCCGTTCAATTTTAGAATTGGTTTTTGTCAGAAATTGTTAATATTATTACAAAAAGTGTCAAGACCATGCCTGTAGATAATGATCTACAAATTTATTGCCGAAATGAAGAAATTCGTTCGAAAATGAAGTAAACTTTGAATTTTTAATTCTATTTTGGGGACTTTCCAGATGTCATAAAATTTTTAGTTCGCTTGGAATTTATGCACGGGTACCTATACCCTATTCTTTCGGCTAAATTGATCGGGCTAATAGATCTTTCTCCTTTTCTCGGGATACGTGATACATGTTCTGTGCTTATGTGATTTCAACTCCCGTACCTATGTACAAAACCATTTCCAGTTATCATACTTCAGAAGACTGTCTGCAAAGGAAACGAATGTCTAATCAAAAACGGATTGATTAAGATCCAATGGATTCCCAGAGTGAATTAGAAATAAGAATGCTGGGATATAATAATCGTATCTTATTATAATTGACTACCTTTAGAATCATGATTAGTTAGACCTAAATCAATAAACCAACCGATATTAAATTTTTTATAAAATTATCAAAATTTAAGTACCTGAATAATATCGAACTTCATCCAAAAAATAAAGATAAATTAACTTCCCCGTCCCACCCTTAAGTTATACATAGCATTATAATTTATACAAATTAACAAGAAGGATCTGAAATTATGACGGAAGTATTATGCCCTGATGGTCGCAGTTTCGATAAAATGAGGTAATTATCACGAACTTTTCTTACAACTTCGTAACTTTTTAATAGCTTATTTGAATATAATTTGGTAGAATTAGAATACAGTAGGTTTATTTAAATTCATAATGGAATATTTACTTGGAGGAGCAAAGTTCGGGATTTCAGGGATCTAAAATACACATTACGCTATGACATAAAAAGGTACGATGGATAGTACAGGCACATAATGATAATATATAATAATTTGCAAGACTTATTGGTATGCCAAGAATGTGATTTACTTTTACAAATTTTTCTCTCTACAAGAAGTAAAATTTATGGAATAACAAGGTGATGTCCTAAATCTGCTCGGGAAAGTTCATAAAAATCAATCCAGTCACTATAAAAAAAGCACTATAAAAGCAATCTGAGCATCTTTAGTAGCGTAATCCAAGCGTTTTATTTTGTTTGTTCATAAGGCACCCTTACCTTGGAGCAGGAGATCCTGTTTCCTGCTGTTGTCCCTTCACTTAGCAGGGGCCTCAGTTTACCAAGTAGCAGCACTAATATCACAGTAAAAAGAAAATATGATCTGTAGGCTGTGGTAATATACCACAGTTTATAATATCTTGCCAGGTTTCTAGGTTAGGTTAAAAAAAAATATTATCGTTATGACCAATGATGAGAATAAACCAAAGAGATCGCTGAACACTGGTTAGTGTGATAATACAGACCTAAAACCGTTGAGTGTTTATTTTTCTTATATCAGAAGGTTTTAGCACACGGTAATTCCTCACCTAATCAGGTAGTGTTCAAGGCTGGCAGTGCTTCTGATCCAGGTAATTTCAGACCTGTCTCGGTATTGCCGACTTTGAGCAAGATATTTGAAAAATAATACTTGAGCAGATGCTGACCTATTTTAACAATCACAAATTATTTCATGTTAAACAGTTTGGCTTCACTAAAGGACGGTCGACTACCGATGCTGGTGTAGATTTGATGAAGAGTATTTATGAGGCCTGGGAAGATAAACATGATGCGCTTGGTGTGTTCTGCGATTTGTCAAAGGCTTTTGATTGTGTTCAACATGAAACATTGATCAGGAAACTGCATCACTATGGGATAAGGAACAAGGCTCTCGATCTTCTGACTTCATATTTGAGCAATAGAACTCAGAGGGTCGATGTTGGTGGCACACGTTCAGAGGGATCGGTGGTTACTATGGGCGTTCCGCAGGGTTCGATACTCGGACCATTTTTATTTTTAATTTATATAAATGACCTACCCTATTACGTAGGGGACACCAACGGGATTGTTTTGTTTGCAGATGACACTTCCTTAATTTTCAAAATTAAAAGACAACTAGATAACTACGACGATGTCAACAATGCAATCCTGAAAGTAGTACATTGGTTTAATACTAATAATCTTAGCCTGAACGATAACAAAACTAAATGTATTAAATTTACCTTGCCCAATGTAACACAGGCAGAAACCAATGTTCAACTTAATGGCCGAGAGTTGGAACTTGTGAAATCTACGGCGTTCCTAGGGTTGACGGTCGATGCTGGATTGCAGTGGGGTCCACATATTGAAAAGCTAGCTGGCAGGTTAAGTTCAGCAGCATTTGCGGTACAAAAGATTAGGCATTTGACTGATGTAGATACAGCTAGAATAGTTTATTTCAGTTACTTCCACAGTGTTATGTCTTACGGTATTCTACTGTGGGGTAATGCCGCAGATATAAATTCAATTTTTGTTTTACAAAAACGAGCCATAAGAGCCATATATAGATTAGGTCCAAGGGTCTCTCTGCGCGAAAAATTCAAAGAGGTAAATATTCTGACTGTAGCATCACAATATATTTTTGAAAATCTTATGTATGTGCAAAAGAATCTATCTAGTTTCGTTAAGTTAAGCGATATACACAGTGTAAATACCCGACATGAAGATAACCTTGCTTGTCATCAGTGTAGACTGTAAACAGTCAGTAATTCCTTCCTGGGTAACTGTATACGTTTTTACAACAGGCTTCCAAATGAAATAAAAAGTATGCCCTTAAATAAGTTTAAAAAGTGTATAAAAAGTAAATTGTACCGCAGGGGCTACTATTCAATTGACGATTATTTGCTTGACAAGGAAGCCTGGAAATGATCTGCTTGCTCTACTGCATTCTCAAGCAATAGTTAGTGATTTTTAGTTTAAATTTTGTAAATAGAGCACAAAAAGAAAAGCCCGTCGAGTTTCTTGCCAGTTCTTCTCAAGCGGGCCGCGTTCCGAACTGGTGGTACTATTTGCATTGTATTCATTGACGTGTCGCAAGTGCCTATGTATTAGGATTATGCGAAATAAATGTTTTTTTGAGTTTGAGTTTGAGTAGTCTTGGTAACACCTATTCTTCTTCGTAACTCTATGAACTTGTACGAGAGACAATATGGTTTACATAATAGCACAGGGCGGAAACTCAATACAAATGATTCATTTTCAATACTGTCACCTACACTAGAAAAACGCTATGTTCGTACAGAGCTTGAATGTGTGTGTGACCAATAATGCTAAGCAAATGTTCCCTCATAACACCCGCCAACTATAAAGACAGCTGTGTCGGGGCTGGCGGGGGTGGGGAAGCTTGGTCAGTGAGGGGTAGAGAGTTGCCTTCCTGTATGTAATACCACAGATAATGTTATATATGTAATACTATTATATTATATCTTTGATAATATGTCGCTTAATACTGCACTACACTTTGTCAGTAATTTACGGATATTATGAAGGATATTGTGCGTAATGCAGGTGCTCGTTATTTGGACTCCCCTCTTGACTCGGCACATCTACTGCAGCAAATCTATCACAGCAATGGACAGTGGACAGCTCTTTTATACTCTACGTTTGACAACCGTACATTTTTTTTAATTCATGGTCTTCCTTTTATTTCTGACACTATGTTACTTAGTAAAAAATAATACTTATGATAAAGCCTTTCGATCAGTATGATAAAGCTACAGGGTAATTATTTTTTCTCGTGTAGCGGGTTCGATTCCCGGCTCAACCATGTAATTATTTAAAAATCTATGAATGCAGTATAAATTGTTCTTTAAATTAAAATAATGTCTTCTTTCAGTAAATTGTTCCATCTACAATATTTAAGGTACTTTCCCTCCATGTGGCATAGCCGTGGGACGCCCTGTATATTTGATCACGCGTTTTATCCTCGAAGGGGTACGCAAAGGCATATTATACGCTCACATTTCACCTTTGAGATTTAGTCCCACGTAATAGAAAGAAAGAAAGAAAGAAACCTTTATTTGTTACAGACATGCAGGACACTTATTGCTAACCTAAAATTAATCATGTTTTATTGCATTGTGTGCCTCACGACTGCATCAAAGAGGTGTCCAGTTCAGCATGTGCCAGGCGGAACCTTGGCGCTGATTTTCAACTGGAACCTTGGTTATGTGTGTAGTTGTGTGTGTGAGAGTGTAGTAAGTGTGGATGTGTAAAAATATATGTTATAGCAGTGAAGTATACATACATACATACATATAATCACGCTTGTCTCCCATCGGGGTAAGCAGAGACTATGGCTTTCCACTTGCTACGATCCTGACATACAACTTTCGCTTCTTCTACTTTCATAACTGTTTTCATACACGCTCGCCGGTTAAGGGTACTCTTGACCTTGCCTTTTTCCAGAACGTCTCTGATTTGATCGGCATGCGTACGCCGAGGTTTACCCCTACCAGTTTGCCCATTCATTCTCGCCTCATAAATCTGCTTTGTCAGTCTATTCTCATCCATTCTCTCCACGTGTCCAAACCATCTAAGCATCCCTTTTTCGATCTTAGTCACTACATCTTCTGTTATACCACATTTTTCCCTTATCACGCTGTTTCTTTTTTTGTCCATTAAAGTCACTCCAGCTATACTTCGCAGACTTCTCATTTCCACTGCATTAATTTTGCTTTCATGCTTCTTCTGCCATACCCAACTTTCACTACCATACATAAGTGTAGGGATGAGCACTCCCCTATGTACAGCCAACCTGGCCTTCTCAGACACATTTTGACTGCTCATAAAGGTGTACATAGCCCCATTCACTTGATTTCCTGCCAAAACTCTTCGCTCAATATCCTGGTCACACTTTCCATCCCTTACAAATTTGGAACCCAAGTATACAAATTCTTTCACCTGTTCCACTCTTTGCCCTTCAATGAAGATTGAGCAATTCGTCATACTTTCTTCTCTTTCAAAAACCATAACTTTCGTCTTGTTTACATTAACTTTCATTCCTCTACTTTTTAGAGCCTCATTCATACTATTAACCATCAGCTGCAATTCCTCCGCTGATGATGCTAATATCACCTGATCATCAGCGTATAGGAGGCATTTGACGGTCAGTTTATTCATTTTTAAGCCATACATACTCTCTTGCAGTTCTTTCAGACAACTATCCATGTATAGATTAAACAGCCACGGAGACGCTACACAGCCCTGTCTCACACCCTTTTCAATGTGAAAGAAGTCCGTGCAGGCCCCGTTGATCCTGACACAAGCACTAGAACCCTCATAGAGAGACCTCAGTGCCCGTATCAAGTTGCTGTTCACTCCATACATGGACAATATTGACCACAGTTCATTCCTCACCACTCTGTCATAGGCCTTTTCCAAGTCCACGAATATGCAATAGACCTTTTGACTTTTAGCCAAAACTTTCTCAGCTACGCATCGTAAGGAAAATACCTGATCCGTACATCCCCTTCCTTTCATAAATCCTGCTTGCACATCCCACATTTTTCCTTCAGTTTCATTCATCACTCTTTTTATCAACACTTTTGCATACAATTTGCCAACGATGCTGAGCAAGCTTATGCCGCGGTAGTTTTTGCACTCTTGCTGCGACCCTTTTCCTTTGTAAAGCGGCACAATGACAGCTTTACACCATTCTGCTGGTACTCTGCCACTTCGCCAACAAAAGTTAAAAAGGCGGTACAGCTGGCAAGCTACCACGCCACGTCCAGCTTTCAGCATTTCGACAGAAATCCGATCTATTCCAGCAGCCTTTCCTACTTTCATACAATTCAACGCTTCCACTATTTCTCCCATACTTAACTCGCTTTCATCGCCAAATTCATTCAGTTCTAAAACACGCGTATCGCCTTGTATATCTTCTTTTTCGAATAAACTCTCAAAATATTCCTTCCATCTCTTTAGCACACATTCTTCTCCTCTTACAAAACTTCCATCCTGGTTTCTGATGTGATTGAGCGGCGACATTGTTTGCTGACTCCTCACTGTTCTTATGGACTTCCAAAAAAATTTAATATTCCGTTGGAAGTCTTCAGATAACCTTTTATCAAATTTTTCTCTATCATTCTCTTTCTTTCTCATCATTGTCTCTTTTGCAACACGTTTATACTTTTTATATTCATCCTTTGCCATTTTTACATCCTCATCCGTTGCCTTTTGCATTCTTTGATTGGCCTTTGTAGCCAACCAGTCCAACCATGCTTTCTTCTTGCCAGTCAACGCATTAAGAACTTCCGCACTCATTCCCTTTGCCATACATCCTTGTCGTCTTTTGCTAACCCCACACACTTCAATCGCAACTTCCACAAGTCCTTCCTTAAACGGCTTCCATAATTCTTCAATCTCACATATTTCATCTAGGTTTTCAAATTTTTCACTCAGTTTACTCACAAATGCCTAGTGTATAAAAGTAAGTATAAAAGTATTATTTATATTTATTATTTATTGTTTATGTATATATTGTAAGGTAATAATAATAATATCATAATAATAATTATGATAACAAGCCCTTAAATTTCTTATTATTGAACATTAACTACTTACATAAATTATTCCTATAGTTACATATTAATATGAAAACTACATTATTCTAACAATATATAAACAAAATTATGCCTAGCCTAATGGTCATTGTATAAAATAAAAGAGATAAAAAAAAAGAATGCATTGCATGTTGACATAAATAAATACCTAGGTTAAATAAGTGATAGGTCACAATTTACGCCATAATAGGTGGTGAGCCGTTATTGCCTTGTTGTTATGGACAGGCGCAGGTTTTGACTCCCTGCTGTTAAAATTTTTCAACCCCCATAAAGGTGTTAACTTGGCTTAACGATTGCCATTTTACTGACAACCGGGACCAACGGATTAACGTGCCTTCCGAAGCACGAAAACGCTCGCAAATAAATGTCACAAAGTAGTCACGAGATGGTCACCCATCGCTGACCAGTCACAGTAAATGTTGCTCACTAACAGTAATCGTTTACAGAACACTGAGTCCGCAGGGCCACGAGCGTTTCAGTACAGTAACCCAATTCCTTAAAATACCCAGTATTACCTACCTATTATTTAACAAAAATTGTATTGTATTTTATTTCTGAACTGTCGACTATGAATCATTTTTGCTTAGCGTCGACAAGGTCAGTGTAAATATAAATAGATAGAACAATGTTATTCGTTAATTTCATGTAAAACCAAACTCCAAGATATTTTAACAAAGTCTAATATAAGGTTAGACACAAAATTTTAAAATTATTCTGTTTAGTTCAAGGAGAGTAACTACGACAACATTTTTTTATTACTTGTTAGAGACTAGATGATGCCCGAGGCTTTGCTTGCGTGGTACTTCGTTCCCTGTTCCCGCTTCCCATGATAATATTAT